>OV743720.1:86394444-86994444 GCA_928272305.1 Volucella inflata
CAGTGTGGGTCAATTTGTTGTTGCTAGGATTATAGATGATGGTCCACAAAGATCAGTATCCCAACAGAATATTCAAATTTGGTACTTCTCAGAGCAAGACCTACCACAAAAGCTGCTTAGATTTTTGGTACTTTAACGTCTCACCCTAGGATCAAAGACCACTATATACGAGCAAGTCTCCATTCTACTCCGACGAGTGCTAACCAAGCTAATTCTACCTCTAACTACATATTTCACAATCATAATCCCAATGTTGAAATGTTGCAAAACTCCCTGAGACAACATCTGCTACAGATTGGCCCTCCAAGCCACTTTACCCCTTAGTTATCCTCCACTTACCAACTTTTTATGTGAAAATCTCGTACTCGTAAAACATAAATGCTAAAATTTCATTAACGACACAGGCAAGAAGAGCATCAAACAGGATATCACAGAAAAAAGAAAAAAGAAAAAAAAACAACAACAAGAAAGAAATAGGAAGCCGAGTGGCATTCCTTTCGCCACACAAACATTTAATGGCTTTTCTAAGCCCTGGCATTTGAATGCGTGAAGTACCCACTGTTGCCACAATTACCACAGATAGAAGTGAGAACGTGTGCGCCTCCTGTTTTTTCGCCCTCTAAAGGATCGTAAAAATTATGAACGTTTTTCTCACTCAACCGGCCACCCACCACCGAACACTAGAACGTCCCACCATTCAGCTCTACTTTTTCGTACGCCTTCCTCATTGAGGTAAGAGCACACCATTATATTATGTTTTGCATCCTGCATTTTAAGGATTGTTTTTTTTTTTATTCGTCATCCTGTTTTCATATTTTCATTTCTTCTTCTTTTCGGGTTTGTCCTTTCTATCTATTCTATTATGCCATTCCGGTGTTTGTTAAAGCTGACCAGTGTTAGTAGATGTGTTTCTTAAGCTTAACCCACAAATTTTGATGAAATATCTTTTTTTCAACAGGAAGTTAGATATCTACAACCTTTGTGAAATATATGATACTCGTATGTTCGTTGTGATACAAACATATGTGAGCCGTTGGTCATAGTTCAAATGAAGGACAAAGACAAATTTAATTTTATAAATTAATAAAAACTACAGTTTGTTCAGTAACTGCATCAAACTGGACCTCTAAATGACATTCTCAATGTTCATTGGCTTCTTCAATTTTTTCCATTAAGCCGAGAAATTATCGGCTAAGTGGCCTCCGCCAGAATTAATGACCATTCAGGCTCGATGTATTGCATTTTCCATTGCTCTTGGCAGAACTTGTTATAGGTCTTCGCTTTCTTGGCGGATATTCTCTTTGTGGGCTTCAAGAGTCTGAGGCAAGTTGAGATAGGCTCGTGACTTCAAAAAAACCCCACAAAAAGAAGTCTGAAACGGTTAAATCAAGCGATCTTCCAGGCCAGTACAAATCGCCAAAACGAGTGATTAGGCGACTCGGAATTTCGGTTGTGGCTCGTACAGCACGCGCGGTTGGTCCATCCTGTTGGAACCACATGTTCTCCAGTCCCAATGCATCTACCTAATTGAGGAAGGAGAAAGTCGTTGAGCATGGGTCTGTAGCGCTCGCGTCCACAGTAGTCCTTTGGCCCGCGGCATTTTCGAAAAAAATAAGGCCTAAAGATGCCTCCAGCACCAACAGAATACCATGCAGTAACATGTCAAAGTAGAATTTGCCGCCATTCAAATCTCTTTCTTCTTTTGAACACCTATTGCACTTACGTCCCTCCTTTTCAAAGTCATAGAAATGTTGAACCTTAACTTTTGATCCAAGTGCCTGACACTTTTTTAAAATCTTCATTATTTGATCTCTTGTCAGGTCATTCCAATCCAGTACATTCCTTTGCTGAAGGTAATACTCTCTGCTTCTCGTATGTGTTCCCAGGCCCTCCCTTCTTTTCGGTTATGAATTAGAAACCTGGTACCTTCAACTATTCATCTATAACCATCCATTGCAAGCAATATACCTTTTCCAACGCTTCTTCTAATCTTCACAAAATTTTCATAGACCAACTTTGGAATCGCCTTTCAGGTGAAAACGGAACTTGACGAACAGTATCTACGTAGTTTTTGATCAAATAGTCGCGTATAAGATGGGATGTGTAAGCCGGTGGTGAGCAAACCACGATTGGCTTCTCTACAATTCAGGGTTCTTGCGACGAACATTTTACTTCAAACGCTTTAACATGATTACCTTACACTCCTTATTTACTGTCTGTCTTGGCGGAAGAAACTCGGAGTGGAACACAGGACGGTCAACAAAGTCTTGATTTTAGATCGACTCCGTCGTGGTATTTTGGGCTTTGGCTCGTCTGAGAAATGCCATTCCAATGATTGTTTGTTAGTTTCGATGTCATATTCATAGAGCCATATCCCATCACTGGTCTCATGCCCAAAATATCGTGCATAACGCTCCGTAGAGATCCGAACGTGACAACCAGTTTGGCTGCTTTCTGCCTGATGCTCACACTACGATCTGCGAAGAGAATTTTCTTAAATTTTTCGATGTTTGCGTCTGTCATACTGGTGGACGGAAAACCGGAATGAGGCAAATCATGATCAGCTAACTTACTGCCCACTTTAAACTCTTTGTTTCACTTCTACGCTTGTGTTTTCGGCAAAAATGTTGCTGTCGTTAATATTTTCAACGCACCAGCACATAATTTCAAGCAAACTCTTTGCTGTACTAAATTTGAGATTGCAAAATTCACAGAACACAACAACACTGGCTTGTTTGCATAGCTACGGGTATCTAGCAAAAACTCCCGATAAATTTCGCTCAAACAGATATTAAGGCGCCAGATGACAGATGTAACAACTTAAAAAATTTTTTTTTAAGATATATCATTCCGGGTAGGTTTTGATCAGAAGGTAGCCTTAGCTCATTTAATTACGATTAACAGACTGGAAACTAATGCTTCCAAAACACACGCCATTATTGATGAAAGTAACAGAATGTGGTAGATGTAAGTGATACAACATCCTGTGATGCTTACTTTGTAAGTCATGACTACACCACGAAGCACCACCTCTGTGAATGTCCGCCCAACTCCTGCATCAGGCTGAAAGTATTCATCGTTGACGTAATGGGCGCTGGTGCTGTTGGAACTTCACCTCCTACTCGTCTTTCTTCGAAAAACGGACATATTCCATTAAAAGGAACTTGAAAAGAGTGCAATGGACAAGTTCTTTGTCTAAGTACTCTGTTCCGGCAGAAGAAAAGTCCTTGACTGGCACTTGCGTGATTGAAATGAAAAAAACTTTTTCGGTAAGTGTGTTAATCGCAACTTAGGATACATGAATTAAAAATTCAAAAAAACATATCCATCCATGCAAAAGTAATAAACCGAAATCCAAACTATCATAATTAATATATATCTCCAAGGAACCTTGGATATCGTTTATTGTAGTTGGTTTGGCTCCGCAAATATAACACACCTGCTGAGAAGCAGTGTAGGTTAAGGCATTACATACCTTCCCATCCACAATTGTCAACTTCAGCTCATGGCTTACATTATAAATCTGATCTTCCATAGTTACAATGGTACTAGATAATTTCTCGATTTGACTTACAATGTATTGTTGTTCGGCTCTGCTCAACTCTGCAGTTTCCTTCTTAAGTTGAAAACGGACAGGTCGACAGTACCTGGTCGATCCGGGATGAGAATTTTGCCATATAATTCTTTTGTCCGTGTCAGGATTTGCTTTTGAAAAAACTTGAAGAGGAACATAAGAAGTAACGATCATATCACTATCACTAAATTCAACCGAAGTTCGCTGTTTATACTCCGATTGTCCACTGCTTCCATCGAAGCCCCATTTTCCAAATAGTCTCAAATTACTCAAATCATCTTCCGGCATTTTGAGAACGTGCTGTTGTGATTCTACAATCCGTTTTGCGGTATGATCTAAAAGGCCTTGGATTGCTACCTCAGCAAAAAAAACAATAAATTTGCTCTTAAAGAGGAAGAAATCACCTAAAAAATTATGCAAACTATGTTAAACGAAAGTATACGAATCAAAGGTTTTATCCTTTTCAAATTTAAGTTATGATAAAAATGACCCTAATTGAGTCACTAACTTTAATAACTATTTTAATATTATTGTGAACATCAGACGGAGAATGAGTAGGTTTTAAATTATTATTATCTATTGGGTCTATAACTTAATTCTTGCGGTTTGCTAAGAGATGGCGTAACTTGTATTATTCAAGCTCCTGTCATTGTTCGTCATTTCAGTATATGTCATTCATTTGAAGCGTAAAGAACAATAATTTTTTTTCACTCAAATATGTCGAACTTTTTGTCTCAAAAAGTGTTTTTGCGGGGAGTTCTTCTTCATTACTTTAATATGAAGAAAACTGCTGCAGAAAGTCATCTTATTTTGGTGGAAGTTTATGGTGAACATTCGCTAGCTGAGCGAACGTGCCAAAAGTGGTTTGCACGATTTAAAAGTGGTGATTTTGGCTTGGAAGACGATGAAAGTCCTGGGCAGCCAAAAAAGTTTGAAGATGAAGAACTGGAAGCATAACTCTATCAAGATTGTTGCCAAACACAAGAAGAGCTCGCAGAATCTTTAGGTGTCACTCAAGCAGCCATTTCAAAACGTTTAAAAGCAGTTGGATATACGAGTATTCAAAAGCAAGGAAATTGGGTTCCACATGAACTCAAGCCGAGAGACGTCGAAAGGCGGTTTTGCATGTCCGAAAAGCTGCTGAAACGCCACAAAAGGAAGTCATTTTTGCATCGGATTGTTACTGGTGATGAAAAATGGATCCATTACGACAACCCCAAGCGCAAAAAATCATATGTGAAACCCGGCCAACCAGCCAAATCAACGGCAAAGCCGAATATCCATGGCGCGAGGGTAATGCTCTGTATTTGGTGGGATCAGATGGGTGTGCTGTATTACGAGCTGCTAAAACCGGGTAAAACCATCAATAGACAAAGCTACCAAACACAATTAATCCATTTGAAGAGAGCAGTAGCCGAAAAACGTCCGGAATATGCGACCAGACACGAGGCAATAATTTTCCATCATGACAACGCTCGGCCCCACGTTGCTATTCCGGTTAAGGACTATTTGGAAAACAGTGGATGGGAAGTCTTACCCCACTCGCCTTATAGCCCAGACCCTGCCCCTTCTGACTACCATGTGTTCCGGTCGATGCAGAACGCCCTCACTGAAATACGGTTCACATCAGAGCAGAATATCAAAAATTGGCTTGATTCATTCTTGGCTGCCAAGCCGGCGCAGTTCTTTTGGGATGGGATCCACAAATTGCCAGAAAGATGGAAAAAGTCATAGCTTCAGATGGGCAATACTTTGAATAATACTATTGTACATGTTTTTCTTAAATAAACGTTCAAATTTTGAAAGAAAAACCGCACGAATTAAGTTATATACCCAATACATACCTTGGTCTTCAATATCCATCACTGGAATCACTTATGGAATCCTCTTCCGAGCTCTTTACTTCCTAGCCATTATAACTTGCCAAGATTTAAGACCAACGTACAAATATATTTCTCGTCCTAACCCTCCTAGCTTGCACACGTTTAAAGGGAACTAAAACTTCCTGAAGCACCCACTTATTATGAAAAAAGAAACTAAACTTGGCCTGCCTGTTCGCTAGAGAGTAATAAAAGCCCTAATCGAAGCTGCGAAATATTAAAAAGGTTTCAAAAGTTCTTCTATAAGCCTTGAACAGTGGTCTTATTTCCAGAGATTCCAAGATTCCAGAGATGTGACTCAGTAAACTCACCCTTCCTTTTTTCCAAAAAAGATTTGCATTCCCAAGCTGACTTTTAGATGAAGAGATAGTTCAGTAAAGCACATCAGCACATCCTGGATCAATATATGATTAACCGATTACTTTCCTTTTCTATCTCAGACGGTGCCGTCAGATTTATTTAAGTGCATCTACGAGTATCTTTGGCTGGACTACTAGTTTAGTCGAGCTGGTTTTTATCTTTACAAATAAGACATACTTGTGAGGATGTAAGGACTCCAATCATCTTTCAAAAACAAATAGTAAGTGGGATCAATAAAAATATTTTGTTGGCCTTACGGAGTTGTTGAGGATTTTCGTTTTACTCGTAGTTTCCTTTGACTGCAGCTCAGGTAGATCCGTCATAGATGTAACAAATGTAATGTTTTTCGTTGTCGTTCACTTTCAAATAGAAAAATCACTCGATATAGCAACACTGTCTCTGCCATCGCCTCTGCCCGAACTAAGTTGCTTTCATTTGGGGCTGTGGGGCGTGCGAAAAGCAATTTCAGAGTTTCGCTCTCTTTTGTGCAATGTCCTAGATGACATGTAATTAAAATAGTGTGAAATATTATCTGTGGAAAATGGCGGAAGGAAAAGTAAAAAGGACGAGTCCTTGTTATTTACGTTTCACTGCACACCTATGCTGTTGCTCTTGGCACTGCTGCTACTGCTTGCCACTGCTGCTGTTGCTATGTATTGAGTTGTTTTATTCAAGGAGCACGGTAGTGCCAACGGTATAGGGGGTATGCGTTAGGTGGTAAGTAGATGGTAGTGTGGTAAGATGAGAATGCTTTCTTTAAAAGTGATGCTTGGGACGTATCTATTTGTTATTACTGATATGAGAGTGGATGCATGTATATGTTCTTGAACTCGTCATTACCTCCAAGCACACCGATTTTACAGCTCTAGAGTATCCTTCAGGCAAAAAGTATAATACCCTATACCAGTTCATAGAAAGGATGCAAATAATTGCGAGATTCTTTGCTGCAAATGAAATCATCATCGAAATGAAACGAGAAGGCAAAAGCAAAGGCATAGGCAAGGGCAAAAGCAACGGCAAAAGGAAACTTCACTGAACACAGCATAGATCCTTCAAAAGAAGAGGGGGTTATGGATAGGGTATGAAGCAGAGTAGAAAAAAAATTGTAATTAAAGGATGCTTCCTCTTATCCTGAAAAGTGGCTTCCTTTTGTCATATCCCTGAAGCTGTAGTACATGTACTCATACGTACAATGCAACGGATATGTGGTCCGGGTATGGGGATTGTATTGTACCAGCAACTACGAAACTACGAAGTGTATCCGAAATGGCAGCGGCTATCATACGTGTAGTGCGTGGCGGTTTTTGTGGTTATCCATGTGGATAATGTGCGCATTTTGCCGCTTCCACCGCAATACAACACATAACTGAGTGATGTGGAAAATTGTAAAATTTCAATTTTGCATTCATTTTGTTGCCTGTTTTAAGCGGCCAACGATATGAGGATGCGGATCCGAGTACTCGCGACTACTGGGCATTTTAAGCGAAAAGCGATTTTACGTTTTCATTATCCTGCGAAAAATTGATTCGTTCTTTCTTTTGTTCGAGGGGAATTAGGAATTCGATTTTTCTCTTTTTTTTCCACTTTTTGATCGATTGGAGTTGGGAATTGGCATTGGCTATTGAATTAGGGTTGCATCTGTTCATGTTGGAGAGTGTAATTGAATTATTCAATAGACAAATTTATTTTGCAAAACCGCAAATGAAATTAACGCTAATTAATGGATGAAAATATGCATTTCGTCCATCAATCAACTTGGAATTCAAAATCTAAAAGCTAACACAGTGTATAGTGGGTGCACGAGTATTCGCAGAAGCTATTGCTCTCGAAATATAAATTTTAACTTAGGGAAACTGAGTTGACTAGAAGTTTGGAAAGAGTTGGCTTTGTTTCAACAACAAAAAAATATAGACCGGAAGCTCATAAGATCGGAATACAATAGAGGCTGCATCCCCTTTTAAATATTGTGGAAATATCCTTGACCGTTTTGGAAGGAAGGTTCTTTGGAGCGAAAATTTGATCAAGCTGTAAAGGTACATTGATCTTAAAAAAATATTGCATTTCGTGTCATTTACTGTAAATGGCGCTACAGTCCGAGGTAAACTGTATAGATCCTCCCTATAGATGCTGTCATATGCGGCCTTAAAATCGATGAATAGGTGGTGTGTATCGATCTGAAGCTCATGGGTCTTCTCCAAGGTATACCGTAGTGTGAATATTTGATGGATTATGAATTTTTCTGGCCTGAAAGTCCAGATTGAAACGTTGATTCCGTTGATTTTGCCTAACAGCGGTGTTTGATTCGTCAAGTCTGCCTCCAACAAAAAATCCGCATCCAAATAGCAGCTGGTTTTGCCGTCGATAACAATTGCCGTAGTAAAGAAAGATTGGATCTTGGATGGCGTTTAGGTCTGCTTTGCATCAGTCTAGGGCCTCCGTTAGTTGTTCGGCTGCACGTGGTCTATTAAGGGATCTAACATTCCACGTGCATATCCGAAGCTCATTGTCCTTAAATCGTTTGCGTGGTTTGTCAACAGTAGATCCGTCCGTATCCAAGCCTTGTTGATGTTTCGTAACTTATGTTTTTTTTAATTGACGGGCAGTTACCCCGGCGGCACAACCCCCAACCTGGAGGACCAATTCCATTTTTAATGCCCCTATTACGAGGGGTCGGTTTCACCGAAGCCAGTAACCCGTTCCGAGATGTGAGCGCTGCCGTTGGCCCATATAGGGCTCGTCCGCCAACAGCTCTTTTCCAAGACCCTGACTAAGTCCTAGAAATCCCTACCGGCCTGAGCTCCAAATATGTCGGAGTAGCCCGGATAAGGTCTTATTTCGTTTTCCCGACACTAATCCTGATTTATGGCGCAGGACACTCGCCATTTGTCCCCTTCACTTCGCAATCTCTAGTAAGATTCCCAGATGACGCCACGGGGAGGCGTGAAGTAGGGCTTATTAGCAGAGCTGCAAGATGTTCGGCTGCAGAGGCTCATTCTCGTTATTTAAAGAGCCAGCACCTGTCGGAAGATGGTACTTCTACTAGGCCTTATACTAATCGTTGCCATCCCCCACTATTGGACCTATATCTTCTAAATCAGGCCGGGATCAAGTCCGGGGGACCCTGACTCACATGGTACCGAGTTTTGACTGCGACCCAACAGGACCCTATGGCCGACCGCTGGTAACTAGTCGAATCGTCGTAACCTTCAGTGACATTAAAATCTGGAAATCATAAACAAAGCAATCTAGCGCTTATCGCCTCCAACTATACAAACTGAGTTAATAAAGGCCCCCCTATGAACTGAACGTTTGATTCTAGGCGAGGTCTTCCATTACAACATTGTCCTAGAAGTATTCCAACATTCTCCGGACCGGATTGTTGTCTTTTAAGCTGATGAATTTGAGGTCTTCTGCCGATGTCAATATAACTATATAGCCCATATTGTTAGTAATTATTTGTCTCCAACTTCCATTTACGCAATTAGTACCAAAAATAATGCAACTCGAGGAACTTTTCTTGCGAAGCAGCCAAGGGCAATTTCATTCGGTTATGATAAAATCTAGATCTTGGTACCATACACTAGGACTGTGATGATAAAGGCCTTAAAGTGTACCTCTTTTGCTGTTGGTAGTATCAAGAAGCCCATAGACTACACCAAACTGTTGTTTTGTCCGGATATAATGGTAGCTCCGGACCCGAAATATGGATAGTGTGCTTATTGACGTAGCCATTAAGCCAGAGATAGAACTTATCCATAACAAAACTGTGATCGAAAACAACGGATCTTCTTGAAGCTTTTCAAGAGCCCAACGGCTGAAATGGAGATAATTAGATAATTCGAAGGGACCATATGCTGCTTTAAGCGCACAAAACACATTCCTCGTAGAACTCCGATTTTCATTATAAGGCTGAATAATACGTAGACGATGTGTTCGGCTAAGTCTTTCCATGGTGCTTAGCAAAAATACCATATAAGTGCGATACGACGCATACCTAATCTCCGATGAAATCTCACTGGAAAAAGTACCTCTTAAAGAATCACCCGTTGCATAAGATGCGACATTTTTGATAGCCTACTGACAATGGTGACTATGGTCTTCTAAACTTTATGCTGACACGACCGGACATTTCAAGAAATATCGGAGACTCGATCAGAAAAGGCTCTGACAGTCCCATGTGATGGTATCAGTTCGACGTCAATTCCTCACATAACTGCTTCGGTATTTTGACGTTAGAGCTATCCGCGTTCGTACTTTAACATTTTAAATGCATCTTTTGAGCGTCTAGATTTCTTCAGATAGATTTTTTTACATTTTGGGTTACTCCCAAAAGTCTATGAACGTTCCCTGCCACGCCATATTGATGTAAGATACTGTAGTGAGTTAATCTGAGGCCAGAATCGTACATACGTCTAAGACATTAAAAATGCCGTCTCCGTTCGTCGAAACATTGTAAATCCGACTGCTTGTTGATTAGGGCTTTAGGTACATCGATTAAGACGCTGGAGTCTACTGCTATTCACTGCTGTTCTGGTGTCGAAGAATTATCGTTGCATCTGAAACTTATCTTCATCAATTTGAAGATGCTCTCCTTGTCGACCATTCTTTGCTGAAACATTTTTCCTCTTGCTACTGTTCAGGACAGAAGAAGTGTAAGTCGAGTTGTCTCTTCCATTCAGTTTACTCGCACTTTTGCCCACCGATTTCGATTAGATGTTGACAGACGATCTTCCTAGATATAGAAGTAGCAACTACATAGGAATTAAGGGCGGAATGCAATTTGTTGAAAGCAAGCTTCTAAGGTGGAATATCAAAGGAAACAAAATGGAGCTCAAGCTATTCATCAAGCTTCCCTACCACAGTTCCAATGCTGAATATTAGACAAAAAATAACTGGAGAAAAGTATATCATGCCTTACAAAAAATCCCGTATTCCACTCGACTACTCGTACACTTGTATTTCAGGTGTTGGTCGTGTCTAACATTAATTTTTCGAAAGTCCAATATTCAACCAGACCTTTCTGTTAAATGATAATTGTCACGAAGAAAGCGAATCTCTAGAGATATAAAACAAAAACCCAACTTACAGAAGGCCTCTCTAAATTGCCAGCATCACGTCTTACGCCCGAATATTCGCACGCATAGCACCGGAGGTAAAACTGAAAATTGCCTCAACTTTCCACCACAAACAACGACCTAAAAAGAACATAGTAAAGTCCCAGCTGATTTATGATAGCGCACATTATTATTTAAGTGAGCCCTCCGGGTAGATATTTACTACCAAGCGAGGCCCCATCCCATACCCTATTCCTATTTTAAAATAGACGCACTCGTACCTCTGTCGTTAAACTTTATAATTGTTGTGATGGTGCCTCTGACTTGCTGGAGGATACACTCGTAGACTTTGACAATTGACTCGTTGTGTTGTCAAGATAAGGACACGAAAATGTTTCATTAAATTCATTGCTTCGTGATTTCTGTGTGCGCCTCTGAGGTGGTTTGAGTCAATTGTGGCAATAAAATGACTTAAAACACTCCCGGCTTAGGGCTTCCTTTTTAATTTTTTTCTATTTTAGACAATTCGTTACTAAGGATAGATTGTATCTGTAGGATTTGATATCATTGTGAGTGACAGAAAGTGAATATTATTATTTAAACAACAACTAGCGAACTTTGTGCAAAGTGGCAGAAAGTCATAAGAAAACTCGGCGATTCTAATTTTAGCAAGTTACTTCTGAGTTGATGGGGGGAATTATTTTTGCATAAAATCACTGAATTGAGTGTGGATTGCTGTAGCGTTCATGTTTAATGCATCATGAACCATTTCAAATTCTCAGATTCAAATTGATGCTTACAAATTTAAACAGAAGCAAGCTCTATCATGATCCTAAATATATCTAATCAGCGACAGCACTCTGCGCTTATTTTTCAATCGGCTCATCATTGGGGCTCATCATTTAGAACGCATATGACTGCTCCACTCCCAAGAACTTTGCAGAGCGAGTTGTCAGTTCAGAGTGAGTTTCATATGAATGTACTTCTGCACTGTAGCTTGGGGTTGAACTTTCGTAATCTACTCCTCACCGAAGGAACATATTCGCAGAAGATTCTAACAAGGCGAGCCTTAAATAATGAATAAAAAGCCGCAACATAGAAAAGCTTCAAAAAAGACAAAGACACAACGAATAAGAGAACATACTGCAAATATATTTCGGGGTGAAGCTTTGCCCCAACTAATCAGCCCCTACAGTTAGATCGCTCTATAGCTAACTGACTGCAGTTGCATACTTCAATTCGGTTGAGGCCCGCCTCTGCCTGTGAGGGCCACCTTAGGTAAGATGAAGAATCTATGTAGGCCGGATCATTGGTCCCCATTCCCTGCTTATGGCATCTTAGCCATCTTAAGCGACAGCTATTGAATCCAGACAATCAGGTGAGTTTTGACGACCATGAAACAAAGTAAATTCTCCGTGAAGCAACAACGACGGAATGTTTGCATTATTCAACCCCAAGGGGGACGAGTGTTTTTGTAAAGCACTCAAGAGACAAATCAGCGATCCAAATAGTGCTAAATAGTGAAGTTCTTCGGCTTAATCGGTGACGAAGAAGGCAAAGTTGGATCTGTCGGCCAACAAAGACAAACCGCACCAACTATCTTCGAAAGAACGGCGAATGTTATGCCAACCTTTTGGACTTGTTCATTGAAAATTTGAAGAAAAACCACAGCGTGGAAGAGTTCACTTCATAATCTGGGCCTACAAATGCTCCCTTATCTGCCACATTCGTTAGATCTTTTTAACGAAAAGATATAATCTAGCCTACATTAACTATATCTTGTTTCAAAGCCTAGAAAAGATTCTCCAGGATGGAATCGTCGCTTAAGAAAAAGCCTATGTTGAGGTTCTTTACAAACCTTTTGTTTGAAAGGGATCCAAATAGTGGAGAACCTTTGAAAGAAGAAATTATATTCAGCTCAAAGGAGACTTTGTAAAGAAATGAAACATATCGATCCACCCTCGTAGGTATCTTTAAAAGGACTATGAATGTAGCCTCTATGTCTTCTTAAACATTATTACGAAGAGCTCCCACGATGATGAAGAGGGAATCTTCAGTAACACACATTTTCAAGATCTGCCACCAAAACAAAAACTATGATGAAAGTACAAAACTGTAATACACTATCGAAATACCCCTTCGATAGTTACTCAGCCATAGCAAAACAAAAAGGCATCCCAGCCCTTTGCCAGCTTTAACTCGTGCATATTTCTACGCCTGTTCGAGACTTTACGGAGAATGACGTGGCCTTTAAAATTATGTTTGGCAACACAATTTTGACAGTTTCCTGTAGTAGGCAATACTTTATCCAGTCACAGCTGACATTTGTTTTGAAGATGTTTCTGCTGTCGAGCGAGTTTTAAGAAGAACCAGAATGAGTCGTTTCACCATTGTGCATAGCAATTGGAAATCTTCCGCTTTGTGGAAGATTTTGGGGAAAGATCTTGATAAATGATCGCACAAATTGTAGATCATGCAACAATGTAGAAGATTATATCATTGAATGAAACGTTCGTGGGATTTTAGACCTCTGGAGTATGGCTGGAGTATGGCTAGTCCTCGGCAATAAACCAGAGTTCATGTCGCTGTACAGTCCATACAGTTCGTCGTTGTATCTCCTCCTCCACTCACCGTCAATGCAGACGGGACCGAAGATCGCCCGAAAAATTTTCCTCTCGAAGCAACCAAGAACATCCTCATCCATTTTTGATAATGTCCATGCCTCTGCGCCATAGAGCAGGAAAGGGATTATTAACGTCTTATAAAGCGTGACTTTTGTTGTCCGAGAGAGGGCTTTGCTACTCAATTGCCTTCTTAACCCAAAGAAACAGCGGTTGGCAAGAGTTATTCTCTGCTTGATCTCAGCGCTGGTGTCGTTGTCTGTATTTATAGCGGATGCTAGGTAGACAAACCTTAGCTACCTCATTGTTATATCTGCCGAAGGTGACGTTCTGTCCGCACATCGGTGTTGAGTGTCTTTTTTGCTTGGCAGCATTTACTTGGAATTGCCCTTTTTAACCCTCAAACCAATTTACGCAACTTCAGTCTCAAAACTTGCAGAAGCGCAACTGACATCACGCTGCTTCCTTCCGATTATGTCAATACCTATATAATCGGCGTATGCGAGTAATTGGACGGAGTTTTGCACTATTCTTTCCAGAATACAGTTCAAGAAATCGCATGACAGCGCATCGCCTTATCTTAATCCTATTTCGACATCAGAGGTCTCGGTAAAATCTTAACCGACCTTGATGGAGCAGCGTGCATTCTCCATCGTCATCCTGCATAGTCTGTCGAGTTTAACAGAAATGCCAAAGCTACACATTGATCTTTATAGCTCGTCTATATCGTGTATCGATCGGAAGCTCATGGGATTTTTCCAAGATCTGTCGCAGTGTGTGTATTTGGTCGATGGGGGACTTCCCTGCCCTGAAGCCACACTGATATGGAACTATCAGGTTTATAACGAACGGTGTCAGGCGTTCACACAATATGGCAGATAAGATCTTATATGCGATTTTAAGAAGACGGATGCCTCTGTAGTTAGCGCAGCTCAAAGCGTCTCCATTCTTGAGAATCTGCCAGCCGATGCTGACGTTCCATACTTTCGTCTGACCACATTTTAGAGAGATGAGTTGATGTATGATCCTAAGCAAGTCATCGCCTGCCGCTTTGAAGAGCAGGAGCTTTGTTGGACTTCAGCTTAGATATTCCTATCTTCACTTCATCCAGGTCGAGTGGTGGGAATTGTTGGTTATCATCGTCCAGGTTGAAAGGTTGATTCTGCCTGACAGCGCCGTTATACAGTCTGCAGAAATGGTCTTTCAAATTCTCAACATCGATTGCGATTCTACTACGATGTTCCCTTGCTCTACATCTCTACAGGCTTCGGCTCGGGATTTGTTTCCGTGGCATGTTATTTTTACCTTTTGGTTAAACTTCCGCACCTCATTCCTGCAGTAGCATCTCTAAATTTCTTCGCGCGCACTCTTCTCATGCTCTTTCTTCTTCCTCATGTGAAGCCGATGTTTGCCTCTCCTCTTCTGCTCATAGAGCTCGTGAGCAACTCCAGTCTTTTCCAGCGCGGCTGTGTGAGCATCTTCCTTAGCTGCATGTGCTTGCCGGCATTCGTCATCACACCAGGGGCTTCGTTGTGGATGGATAAATGCCTAATGCCTAATAATGTCGTGATTGCGATGTTAAAGGTTCTTTAGCGACACTACAGCTACAGCAGAAATGTTCTAAGTAGAGCGCCCGTTTTTGCTCGATCAGAAATTTTTCGAACCTCAGCAAATCATGTTTCCTTAAATTTGCCTATTGGCTAGGGACAAACCTCAGCTTAAGACCCAGAAAGTCTCATAGCGCTGGGTTTAAAATGTAGTGGAATTCATTAGTCATTTATTAAGCAGTAAGAGTTGGAATATCTGTAAAACTTATACGTGACTTTCAAGTCCAAGAACACTGTAAAAATGTCAGTCACTTGGTATTCCAAAGAACATGAATGGTGGTCAAAGGGACATATTCTTACTGTTCAGTCGAAATAAGTTCTCAAGGCGATGTAAACCTCCGAATTTCCAAATCGATTTTCTAATCTAATAAACATGACCTCCCCAACTGTGTCTAACGAAGGAACCTTCAATTCTCTACAACCTTTATCTACAAAACCATATTTACAAAAACTCGAACTTCATTAGTAGAATAAAATGCCATTCGGAATAATTATCGCATCACACTTTATCTATTCGTATTCCACCCTCTGCTCTTGATTAGTGTAGTGTGTCCCCTATTGTTAGAACCTAACGAGCATCGAAACGACTTTTTTAATATCATGAATCACGTCCGTTCTACGCCACAAACTTTGCTCTAACGATATCCAACCACATAACCCACCCAACTCCTCCAAAATCCACCGTCGATACCACGATCCGATATGTTCAATTAGATTACTTTGTATAGCAGTGTCATTCTGAACCAGGTGAGGGTACTGGTGGACTATGTTTCACTCTATGTGGCTTCGTCTATACCATACAGAAAACACTATCAGATGATGGGAAATTTATCCCAAATTGAAAATCTTCCACCGCAGCTAACACAACCTCCCACTAAGTATCTAAAATAAAATCTCACCGTGTGTCCACTCACCATCGCCCGACAACGCGCAGCTGGTAGCAAACACTCTGTCCTTTAGTTGGTTGCTTGTATTGCTGCAGACCAAGGCAACTGGAAAAAAACAATAAAAACTTCAATTGAACTCGTAAAAGTTGAGGACAATAAAAACAAAAAAAAAAAACAAAACAAAAACCATCGGTAGAACAATAAAGGAGTCAAACAGAACAGCCAAACGGAAAGACCAAGAAGAATACCAAGGAATCCAACGGAATAGAAAACAAATCGTGGAAGAAAATTAAAAACAATCTCCAAACTTTTCACGGTACATAAAGAGCTGTAAGACCATTTCGTACATCCTCGTAGTCCTAAGCTACCTCAGTTCACAACCCTCCACCACGAACCCACCGTGCGTTTGGTATTTTAAACGAACTTTAAAGTGGACATGTTTTATTTGTCGCCACTGTAATTATCAAGTCGATACTGTAAATCCCCTTAACTGATTTCCAGTATCTCAATGAACATCCTTAGCGATACCATGCAGAGATGCAAAACTCAAAATCGCTGCGATAATCTTTTAATTGCTATAGACCGATGTGTGCAGTTTCGTTAATTGCTCTGATTGTCGTGCAATTTTCCGCTTAAGGGTAAATTTTCGATCCACAGAATTGTGTGTGTCATCTGACACCTAATTCCCGCTAATCAAACTAATGCAATGCGGGTGGGTTTATGTTGGGAGCATCTCTAATTGCTCAACTTCCGTGCGCCTATTAAGAACTATGAGTATATGATACGAATATATTTATATGTTTGTACTGTTGTATTCGTATAATTGATACGAGTACACACGCGCTGCATCAAAGCCAAAGCGAAGAGAATAGGTGTCTGGGTGTCCTGTATACCCAGGGCGTAGATGCATTACGTTAGCATGCCGAAAGCCATGGATTCCAATTAAATTTTAATCCCTCGCACCGATGCTGCATAAGCTTACACATCCCTAGATGTGCGGTTAGATGCAAATTTTCAAGCAGATAATTCAAATTGGAGGTATTATTTCGGCAGCAGATTCAATTTTGAGCTTCCACTTGGGAGTTTATAAACGCCATTAGTGGCAGCACAAAATGCCTTCCATTAGATTAGAAAGGCGATTAGGTACGAGTAGACTTTTGTTCAAACAAAAAAAAAAAAAACACACAAAAATCAATTAAACAGCAGTGGTCGGATGTTGGCAACGCATCGTGGCATAGACAATGCTAGTATCACGTCGATTGTTTTAGAGGAGATACAACTCGGACATAGAATTTGTTGTGCATAAGCAGATACATACAATGGAGGCATTTGGTCTACAACTATCTTTTCAAGGGTGTTGGAAAATAAGCGCTATTAGAACTGTCGAGTGCGTTGAGGTTTTCAACGTGGAGAATCACTTTTATATCGGAAATGTGTAAAAGGTCATAATCCATGGTTGATCAAGATTTAAAGCGACGAAGTGAACTCAGATTCATACGAGTGGTCATTGAGCAGTCACGAAATATATTAGAGTCTAAGTAGGTAAACCAGTAAGCCATGGTTGATTTTCAGTCATATCGAAGACAAAGAATGTGGCGGAAGTGTAAGAAGACACGGAATCACGGAAGCACTATTAAAGGAAGATTCATCTCAAACGCAAGAAGAAGTTGCACTTACATTATGACTGACTCAGCAAGCTGTTCTACATCGTCGCTAGGAATGATTCAATAGGAAGGAAATTGCGTTCCATTTGAACTGAAGCCAAGAAACGTTGAACACCGATTTTGCACATGTAAAATGGTGCTTGCCAAGCATAAACGAAAAGATAGTCACTGGTGATGAAAAATGGATCCACTTCGATAACCCAAGGAAGAGAAAATTATGAAGACCACGTCGCCATGCTTCAATATCAACATCCAAGCCCCATGTTCATTGAAAAATAATTCCTGTTGTGTAGGTATTTAATGGGATCAGCTTGGTGTCGTGTATTAAGAGTTGTTCCAACCAAACAAAATCATTACTGAGGCTGAAACACAACTGATGAAATTTAACCAAGGAAAACCGAGTCCACTACTACTCCAGACACGAAAAAATTACTATCCTATATGATAGTCGATTCGTAGATAGCCTCACGAATAAAGAATAAAGCGTTCTTCCCACCCGTATCTGTATGATATCAGCTCATTCCAATAAAACATCATTAACTGTTCTTTTACAATATATATAGGTATATACCAAATTTTTGATAAAATACGAGTAACACGGAAACTCCTATACAAATGGGTTTAAAAATGAAGTTTTAATGCTACGCTGTTTCCATGGGCTCAGCAGGCAATTGAGTATTTGCTCTGGCGTTCCTGCTAATGCTGATGGA
Source organism: Volucella inflata (assembly GCA_928272305.1). Taxonomy (NCBI): domain Eukaryota; kingdom Metazoa; phylum Arthropoda; class Insecta; order Diptera; family Syrphidae; genus Volucella; species Volucella inflata. The sequence continues at coordinate 86,412,802 of OV743720.1, forward strand.
CCGGAAGGATTTTGGTTATTCGTGTGCATCTCGTCGAATATCAAAGTGAATATAAAACGCTCGCCGTGCACTGGCAAATCCACAAATCACGCACATCGAACTATACTCCTCTTGTTTGTCTCCTTTTCTGACAGCCTTATTTAGCGTCAGACCCAGTTCACCTTAATACCCAACGATGGGTTCATTGATGTCACGCTTTATTCGTTCAATCACTTCAGTGTCATCAGCATATTCAGCGTACGTACTGCTGGCAAGACGATATTAAGACATCTTATTAACCAGCGAGTTTGTTTACATTCTCGCATTAGAGAGCGATATTAGAAAGTCAAACAGCAATACGTAATCTTTCTTTGCATTGAGCTTGTGGGTTAAAACTTCGATTGAGTGCTGAGATTTCTTCATAAAAACGAAAATGTTGTTGAATATTTCGTTGCTATGCGCACTGTCATATACAGCTTAAAAGTCCACAAATAGAAAACGAGCGTCGACCTAAAATTTCTAAGATCTGCGGTAGTGTGAATAGCTACTCGATGTGGACTCTGCTGTCCTGAAACTGCGCTGATGTGAACCAACATCATGATGAATGATTTCAGATACTCACCTAATATTACAGAACGGATTGATGACTGCCATCGTAAAGAACCAGCCAACGTCATCCAAAGATGTTTCTGAGAAGTGTATTACTAGCCAAACAATGGCCAAGCTGGTCTAACGTAGAAAAATATACCAACAGTTTCCAAAAACAAAAAGGGCAATAAAAACACGAGCCCAAAATTTGTACGAGGACGACTTGATTGGAAGAAAACAGGTTTCTTGATTTTGAACGATGAACCTACATCAAGCCGACTTATGAGTAAGTACTCTTCCAGGTGAGTAATTTTACAATTCCTTTGAGAGATGGTCAACCGAAGTCAAACTTACTTTTGGCTACAAACATAGATTTTGTCCCAATAGACATGAACCAACCTAATGTCACCCAGTGTCGTCCTGCTGAAAGTTATTGTGTCTTGGTTAGGACGGAATTAACCAACCAACCAACATGTGATTTCCACATCTAGATATTCATAAACGGACCTGACTGACTCCTGATCAACAAACCCCAACCAAATTGATCATCCGTCTCTTATGTTTGTGTGCTTCAAACCGCCCTGGTTCAATGACGAAAACATACAGGTAAATCTAGAAAACAATAACTGTACAGAGTGGCCATGCATAAAAGAGGGTCCAACCGACCAAGATGAAGTCAGAACCATCATTTCTAAGCCTTAAGTGCACGAATCATACACCAATCATACCCAAACCGGGGTCGCTGAACCGGATGTGCATATGGAACCTCAACATTATTTGACCGATCCAAAAGAAGAGATACCTCCTGAACTGCGCCAGCTACATAGGAATAATAACAATAATCTTACTTAATATCACCAGTAAAATCCTATCTATTACGTGAGCTTCTAAAACCCTTCTTCTACTGTCAGACCGACCCCTATTAGTTTTAAGCCAGTGAAGTTCAAACATAATGGTAGGTCTGTAGCGGATTAGCACATAGCGCAGAACACTTAGCGCTCCAGCGGTCGGCGGCGCTGAATGTCTTGCGGGCTCTGAACGCACCCATGAAAGAGCTGTCAAAAGAGCTCAAATAAAAAATGCATTCCATTCTTGATTTTTCGTGTGTAAGAACATCATTCTCGAATCCGCTCATAAATAAAATTTATGAAATTAATTTTAATAAATATATTCGTGAATTATTCGAATAAGACTTTTCTTGCATATATTTATACGAGTGGCGTACATATAATTAACCAGTAATCGCATCAGAGCATACGGTGATATCGTTCGTGTGTCTATTAACATCGACGCCAGCCTATACCGGTGCGTTGCAGTAACAGCATATCTCCGCTAAGCCGAGCAACGCTTCGTAACCTAACTGCACCGCAAACTATCTGGCGGGTACAGTGACTCGACAACACCATTGGTCAATACCAGCTATCCAGCAGGCACAGTGACTTATCATATACATATATTTCGAATCACAGATTATCAAGTGGGCACCACGAACCAGTACTTTCGTCCCGCAGGACTTGCAAAAAATCCGAGATCCAAGCATGGTGCTGACAAAAGCGTTTGAAAGAAAAGAACGTATTCGTTCATTTTTCGGTCCCGTTTGCAACAATAGAGAGTTAAGGTTACGTTTCAACAACAAACTGTACAGACTATGCAGCTGCGCCTGGCTTAGATTGCTACGTCACCTTGAGCATAGATATCTACGTCCCAGTCCGGAATTTCTCGACGTCAACCCAGAGAGGCAATGCAGTAGAGAATGCCCCCAAGTGGAAGGCCACCTCAGCCAACTTCGTGTGCATATCTGGAGATAGAAATAAGTAGTAAGTAACCAAATATGTCTCACGCAATTACCGTCATCCCGATTTGATCAATATTTAATGACAATAATGAAGTTGCGAGGCGCACGGGAAATGTAATGAAGGATCAAAAATAAACAACAAGACAATCCTTTTTAATTTAGCGGGACTTCCACATTATCAGACAATATGTGCAGATTTTTGTAAACTTTTTTCCTTACAGCGATTAATCAGAAAACAGTTCTGAAAACTTTTCAAATTTTTTAACAAAATCTCTCCTTTCATTGACACACAACCACCCCTTAAACACTCCAAAAAGTGAATACAAAACCTTTCGCGTCAGCTGAAAACTCTGTGTAACTCCAATTACCAACACACTCTAAAAAAAAACTCGAAATAGTAGAAAATTAATTCAACTCCATGTTCAGTGGGAGAACACTTTTGCAATCTGTTGAGGGATTTCATCAAAACGCGAATGGCCCGAAATTATTTAGTCCAACTCAAAGCTGGACCATTTCAGTTCAACATGTTACAAGTGCCGAAAAAATTGTTAAAAAAAACTTTCACCCCCCACAAAAACTAGCAAAAACTAAACTCACACCTCAAAACTTTTTTGCCGAAATTACGAAGGAAAAGTGAAAAAATTGGTTTAACCGCTTTGCTCCTGGGAGTGTGTTGATTTGAATTGAGCACAATTCTAGAATGTTGCTTTGGTGGTGTTGAGATAAAGAGAGAATTTTGTTTCACAAAAAAAACAACTTTGATGGCTGTTAAAGTTTCTAATGTTACTATCCGCTGTGTGTTGGTTCTAATTGTGCGCTAGAAAAACAATCCTCTGTTTTAGAGTATGGCAAAAGGTACTTAAGGAGATGTTTTGGGCTAGTCAGTAGAGCTTGTTTTGACTGATCATTTGAATTCAGTTGGAAGTTGACGAACTTACCTAAGATACTTTATTCAGTCCCCCAAAACAACATCAGCGGTAAGCATAAATAAGAGAAAAGAGGAAGATGTTTCATCAATGCTAAAATTAGATACATAAGCAGAATCACACTTTACACAACATAACCTCCGTAAAATGGGCATTAATTTCGAAGCATAAGAAAATATAATCATTTCCAACAGATATCATTGGCCGGCGTCTAAAGATTTAGTACAGACCCCGATCATTCTGAAAGAACAAACCGTCAACTATTTAGATTTCATTGACCAAAATAAGGCTCACTCGTAATTGCCAAGCGTCAAAAAGAGACATGTGAAGAGGTTTGGTACTATCACAATAATCCACCAGAAATTTGGTGGACTATGTTTTCTTCCACTTTTCGTACGCCAACAATGAAAACTTTGGTTAAAAGAAGAATGTCGCCAAAAGTACTTGGATGGCATGACCTATATCTCGGAAAACACTAACCCAGCGGAACAAGAAGTGTTAACTACTTGAAATATGGCAATGAACGGGTAACCAAGGGGTAACCATATAATGGCTAATCCTGCTACTGCCGGAGTGACGGTAGTAATCCGTACGTCGGACTTAGAGCTTAGAATGCCCGTTTTGGAGCTTGCGAACCAGATAGCCCACGTCATTGTACGACAAAGATGGAGGAAATGACTCGGTGATGTCAGAAACAAGAGAAATGCGAAGTGGTCACCACTTCTTCTTTGCAAGTATCTAGATACGCACAGCAGTCGTCAAGTGGTGAAATGAGTATACAGCAAGAAGAACTAATTCAATACCAATGCTCCGAAAGACTCCAAAACTTGTCGGAATTTAATCACCACACTTAACGATAAAGCATCGAGTTCAATTGAATAAGGCGAACCATCTATTGATGCGATGTGGGGCAAAGTTAAAAGCGCGATTATCGAGGCTGGCTCCGAAACTGTGCCCAAAATGTCGTGAGCTGAAGACCCTTGGATATCCCAAGACACCTGAGATAAAATCGAGTATCGTAGATTGTTGCAGGTTAAAGCAAACGCAGAAATCGACGTACCGAGTAGCTCATAAGACAGTATAGCGCTACGTAAGATACGACAGGAGAAGAAGAATGAATGAACTTGCAGAAAATGCGGAAAGTGCTGCAAGAAGGGGAGATGTGGAGAGCTGTATAAAACCGCCAAGAATATTGCTGGCCGAAAAGGCAAGAAAAACCATCCGGGTTTGGATGTGAATAGCACGCTATCGGAAACAATTGAAGATCAATTGTGGAGATGAGGGGACCACTGCCTGTAACCTGCTTGAACTTATACAGACTATATGGGGAAACGAAAAATATCCCAGGGACTGGAAGGATGGTAAGAACTGCAATAATTGGGTTGGTATAACCGTTTTGTCTGTTTTTAAAAAAAACAAAAAATAGCAACTATCATTCTCGAATGGGTAAAGCACAAAATCGAAATTACGCTCAAGAGACATCAAGCGGGATATCGTAGTGGTCGGTCTTCTGTCGATTACATCAATACCCTTGCGTATAATTCTCGAACAGTCAATCGAGTTTAAGTCACCGCTCAACTTTATGTTCGTATACCTTGAGAAGGCCTTTTTCCGATTCAACGTTGATTGGATCTGGATCTTCAGATAAGAAAGGGATTCCCCCGAAGATTATTGCTGTTAAAAAGGAGTCCCATCACTCCGCAAGATGCTTCCTTCTTCATAATGGACAGCTTTAAGACTCCTTTAAAGAACGACAGAGAGTGAGGCAAGGGCATATTCTATCGCCGATCCTCGTTTTACTGACAATAGACGATCTACTTACTGCCACGGTATGTACATCTGAGAGACATGGAATCCAAGGGAAACCCTTTGATACGCTTAGCCACCTGATGCAGGTCGGGTGAAATCCGACTGAAGACACTTTGGTAACGTAACGCGCTGTTGCGCTTGCATTCATATTTTGGCTACAACGAGGTCAATGCCACCTGCATGGAAGGTTAGAATGCCCAGAATGCTAAAGACATGCTAAACATCGATTGCAAAAATACCAGTTTGATTAAAAGCTTGATAATCAGGAGAATACCAGGTGCCTTTGTGTGTTTTGAGATGAGGAAACCGTGTCCTTGCTGTGGTGACATACCATATTGGCCCCCTGCATAGTCAATAAGCCTTAATTCGTTACCAGACTTAGTGTCTTGTAAACTTTGCTTACCAACTGTCCAACCAAAGATGTCCATTGTGTGCCATATTAAGCTTTAGTGAAATTAGCCTCGATATGGATTGTCATAAGTTGCTCACTCACGTGTTGGAAGCTCAAGACGCTTGTCTTAATCCAACGTGTATACCTAATTTGCATCCTTATAAGTGAAGGTCGCCGACCTGAAATCGTTTCCCAATATCATCATGGAAAAATTGTCCCCCTCCCCTCTATCCGCGCCTGTTCTTGAAGTGGTGAAAATGAAGAGGCCAGCCAGGAGTTTTGTATAGTGACCGAAGATGGATGCAGACTTTGAGGCCATCGTGGGACAATATTGCTCTTACCAGGGATCACGCCCTGAAAATCTGGAAGCCCTAATTCATCTGTGGAAGAGTCTCCGAGATCCTGGTCATATCTTTAAATACACTTCGCTGGCCATTCCCAAGGCAAAACTTTCTTCGTGGTATCCGATTCTTTTCTAAGTAAAGCTAGTGTCTTTTACAAGTACACAGTGCGCAGTCAACAGTCTTCGATCAAAATTTGCGATCCGTATACTACCAGATTACATTGTATTTGATAATGGTGCGGCCTTTTCTTCGAAAGATTTCAATAATTTCTGCAAACGTTATCTTATTTCCAACATTTTTATTGCACTGCTTCACCCATCAAGCAATGGTCTGGTGAAAAGAGTAGCCGGCCCTTCAAAATATTACCTCAAGCGGAATACTAATGGGTGTATGCAATTAAAGCCGGAATGAGCTAGAAATTTTTCAAATAATGTATGGATTATGGATTCCGGCCAACATTTTCGAAAAAAAACTAATTCGGTCTCTTACAATACCACTACAGAATCAGGATCAGGACATTCGGAACAGCTGCAAATAAGAGTGACATGCAAGGTAGAGTAAGCGACACGTCGGCAAATTTGGCAGATGAAGAAAGTCGACAAGACAAACAAGTGGAGCCACTGAAGTCAACATTCCAAGCTCAGAAAAGCTTCAAAGTAGGGACGCTTAGTGTTAGCTAAGAGGGGAAGGCTATAGTGTCTGAACTCTGCCATTTGATCAGACATCACAACAGCCACCAGCTGTCAGTGGAAGATGGGACTGCGCTTTTGTATTCGCGCCATTCGGCTGGAGATTTTCGCCAGAAGAACAGCTGTTAATAAATTACTATGTAAGCAACTATATAAGAAAATATAGTGTGTATTGCGAACACATCTGTCTGCTGTCAGCACACCCTTCAACCTTTCATTTGTTCATAGACTGGATACGCTTTAGATCAAATAATCAGCTGTTCTGAAATATTCAGGATATCATCAACTCATGGATGATAAAAAGTATGGTCGACATGCTAATTCATGGGCTCAGGTCAGGCCACTAATCAGTTATACTTAGTTGGATCTGACCATCATGGCTTTAGTCCAACCATCAACATAAATATCTTTTGCCCGAATTCAATTTTAAATAATATTCTCAGAGTAACAATCATGGTCATGGTTGACATAGTTCATATGCTTCCATTTCATATTCAATAATGGTCATATAAAATTCTAATTGGCCAAGTCCAAGTCTGAGATACAGACTACTCCCACACAGCTCCTTTGCGAGTATCTGATTATTTCGAAAACACAATTGTGCAAATATTAAGCTCACAGCATTAAGCATTCATGTAATTTGGTAGTTTATGTATTATGGTGGGACACCATGAACCACCCAGAAGAGCTCTTGTTTCCTAGGCCATTCTACAGGAATAGCCAGGATGCCTATTCTCCTAGCCCATGACATTATCATGTGAGAGAGAAACTTTAAAGCCCAAAACCATGGCCAGGTCATAATCATTCCTGTCTATTTCACAATGCTCGGTTACGATGCTTGTACTAGAAGATACACAGATATAAACTCCAACAGTGCCTTAAGCGAGGTCTATCGCCGACCGCCCTTAACTTGTTACGCTTGAGTGGATTATCGTTTTGATTGTAATTGTGGGATGAACATGCGAAAATGTGAAAATGCATTAACAAATCTAATTGCTTAACACTCTGTGCTTGCAGAGATACAACGAAATGTATTTGCATAGATGATTTCAATCGGAATGACCAAAGAAATTTATGGTATTGTGGTTTTCTGTAAATCAACACTTTAGAACTTACTACCCTCCGAAGTCGAGTTTTGGATTTTAAATAGTCGAAGCCGTGGCGGCATTTCGAATACGAGTACACTGAAAGGAAACAACACTTCCTTCACCCATATTCCTTGAAATGCTCAATTCACAAAGCCCTGTTGTATGCAATTAGATACAAAAATCTATGGAGAGCGAAAAATTACAGCATTTTATAATAAAAAGTTTCCCTAAAAGTATGCAAATAAATTCTAATCAAAGTTGATAAATGTTTCAGCTAAATATTTATTTTCTCGTTCCACACATCCAAGGTGTATTTTATGAGCTGTGAATGGTTATGTTTTGAAAACGCCTTCATGCATGCTTTTTCTTTATAAGCACCGGCTATGGTCTGCCTTAAAATGCCGAAGAATAATAAATGGGGAAGCAAAGAGAGACGGCGATGTTCGTTGGTTTTGAATGTATGCAGATTATGATGACTAAAAAATAAATATAGAGCAATGTCTAGTTTTGGCATCCCTGCCAAACTCGTCCGCCTGAGCGTGGAGAATGCACGCTGCTCCATCAAGGTCGGTAAAGATCTCACCGAGACCTTTGATGTCCAGAAAGGATTTAGACAAGCCGCATACGCCGACGATATTGACATAATCGGGAGAAAGCAGCGTGATGTCAGTGGCGCTTTCGCGATTATTGAGACGGAAGCGGCGAAAATGGGTTTAGCGGTCAATGAGGGCAAGACCAAGTACATGCTGTCAAGCAAAAAGGACAACCAACACCGACGTCTCGGACAGAACGTCACCCTCGACAGATATAACTTTGAGGTAGTTAAGGACTTTGTCTACCTAGGCTCCGCTATAAATACAGACAACGACACCAGCGCTGAGATCAAGCGAAGAATAACTCTTGCCAACTACTGTTTCTTTGGGTTAAGAAGGCAATTGAGTAGCAAAGCCCTCTCTCGGACAACAAAAGTCACCCTTTATAAGACTTTAATAGTCCCGATCCTGCTCTATGGCGCAGAGGCATGGACATTATCAAAAATGGATGAGGGTGTTCTTGGTTGCTTCGAGAGAAAAATTCTTCGGGCGATCTTCGGTCCCGTCTGCATTGACGGTGAGTGGAGGAGGAGATACAACGACGAACTGTATGGACTGCACAGCGACATGGACCTAGCCAGAAGAGTGAAGATCCAAAGACTGAGATGGCTGGGTCATGTAGAGCGCATGGACACCAATGCTCCGGTCCGAAAAGTCTTCGAATCCGCCCCCGAGGGACAGCGCAGTAGAGGAAGGCCAAGACTCAGGTGGCGCACGCAAGTGGAAGAGGACCTCAGCCAACTTAGCGTGAGAAACTGGAGGCAGCTAGGCAGGGATCGAGCTGGCTGGAGAAGCTTGTTGACTGAGGCCCAGGTCCACCCCGGACTGTAGCGCCACCTAAAGTAAGTAAGTAAGTAAATGCAGGAGGACCCCCACACCGGCTGATTAAGAATCTTTTAACTGTTATATGCCTTGGATAGGGCCCGTAGTACTACAATCAAGTTTAGCGAAGCTTTTGCTTAACTTCCCCCTAAAAACCCCTACTCATGTAGGCTTAGTTGGTAGGCGCCTGCTTATTCAGGAGCAATATACTGCTCTAGGGCGCCATAGAGCTCACAACTCTTGACGGAAAGACTATTTACGAGTATGTGACAAACCAACTAATATCCTACTGACGACCCTTGCAAACGTTTAAAGGACAACGATCTGCAGATCTGTACATGAAATATTCAAACCCTTAACTGGTAGCCAAGCAATTGACCGTCTCCAGGAAGTGCGATGGAATGGCCCGGACATAAGAAGGATAAAAAACTATGATATATAGTATTGTGATTACTCAAGGGAAAGATTTCAAGGCTTAATAGGATAGGAATTTGCAATATGCGGCAGACTTAGGCAAAAAATCTTGAGCTTCCGAGCGACTTTTAACAATTCACATCAGAGCCTATAAAGCTAACATACACCTATGCACCTATGGAACAACGCCACAAAATAATGTTTTTACGAGTTCCTCAACAAGACGCATTGGCAATGTCTGAAGCATGGCGTTAAAATTAGTCTAAGCAAAGTAAGACGTCTTCGTAGGAGGACATCCATGTTAAGCATAGCCTATATTTTACCACCTTTGGCAATGGATTTAGGCGTATTGACTTTGAGGCGGGTCGAAATATCACTAAAGCACCACGGGTTTCTCATCTTAATATCATGAAACTCTAAATCAAAGTGAAGACATTGCGATACACGAAAGCCATGCCGCTAGTATTTTGCAGGTTCAAACGTTTCCGTCAGCGAGCAAAGACTCGGATCATCACCTTATTGTAGTTAAGATGCGAATACGGATATCCCGAACGCCACATCAAAGAAAAAGTGCTGTGAAAAAGTATAAAGTGCAAGCTGCAATCGCAAGAGTCCGCCGAAATCTTTGCGGAACGCTTATCCCGAAATATCCCAACAACTCCTATACAAACAGCGAAGGAATATAATAGCTCGAAAGCCTAACGAGAATAATGAGCTCGAGAAGCTCATAGTCGGTACTGAGACTATGGGAAAGCCATTTCTGCAGACCGTTTAACAGCGACTAGGCCCAACATCCCACTGTCAGCCAGAATAAACCATTTCACTTAAATTTTATAGCCAAAACCGAAATGAAGTGAGAAAAGCGATTACCAAGCTGAAATCCAACACTATTCACTATTCGATTCTGATCGAAATGACTTTGTAGAGAGTATACGCCAACCTAGTTCTCAAATCTGGCCAGAAGAGTGTATGCCTGATGAATGCTATCTCAATATCGTTTGCCTAGCCTACAAAAAGGGAAACTCCCTCAACTACGCCAACTATAGGAGTATAAGTATCTGCAACATCACATTCAATATCTTCTCTGTCATATTGTGTGAACGTCTGAAACCCTTCGTCAACAACCTTATTGGCCGCTATCAGTGCGGTTTTAGAACAGTTAAATCCACAACCGATCAAGTTTTCACACTCCGGCAGATCTTGGAAAAACTCAATAAAATCAAGTCGATACCGACCATCTTTTAACCGATTTTAAGGCCGCATATAACAGCTTTTATAAAAACAGGCTATGTAGAGCCATATCTAGTTTTAGCATCCCTGCCAAGCTCATCCATGTGTGCAGTATGACGATTGAGAAGTTCGCTGCTCCGTAAAATTCGGTAACGACTTAACCGAGACCTTTGATGTACTATTACGCGACTTCCTTTGCATCATAGCAACAGAAGCTGCATGGGTTAAGCTGTATATAGATAGAACATCACAGTCGACAGCTATGATTTCGAAATAGTAAGGGAATTTGTCTACCTTGGCACTGCTATCAATTATGCCCACAACAGCAGAAATAAAACAAAGAATCATCTTCCCAATCACCGCTTCTTTGGGTTAAAAAGGTAAGTGAATAGTGAGGCCCTATCCCAAAGGAGTAAGGAGATTCTCTAGAAGACCTTGATCATCCCAGTCCTGTTTTATTGCTTATGGCGCTTAAGCATAACCTCTATCGAAAGCCGATGATGATATCCTCTCTTCAACCTTCACAGAAAACTACGCATCAGTCATCTAAGATGGCTAGGACATGTAGAACGAATTTGCTCGAAAACATTCCCATAATGTAAGACTACAGCTATACCATCTGGACTGACGGAATTATGGAGAATGATACCTCTGTAATGGCCCCTGTCCACAATATCTTATTTCCTAAGGAAAGGCTAAAGTGGGGCCATTACTTTTTGACTTAAATTTGCAACTGGGTAAGTGTAGCCCAGCAGCATGTCAAGTCACTTTCGACTGCTCAAAAAAGTTCAGCCACTAACTATCGCTCGTCCTACTCCAGTTTGAATGTTAGCACTCTAATCTCAACTAGGTCAAGTTTTTTTTTTTTTTCTTTTCAAAACTTGGAAGGAAGGAAAAATAAATGAGGAAGGCGAGTGAGATGCCAATGGCCGTTGGTTTTGAATGTATGCCGATTATAATGACTAGGAAATAATGAGATCGGCAGGGCATTTGAATAAGCGACTTATTCGGTTTAGGAAAGAATCAAGATATTTTGATATATTACGTTTGAAACGGGGAAATGATACTGTCAATTTTGGTGGAGCACTGTTAATGAAAAAAGATATACAGTAAGTGTCCGAGGTGAATGAAATATTCCTTCTGAAAATAGAATAGTGTTCTGATCAGTTGTTGAAACTAATCCTTGAATACCTATGAATGGACCCTGTTGAGGGTCCTTAAAAACAGCCTCAAACTTCTCACAGTACACACAAGACGTCAGTTCCTCCGAGGGAACTTTCTTCAGACACGTATCCTTAACCTCAAATACCTAAATCAAAACTTTACTGCCACACTCCCGAATACCATATATCTACACTCCCTTAGTACTTGCACTGTAGCGATTACCATTACTCCTACGACCAGCCATTTATTACGGACTCCATGTGCAGGCGTAAATCACTGAAAATGGATCGAAATGAATAAATTGCCCCGTACACAGACACATACAAATATAAACAAGTGCCCAACAAATGGGTAATACTCCTGCTGAAAGCCTCAGTAAATTTGCATACACTTCTTCATGGTAAATGCAGCTAAGATTTACCACGAAACCAGTCCACCAAAACCTGTGCTGTTCCTGCAACCTTAGGTAACCCAAAACACTTTCCGTTCGAATACAATGACGAACGGGCACTGAGTTTTAACTTGAATCGAATTTGAGCTCATGTTGGTATCTGAAATTGAGTAAGTACATCATCAATTGCTAGACGTCGGATGGCAACTTCAAATAGATTATGTCACATCGAATCGAATCTAAACAATACAACTTGTATCTCTGGGTCAGGTTATTGGCAGTGCAATAGCTCTTCCCAAAGATCTAAAAGAGACAATAAACGACATACAAATCATTTAGATTTACGAGTACGATTCACCATTAAGCACTCCTATTCCAGAGTGGCGAGTGCATTACGAATACGTTTGTGTATACTGAGAAAGTTTCAATTGAGTGCCAACTGAAATACCTACCTATAGATGCTCCTCGAGGAATAGACAATGAATTAATTGCTCTGATGGAAGATGGACAGTTGATCAGTGAAGCACTAGAGCACATCAAATGTTTGTATTAATGAGTACAATACATACTCGTCCATACAATATCTCCTTGGTTGTCGAAGAGGAAACCAATTAAAGATTCCATTTTGGAATACGAGTACTTGGTTGGCCATCAGAGTTGTTATCAACTTATCACCGCCCAATAAATAACTTCAGCAATTTCAGATATTCAATAAAAAGTGCGAGAACATTCCTCAACACTTCACAAAGTTTCTTCATTTAGCACCGAACTGTTGTCGAAGAAAGTTTTTCACATTCAATTTAACACAAAACGAACTTACCTGCTGTGCTCAGCAGTTGATGGAATATTGTCCTTGATTAAAAAAAAAAACAAAAAAAAGGAGAAACCACCAACACGGCACCAAACTGGGGCAGAAGTGCTTTAGGACATTTGTATTGTAAAAAGAAAAGGGAGACGAACAGTAGGTGTATGTGTACTTTTAAAATTTGTGAAACGTCCTAACTCCCAGGATTAGAGCATATTGTTGACCTCTCTCTTGGGATTATGGTCGCCTCAGGATATTGTAATTAGTCGGAAGTGTAGTGGTGGAGTTTCAACTTTTACGTTTTTATTTGAACAAATTAGATTTTACAATTTTCCATTCGTAGAAGAGGGGAATTGTTGAGTGTTTCCTTACCACATGCCATCTGTTCGAATGCCACATGATTTTGATTTTCTTTCCCCCTGTAAGTGGAAAGAGCCAAAAATTGTTTGGATGAGAATTTGGAACAACCTTCTAAGTAAGTATTGTCAGAACGGAAGACTAAGTGCTAAGGTACACTGCTCTAATAAAATAACACTGTTTAGGACCGGATAACATTCATAAGACACTCGACAATCATATATATGTACGTACGACACCCAACAGCAGTGGACTACGAGTATATGGAGCTGCGAGTTTTAGAGAGTAAATGCGCTATGGCAGCAGTAAGATCATTGTTATAAGTAACAAGAGGTACTTTTCTCAAAAATAAAACCTTACGAGTGATGTTTCACCAATGACTTGAACTCTGTAAATCGCCAATTTCTCAATCGTAGCCAGCTCAACCAAGTAGATTTTGGACTTTATATAGCCCCAAAGAAAAAAGTCTGGAGATGTGATGTCCTTTGATCTAGATGGCCAATCTACCCGTCTAAGTCGTGAAATTAATTGTTCAGCGAATCGTTCTCGCAATAAGGCATGGTTCCTCAGGCTGTGTTGCAAGTAGCGGGGTCATCTTGGAACCAAATGCAGTCGAGGCCACGGACTTCAATTCCAAGCAACGAATAGTTAGCTATCATGGTGCGAAAGCGGACGGTATTTACAGATACATTCCGGCAGGCCCCAGTTTTGAAGCAATATAGCACGATTATCCCGCCAACCCATAAACCCCACCAAACCGTTGTTGTCTGAATGTAATGGCAGCTCTTGAACCTCTTTAGGTTATTCAAACCGAAAATATAGCCACTTTGCCAAAAATGGGCCCTGAACAAAATTTTGGTGGAAAACAGTGGACCACCTTGAAGTTTTCAAGTGTCCAAATGCAACGGAGATGATTCGAAAAGACGGGCGGTTTTAGTTCTTGCAATTATTGATCCTCATGTAAAATCTGCATACATACGGCGTCGAATCGATTCGATAGCCGCTACCGCCGCTATATTTTTTCACTACGTCTAGCACTAATGAAAATAACGAAAATTGGATTTCGAATTAGTTGATTATATAGGAAACCCTGCCTTCGATAGACCGATTGTGTGGACCATATGTTGCTCTAAACGCACGACACGCATTCCTCGTAGAAGACATTACGCCGGACTTATTCTTTCCATATGAAATGTCAGACAACAGTGAACAAATTTACTTTATCAGTGTGACAAGGAAACAGTACCTCTAAAGAATCACCAATTAGAAGCGTTGTGAAGTGAACTAACACGCCTATGAAAGAAGATCTTCTTGTATACCTTCGTTTAGTTTATGGCGCTTTAGTTCTCCTAATTGGCAGCAACTTCTCACTATTCTCTAAAATATAGCGTTCTAGAAGATGGGTAATGAAAGTCTCTCTGATCCACAAAACACCAAAGCACGATCATCTCTTCAGTAAGTTATTCGGCGAAAACACGCGTAACACGTGGACAGAAATATCGAAAAGCACACACAGTTCACATCACAGTTGAGCAGTGTTCACACCATTTATCTACATTTGCCATCACATCCAGCTAAAAACAAGATTTAAAGCCATGGAACCACACACGACGCCGACGTACCCTTTTCATTCGATGTAGGATGCTAGACCGAAGAGACAACTATTCATCAAAAATGATGCTTCCAGATGCATATGGGCACCCAAAACTAATGCATCCCAGTGCGTTGTGACCTGAAAGCTGACAGCATCATTGGGCCATTTTTCACGAAGAATTCGATTAGAAGTATCTTACGGTGGATGCTAAGGTTTTAGACAGATGTTGACAAACGTTTTTATTCAGAAATTGAATCAATCTTATGCAGGTAGGCCTGACAAATTGTCAACTTATTGCGGACGAAATTAAAAAACTTTAATTATTTCGGTTAGAGGAAAAGTTTACTTGCCTCAGAGATCATGCATTTTAATCTCATTAGATTTCTTCGTGGCAACTGGGAAATCTGCAATCAGGGAAACAGCAGATTGTCATATAACTTGGTTTGAGTTGGTTTGGAATGCCTAAACTCCCAGTAGTGGCGCCCGGTAAGTGTAACATTCTTAACCAATAGCAAAACACAGCCCTACACCGCCTTAGGGCTCACAGCCTCATCCGAAAGAGATTGAAAACTGTGACTAACTAAGTAATAGCATCATCTGAAAATGGGCTTACTTTGATGAGCTTGGCTAACGATTGAAAGACAACGATCCTACAAAGCAGACAGTACTGCTGTGATAGAAGTGCAATAGGATGGTCCGGAAAAAAGAAGAAAAACTGAGAGAAAATAGCAGACGCAGCGCTTCTTCGAATGCATTCTCGCTGTTAGAAGAAGAATTAGGGAACATGTCTTGAGCCTCAGGCATGTAAGCGAATGCATGGCGACGGTTCGTACAAAGGGTTAATTCACCAACATAAGCTACACAAACACCCATGCTCCGACAGAGCAGATGGATGACCTTACCAAGGACTAATTCTACAGACTTCTGCACAAAAATTACGAGCAATGCCCTAAATATGACGCTTAATCATTCTTGACGATTGGAATGGACATATGGTATTATACAGAACATCTCTTGTGCTTACATTGAACGCCTACCATGATAGACATAATTTCACAGAATGCCCATACGTCTATAGGATCCGTCTACAGTGTCTCAGTACCAATTGAGGCCACAAGCTCCATCCTTTGTATGAATCAAAAAAAAAAAACACTGTGGCGCTGGTAGCCCGATATGGGCCATGGCCTAGCTTCTTGACACTCATTTGTGTTGCGGGGCCTACGGTTTTTCGCCGAATCCGAACGGCACTCCTTAGAAGCTTTTTCGTAGGCAATTTTACTTTGAGGAGTTTGCCATTTCCCGCCGAAAGGGTGATGACGATATGAAAAATTGTCGGTGATGCCGGGAATCGAACCACTGACCCTCTACGAGGTATTCCAATGGGCTAACCATCGCGCCATCGCCGCCATCGCCGCCATCGCCACTTACCTAAAACCTAAACTAAAATCTAAAATTTGCCGATCTTAGAGTTACGGTACCGAGCACTTATTTGATACTCCACAACAGGTCAAGCAACTTGTGGAAGAGCCCTTATGCTCCCTTAGGATTGAAACCGCAGTTATCATGATGCTCCTTCTATTGGACCTACAACTTTCAAGTCAGTCCGAAACTTAAATCCGGGGGTTCTTACTTCCATGGTCTTCGTGTTCCGATAGTCCTCCCACCCAACAGCACCTTATAGCCGGCCGTTTGTAACTTTTCAAATCGTAACAACCTTCGATTGAATTAGTGAGAACGCCTTTACGAAAAGATCAGGTTCGCCCGTTTATTATTAGACTAAATAAAATTCTATACAAGGACATAATGTTACTATAGCCAGCACACGGTTTCTACACCTTTATTCCAATAAAATGACCTAGCTGACGACTGATCAATAAAACGTCAACCAAATGTATCATAAAAGCTCTCCACCAGTGTTTTGGATTAACAAACTTGCCAAGCAAATAACATTGACTCGGGCCACTACCAATTGCTGTAACAAAAGTAAGGAAGTGGATACAACTCAACACCACCGAGCCATTGTGAAGAACTTCAGATTCGAACGGTTACAATCACAAGAGATCGCCATGACTTTTAGGATTCGGATTTTCTTAACTTCTCGGGGAGTACGGTTTCGCCGGCATCGAATGTAGAAGATGAAGACTGCCAAAGAGCAATCAGAGAGATCCTCTGATGTACTGGGTTTGAACCCACCCCAACAAAATAAAAACGCTGGTTCGATGACGAATGCACACAGGCAAATCTAAACAAAAGCGAACCTGCAAGGAGAACCAGGGGGGATCGCATTGGCTCCTCAGAGGATAAAAAAAAGAGCACGACAACCACACACGAGCCCTTAAATATATGATATATGGACCATATACCAACTCATCTCCAACATTTGGGTCTGACTAAAGCATGATAGATGAACGGATGTCCGACCCAAACGAAGATCCTCTGAACTGTGGCAACTACAGAGAAAAATGTTTCTTCAACATCATGTATTATATTGCGTCCACCTATATACTATGAATGCCTAAGACCTCCGTCAACTGTTGGACCGGCCGCTATCAGAGTTATTTAAGAACACTCGCCTGCCCTTAATCGAGGCCTTAAAGTTCAAAACATGGCTTAGACAAACCAAATGTTCTTGTAAGAATTCAACAATTCAACGTCAGGGTCACCATCTTTCAGAAGTCTGTTCAGTTATTCGCCTTTGGCTAGGACATTGACATAATGGAAGGAGCACAGCGAGCTGTCAATATTAAATAAAAAGATGAGTTTAGCAGTCAACAAATAGACACACAACATCGTCACGATATGCAGAAAGAACTTTCAAGTAGTAAGGCACTTTCGCTATTATCTCCGACAACGACACCGGCGCAAAATCATATAAGGAATCACACCTCCAAATTGCTTCTCTTTGGGCTTCGAAGTCAATTAAACAGGAAAGCCCTCTCTCGAACAACCAAAAGCATTCAAGACACTATTCATCCCATTCCTTGGACACTGACGAAAAACAATGGAAATTCTCTCGTGCGCTTCAAAGAAAAAGTTCTTCGGGTGTTTTCCATTCCGATATTACCATTG
The DNA here is from genome assembly GCA_928272305.1 of Volucella inflata. NCBI lineage: Eukaryota > Metazoa > Arthropoda > Insecta > Diptera > Syrphidae > Volucella > Volucella inflata. Next base: position 86,430,850 of record OV743720.1, read on the forward strand.
GAGAATCGAGGAGTCATTTCAATGTCTTGGCGACTTTGACCGCATGGACAGTAGCGAACCAGTCTGAAAAGATTTTGACTCCTACCCAGAAGGACAGCGCAGTGGAAAACGGCCTCACCCTCCATGCAAGTGGAAGACGACCTCTTCGCGGATTTCGTGCTGACAAAGGATGCTATTAGCTCGAGCGACAAATAAGCGAAGGCCCTAGGCCACAATGGACAGTTCAAACCTGCACATTGGATTCGAAGGTCAGATTTAATCTCGACGTAATTTCTCTTCTAGAGTGTAGGTTCTCAGGAATCCTAGAATTTTTTACCATTTTTTTGTCTTCATGAAAAGATTTACAATGTTATCGGTTGACAAGACAAAGAACATCTTTGCTGTTCTTTCTCCTTCCCCAGGTCAATACGATAAAGATAAAGAAAATTACTTGGGAAAGTATGGACGAAAAAGAAATCGAGAATCTTATGGAGGATCTCTCGGATTAGCTTGAGGGGTACTCATATTACCTGCTGTCTTCTCTTTAGAAAGACAACTTAACCAAAATTCCCTGTCTTCGACAAGTCCGAAACATTTCTTTTTTCAATTTGATTTCATACTTCTTCACAATGGTGATATCCTTCACCAACTCAGTAGTCCATACAACAACATCGTCGGCATTAAAGCAAGACTAGCTACCCACAACTACAAATCCATTCGCTCAATTGAAGTCCGGACAAAAATACGACTAATTGCGTAGCCATTTGCAGAGTGTAGCCCACACCGTCACCAGACCAGTTCAACCCTCACATATTGGCCATTTATTGGCCAATTCTTTCCACAAAGAATACCCTAGCCTCAACGATTTTGCCAGCAATTTCGTCTAATTGAGTTCTCTTCAAGCTAAATTTCCCATATAATTCGCAGATAAGGGAAGTTCATTTGAACCAACTGATTCCAGAGGTTGGATAGAGAGGAAGGCCCAAGGAACACCCATTGGTGCGGTAAAATGAAAATTAAAACAAAAAGAAAAACGATTTATTGTCTTCATTAGCCCTGGGAATAGTGAAAACTAAGACCTGCATAAGGGAAGCTATTCCTGCGACTACTCGCCCCACTCCTGAAACTTGGCGGAACTTACTTGAAATAGAAATGACTGAAATCTCATGAGTGTCCATGGTTATCTAACGACAAACTCTCCCTGTGGACACTGTTCGACCTCCTGGTCGCTTCTCTCCTCATGAATGCAAATGTTTTCATCTGTTATCTTCCCAGAATCAGATGGTAGGAGTTGCTACTGGTGACGGTGGTGTTTCGTACTCGCATCTTCTCCTCAGGCTATTTCATGATGACAACAATACCCAGAGGCCGAACAACACAACAATGGAAGAAATGAAAAGTCAAATATATACGTTACCATAAATTATGCAAATTTCGCCGTTATTTAGATTGTTTGTTGTTGATTCTCATTTCTTGGACTTTTCTTGTTTATGCCCTGGTCTTGTCTTCTACTCGTATCTTTTCGTTTTTTTTTTCTTTATTTCGTCCTTGGCTTGGTTTATGTTTAATGCGGCAGATTTCCCATGAAAAATCATCTCTTTTCCATGGAGGATAAGCATACGCGTGCTGGAAGAAGTTCGGAAAGACCAATTATACGTTACGCTGGCTGATGAGTCAGTTAGGCAGTGTGCCACGTCTTGGATCCGTGCCTCGAGGGAAGTATATTAGCTTCGGTCAGATGGTTAAAAGGGTCAATGGAGGACTTTCTTATCTAGCCGGAAAAAATCATGGCCGGAGGGGGACTATTAATAAAAAACCGCCGAGAAGACGGTTCTATTAGGAATTCAAATTCTACTAGACTTTCGGTGGGTCGTTTTCGATTTGGGTTAATTTGGAACGTGGCTATTTTCTGTCAATTTTCTTCTTTGAATTTGGGACAAGGTGAAAGATGTTGGTTGAATTTTATTCCAGCTTAGTTATTCACTTATTCATACTCGTAGTTTATATGTTAGTAAGAGAACTATTGTAGTTTCCGGTTTTTGCATCATTGCCTTACTGGTCTGACTCTGCTATGGGAAAACTTGATACTGCGTGGTGGGCAATAGTAATTTAACCAATAACTTTGGTTTCAAAGGCGATCCATGGTCATGTGACTTTCTCAACGTCGTTCTTGTGAATAGTGTGCGAAATTCGTAACTCAACACCAGGAGCGCAAATTTTCAAAAGTCTGCACATATGCTTACTTGCCTATGCGGAGACATTTGCAAGCACTGAAGCTGAAGCGGTATAGATGACTCTTTCTGTCAACAAAGAAAAAACGAAGTCAATACGGATATCGAGGAGGAAAACGGTTACAATATAGAGGTACGAATATAGGTAAACATCGAGGTACATAGTCAAGGATTTTGTCTATGTTTACTTAAAGATCGGATGGCAACGATTAGTATAAGGCCTCGTAGAAGTAGCATCTTCGACAGGTGCTGGTTCCTTAAATGACGAGAATGAGCCTCTGCAGCCGAACATCTTGCAGCTCTGCTAATAAGTCCTATTTCACGCCTCCCCGTGGCGCCATCTGGGAATCTCACTAGAGGTTGCGAAGTGAAGAGGGCAAATGGCGAGTTTCCTGCGCCATTAACCAGGATTAGTGTCGGAAAAACAAAACAAAATCTTATCCGGGCTACTCCGACATATTTGGAGCTTAGGCCGGAAAGGATTTCCAGGACTTAGTCAGGGTCTTGGAAAAGAGATGGTGGCGGACGAGCCCTATAAGGGCCAACGGCAGCGCTCACATCCCGGAACGGGTTACTGGCTTCGGTGTAACCGACCCCTCGTCCTAGGGGCACTCAAAATCGAACTGGTCCTCCAGGTTGGGGGTTGTGCCGCCGGGGTAACTGCCCGGCCATTTAAAAAAAAATTAAGTTACGAAGCATCAACAAGCTCGGATATGGACGGATCTACTGTTGACAACCCACGCAAACGATTTAAGGACAATGAGCTTCGGATATGCACGTGGAAAGTTAGATCCCTTAATAGACCACGTGCAGCCCAGCAACTAGCTGAAGCCCTAGACTGCTGCTTCTTCTTATCCTTTTATTAACCCTTTCCTCGTTATACGAACTTATGCGTAACGAGTTTCCCATTTTTACTGCCCTAGACTGCTGCTAAGCAGACATAACCGCCATCCAAGAAATGCGATGGGATGGGCCGGACAAAAGGAAGATGAAAAACTGCGACATCTACTACGGCAATTGCTATCGACGGCAAAAGCAGTGCTTATTTGGATGCGGATTTGTTGTCGGAGGCAGACTAAGACAAGAAGTCCTCAGCTTCCGGCATGTGAGCGAGCGCCTCGTAGCAATCCGCATTAAGGCTAAATTCGCCAACATTAGCCTCATATGCGCGCATACCCTCACAGAGGAGAAAGATGACGACACCAAGGATGCCTTCTACGAGCTCCTTAACAAGAGCTACGAGCAATGCTATGACATTAAAATTGTCCTCGGTGATTTTAATGCAAAGCTAGGAAGAGAGGGTATCTTTGGTGGAACAATCGGAAAAATAGCCTGCACAACACCACCTCCGATAACGGATTCAGGCTAATCGACTTTGCGGCGGGGGGAAACATTGTCGTGGCTAGCACGCGGTTCCCACATCTCGACATACACAAGGGGTCTTGGAGAATTCCTGATCAATCAACAGTCAACCAGATTGATCACATAGCGATCGACGCAAGACACTCCTCCAGCATTATGGATGTCCATACGTTCCGAGGAGCCAACATCGACTCGGACCATTACCTTGTTGTAGCCAAGGTACGGTTGCGGAAATCCCAAACTACGCCAAGACAAACTAATGCTGTGAGAAAACTCGACGTCAGACGGCTACAATCGCAAGAGATCGCCAAGTCCTTTTCCGATCGAGTGTCTCTTAATCTCTTAAGAGGTCCAATGCCGCCAGCATCAAGCATCGAAGACCATTGAAAACAATGCCAAAACGCCATCAGAGATGCCGCTTCTAATGTGCTGGGTTTCACTCGTCCACCACAACGAAACCCCTGGTTCGATGATGAATGCCGGCAAGCACATACAGCTGAGCAAGATGCATATAACGCGGCGCTGCTTAGAAAGACCAGAGCTGCTCATGAGCTCTATGAGCGGAAGAGGAGAGACGAACACCGGCTTCTCAGGAGGAAGAAGAAAGAGCATGAGAAGCGCGCGATCGAGGAAATTGAGAGATGCTACTCCAGGAATGAGGTTCGGAAGTTTTACCGAAAGGTAAAAATAACATGCCACGGAAACAAACCCCGAACCGAAGCCTGTAGAGATAAACAAGGGAACATCGTAGTAGAATCCTGGTCGATGCTGAGGATTTGGAAAGATCATTTCTGCAGACTGTATAACGGCCATGACGGACCAAATACCGCTGTCAGGCAGAATCAACCTTTCAACCTGGACGATAATGACCAACAATTGCGTCCACCAGACCTGGATGAAGTGAAGATAGCCATATCGAAGCTTAAGTCCAACAAAGCTGCTGGAGCGGATGGCCTAACTGCCGAGCTCTTCAAAGCGGCAGGCGATGACTTGGTAAGGAGCATACACCAGCTCATCTGTAAAATATGGTCGGACGAAAGTATGCCCGATGAATGGAACCTCAGCATTGTTTGTCCAATTCTCAAGAAGGGAAACCCTCTGAACTGCGCCAACTACAGAGTCTCCTTAACATCGCATATATGATCTGAAGCCGTTCGTCAACAACCTGATAGGTCCATATTAGTGTGGCTTCAGGCCAAGAAAGTCCACCATCGACCAGATATTCACATTACGGCAGATCTTGGAGAAGACGCATTCAAATCGATACACACCACCTATTCATTGATTTTAAGGCCGCGTATGACAGCATCTATAGAGACGAGCTATATAGAGCAATGTCTAGTTTTGGCATCCCTGCCAAACTCGTCCGTCTGTGCAGGATGACGATGGAGAATGCACGCTGCTCCATCAAGGTCGGTAAAGATCTCACCGAGACCTTTGATGTCCAGAAAGGATTTAGACAAGGCGATGCGCTGTCATGCGATTTTTTCAACATCGTACTTGAAAGAATAGTGCAAAACTCACGAGCAAACACAAGAGGCACTATCTTTCAAAAGTCCGTCCAACTACTCGCATACGCCGATGATATTGACATAATCGGGAGAAAGCAGCGTGATGTCAGTGGCGCTTTCGCGAGTATTGAGAAGGAAGCGGCGAAAATGGGTTTAGCAGTCAATGAGGGCAAGGCCAAGTATATGCTGTCAAGCAAAAAGGACAACCAACACCGACGTCTCGGGCAGAACGTCGCCCTCGACAGATATAACTTTGAGCTAGTTAAGGACTTTGTCTACCTAGGCTCTGCTATAAACACAGACAATGACACCAGCGCTGAGATCAAACGAAGAATAACTCTTTCCAACCGCTGTTTCTTTGGGTTAAGAAGGCAATCGAGTAGCAAAGCCCTGTCTCGGACAACAAAAGTCACCCTTTATAAGACTTTAATAATCCCGGTCCTGCTCTATGGCGCAGAGGCATGGACATTATCAAAAACGGATGAGGGTGTTCTTCGGTCCCGTCTGCATTGACGGTGAGTGGAGGAGGAGATACAACTACGAACTGTATGGACTGTACAGCGACATGGACGCAGCCGGAAGAGTGAAGATCCAAAGACTGAGATGGCTGGGTCATGTAGAGCGCATGGACACCAATGCTCCGGTCCGAAAAGTCTTCGAATCCGCCCCCGAAAGACAGCGTAGTAGAGGAAGGCCAAGACTCAGGTGGCACACGCAAGTGGAAGAGGACCTCAGCCAACTTAGCGTGCGAAACTGGAGGCAGCTAGCCAGGGATCGAGCTGGCTGGAGAAGCTTGTCGACTGAGACCCAGGTCCACCCCGGACTGTAGCGCCACCTAAAGTAAGTAAGTAAGTTACTTAAAGATCATTCGAAACAGTAACCCAGTCGCTGTTTTTGTTTTTTGGAACTCAGAAAACAATTGAGTAGGAAAGTCCTCCCACGGACAACCACGAAATGAATAAATAAATATTAATCTTGTCAGTCCTACTCCATGATATAGATTTTACCATAGAAAGGCTCTGCCAGCATCGACAGAAAGAACTGTATGGGCTGTTCGGCAACATATAGACTTAGCTAAAGGAGTCAAAATATCAACTTATATTGTTGGGAAATATACCATATGTAGATATATCCGGTTGACACCATCTCCTCAGCTTTTTCAATTCACATCCAATGACGAACACAGAGGGTGTGGAACCCTTAACTAAAGAAGTTTGCGTTGCGAAATTGGAAGCACCCAGAAACTCCAGAGTTGAATGGAGACGCATGTAAATGAGACCTAAGTCTGGTTCTTGTTTTCTACTTAATTGCATCAATCGTTAGCAGTCTATTTTTTTTTATTTTTCCTTTTATCACTTCACATGGGAGCATAAGGCTTTCACTTGGCATCTCCATCTCACTCGATTGGTTGCAGTTATCTTTACACTATTCCAAGTGAGATTGAGTTTTCCTAGTTCCAGGAGTATCGATCGTCTCCAGGATCTTTTACCTTGAGTGTTCCACTCTAACGCCATTCTGGTAATGCTGTAGGCTTTTTTCCTGATCGTATGTCCGATCCATTTCCATTTGCGTCTCTTGATCGGTATCGCAATTGGTTCCTCTCTTGTAATTTCCAACAGATCCACGTTCGTGATGATGTTTGGCCAGAATATTCGACATATGGTAGGGAGACATTTGTTGATGAATACATGAAGTCTCTGTATGATATTGTTGGAAATCAACCAGGTTTCGCTGCCATATATCAGTACTGACTTTAGCCATGAGTTGAATATTCTGAGCGTGTTCTTGTAAATCTGGGAACTCCTCCATATAGGTTATAATTGGCCGAATGCTGCTCTCGCTTTTCGAAGTCTGTTATCAACGTCTGCTTCTGCGCCGCCTTCTGTTGTTATTATTCAACCTAGATGGCAGAAGCTATCTACAGGTGTTCTTGCGAGGTGTTCTAATTTGACTAAGCTTATGTAAAGGAAGACAAATATCGCAGGCATAGTCTAAGTCCTCGAGTTGTCGTGTGAGACTCCAAGTTATTCCACGTCTCTCCGTGCAGAGACTTCTCTCATAATTTCATCCAGGACAATTGTGAACAGTTCAGGTGAGAGAATAGGCATCCTTGCTTTACTCCTGCATTTGTAGTGAAAACGTCACTGATAATTCCATTATGCAGAGCCGCGAGATCCGCATCTTCGTACATTGCTCTGATGATGTTAATTATTTTTTGGGGTACTACTTTTTAACTTAGTGCTCTCCATATTGCAACTCTTTTGATGGTATCATAGGGCTTCTGGAAATCGATGAACAACAGGTATATAGGTGTACGCCATTCTATAGACTGCTCAATTATTATGCGAAGGGTGTTGGCTTGGTCTATGCAGCTTCTATGTGGACGGAAGCCAGCCTGTTCATCTTGTAGATTTCCTTCGATTTTGTTGGAATTCTCCCTTGAATGATTGTTGCAAGTATCTTGTATATGATGTTAAGTAGAGTTATTCCTCTCCAGTTGCTGCATTCTTTCAAGTCGCCCTTCTTTGGTAACTTCACGATTATACCTTTCTTCCAAGATGAGGGTAGTCTTTCTTCTTCCCATATCTTTCTGATGTGAGAGTCTAGAAGTTCTGCTGATGTTCTGCTGCCAGCGCGTAGCGATTCGGCTGTGATACCATCCTCGCCCGCTGCTTTGTTACACTTCATTTTCATTATAACTGGGTGCTTCACACGATATTCTTTAGTTGTTGTCTGTGTGGCTGTTTGTTTCATCTTCGTACCGTATTTCGTTGTTGTCATCTACGGTATTGCTATTTTCTTCGAAATGTTCCCTCCATCTTTGAGTTTGGGCATCTTTGTTCGCTAATAGCACGCCGTTGCGGTCATTGACTGGTTGGTTCCTGTTGCCATGGCTAATTTTTTCAGGAAATGTTTTTTGTCTATTTTAGCGACTTTCTTTACTTGCTGCGATGTTGTATCGACTGCTAGGAGCTGCGTTTTTGATTAGCTGTCGCCTTAGTTCCTTTCTTTGAGATATAAAGTTCCATGATTCATCAGATATCCATATTTTTCATTCCGGCTGTGCTATACCAAGTCTTCTCCGACTTGATTGAATATTGCTACAATGTCTTCCCATGTATGATTTCCCGCTAATGTTGATGTCTCCTCTAGTAGGTTGTTCACTAGTTCGTTTCGTGTAGGTACACTTTGGAGTTGGTGGAGGTTTACACGTCTTCTTCTTCTATGTCTGGTTGTTTGTTCTTTGTGCTTTCAACTTGATCTTAATGTCACCGGTGATGAGTTGGTGGTCGCTACCGATATCTGCGCCTCGTCTTTATCTGACATCAGTTAATGAGCTACGCCATCTTCTGCTTACGCATATGTGGTCGATCTGATTGTATGTGCGGCCTTCTGATGACGTCCAGGTGAACTTGTGTATTACTGTGTGGGGAAAGATGTTGCAGCCGCCGATTCCTAGTTGGAATGTTTGGCATTACTCGACTTATCCCTCTCCATTGTTGTTTCGGACTCCATAGCAATGTTTTCCCATAAAGTTTTCTTGGTTGGTGTTTCCTACTTTCGCGTTGAAATCTCCCGTTAGTATGACAATGTCGCTTCTTCGTGTATTGTTGAGCGTAGATGTTAGTTTTTCGTATTTCTGCATCTTCAGTGGGTGCGTAGCATTGTATGGTAAATGGTAATGTTTCTAGCTCTGCCGAGGAAACGAGCTGTAATTATCCCCTATTATAGAGTTCCCATTTAGAGTACAAAACTTCAGATGATATTGCGATGCACGTGCGATATTTTAGTTGTTTCACAACATTACGAGTGATAGGAAAGACTGAGAACTTTTGCAAGTAATGTCGCAGATTCATCGATGCGTCAGCTTGTTTTTCGGTACGATCGCATATTGATATATTCAAATTCAGTTCACTATTCAGGAACGTTAAACTGTCTGACGTGATCTTGTTTGATTTCCGGTGAAGTAATGGTGCTATGGACTGGATTTTGAATGCAGGGATATGTAAATCAAATAGCGAGCCTGCTAAGGAGCTTTGGGGGCCAACACTTGATTTGTGTCATATGCTGCAGGCCTGTGTGATTCGAAATCCTACAACCACTTCAAAAAAATGATTCATGCTGGTAGGATGTCTAATCAGGAGAGCGAGATCAATCATAATACGCACCTCCTTTCCACTGCTCGGGCGTGTTTCAGAGACTCAATACTTAGATGCTGAGTATTGCAAACCAATTTTGCGATACAACAGCGAATACAATGCCAGTTGATTTTAGGCTCATTTACGGAAATTTCAATAAAAACGATGCTCATTCGGCTGCAAGACTTGAGCTCGCTGGGACTTATAGGACTTCTAACCAAGATATTAGCGTGAAATTTTCCATGAAGTAGACGGTCGACCTCCAAGCTATTGCGAACGATGTCGAATCGTTTAATTTATATATACTTCAAAACTCCCCTGAACGGATGTAATATTCTCATCGGTACGCACTCCTTTTATACGTAGGCGATGCCACCGCATCGTGCAAAGACAATATTGTTCGAAAACGGTCAGCAATGAGGCGAATAGTTTTCAGATTGTCGATCCATTACTTTGTACCATCTATCAGGCACAATTCTACCTTCCTCTTCATTGCAAACTACCACTGCCAGTATGCCTTGGTTAACATTGCTAACATCTCGACCTCTTTAGCTTCTCTTCTTCTTCTTATCCTTTTATTAACCCTTTCCTCGTTATACGAACTTATGCGTAACGACTTTCCCATTTTTACTGCATCGCTGCTGCTCCGCTTATGGGATTGGCTAATGTCGCAGACCGCAGAACGCGTCTACATAATGCTCGGTCCTGGATCACTTCAGTGGTTAGCCCCAGGCGTTGTAGCGCATTTGCCATCTGAGAAATCCAGGAATTCTTTTTCCGACCTCGTTTTCTTACAGTTGGAGTGACCGTAGTTGATAGTGCCTTTTTAACTGGATTTTCCGCAGATCTTCTTTGAACGTGGCAATACCAGCTTATTCTATTCGCCTCAAGCTGTTCGGTTACCGAATTCTTTATATGTAGACTTCCTCTTATACGCGTAGATCTAATACAATCGCGTTTAGTGACTCCACTAGACATCCTTAACATTTTCATTTCCGCTGCCGTCATTTTATTTTTAAACGATTCGTAGCTGGTCTAACAACCGTGGTGTAGGGTTTCCCCTTTAATTTAAGTGGAAATTTTCGGTCGCAAAAGATTCCCGAATTTTCCCGCCATTTCATCCATCCCACACTCACTCTGTGGTTTACGTCGTCGTCACATTTCGCTTCCATGTTAACGATTGATCCTAAGTACTTAAAGATAGTGCTTTTCGGAAGAACTATTCCGTCTAACATTATATCCGGAACAGGTCGCAACGGATGCGCAAATGGGCACGTCAAATGCTCCGTCTTTGAACGACTTATTTTAAACCCGTTTGTCTCTAGCGCATTTCACCATGAATCTGTAAATCTTCGACGTTATCGCTAAGTATAACTGCGTCGTCAGCGAAGAGGATTGGCGTTACATTTGCTTCGCGCATGCAGTCTTTAAAAGATAGTCGAATACTACGTTAAAGAGGAAAGGGCTAAGTACGCTTCCTTGATGCACTCCGACATTAACTGGAAATTCTCTCGTTAGTCCAGCAGAGCTTTTAACCGCAGTTTTCACGTTTCCGTACATGTCTTGTATTATTCTAACAAACGTTTCCGGTACGTTTTGAGACCTCAGCGCGGCCCATATGAGATCCCTAGGCACTCGATCGAATGCTTTCTCGAGGTCGATAAATACCATGTGTAGATCCTTAGACGAATCTCGGTGCTTTTCCATTATTATTCGTAGGCTTTGGATAGCGTCTACCGTCGATCTTCCTTCAACAAATCCACACTGGCTATTATCGAGCTTTAATATTTGCCGAAGACGTTCGTTTAAGACTCTTTCGACGATTTTCATTGTGTGTGACATAAGCTTGATTGAACGGTAGTTGTTGCATTCTCGAGTGTCGCCTTTTCCTTTGTATAATGGAACCAAGAAGCTACTTCTCCATTGATTCGGCATAGGTTGTCCACATTTTAATTTATTTAAAAGTTTCGATAGCCAAACGCTGCCGATCCCCTCCATCTTCGACCAAAACTCTGATGGAATGCTGTCTGGTCCCGCCGCTTTCCCCCGCTTCATTTTTCCGATTGCTATACTTATTTCTTCGATTAAAAAGTCCGAAACTTGCTCTCCAAATAGACCAGCTGTCGGCGCGATATCACGTGGAAACTGTTTGTTAAGCAACTCCTTGCAGAATTCAAGCCACCGATCACAAATTTCCTTTTCATTTGTTAGTAAGCGACCGTCTGCGTTTTTGATGTATTTCGGCGAGGTTATTTCCATTGAATTTATTTGCCTCTGTGCAGCGAGCTCAAAAATATTTGGCATTTTAGTATTGTACGACGTTTGAACTTCTTGGATAGCTTGTCTTCTATCCGCCGATCGTGAGGATATTTGTTCCAACTCCTGGTACAGGTTTTCCGCTTCTGCCGCTCGAGTTCGAGCCAGGACTTTCTGTGCGATCTTTTTAAGACACTCGTATTCAAGAGCCAGTCGAGCTTTTTCGATATCGTCGCTCCGATCGCATTTTGTCCACGCTTGGAATGCACTTTTCTTGTCGGCCACAACTCGTTTGGTTTCGTCATTCCACCACCATGTTTCTTTGCCGACGTAATGGTATTTCGATATAATCCCCAGATGGGACTTTGCGAGTGTTATGCATTCCTCGTGCATGCTGTTCCACATTTCTTGCGGGCTAAGTGAGTCTGCGATACCGTTTATATTGTGAAGTACTTCTTTAGCCAGTGCGATAAATCTTGCGCTTCGTTCCTTCGATAGATTATACCACCGGATTTTTGGCTTTCGAAACGATGCCCGTGTTTTCGGTGGTTCCGCTGTGAAAAATTCTGTAATGAGCAGATGGTGTTGGCTTACTAGCGATTCTCCAAGTTATACTTTACAGTCCTTAACACGGTTTCTCATCGACATTTTGCAAAGGTGATAATCTATTTGCGATTCGTGGCCTCTGCTACTATAGGTGATAAGATGTCGTTGATGTTTAATAAAGATTGTATTTAAGGTGGATGCTACAAGGATGTCTTCGCCAGATGAATTTCTGGTTCCAAAGCCTTTACCGCCGTGGCAGTCCTCATAATCAACATTTGTTTCTCCGACGTGGCCATTTAAATCTCCGCCTACGAAGAGCATCTCATCGATAGGTATATTTCTAAGCAAATTACCGAACTCTGACCAAAATGTATCTTTTTCCGATTGGTCGCATCCATTTTGTGGGGCGTACGCGCTAACAATGTTCCACGTTTCATTGTGTATGACGAGTTTAACACTCATCAAGCGGTCGCTTATTTTCAAGATACTCGTACCAACTATGTTGTTTAGAAGATCCGCTGCAACAACGATTCCAACACCGTTTCGTCCATTGACCGTTCCATGGTAGAACATCTTAAATGTCTTAGTTTTTAAATCTGGAAAACGCGCTTTATTTCCTGTATTACACCACTTCGTTTCCTGTACGCACAGGATCTGTAGAGTTCTGCGACGCATAATCGCTTTCAGTTCTAAACTTTTTGAGGTCATCGATCCGACGTTCCAACTTGCAAACCGTAGTTTAGCTTCTCTATGAGAGCAAATTTTGTTTTGGAACTAGGATCAGAGAATTTGTGGTTGAGGAACGGAAATCAAAGCTGATTGTCTTGTCTTGAAAATGTGCTAGAATCTAATTAGCCCATTGAAGAGACAATTGCCAATTAATGCTTTCTAAAGTACACGATATGTAACACGAGTGTCTCATTAAGTTCATTTTGAATGCAAGCCCCTTTCCTGAAAATCTGACCAAGCTAATAATTTGATGACGACTTCATCCCCATTCTCCTCGATTTTATTGCAGTTTTAGCTCCCTTAAGTGGCCAATATCTTAACATCAAATTCAAGGAAGACTCGATGGAAACCTGAATTCTAAATCAATCTTGGATTCAACTTTGACTAGGAATCTAAATTTAACAATGGACTCCCTGACTCATTGAAATTGCAAAGCAAAAAAAAGAAAAAAACAAACCAAACTCACAAGACAAATCCTTAGGAGTGCTCAGTAATTAAAAAGACATTGGGGACACCATTATTGTTATGATTATGTTCGTGATTAAAACTGCACAACTCCGCTGCTTGTGTTGTTACAATGTTTGCAGCAGCGATCCCCAACATGGCACTCCTTAGTGTGGTTACCCTAAGCATGAAGTTCGCTAGCTCTACTCGTAGTGCCACTTGCAAGTTAATAACAATAACTTTTCTTTCTCTACTGTCGTCAAACTGGGCCGCAGGGGGTTGCAAATGATGGTGACGTTTAATTGAGCGATCACAATTCCGTCATTTGTACTCTACAAACATTGTACGAATACTTCTACATGGTCCCAGTGTCGCATGTGAAGATAGCGTTAAAACCATACCAACTTCTGATGGATGGGCAAGTATCGTTTAGAGTTCCCGGGGAAGTACAACAAAAACAAAACACTACCAACACCACATCCATTAGAGGTGCTGTTGGAATTGGTAATGATTATCCTGGCAAACAACTAGTTGTGTGAATTTTTATTTGCAACCAGTGCAGAGGGTTTTCAATTTGATTGGAGAAGTCGACTTTTTGTGAACATATTTTCGATACCTTGTTTAGAGGAAGTGATGAATGCAACCTCAAAGTCAGAATTTTATTCAGAACTCCTACAGGGAGCAGTTCTCTTTTCATCCTAAGGTGACGAATTTACAAATGTACTTTGAATGGTCCTAGGCACGTAACTATGAGCTTTTCTGTCTAGGTGAACGTTTACATTTTATTGGGGAGTGTTTTGGGATTTCTACTGAAGCAACTTTAAGGGTATTATGGTGAATTATCCTCACAAGTCCATTAATTGGTTCAACATAAAAAGTAAACTGTGTACCAGGTTTTCATTTTAAATTACACCCTGGGGTACAGTTTATTTTATTGCAGAAGGTTTTGCTTTACTTTGCTTTAGAGTGTTAGTGACCAAGGAATAGTTTAAGGAACAAAGCTGAAATTGACTTATGTTGTAATAGGAAATTAATAACACAAAATAGGAAAGGGAACTGCTATTAGGGGATCTCCAATGAGGAAATCGCCTGGAGTGAGTGCAAACTTTTCCTGTGGATCGTCATGGAGTAGTGTAAGTGGACGAGAGTTGAGGCACGCCGCGGTGCGCACCGCCAATATTTGCAGCTGGCTATACCATTAACTCTGCCATAAACCGCCCTGATGTGGAGAGCGGGAGGTGATAAAGTGGTCCCCATATGCGCCAATGACTGTTGGTTCTGCTCGCTTCGCCAACTCGCCAAATCCTCCTGAAGAAGTCGATTGGCTCCAACAAATGCTGTGGCACTATCACTGTATAAGCAGGGGCTATGTCTACTAATGAACCGTGTGTAGGCATAAAGGAACACTTGCGGTGAGAGATCATCCACAACCTCAATGTGCACAACCTTCGTTGCCATGCAAGTGAAAAGAGCCTGGTAGGTTTTGACTGTTGATTAGGACCGCTTTGCTACAATACCAAGGGTGAGGGACCGCAATAATCTAGGCCTAGCAGCGTTGACTCTCTGCTCTAGTACTCTGCTTAACTACGGTTAAGCCGGAAGATGGCACAATTATGCGCATAAGTCTGAATAGATTGTCTACCATTGAGAATCCAATAGCGACTGCGAAGTATCGGAAATATTAGCTGCATGCCAGCATGTAGAGTGCTGTCATGTTTGTGCTTAATCAGTAACCAAACGGAGGGGATTTTCCTTGGCAAGATGATTGGGAAACGATGCATATGAGGAACAGGTGCTTTGTGGAGTCGACCGCCCAACGGCAAGATACCAATTTCATCCAGATAAGAGTTGAGTAGAAGCAATCGACTGCAGCCTGTAAGGCTGAAATCCTCACGAAGTCGGTCTTATGTCAGAACCGAAAGTCTTGGACTGCTCGATCTTGATACTGAATACACTGAATAACTTCACCATCTCGTCGTCGTGTTTGCTCGGGCACAATTGAAGTCACCTGTAAAGACATTTTTTCTTTACCCTCAATAACATCTTATTCACTTTTGATTAGCTACGTAGACTTCTCCGAAGGTACGACTTGATTCATCAACCATTCCGGGCCTTGTAGCCACAACTTATGTTCTTAAAGCTCTTCCGCCAACTCGTACAATCAGCAGGGTTTTGACCAGTCGGAACATGCGATCAGGAGATGTCAACTCCCAGATTTAACCGATCCGATTAGCAATATAAGGCTTGGGTGTAACACGCTGCTGTGGATCCAATACATGACGATGCTTGAGTTCGACCACAGGTAAGAAGGTGTATCTGTAAGTCTCAATGCCGTGCCAATATTTCAGAGCAGTCAAGCCAACAGGAGCACTGCACAGAGCTCCAGACGTGGGATTCTAGCACCGTTGATCGGAGCCACCTTCGTGCAAGCAGTTAGTAACGATACTTGGGCCTTTCCGTCTAAACCAATAGTCTTCGTATACATAACTGCAGCGTATGCACGCAAACAAGCAGTACAGAAGCCGTGAAGATTAGTTGTTTCTCCATCCACCATCGTGGAATCCGAGGGCGATTTAAAGCATCAAGGCATCACACAGCTCACGTGAAAATAAAGGATCTCAAGTGACGGATCTTGAACCGAAGCGTTTGAATAAAAGTCTTCCCAGTGAGAACCACAGGTTCCAGTAACCCAGTTGGATCGAAAAGTCGTGCCACAGCATTACTCAGCGCCGCTTCGTTGGGGCTTAAGGCTGTAGGTCTAATGTCACGTGAAAAAGGAACTCATTGGCAATCCCATTGTGAA
Source organism: Volucella inflata (assembly GCA_928272305.1). Taxonomy (NCBI): domain Eukaryota; kingdom Metazoa; phylum Arthropoda; class Insecta; order Diptera; family Syrphidae; genus Volucella; species Volucella inflata. The sequence goes on from OV743720.1 coordinate 86,446,850, forward strand.
GCGAGAACAGATTCTGTCGTCGAACTCATCGTAGACTTACTAACTTTCTTACTTACTTAGCGCTACGACTCGGGGTGTGAAGGGCCTCAACTAACAAGTCCCTTAAGTTAGTACGATTCGTAGCTTACTGCCTCAAGTTTCTTTAGGTCCTCTTACTTATACACCACCCTTTACTACATTGTCACCCCGGGATAAGTTCGGAGGCTTTGTGGGCCGGAGCCATCTCAGACGAATGATGCGCTGTTTTCAAACGACTGAGGATATCTTAATTTGCTTACGATAGAGTATATTCTTTAACGCTGTAGAGGACTGGGATGTTCAAGACTTTATATAGAATCTCCTTAGTTATGCGGGATAGAGCCTTAGTATTCACTTGCCTTTTAAGCCCAAAGAAACAACGATTGGCAAAAGTAGTTCTTCTTTTTATTTCTGCTGAGATAAATTCCCTTATATCAAAGTTATAGCTGTCGATCTAAATTATGGAAAAATGACCACAAATTAGAGGACTACAGAGCTAGACCAAATTGTTTGCCATCCGAGTCCAAAATCGTTTAACCGAAGATATTACCCATTGTAGGCAAACACTGGAATTCCAAATAGGCTTAGCACACCAAGTTCAGATTCTTTCATTGATATATATAACTAAGGGGGATCTATCTCAAGGAGAAAGAACTACCAAGCTCTTTTCCTTAAATGACCTTTACGGATAGCTCTTTAACGATGATTGGGGTAAAATTTATCAAATTCTTTCAAATATGGCAACAGGTCGTCGCTTGGAATCACCAATATGATCGAAAATGTTGCGAAATGTAGTTGCCGCCTTATTTTCTCGGCAGGAGGGTGCTGATTGGTAAAATTCATCACGAAAGTAGTACCATACTTATGATTACATGCGAAGAACTACTCAACGCATGTAAAAAAAATTCGTGACAAAAAATACTCAGAACTAGGTTATATTGCAAATAAACCCTGAAGTATGGCTATTAAAACACGACCAGACTTATCTGCTGAAATCTTTAAGGTGTGACTTTAAGAGGTCATTCTCCCTTCTCCGAGCTCGAGACAAAGCGAATCAAGCACTGGAAAAGGGAAATCAAAAAAAATATTGCGCCATCATAACCCTGGAGGTGAACAACTCGTTTAACTCGAAGAAGTGGGAACGGATAATGAGCAGTCTATATCAAATACAAAAATGGAACTATAATTCGTACTATATATCTCCGTGAAATGATATCTTTTTCTGGAGTAGAATCCTTCTCTATGATTGTGTCGATGTAGATAAAGAGTAACTGTCTATGTGCCACAAGGAGCGGCCTTAGGCCCCATACTATGTACGATGAAATCTTACATTTGCAACTTCCAAGATATCCTTCGATACTTACCAGTGTGGTTTCCGGCCCGGTAGAACGACGATAGACCAAATCACACTGAGGCAAATCCTGGAGAAGGCCAACGAATTTCAATTCGAGACCGACCATCTTTTCATAGACTTCAAAGCCGCATATGATAGCATTCACCGTGTAGAGCTCTACAATGCGATGGCTGAATTCGGGATCCCGTCAAAACTGAACTGAACTATATCAAACGTGCACCGGATTTCAGCAAGGAGATGCGCTTTCATGTGACTTTTTTAATCTAGTACTGGAGCAGCTAGTGCTTATGGCAGGTATAAGCAGGGAAGGCACTATCTTCGACAAATCCGTCCAGTTGCTGGGATATGCAGACGATATCGACATCATCGGTCGATCGACATCACGGCAGCGTGCCGTTATAGAAGCGCTTACGGCAATTGAAGAACAGGCGAAACGAGTTGGCCTTGAAGTAAACGAGGACAAAACCAAGTACATGTTGTCGACAAACAATACAGCATCTGTTGACAACAACAATTTCGAAGTGGTTTAGGAGTTTACCTACCTCGGAGTAAATATCAACTCCACGAATGATACGAGGGCGGGTCAATAAGTCCGTGACTTTTGGATTAAAACACAGATTTTTTGATAAAAAAATAATTTTATTTTTCAACGTAGTCTCCCTTGAGCTCTATACACTTTGTCCAACGCTTCTCCAATTTTTTTATCCCTTCCAAAAAAAATGATTTGTCGAGGTCCTCAAAATAGGCCTTTGTTTGCGAGATGACTTCATCATTGGAGTCAAATCTTTTTCCACCAAGCCATTTCTTCAGGTTTGGGAACAAGAAGTAGTCGCTCGGAGCCAAATCTGGAGAATAAGGTGGATGAGGGAGCAATTCATAGCCCAATTCATAGATTTTTGCCATGGCAACTGCACATGTGTGCACCCTTGCATTGTCTTGGTGGAAAAGAACTTTTTTTCTTGGCCAAATGAGGTCGTTTTTTTTTCAAATCGTCATTGAATCGGTCCAATAAGTTGGCATAATATTCCCCATTGATTGTTCTTCCCTTTTGAAGGTAGTCAATGTGGATTATCCCGCGTGCATCCCAAAAAACAGTCGCCATAACTTTATTGGCTGACAAACCCACCTTGGCCTTCTTTGGCGCCGATTCACCCTTAGAAACCCACTGTTTTGACTGTTGTTTGTTCTCTGGTGTGTTGTGATGGATCCATGTTTCCACGGTTACAAAACGGCGCAAAAACTCCTCCATATTGCGATTAAACAACGCCAAACCTTCCTGTGAAGTTGTTACACGATTGCGTTTGTGGTCGACTGTGAGCAAACGCGGCACCCATCTTGCGGAAAGCTTTCTCATGCCCAAGTGATCATTCAAAATTGAAACCACTGAGCCATGCGAGATCCCTACGGCTTCCACAATCTCTCGCACTTTCAATCTTCGGTCGGCCAACACCATATCATGAATTTTTTCGATTGTTTCGGGTGTAGAGACCTCAACTGGGCGTCCAGGACGTTCGGCATCTTCAGTGCTTGTACGGCCACAACGAAATTCAGTAAACCACTTTTTTACCATTGAAATCGATGGTGCAGAGTCCCCATAGTATTTATCAAGCTTAGCCTTGGTCTCGGCAATGGTTTTTTTTCGCAAGAAATAATGCTTAATAAGCACACGAAATTCACTTTTTTCCATTTTCTCCTCAAATTAGTGAGTAGTCTGATAAAAATAGCTGTCAAACACAAACTAACTGACGCAGCAAGTTTAAATTTTGACAGGAGTCAACTGACAGATGCCTGTTGACAGGAGCAGTGTTGCTGTTTCAGTAAAGAGGTCAGAAATTCAAAAAGTCACGGACTTATTGACCCGCCCTCGTACCTTAGTGGAGATTCGACGAAGACTTACCCTAGGAAACCGCTGCTATTTCAGTTTGGTGAAACAACTGGGTTCAAAACTCCTAACTAGAAAGTCGAAAATCATGCTCTACAAAAGTTTGATTCTGCCTGTTCTACTCTACGATGCCAAGTGCTGGACGATAAGTAGGAAAGCAGAGCAGATTTTGAACACTTTTGAAAGAAAAATTCTTCGTTGAATATTTTGTCCCATATATGAGGAGGGCGAATGAGGGAGAAGATATAACCGCGAAGTCTATGAACTGTTTCAAGATGTGAGTGTAGTCCGAAAAGCCAAAACACGTCGATTACAGTGGCTCGGCCACATCGAGCGAATGGACAATAATGGTCCAGCTAAGAGGATCTTCGAATCCCAGCAGCCCCTAGGATCGAAACGACAAGGAAGACCGAACCTCCGTTTTAAGGACCAAGCTATCGCAGATGCCAGAGCGCTTGGTCTGGAAAACTGGAAGCAGCGTACCCAGGACCAAATGTCTTCGGAAACGCTTAGTCTTTAAGCCGACACCCTTCAAGTACCATCTTATGACTGTACCACGGGTGAAAGAAAACGATCTTAAACAAGTTTTCCACCTTCCAATGCAAAATAAAAAATAAATAAAGAATAATCTTGGGCTCTGTTGATTCAGCCGGATCCTCGGCTTTGGGATTCTATAAGAAGCTCACAGACGCTTTCATTGAGTTTAAAAGAAGTCCTACCTATGCCAGACATCCTCTACGAATAGAAAGTAAAATCTGAATTAAAATTTAATAAATCCTCCATACCTACATCGTTTACCATCTGATTAAAGGATTCGCATCGCCGAACCTCACCAAAAGAAAGCCTGTCAAAGACAAAGCAAACTCTTTGATGCAATTTCGTATTTAATTACACAAACGTTTAAAGTCAAAACGAGAAATATTGAGAATTCCCTCTGATGACGATTCTCATTATGAATTATCCAGAAGTCAGTCCTTTAATCAGTTCGTTGGTACATACTCGTTTCTCATTCAGAATCCACCCTTTACTCTGGTTCAATGGGTCAGGGACAGGTATTTGCATTCACCAGCTAAACGACTTTATACCTGTGGACATTATGTCAAAATTCCATGTCACTGCATTTCCATGGAAATGACCTCATTCACAGGGAACCTATTGTGCAGTGAAAATCTCATCATGACGACAGCGATGCTGACAGTTCTGGCAAAGTCGACTCCGGCTATGATGAGGGTAAAATTTCAATGCGGTTTCTGTATTATTTTCAATTTATGCAAATGCAAAATGTCAAGCTTTATCAACATTCCACCATTCACCCGACCGATTACTCATTCCATTGGTACCATTGGCACCATCACCATCCCCATCACCATTACCATCACCATCGAATGAAGAAGCACAAAAATGTGCCGCGACGAATCAGCGGAAACATTTTAATGAAATCGTGACCCAGCATTAAAAAATCACGTTTAACTTTGTCAAGCGAAATTTCAAGTCAAGTTGTTGTACTTCGTAGTCCTTATTCGTGTCCTGCTATGTACCCTACTCGTACTTCCCTGAAATATTCTAATGCATGAATATCTGTATCTACACAATACTCGTACACCAACAGTACACAAACTTTCTCAATATATTTCCATCGCTGTGCTCAGTGAATTGGGATCGACAATAGCCCAGCACAGCAACTGCCACAAAACGAATACTCCTGGCGTTCATTCATTTGCTACATACTCGTACAGTAGCGAAACGCGCTACTACGAAGGAAGCACGCTCGCTCGAAAGTCGGTATAAATACTCCAAACTCCACCAATGTAGGTATTCGTAGTAACGAAAGTTCAAAATTTCGGATAATCACAATGAATAAGCAAAAGTTTTGTCATTAAAAAAGATTTGCACCAGTCACGATCTCCTGCCAACCGCAACCGAACCGCAACCTCCACCAATTTTACCAACTACCAACTACCACTTCCACCGTCAACCATTTTATCATTGAACACTGAACACCAACGGCAATTGCGTGCGACAAGGAGTTGGGGTTGTGGTGGAAAATTCGCAGGTTTTACCCATAGCTGTACCCGGTACAATGGTAAGAAGCTTTTAATCCTTAATCCCCGGAGGAAACAAAACAAAACTATATCATCCGCGGGATGGTTCTAATGCTAAATAAGTTCCATGAATAGCGCGGAAGCTTATTCGCTTAGAACAGAGTCGGATTAGTAGCGGACTTTGGCGTGAGTTTAGTTAGAGGAAATCTTTCGCCTGGCTGTACTTTGAATATGGAATTGAGAGGTAAATCTTTGCTCCTTAAATTATTTTGCATTTCTCCTTGTGATTATGTATGAGAAGTAGAGCTGAGAAAAACCCTATTTGATGGAAGGACTTAAAGTGCATGCGGTTTTAAAGTGTTACGAAAGTTATGGCAAAGGTTATGTTACCTCATTCCTCAGTGAAACATAAAGGGTGATGCAGAAGACAATTTTGGAATAAACAAATGACTGTGAAATAGGTATAACGTGTCGTATACCTTAAACTGACTTCCAGGTGCTAAACATCACCAGAAGTTGCTCCACTGCAAGTAACAAGGGCAACAGTCAAGTGGAATCCATATGTTAACACCAGTTTGTACGTTTACACACCTTGCGTGACATTTTGAGCAAGTCTATGATGCATGATTTGGCAGTAATCGAAATTGAGTAAAGTATTTCTATTAGCTACAATGTACAAGCTGCAAGCCGCCGAATTGGTTGTGTTCATCTGTTCATCTTATGTAGAGGCTAACTTACTTACTTAAGGTGGCGCTACAGTCCGGGGTGGACCTGGGCCTCAGTCAATCAGCTTCTCCAGCCAGCTCGATCCCTGACTAGCTGCCTAGAGTTTCGCACGCTAAGTTGGCTGAGGTCCTCTTCCACTTGCGTGCGCCACCTGAGTCTTGGCCTTCCTCTACTGCGCTGTCCCTCGGGGGCGGATTCGAAGACTTTTCGGACCGGAGCATTGGTGTCCATGCGCTCTACATGACCCAGCCATCTCAGTCTTTGGATCTTCACTCTTCTGGCTAGGTTCATGTCGCTGTACAGTCCATACAGTTCGTCGTTGTATCTCCTCCTCCACTCACCGTCAATGCAGACGGGACCGAAGATCGCCCGAAGAATTTTTCTCTCGAAGCAACCAAGAACACCCTCTCATCCATTTTTGATAATGTCCATGCCTCTGCGCCATAGAGCAGGACCGGGATTATTAAAGTCTTATAAAGGGTGACTTTTTTTTGTCCGAGACAGGGCTTTGCTACTCGATTGCCTTCTTAACCCAATGAAACAGCGGTTGGAAAGAGTTATTCTTCGTTTGATCTCAGCGCTGGTGTCGTTGTCTGTGTTTATAGCAGAGCCTAGGTAGACAAAGTCCTTAACTAGCTCAAAGTTATATCTGTCAAGGGCGACGTTCTGCCCGAGACGTCGGTGTTGGTTGTCCTTTTTGCTTGACAGCATGTACTTGGCCTTGCCCTCATTGACTGCTAAACCCATTTTCGCCGCTTCCTTCTCAATACTCGCGAAAGCGCCACTGATATCACGCTGCTTTCTCCCGATTATGTCAATATCATCGGCGTATGCGAGTAGTTGGACGGACTTTTGAAAGATAGTGCCTCTTGTGTTTGCTCGTGAGTTTTGCACTATTCTTTCAAGTACGATGTTGAAAAAATCGCATGACAGCGCATCGCCTTGTCTAAATCCTTTCTGGACATCAAAGGTCTCGGTGAGATCTTTACCGACCTTGATGGAGCAGCGTGCATTCTCCATCGTCATCCTGCACAGACGGACGAGTTTGGCAGGGATGCCAAAACTAGACATTGCTCTATATAGCCCGTCTCTATAGATGCTGTCATACGCGGACTAAAAATCGATGAATAGGTGGTGGGTATCGATCTGAAGCTCATGGGTCTTCTCCAAGATCTGCCGTAGTGTGAATATCTGGTCGATGGTGGACTTTCCTGGCCTGAAGCCACACTGATATGGACCTATCAGGTTGTTGACGAACGGCTTCAGGCGTTCACACAATACGACGGATAAGATCTTATATGCGATGTTAAGGAGACTGATGCCTCTGTAGTTGGCGCAGATCAGAGGGTCTCCTTTCTTGAGAATTGGACAAACAATGCTGAGGTTCCATTCATCAGGCATACTTTCGTCCGACCATATTTTACAGATGAGTTGGTGTATGCTCCTTACCAAGTCATCGCCTGCCGCTTTGAAGAGCTCGGCAGTCATGCCATCCGCTCCAGCAGCTTTGTTGGACCTAAGCTTCGATATGGCTATCTTCACTTGATCCAGGTCGGGTAGACGGAATTGTTGGTCATCATCGTCCAGGTTGAAAGGTTGATTCTGCCTGACAGCGGTATTTGGTCCGTCATCGCCGTTATACAGTCTGCAGAAATGATCTCGCCAAATCCTCAGCATCGACTGCGATTCTACTACGATGTTCCCTTGTTCATCTCTACAGGCTTCGGTTCGGGGTTTTTTTGCGCGGCATGTTATTTTTACCTTTTGGTAAAACTTCCGAACCTCATTCCTGGAGTAGCATCTTTCAATTTCCTCGATCGCGCGCTTCTCATGCTCTTTCTTCTTCCTCCTGAGAAGCCGGTGTTCGTCTCTGCTCTTCCGCTCATAGAGCTCATGAGCAGCTCTGGTCTTTCTAAGCAGCGCCGCGTTATATGCATCTTGCTTAGCTGCATGTGCTTGCCGGCATTCATCATCGAACCAGGGGTTTCGTTGTGGAGGACGAGTGAAACCCAGCATATCAGAAGCGGCATCTCTGATGGCGTTTTGGCAGTGTTTCCAATGGTCTTCGATGCTTGATGCTGGCGGCATTGGACCTCTTAAGAGATTAAGAGACACTCGATCGGAAAAGGACTTAGCGATCTCTTGCGATTGTAGCCGTCTGACTTCGAATTTTCTCACAGCATTAGTTTGTCTTGGCGTAGTTTGGGATATCCGCAACCGTACCTTGGCTACAACAAGGTAATGGTCCGAGTGGATGTTGGCTCCTCGGAACGTACGGACATCCATAATGCTGGAGGAGTGTCTTGCGTCGATCGCAATGTGATCAATCTGGTTGACTGTTGATTGATCAGGAGTTCTCCAAGTCCCCTTGTGTATGTCGAGATGTGGGAACCGCGTGCTAGCCACGACAATGTTTCGCCCCGCCGCAAAGCCGATTAGCCTGAATACGTTATCGGAGGTGGTGTTGTGCAAGCTATGTTTTCCGATTGTTCCACCAAAGATACCCTCTCTTCCTAGCTTTGCATTAAAATCACCGAGGACAATTTTAATGTTATAGCTAGGGCATTGCTCGTAGGTCTTGTTGAGGAGCTCGTAGAAGGCATCCTTGGTGTCGTCATCTTTCTCCTCTGTGGGGGTATGCGCGCATATAAGGCTTATGTTGGCGAATTTAGCCTTAATGCGGACTGCTACGAGGCGCTCGCTCACATGCCGGAAGCTGAGGACTTCTCGTCTTAGTCTGCCTCCGACAACAAATCCGCATCCAAATAAGCGCTGCTTTTGCCGTCGATAGCAATCGCCGTAGTAGATGTCGCAGTTTTTCATCTTCTTTTGCAGCAGTCTAGGGCCTCCGCTAGTTGCTCGGCTGCACGTGGTCTATTAAGGGATCTAACATTCCACGTGCATATCCGAAGCTCATTGTCCTTAAATCGTTTGCTTGTTGTTGCTTCGTAACTTCCTTTTTTTGAAATGGCCGGGCAGTTACCCCGGCGGCACAACCCCCAACCTGGAGGACCAGTTCCATTTTGAGTGCCCTTAGGACGAGGGGTCGGTAGCACCGAAGCCAGTAACCCGTTCCGGGATGTGAGCGCTGCCGTTGGCCCTTATAGGGCTCGTCCGCCACCATCTCTTTTCCAAGACCCTGACTAAGTCCTGGGAATCCTTTCCGGCCTGAGCTCCAAATATGTCGGAGTAGCCCGGATAAGGTCTTGTTTTGTTTTTCCGACACTAAACCTGGTTAATGGCGCAGGAAACTCGCCATTTGCCCCCTTCACTTCGCAGCCTCTAGTGAGATTCCCAGATGGCGCCACGGGCAGGCGTGAAGTAGGACTTATTAGCAGAGCTGCAAGATGTTCGGCTGCAGAGGCTCATTCTCGTCATTTAAGGAACCAGCATCTGTCGGAAGATGCTACTTCTACGAGGCCTTATACTAATGGTTGCCATCCATGTAGAGGCTAGGATGTTGAAAAAAGGTTCCTGTTTACAGAGCTATTGGATCCTCACCGTCAAGTTCGGACGTGTTTCTATTTCGACTGGCATTATTTGTGAATATTTTGTCTTTTTGTTTTGTGTTTAACCCAATTTTAAACTCATTACTTGTTCCCAATCATTCACGCTAAAACTTTTCAGTGTCATCAAAACATAGTGACATAGTTAAAGTTGGGTAAAATTATGTCAACGTTGGCTGACCAATCCACTTTGTTACAACTCAAGCACGCTGAACATACTGAAAATATCGGATCCATTCAACATGACCTCAATTATCTAAGTGAGGTAGCTGCATCCACTAGATCAAGCACAATGCAGATATTGAAGGAATTAAAGCACATCTCTAGTAAGCCGGATACACCACCATCTGTAGTGAGTCCATGTAACAAATCCTTACACGTCGAGTTATATCCATCACTCTCAACCAGTTTAGCCCCAACTTATCCAACAGCGGCTACCACCGTTCAACACTCTGAAAACAATGCAACTTTGATCGCCGATCCCGTCCCAAACCATTACCAATAATAATTGCTTTTGGGACATCCTGTACCCTCCCTGAATGGAACGACAGACTACAAAAACTTAATAAAATCTTGAAGCCACCAGCAAATCAGAACTATCTACTTTCTTCCTCCAACCTGCCCCACGTCACTCAAGCTCGTCATGGATCAAAGGTCTCTTCAGGAAAAAATTTGGTATACAAAACGTCAAATGCAAACTAGTTGGCGAAGCCAAGAGCAGATACGGTGACAATTTCAAAATACGTATATCCACTAAGTACGATTGGCAGTTCATATCATCGGACGACATACCCATCTCGGAAAGGATGGTCATCACCCAACGGGAGGATAAGCTTAATAATAAAGGAAAAGCTAGCACCCACAACTCTCCCTTATCCCACCAACATCCCGACCCAAACTGGTCATTTAAAACCCAGATCTTTCCAAGATTTTCTTCACCCCTTCCCCCTTTTAATCCATCTACAAAGAACACCAGAGTCCCGACACCAACGCTTCGCCCTGCTATTACCCAACCGTCAAAGTTGTCTCAATACAGAGTTTCGTTTTACCTTCCTCCATATACGAGTACTAAGCCAAGTCACCTCTTCCTCATCTTCATCAACCAATCGCTCTAACCAAACTCCCCTTACTCGATCTGAGGTGCTTGACCAACCTGCCCCTTCTTCATTACCTCGTTCTCTTAACTCGCCTGCCCCCAACTCTCACCCGAAATACCATGAGCTAAATGTCAACCCTCCACTACCGAAGTAAGTGATCTAGGAATAATACGAGTATGTGACAGAGAATCGAATTTCGACTCACATATTGACAGCATTAAAAATAAAGCTAACTCTGCACATGGCTTCATCAAACGCTGGTCAAAAGAATTGTCCAACCCTTACGTTACAGGGTCTCTGTACATTATTTTTGTAAGGCCTCTTCTGGAATATTGCAACCAAGTTTGGTCACCCTATAAACAAATCCACATTCAAAGAATCGAAGCAGTCCAACGCAGGTTTATCTGATTTACACTTCGTGGTTTACCGTGGGCCGATCCATATGGATTACCTCCCTATGAAAATAGGTTAAAACCTTTAAGGGCATGCATACTCTAAAAAATACGTCGTGAAGTCGCTGATGTACTTTTCATACACCAGTTATTGACTGGAAACATCAACTGCCCGAGGATAACACAAAATATTTTATTCACTCCCAATACCCGTAATCTAACATCTGTACCACTTCTCCTTATCCAAACTCACCGCACCAATTACGGTCACTTCGAACCATTATCGAGAATGTTGCGTATAACAAACAACTACGCCGAAGTCTTCGACCTAAATAGCAGAAAACATGAAATCAAAAAAGCCCTGCTCAATAGTCACGCCCATAACATCTCCCCCGACTAATATCTTCCCTTGCCCCATTAGGTTAAGAATATTTTAAGCTTAATAAAGTTGTCCGGGGTAGACCCGGGCCAATAATGTTACAATTTGGGCTTGGGATTAGCTAGACGCAAACTCTAAAAGTCCTAGCGTTGCCAAGCAAGCAATGAACCTGAGATAAGTTAACGACTCTGAAACGACGGCCATGGGAAGCAGAATAACTTGCGAATGCCAATAACACCTTACTTTAGGAAGGGCGTGAGCCCTATACAAAACCTACGAGAAATGTGTAGCAATAAAATCATTCAAAGCTATCTTGAAGTCAACACAAGGAAGTTTTTAGCATCACAGGCTACACGAGACCACGTCTGTGAACGGACCTAAACTAACTTACTTTATTGCAGAGCTGAATATCGGATCCGGATGGATCTACTCTTGACAAGCCCGGCAAACGAAACAAGAAAACAAGAATATGACAACGACCTTCAAATATGCAGGTGTAATATTATGTCCCTTAATATGCCAGCCAGCGGAGATACATGCGGAGATATGTCACAAAGCAGATATACCGCCATCCAAGAAATGCGATGGGATGGGCCGGATAAAAAGGGTATGGAAAACTGCGGCTTCTATTCCAGCTACAGAGCACTCGGTCTTCTTAACACTGAAGACAAGAATCTATCAGCGGTATTGTGTAAATGAGCTATCTATCATGCACCAATAGTGCAAAACTCACGTGTCAACACAAGAAGCACAATCTTTCAAAAGACTGTCCAATTACCCGTAGTGGAGCTTCCCATGAAAATTGGCTGCACGTTCTTTGCGAGTGCCCAAATTATTCGGAAGTTAGGGACTTGCATGCTATGGGCATCACCTTCAATGGTGAGACCTACGATGTCAGTGGAATTCTAACTGACACCGTATGGTTCGAAAGAGCCTGTAGCTTTGCAAGGGAAGTATTTCTTAGAAGACGCAGTAGAGAGCTAGCGGGTTGATTGAGTAGTATAATTGAGGTAAAGGCCGCCAGTCCTGGGCAGTGAGGTGCCCAACTGGAAGTGACCGCAAGGTTGCGAAGCTCGACCGGAAGCTATATTCTGGTACCACGGGAGGTCAGGGGCCCCTGGAACTATTGTTTCCAGCCTGACCTAGGAGCTGGCCCCCTTGTAGGAGTATCGTGGTGGCTGTGGTTTACACCCAAAGTCGCGGGGAGAGTAGAACAAATGGTGCTTGGACATCTCATGGTTGTGTGCTCATCCGTTTGATTGCTACGGAATCATTGGTCTATTCGATGTGGAGTTGCACTGCAACCGGATGCCATGATCCACAGAATGGCTGAGGTGTTAGATAGGCCTCGACCCTTCACCAAAGGGGAAGTTCGTGCCTTACACACGACTTCGAATCTGGTACTGGTGGTGGTATCTTTATCACCCGAAGGGCGCTGATCAACGCTTAAGCCTTCACGGCAGGTACCTACGTTAAACACATGTGACATCTGTCCAATTACCCGCATACACCGATAATATTGACATAATCGGAAAGAGGGCAAAGATGCCGGCAACCAGAAAGGAAACCTAAAATCAACAAGACGACATTCGCGATAAATTTAACTAAGGACTTTGACTACCTCGGCAGCGCTATCAAACGAGCGCTGGGATCAAATGACAAATAACTCTAGCCAGTGCTGCTGCTTCTTTAGGCCAAGAAGGCAATTGACTGGCAAAGCCCTATCTCGAACAACAAAACGTGACCCTATATAAGACTATAACTACTACTATTTTTTGGCGCAGAAGCATGGACTTACTCAAAACTAGATAAGGCCGCTCTTGACTGCTCTGAAAGTAAAATTCTTCGAATGAGTTTTGATCCCATCTGCAAAGACAGTGATTGGAAGAGGAGGAGATAGACAACGCTTCGGTCTGAAAAATCTTCGCATATGCCAGCCGGTGAACAACACAACAGAGGAAAACCACAAATCAAGTGCCGCACACATATTAAAATGAACCCCAGCCAACTTAGTGTGTGAAACTTGTTGGTCGAAACTCAGATCCATTTCGGACTGTAGCCCCACCCGGTTTTCTCACATCAACCTTTACAAAGAAAGATGACGGTCACTCACTAATATACCATTCAGCCAGGAATATGACTTCAGTATTATAGATGTCCGAAGACTTTCCAAACAAATAATGTGAACTTGGGCCACTGTTAAATTGTAGTCAATAAAAGTCAACGGATATTGCAGATCCCACAACAGTGCAAATACACTGTTAGGAAACATTACATTGAACGTCTCCAATCTCAACAAACCGCAAAAACACGTCAACAACCAGATTAGATGCTGAGGATCAGTGGTACTGATGTCATAGAGCCGTCGGGAACTTTACAATCTGCGGACAAGCTCATGCACTAAAAAAAATTCGCATATGAATCGCCACTGTACAGAAGGTGAATTGAGCCTCATGAACCCTACGAACACGAACCCAAAAATCGGAGAAATAGAAAAGTTCTACTCCAGGAGCAAAGTTCGAAATGGTTACTAAAAAGTGAAAACCCAACAAGATCCGTGCAGAAACCTGTAGAGATGAGCACAGTCAGTTCTATGATTATTAAAAAGTACTGTGCCAGGCAGTGAGGTCTTTCCGAAGTCTGATGCCAGGTAAATCAAATCATTTGACTTGTATATTAAAAGCCTGGATTCCCGTTCAAGTTTGACAGGGACTACCGGCTGAGTTATTTCAAGAGATAACTGTTCATTTCCACGAGTTCGGTGGAGGAAAGTATTCCTAACAAAAAAAAAAAAAAAGGAAATCCACTATCATTCACCAGCTAAAGAGACATCGCAATGTTAAGGACATTGTGTTTAGTGCCTTGTGTGCTGTGTCAAGATAGCTTCTGCAACCATTTGCCAACAATCGAATTAGGCCTTGTCAGATTGTAGAAGACCAAGACAATTAGATTGATACATATCACCTTTCAATAGATCTTAAGGCCAAATACAGAATCTAAAAAGATAAACATTTTAGAGCCATGTTTAGATCCTGCATCCCTGTCAAGCTCCTTACAACTCGCTGTTCCGCCCAGTTCCCAATCAATCTCAACGATAGTTTTAATCATTTTCAGAAGAACTCTCATGGGCTTAGATGTGAGTGGGGGCGAAACCAAATACATTTTGTCACCAAGAAGAAGTGCATAACATCAACAAATCGATCAGAACGTCTCAATACTATAAACAGACAGACAGACAGACAGACAGACAGACAGACAGATAGACAGGCAGTTTTGAAGTAGTTTAGAAATTTGTACACTCCGAATTTGATCTTACTCTGGAAATGATTCACATCAGAAATCAATCAAGGAACCATACTCACCAAAAGCAGTTTCTTTTGCAATTAAGTAACCATATCGCTTGTCAAGAAATACAAGGCACCTAGTCCTCTGAAGAATATAATTTTACCTGATTGAAACCCAGGATATTCGAACGATTTTTAACTATTGAAAGGCTTCAAGTGAGGATATATTTCAAAGCTGATCAATACTTCGGTCGAGGATTTTCGGAGGAACGACGCAGTAGGATAAGACCTCGTCTTTGGTGGCTAACACAAGTGAAAGGTAATCTCGTCGATCTTGGAGATGGTGCTAAAACCACACATTTTCTACAGATGTAATCACCGATCATCATCCGTGAACGTTGACTGCTGATACTGTCGTAAGCCTCGGGCCCATAAAAAATGAGTCGATAATACTACCACCGCCAGAACCATTTCAAATAGTGTATTGCTCTCAGCTTGCCTCACTCTATGCAACTTTTCTTGTCCAGAAGCTCGTTGAGCTTCGTCACTTAATAAGATTTTTCGGTAGAAAAATGAGGCAAATTCTACCAGATGGATCTTTTACAGTTTTTTCCACAAAGTAAACATGGAAAATTCTCTACACAGTTGGTCTATGCCTTTTCGTAGTATAACTGGATGCGATTATCCTGGAAAGTACGGAGAAATTTGTCCTCGAAAGTCTGCAAGAGCATTTTAAATCTGATCGAGTTATACTGCGTGCTTTGAACTCAAAAGGCTAGTGGTGACATTGGCAGCAACAAAAGCTCTGGCTTGACTTAAGGTTTCAGCGAATTCAGGCCATGAAAACAAGAGACGCACAAAGAAACACGAGCACCCCTTATGAGCTTTATGGACAAATAGGACAGTACGACGATCCCTTCTCAGAAATAAAAAGAAGAAAGAAAACGGGTACTCGATTACGGCCAAGGTACTGTTCAACGACGCATACAAAAAGGACTTCGCTATTAGGCAGATTGAGCTATTCAACGTGGACGATGATCGTCAACAAATTTATTCCCTCGAACAAGACAAAATTCGGATAGCGAAATATAAATGGAAGACCAATAAAACCGCAGCAGAACTGGGCTGGCAAATCAATCAATCAAAACCTTGAGGATGAAGAGACCACGTGTAAATCCTTACTGATGCTGGATAAAATGGCAATTGCGTGAGCTGGCCTAAACCGTCACTGAAATCGCAGCCCTATATGGAGGACATCGAAAAATGTCACAAGTCACCTAAAAGCATCAATTACTGCAGACAGTAGCTACAAATCAATATCCACCACCTATTGCATATGATAACATTTATGCGGAAGTGCTATACGGAGACTTGTTAACTTTTGACATCCCTGTCAATTTCATCTGATTGTGTAAGATGACAATGGAGATTGCTGTTAGAACATATATTATTTCAGAACCGGTAACAAAATGCAACACCATATACGTAACATAACTATGCATCTTAGTGTGTGTAAAAACTCTTGATCTTTCCCCATTCACCTTAACCCATAGACTTGATAAATCTGTAACAAATAAAGAAAAGAAATACTACCCCACATGGTGGTGTACTGAGTGAGTCCTTTTTCCAAATGTTACCCCACCAAACAAGCCCCACCGATTGCATAATCAAACAGAACCACCACCTCTCTATTTAACCATCTTAAATTTCCACTCCGGCTATCTTTGGAAGGTGAATCTCCTTTGATTCCAATTCTTACTAGTGATTACCATGTCTTGGTTTTATTTTTGAAACCACCTCCTTTGAGTGAGGAGGTATTTTATAAATAGACGTATCTCTGTGGCAAATGTAGAACCATCTACTATACCTACCTCTTCCACGATCACATGATTTTTGAAAAATTAAAAAAAAAATACAAAAAAAAATTCAAAAAACATTATGACTTGTTGGAAATGAAATATTTTACTCTGTGAGTAATATAGTTCCTCCCACCCCCCGCAAAGGAAGCATTGCCCTCTCATTTGGACGGAATTTGAAGCCACTCTCTCTTTCTTCTACAAAAACCGCATGCATTGAGAGAAAATCCAAATCCAAATTCAAATCCAAATCCGTATCCGCGCACATGTAACATGATACACACAGATGTTTGCTACAGTCTGCGATGCCGCTCGAATTCGTTTTTTTTTTTTTTTTTGTCTACCTCCCCGGACGGAAAGGCAGCAAATTTAGTATTGGCAACGTCATAGATTCTACATTCTACAAATACCCACACACAAACTCAACATTAAATTTATAAGTACACACAGATACAAGCACACTCTGTAGAATAATAATATAATGCAAGATCACAATTACAGTCGCAATCATTCTCTTATTGTGATAGAGACGCGATCGCAACTGCGCTTGCGCCTTAATATTCAATTCCACGCGTTCTATTTTTGTCGCAATTTTTGAAGCACTGCCAAGCTGTTTTGAAGTTATATTCTTCTACTCTTCAGGCGAACAATTATTCATTGTATCCAAAATAAGAAATCACCAAAACCGAACAACCCAAAAGAAGAAATTTCTAGTCTCCTCATACTCGTAGATCACATGATGGAATTTACTAAATTTAAAAATTCAAACAAGATTAGGTATTTGTATTTTTAAAAAAAACAAAAATTCTTTTGTATCTTGAAGATATGCCACAATCCGCTCCATACTTCTTTACATTCCATATGATGATTTAATTACTATTGAATGCAAGGAAGCATGGAACTTTCATAGGCGCATTACTTAAAAAAAAAAACCATCTCTTCACTTTGAACCACTTTTACTTTGTAAAAAGTATCTCATGTATCAAATTTCACAATTTAAACACTTCCAACAATTCACGAATACTAAAAATGAATGGAAATTCTTTATACTCCTCTGCATGGAATCATAGGTTGTTGTATTCCCTTTAGGCGGCGTGGACTCTCGGATAACGCATGACTTATTGTTATTTTTATTTTTTTTATTTTTTTTTTTTTAAAACGTAACATATCTACACATGATGTCACCCGTGTGTATTATTTATAAAAAAAAAGTTCACTGTTCTCTTTAGGGAGGCCATGATAAGACTGTGATTCATCATATGAATTTTATGACACTTATACGTTAAAGTTACAATTTTTTTTTTTCTTTTTTTCTTGCATATTTTTACCACTGAAATCTTTCCAAATCAGTGTATCATGTGCTTACACAAACTAGAAAAAAAACAACCTTGTTTGAAACAAAAGGACGAACTATAACCACACGTGGTTGGCGAACATATCAGGAGAAATGACAACAAAACTTGCTACACTATACATACATATGGTATACTACAGATACGAAAATGTGATGATAATTTTCATGACCTTTGTTCAATTGTATCTCGTAGGATACGAGTACATAGGCTCACATTCATTTGGCATAACTAAAAAATAAAAAAAAAATTAAATTTCTGTATTTATGGTTTAGTAAATCAAATACGAGTAAACAGAAAAGTATTTAAAGATGCCCATATCCAAGAACCAACGGACCTATTATATGGTAGATACTCGTACATACGACTACAAAAGGCACTTGAAAAGTGCATTTTTCCGGTGTTGGCCTGTTTTTATATTTTTATGTCTGTTTGTCATGTGGTGGCAATATGTCCATTTTTTTCTTCTCATTTGATTATGTAGTGTTTGCCCCTTTTTTAACAACTTTCCTGGTTGCAGGATATTATGAAGTAGAAATTCCTTAAGATTGGCGGTTTTCTTTTTTTTTTGTTTTCTCATCCGAATTGGAGATGTAGTTGAGTTGGTGTTACAAACGCGGATGTTCCCATGCTGAGATGGCATTCAATGTACTATGTATTGATTCATATGTGCTGTCAAAGTGTGGCACGATCACTGATAATGAAGCACTGAATTATCAAAGAAATTAAGGAAACTTGGTTAGAAGATGAAGGAGTCTCTTATATGCCTATTGTTGAAATTCTAAACATTTTCGTTGCACAAAGTTGCGCTAACAAAGATTGACTTAATTCATTTACTAATCCTATGGTCTTTGACCGTTCAAAAGAAGGCTGGATTCAGCTGAATATCTAATTATGATGCAATATTGACCTTGCAAATTTTAGGAATTCAAGAACTTAAAACAAAATTAGAAAAACCAATTAAATTACTTCAATTCACACCAGAATCTATTCCATATAATCAGTCGAAGAAGGCAACTTTTATAGGCAACTTTAGAAAGCCATAAGTCAGAAAACTTTTAATAAAAGCAAAAGACTTCTTAAAATCCTCTAATCATTACATACACAATTTAAATTAATGATATGGTATTTTTCAATAATTAAATGTTTGTCGCTTTATATAAAGTTAGAACAGAATAATGACCAGTATCAAGCACCTTGATCATCAGGCATTGTAAACCGAAAAATGTAAGTTCAATCAGACAAGAAATTGCAATTTTTCGGATACAAAATATCTAAAGAGTAATTTTCAATTAATTTTTAAATTAAATTAAGTAGCGAAGTAATAATATTTTGTAGGCTCAAGCTTACAGAAGGACCGATAGGTAGCTGTTATGATTAGTATTTTAGTATAATATATTCAAAATCGAGCAAAACACTGCGACCATAATATTGCCAAAAATATTGTTTTAGATACTTTTATATGACTCCAAAAATAAAACAAATAAACTATATATATTACATCCAAAAATAAATAAAATCAAATACACAAATCAAAATGTCAGGCAAGGCCACTCAAAAAAGTCTCAACAAAGGTGTGTAGTGTAGGAATTTCAAAGTGTGGAAATATCAATATATTGACAATATTTTGGTAATTTTAATAATGTTTTTATTTGTTTTAAGCTTGTGTAAATTTAAATAAATTTTTAAGTGATAAAATATTTAATTTACTAATTTTTATATTTTTTTGTGGTATCATGTTATTTTTGTCTTTTATTGAATATTTGTTGAATTTTATTTAAGGCCATATAATTTAAAGATTGAGCATAGAACTAGATTTATGTTGATTTAGTTGTAGGCATTTTATATTCATGTATCTACGTTTTAGATACCGAAGATTTTGAATCGATTTTAAAAGTTTTACTCATCAAAAACGTAAAATAGACTATTATGTGAAATCATAAACAGATTATGTTGCTCTATAAGCAATGTTAAATAATTTGCAAAGTATCAATATAAGACCCTGTCAAACAGGGATAACATATGTTCAAAGAAATTTTTGGAGGAAAGTTATCTAATGACGTATACTCATTTTGAGGTTTCAATTTAAAAGAAATAAATATTGGTTAGTTTTCAATTTAATAATAAAAATAAGATAAATGAATGGCATTAAGCGCTCAGTTTCCTTGGCCTTTCTACGTTTTTAATTTTGAATATCACCGAGGTATACGAAAATACTCAATTGGCAATGGATTAATTTCAGTCAAATTGGTTTGCTGGACTGTTTTAGAGATATTTTCAAACGGATTTTATTTTTTTAACATAGACTAAATTTATTGACTTATTTAAAAATAGAAATATAAAAGAATGAGTGTTAAAAAAACAATATAATTTGCTCTGAAGCTGCAGTACCAACAGTAAGCGCAGCCATATTCTGTGGCAAAATTTATCAATAAAAATGGAGAAACATTGCATAAGGTTTTAAATATGTTCCTCGTCATACAAATATATAGAAAAAAGAAATAAGAATGACTTCAACATTTTTAACTGTTGAATTGTGAAAAGATTCGTAAAAATGCCCCCATGCAAAGTTATTTGGCGATGAAGCATTTTGACCGGTCTTCTTATAAGACAACATTTGTTTTTTGTCGAAAGCTGGTTTTACTTATTATTTAAAATGATATTGAAAAAATCATTTAAAACACATTCTTTCAGAAAGAAACCTTCTTCAACTACACAATTATCTCTTCCTTTTCCAAAATTTTTTTTGTCGTTTAAAAAAGTTTCATTTTTGCAAAAATTCCATATACATGGAATGTTTAAAAAAGTATTTGAAAAAATTGCAGAATCTATCGATTTCAACCGAAAATCTATTAAAAAGCGAGATTAATATGTATCTGATGCAACAAGAGTGAAGAGTATGGTTTCACACTTTAAGTTTATCTGAAGACGCGAACGAGGACTAGTTATTATTTCGTAATTTACTCAAAAATATTGAAATCAAATGTGAGTTGGATTTTATTTTTAAATTATTGCAAAAAAATTTGATTTGGATAAATACTGCATGGAAAAAATGCTTTGAAAATTATTTTTCCCCTAAAAAAACACAAAAATTGTCTTGTAAGAGTTAAGATGGTGTTACACGATTTTTTTTTCGCTTATTATTCCCTTTTCGAAAAATAAATAAAACATTGTACTAAAAAAAACTAACAAATATTCACTCATTTTAATATAAAAACAATTTAACCAACTGAGCACTTCCAATCAAGAGTTTTATTTAAGAAACTTTAAGTTGCCTGTGAAAACTTTAAAATTTAAATATTTTACCACAAATTCTGCCCCATAAAAAAAAGGGGAAATAAATTTTTAAGGTGCTCCCGTCATATCTACAAATAAATAAAACAAAAAAAAAGATCTCCCTCCCCCGATATTTGATACGTCTAGTGAACACACAGAACATGTCTCCGCAATTTTTAGCGAACACCATCACTGCTTTCTGGTATCAAATGACATCTAAGATGAGTCGTTTCGCTCCCGGAAAATATGTTCAAAACTATTTTTACGTGGTTACATAACGGAATTGGTTTTCTTATATTTTGTTTTTTTTTTACAAAAATATATATAAATTTTCTTTTTTAGTTTTTAAAAAAAAAAAAAAAATAATAATTGTTGCCGTACCTCACAATTTGATCTCTTTCGAAGGTTTTGTTTAAATATTTTTTTTATTTAAATTTAAAAATTTGATTGACACTTAAATGTTGAGCACAAAATTGCTTTTTTTGTTTTTTTGTTATTAATCGATTTGTTTAGTTAAAAATTTTAAACAAATTAATATATCTCTCACAACCTTGAGAATGAGACTGAAGGTATATGTGTAAAATGACTAACTAATACTGTAGATGTTTTATGGATGGACTAAGAATTTTTTTTCAGACAAAAATTGATCCTCACTGATCGACTTCTAAACAAGTAATGCACTAAAGGATGCAAAATTTCTCTGTTTAGTTTCCACCACACAGCTATCCGTGAGATTTTTCTTTCCGTGTGTTGTTTTAGGTTTTCCTTTTTTTTTTTTTGTTATAGAGAATTTTCCTGAGTTTATTTTTCTCCTCGTTTTTCGGTTTCGAATCGGGATTGTTTGGTTTTTTTTTTTCTTCATATATTTTTCATCTTTTTTTTGTAACTTTTAGCTTGTTAAATCCGTCTATTTTATAATTATTTGAAACTTTTTCGAATTTGTTTTATTTTTATCTTTTAGACATTTGAAAATACAAAAAAAAAAATTGTATGTGAATAGAGGAGAAGTAGCCGACGACGTATCTCCAACTAAATTACCCGATGCCGAACGCTGAGCACCGAAGAATGCCACTGGTGTGAGCAAAAGATACTTTTGAGGTTTTCCTAATACCCCATCGATGAAGATCGTCACAGCAAAACATTATTTTTCTGTTTTTTTCTTTTTTTTTTTTATAAAAATCTCTTTTTAAAAACAAAAAATAAATGTATCTTTTTGACTAATTGTAAGGCAGAAAAACAAATGGATAGTGTGTGGTAGTGGTGTTGGATATACTTGTCGGTAAGGGGTCTAAAAATGGCCACGAGATTTGATTCGTTGCCTTTAGGTTGGTATGGGAAATTTTTCCTTTCGCTTGTATTTTCGTCGTTTTTTTTTAAGCCGTCTCGCATTCGATGGATACATATAGTAAAAATAAATATTTTTTCTTAGTTTTATTTTTTACTAAATAGAATTTTTTTTTTTTTTTTTTTAGAAGACGATATACTTGTTCCCTGTTTGTGGTGTTTGTGGGGAAAACTTATACACATGTAAGGATAGATCCGAAGAGAACTCTTCGTACAGTGATGCTAAATGTATTTTTGGTGGCAAAAATATAGCTCCCGGTATTTGTCGGACAAACTATGAACGACAGTTGGATGAGCATTGCGTATCCAAGACACTAAGATACAAAGATACAAAAAATACATTCGTGCATTTTATTTTAAATTTGAATTTATGGTGTAATATGCACTTGAAATGGTTTGTATCGTTTGTTTAACAGTAGGAGGTAATATACAAACGCATGTTTAAGATAATGCGTATAAATAAGTATCAGCCAATTATGAAATTTTGCTAAGACTGCGTGTGCTGTGCTGTACATTTGCGTAAAATTTGGCAACCGATCGTTGGTCTAAAAGCGGAACACACCACACTGTTATGTGTGTGTTCGTTTACTAAGATTTCTTTACATTTTCTTATTTTTCATATACATTTGCTGTGGTTGGTTTTAATGGGATTAGTGAATAAAGTTCAATGAAATCGATTATGTCGATGTTTATGGCAAGTGAAACGATTGGACAAACAAAATATTCTGCATTCCAAGCCAAGTCGATCAAATTAAAAACATTGTATACTTTGTTGTAGTTGAATAACCTTTGAAAGTAACCTGGGTGAAAGTAATTAAAATTGCCAAAAAGACGAGTCTTAGAAAATGTCTAGATACTTAGAAATCCAGAATAAATCCATCAGGCAAAAACTGCCTCTTTGGCATTTCAGAGTGCATGATGTTAAAAAACTAATGCAATTTATATAAATCAATCTTAGATACTGCAAGAGTATATTATGTCTCAGATCTTTATAGAGGTTTCTATCCTCGAACCGCAACAACCTTGGAGTGATGTCGTTAACTAAAACTATGTCGAAGCAGGAAAAATGTCTTACGAAGATCTATTTTGGTGGTCCTTCATGACCATATCTTACGAATATTACTGTACTAATCTAAAAATAAAGGATCAACAACCAACTCTTTCTGTAAATATAGTATGGACCACAATTACCTGCAGCCACACAAACCGGCCCACCTTACGGGAAGTCCTCCAAATCTGTTAAAAATTTTATTATCTTGGTAGTTCACATTATTAGTCTAAACACTGACTATCAGTCAAGTCAGATTGCAAGAAAGGACTCCGATATTTATGTCAAACGAACCAATTTTCAGATTTTTAACTGTCAGTCCCATTTTATTTAGTGACGTTTCTCAATTTGATTCTGAGCGCCAATTTTATAGAGCACTTGCACCACATTACGCCCGACTTATCAACCATTTGAGACCGCTATATATAAATATAAGAAAACTCCTTACGACAGTGTTGGGACAGATGCAAATTTATCGATTCGTTCCATTCACTTCATAGAAAATTTTACACAACCAGGATCTAGGTTTGAAGACTTACAAGATTGAACTCGTGCAGGCATTAAAGCCGAGTGACCATAGTTTGCATCGAAATCTCAAACAAACGATTGACATTACAATACCTCGGTATGAACATACACCCAACGAAGACCTATACCGCAATGCTACAATTGACGCACTTCACCGACACAAAAGCAGACTGTTGTCAAGACTCGAAACCTTGTACAGGCAATTTACTGACAGACATAATGTGGAGGTTAGGACACTTAAGTCGTCGATTAAAAACCTCCAAGTATTGATAAGAGAGAATTACAGAGCAGCTGTAAGTTTGTACTGAAACAACATAATTCGGGCTGTAAATACCCGCAGCTGGGTTTCACTCGTCCACCACAACGAAACCCCTGGTTCGATGATGAATGCCGGCAAGCACATGCAGATAAGCAAGATGCATATAACGCGGCGCTGCTTAGAAAGACCAGAGCTGCTCATGAGCTCTATGAGCGGAAGAGGAAAGACGAACACCGGCTTCTCAGGAGGAAGAAGAAAAAGCATGAGAAGCGCGCGATCGAGGAAATTGAGAGATGCTACTCCAGGAATGAGGTTCGGAAGTTTTACCAGAAGGTAAAAATAACATGCCGCGGAAACAAACCCCAAGCCTGTAAAGATGAACAAAGAAACATTGTAGTAGAATCGCAGTCGATGCTGAGGATTTGGCGAGATCATTTCTGCAGACTGTATAACGGCGATGACGGACCAAATACCGCTGTCAGGCAGAATCAACCTTTCAACCTGGACGATGATGACCAACAATTCCGTCTACCCGACCTGGATCAAGTGAAGATAGCCATATCGAAGCTTAGGTCCAACAAAGCTGCTGGAGCGGATGGCATGACTGCCGAGCTCTTCAAAGCGGCAGGCGATGACTTGGTAAGGAGCATACACCAACTCATCTGTAAAATATGGTCGGACGAAAGTATGCCTGATGAATGGAACCTCGGCATTGTTTGTCCAATTCTCAAGAAAGGAGACCCTCTGATCTGCGCCAACTACAGAGGCATCAGTCTCTTTAACATCGCATATAAGATCTTATCCGCCGTATTGTGTGAACGCCTGAAGCCATTTGTCAACAACCTGATAGGTCCATATCAGTGTGGCTTCAGGCCAGGAAAGTCCACCATCGACCAGATATTCACACTACGGCAGATCTTGGAGAAGACCCATGAGCTTCAGATCGATACCCACCACCTATTCATCGATTTTTAGTCCGCGTATGACAGCATCTATAGAGACGGGCTATATAGAGCAATGTCTAGTTTTGGCATCCCTGCCAAACTCGTCCGTCTGTGCAGGATGACGATGGAGAATGCACGCTGCTCCATCAAGGTCGGTAAAGATCTCACCGAGACCTTTGATGTCCAGAAAGGATTTAGACAAGGCGATGCGCTGTCATGCGATTTTTTCAACATCGTACTTGAAAGAATAGTGCAAAACTCACGAGCAAACACAAGAGGCACTATCTTTCAAAAGTCCGTCCAACTACTCGCATACGCCGACGATATTGACATAATCGGAAGAAAGAAGCGTGATGTCAGTGGAGCTTTCGCGAGTATTGAGAAGAAAGCGGCGAAAATGGGTTTAGCGGTCAATGATTGCAAGGCCAAGTATATGCTGTCAAACAAAAAGGACAACCAACACCGACGTCTCGGGCAGAACGTCGCCTTAGACAGATATAACTTTGAGGTAGTTAAGGACTCTGTCTACCTAGGCTCCGCTATAAATACAGACAACGACACCAGCGCTGAGATCAAACGAAGAATAACTCTTGCCAACCGCTGTTTCTTTGGGTTAAGAAGGCAATCGAGTAGCAAAGCCCTCTCTCGGACAACAAAAGTCACCCTTTATAAGACTTTAATAATCCCGGTCCTGCTCTATGGCACAGAGGCACGGACATTATCAAAAATGGATGAGGGTGTTCTTGGTTGCTTCGAGAGAAAAATTCTTTGGGCGATCTTCGGTCCCGTCTGCATTGACGGTGAGTGGAGGAGGAGATACAACTACGAACTGTATGGACTGTACAGCGACATGGACCTAGCCAGAAGAGTGAAGATCCAAAGACTGAGATGGCTGGGTCATGTAGAGCGCATGGACACCAATGCTCCGGTCTGAAAAGTCTTCGAATCCGCCCCCGAGGGACAGCGCAGTAGAGGAAGGCCAAGACTCAGGTGGCGCACGCAAGTGGAAGAGGACCTCAGCCAACTTAGCGTGCGAAACTGGAGACAGCTAGCCAGGGATCGAGCTAGCTGGAGAAGCTTGTTGACTGAGGCCCAGGTAAGTAAGTAAATACCCGCAGCCCAAGTATGTTCCCGCAAATAAACAATTGACCAACAGTGTCTTAAAATTCCTCGAACGACGGACAACGAACTAATACTGACTACTGCAGGCATACATCCAAGTGAAGCCGCAGATGATGATAATTTCTTTCTGATCGAAGATCCTCACGAGAAGGTTGAGGTCATAGGAGTGACTTTTCAGGAAGTGTATAAAACCAATGACGTCATTGGCTCAGATCATGACCTGGAGAATCGAGTCCTTCTGCATCATTTTTATCTGCGAAATGACATACAGAACTGGTGACTCGAGAGCTTGGGTTTCACCCGGTTCAGTGACGAGAATATGGCAAATAATGTCATCGTCAATGAAAGGGACCTACCCCCGTTCGTTTCAAAGGAAGAACTCCATGAGATCTTTGACACAATAAGAAGTAAAAAAATCAGTGGGAATTGATGGAATACCGAACATTGTGCTTCGACATCTCCCTCTAGAAGCGGTAGACATTTATACCACCCTGTTTAACAATGCAATGAATAATGCACATTATCCTCTGCACTCTTCCACGTAGCTCGGGCAGTTGGTGAGGGGCGACTCAACTACAACAGAGACGTCGCACACGGCAGTATTGAACGTCTCAGGTTTAGTAGGGCGGTTTCAAAACGCGATAAAAAAGATGTTGCTCTACAGCACCAACAAATTTGGTGGTTGAGTGAAGAAGACCGATACCTTAATCGTTTCCTTCAATTCCGGGTTAGCTTAGTCAAAAGGCAAAGTGGGCCATATTTTCCTTATTGTTTTGCAATTGGCCGACTTACATAGGTTAGGGTAGTTTTAAGGCATTTAAGGTTAGCAACTTGAAGTTTGCTAACAATAAGGTAAGGTTAAGTAGTTTAAGGTTTAGTATGAGTTAGTATCGGTAGTTAGTTTAAAGAGTTTAAGTTAGATGTATAAGTTGAATATATGTATATACAAATAAATGCTCATATAATAAGTTTTTTTAATAATTAATATTTTCTTAGTGTAACTAGATGTAAATAAATAAGAATTATTATCCAAAATAAATCAGACGTCGAAAGACATAAAATAAGAATATAGCTTAGCTTAGAGCGCCCATTTGGAGGGCTACTAAGTTAGAATAAGTTATCTTAAGCTACCATTTAAGCATTTTTTTCTGTTAGCATGTAAGTACAGTAAATTTAAGAAGAATTAAATAAAATGCAAAATGAAATCAAATCAATTTCGATGAATAGAACCAAAATCCGCTGTTTTGTTCGTATCAATTGTGCTCAGCAACGAGGCTCACTTTTAGCTCAATGGGTGTGGCAATAACCAAAATTGGCGCATTTTTATTTTGTTTTAGGTTTTAAAAACGTCCTTTGTAAGAGATATGTGAAACTAGTTCATAGAATTCCTTTGCCTCTCGGAAAAAAACGTCACAGTCAAAAAAATAAATCACAACTCCACGCTTCTCTTCCCTAATGCAAAACGTAGGTCGAAAACTTACTTCTCTGATTCACAACCTTACTTGTGACACTCACAATTATCTAAGATACTGTATACGCAGCAATCGCTTCTTGGGTGTCTCTTTAAATGCAAATATGGCACTTCGCCCTTCCTCGATTCTTCAGAATACACTTCAATGCCGTTAAGGTTCCTTCGCTTGGAAGATAGACGCAAGTTTTCCTAACGAGGAGTTGCATCTTTAATTGTAACACCAGCACCGCATCAGACGGTAAAAGATCAGAGTCAAATTAAAATGAAAGTCCAAAGTCACGAAAAATCCATAGCTTGTTGTACCAAATACAGTGGACGCTTACATATTACGGAATGACCATGTATTGTATATCATGGGTGTATTCCCTTGACCAACTAACTTGCGACAAGTTTCAATAAGAATTGTGTTCCAAGCTCTTTCTATAACTTACTTATCACAAATGAGGTTTACTTACAATTTCTCAATTCGATTTAGATCGGGGGATTGGGAGGGGCATAAGAGCACCAATACACATTGACGACTCAACCAAGACTTCACCAGACTGGCCTGATAAGACCCACATAGCATATAACCTCCACCCTGGAGAGAAGTTGACTGCTGTAAAACAATCTTCTAGTCAAGGCTTAGCCCTTCTTCGCCCTTGCAAGCCAAACCACTATATGCTTGTCAAAATATTGATACTTATCGAGCCAGATACCAACGTGTTTCATTACGCTTCTTACCGCCAATGGCAGCCCATGCTGTCCAATGATGGCCAAATTTCGCAAGTTATGTCTGGTATCGCTAGAAGCCCATTTCAATGGAGTCCCAAACAAAACTGTTTGAATTACTTTTGAAAATTGATTTTCATTTTCCAATCGTTGCAATACGCCTTAATATTATCGAAATCACCCCACAGAAGAGTATTGATGACTTCGACTTTTGAACCTGATCTGTACGCCACTAAATCGTCTGCGTACGCTATAGAGTGATTGAGGAAACCTCCAAGATCACATGTGAAAATGTTAAACAGTATCGGAGAAATCAACGTCCCCTGTTGTAAGCCGTTTTTTAATATCAAAGACTAGATAATGAACTTCCTTTCCATAGGAAAAAAGTTAAAAATCAGAGGTTTCGACATGTCTCTCCTAGTCAACTAAGAGAAAAGCCCCCCTAACCGTACGGTATCGAAAGCCTTTTCAAAGTCAACCAAACAGGCATCCGTACACGCGTTCTTACATTTATTCCATTGTATGTCGGAGATCAGCTTTGACACAACATGAATAGTGTCATGCCTCGCCTTAAAACTAAACTGATTTTCCGGGATCACATTATTTTCCTCAACCTATTTCAGCGAAGCTTTATTAACCATTTTCTCAAATACCTTGCCGATATTCGGAAACAAACTAGTTGACCGAAGATTAGCTAGATTAGTCCTATCCTTATCCCATTTTGGAAAAGGATGTTCCACTGCATACTTCCAATGTGTGGGATATATGCATTACCCAGCGCATTTTAAGTATGCACTGCGTCCAAGAGCAGATGTCTTAATACGACGTTTGAAATACCGTCCACACCCGATAACTTTTTGTTTTTCAGAGACTCGAAGATGCAGATTAGTTCATCATTTCGCACAAACAGATGCGAAGATGCTCGTTCATTGGCGGTGGTGACATTAGCAGCGTTTTTTTCACTGAATACGGTAAATCCGTGATTCTCAGGTCGCCAATTATGAAGTTCGTTGCGCAAATAATAGTGCTTAACTACCGATGTCTCGAAAAATGCGCCCAGCAAATCCACTTTCTCCTGTAGATCTTCGACCACGAAAAGACCATCGCCTGAGGCAGCCCTCTTTTGTCAGTAGTGTCTGACTGTGACCTTTCCCCCTTTAAAATTTATTTATCTGCGGGAACTTATTCAGATTTATGGATTTTATAGCCCCAGTATAGACTTACAGCCATACTGAAAGTTTTTGTTCACTCACTTCAATGTTCATATTTCCAAGTCGTGTCTGTCAGTAAGCTGCCTGTACAGTTCCTTAAGTCTCGAGAGTGGCCTACTTATGTATGTATACAGTGACCAACTTCATTATTTCGGTAACACAACATCCTTTTCGGAAGTAGCTTTCCAATGTTTTCCAACGATATTCATGAATTTCTATAAATTTTTTGAGCAGAAACGGTGGAGGAAATAAGCCTTAAACTATCTTCAAATACTGAATCGCCTAAAATAGTATTTTTAATAAATTTAGTAAATCCTGATTTTTGTGATTTCAAATAAAAAAGTTTAAGAAAGTATAATGAGCAAACAATTTCCGCAAAATATCTCCATGTTCAGGTATCCAGCAAATGTAGATTTTAAACTACTCGTATTTCAAATACCCATACTCGCAACTCCAGTTGACATACTCGTAAACCGCAACCCGACAGAACTTTTCCAAGTCACGCGAAAAATCCTCGTAAATACTCGTACTACAGCCACTAATAATTCGGAAAACGGATGACCTCGCAAAGTGGTAGACAGTAATTATTGAATGATATCTATTGGCCCAATCAGTAAGATGAGTGAGTTGTCGATTGCGAATGCAGATTTTTAACGATGACTTGGAACTCAAAATACTTTTTGCTTACAGATACTGTTAGCGCCTTAGGTCCCAAGAGGGGTGAAAGGCGTTTAGTAATGTAGATGGCTACAATACGAAATAGGCCAGGTTCTTAATGAGAAATGTTTCATTGTCACAGATTTTCAGAGGTGCCTGTTGACCTTTAGACTTTATATGTCTAACAATATCGAAGAAGTCCATAAGGCTTGCAGGTTTTTATGTGTATACAGGAGACTGTTTGGACGAATCTTGAACATTTTCATCGAAAAAGTCGTCAAAGTGATCTTTAAATCTGAATTAGTGATTATTTTTATTTTATTTTATTTATTCAAATAGTTTACAAAAATCAATTTATAAAAACTACTTTACAATAAGACTTCGGGGCGACAAGGCCATTTGATATGAAGTATCGACGTAGGGTTGTTTGGATTTAATAACTCAGCCAGTTGTTGTTCGTTGTTTGGAGCCTCGCCGTCATCTTTTACTATCTTCGATATAGGGCAGGTAACTAAAATATGCCAGACTGATAGTTCTAAACCACAGAAAGTGCATGTTTCGGGGGCCTGTGCTGTGTAGTAATGCCTACTTGTGAAGAGAGTTTTGCCAGTTCTTATGCGGAGAAGTTATGATTATCAGAAAGGTATGATTATCTTTTCATAAGACTGCTAATTCTTTATCCCATTTTTTAAAGCAGAGTTTGGTGCTTCCACTTTAAGTGGGAGAGTAAAAATTTCCTTAGCTGCCGTGTCAGCGTCTTGATTGCCCCTTATACCTACATGGCTAGGAACCCAAGCCAAAAAGATGTCTCTACTGGAATTTAATATAGCCCTGATTTTTTCCAAGGATGGACATTTGTTTGATTCACTTTAAAGACCATTTAAAACACTGAGATTGTCTGTAAATATGTGGCTTGACAGCCTTTATGTGGACCTCCAAGAAAAATGTCGAACTAATGCTTTCGCACGGCAGCAGGTGCCCTTAAAACAACGCCAATAATAGCACTTCGGGTAGAAACAGGTTATTTTTCCTTTGAACACCTTGGAAAGAATAGATCTATAGCACTTATAAGTAAAGCTCTGGAAAATCCATTGCATCCACTCCACATGGTAATCAGGGAATCACTGAGTATGGGGAAACCTCGTAAGGGCACTATTTCTGCTATAAGGAACATGGTTTCTTTGTTGGAAACCCACGAAATTTGTCTCCCAAATATGGAGAGTTACTCGGCAATATCTAGACCTCCACCTCCTTGGAAAAGAAATACGTTGCTAATAAATACCACCTTGGCGAACCACAAGAAAAAAGATACAACGGATTCACAATTCAAAGCACTCCACAATGAGATTATAGAGAGAATAAAACCAGATACAATATTTTACACTGATGGCTCATTCAGAAATTCCATCTCGTCATACGCAGTTGTTGAACTTACATCCAACACAGAGACTAAAACAATCTACCAAGGACTTTTGCTCGAATTTACCGGAAGCTATATATCGAAACTAACAGCTATCCAGAAATGTCTGTCTCTCACCAAAAATCTACCTGGGAATTAATGATTATATTCTCAGTCCAGCAATTTCATTCGGTGCTATCCAAAGTCTGTACTTCCTTGGTTGCAGATCGAACCCGTAATGGGTTTCACGCCTATTTTGCTGCAACTACATGGTTCTATGAAGATTACAGTAGTAAATGAATCTGAATGATTTTAATCAACAAGCTGACCTGCATCGCGATTATGTGGTTTAAAGAAATTTATATCATAGAAGCGGAATACGTAGGGATCCCTGAGGTAGACCAAGTTATTCCGTCTTCAAATATGTATCGGGTTTTCCAATAGGGACTTGACAACTTTGAATTTAATTTGTGAACGCACTCTTTCACTAATCATCAAACTGTCACTGTCAATTTATTCAGTTAACTCAACATTTTCATCATGGTAAGGTACACGAACGAGCAACATCTGCAAATTATAAAAATTTTCTACAGAAATTCGGAGTCGGTGACTGCAACTTTAAGAGCGTTAATTCCAATTTTCGGTCGTAATTCTCGCCCTAGTAGACAGGCAATAACAAGTTTAGTGCAAAAATTTGAGTCTACATATTCGTTGTGTGATGTTGCCGTATCAGTGAGACAACGGGTTGGTCGAAGTGTCGAAAATATCGCTGCCGTTCAGGCGTCCGTAGCAAACGATCCAAATCAGTCAATTCCACGGCGTTCTCAAGAATTGGGCATCCCTCAGACCACATTATGGCGTATTTTGCGTAAGGATATTGGTTTACACTTGGACGACATGTAGTTTCAACAGGATGGTGCCACAAGCCACACAGCACACGTTACAATCGATTTATTGAAGAGTAAGTATGGTGAGGGTGTTATTTCAAGAAATGGGCCAGTCGATTGGCCGCCTCGTTCGTGAGATTTAACGCCGCTTGACTATTTCCTGTGGGGCTACGTTAAGTCATTGGTTTATGCCAATAAGCCGACGACGTTGGAAGAGCTGAACCGAAATAGCGGCCGTTTCGGCTGAAATGTGTGGCCGAGTCGTTGAAAATAATAAAGTTTTTAAAATATCTCAAATGGTTTGCGTTTTATTTAAAAAAAGAAAAAAGTTTTCAAGTCCTTATTGGAAAACCCATCCTCCTCACACATCTAAAAAAAAATATAGAGATCTCCTTTCGATGTGTTTTAAGCGACCCTGTACATTGTATCTTAAAGAAGAGCAACATCATAGAAATGTATTTTTCAACCATATTATCGATCTATATTGGTTTTAATTAACTCAATAGGACTAGTGACGCTTGTGTCACCTAAAACCACTTCCGCTCTATTTCTTTTATTTTATTTTTTTATTTTTTGCTTTAAATTTTCATCGGTATTTTCACAAATACTCGTTCGTTGAGAAAATTATGAGATCACTTGTTGTCAGTGTATTTTGTATTTACAACCAATTTGAAACAAAATCCAACAATTTATTAATAAATAAAAATTCAAAAAAACTCAGAAGTATATATGTGTATACTTAGGTTCAGATCTGTATGTATTAACTGCGAAATATTTCACAAAATAGTCTAAGACAACAGAGCCAGAAATTCGTTTCTAGATTTCCCATCCAACTATTTATTTATTTATTTTTTCCTTTTTTTCTAAATAACAAGGTGGGTGGGAAGACCGTAATTTTATTCTAGAATGAGTAAGCAGATAAAATTATTTTTTTTTCTCTATATATGAATAAACTCTTAAAAATAAATATAAAATGTTTTCGCCTTTTTTTTTTTGTTGGAGAATGTTTACCTTGAACTTAACGATTTGAAAACTAAATTTGTGTTTTCAAAACACCTAAAACAATTTACTCTGAATAAGAAACAAAAAATCTACAATATATAATTTAATATGATTCCATTTGAATTCAAAACAATATTGACATCAAGGCGATTCGCCAACAGAACAAAGATATGGCTGAAATTGGGCCTCAAACAAGAAGCTTCTTCAGTTAGCAGGATCCTTTGCTAGCGGCCGCAGTTACGCACGTCTTTTTAACTTTAGTTGGCCATCTAAGGTGTTGTCCCTTTCGAATTTGATTCGCCAACAGAAGACATCCAAGGCGAATGATGCGTAGCCTCCTAACTAGTTCAATATCGTGATGCAGCTCGTACATTTTGTTGTTGAATATTCTCCTCGAAAGTCTGTCAACGCAAACGAGACCGACGATTCTACGAAGATAGAGTCGATGTTTCAGCGCTGTAGAGTAGGGCTGGTATGATCAAGGTCTTATATTGCTCTGGATAGAGTTCTGCTAATTATATCGATATCATCGGTTGCACAAACTTTTAAAAGTGTTTGCTTGTGGGTTCACTTTTTTGAAATAGGATGTTGAAGAAGTGCATTACCTTGTCCAAAACCTTTTTCTGACATCAAAGGTTCCGGTTAAATCGCTTACGACTTTGACTTTGAAGTAGCGATTGTGGAATTTTCTGGGTCTGAAATTACATTGCGGCTGTTGACAACGAGCTTCCGATATTCACACAATGTTACGTGAGAGATCTTATACACAATTTTGAGGAGACTTTTACCATTATACCATATTATTATTGGCCCAGTTGAGAGGTCCTCCGTTTTGTGCAAACGACGCTGAGATTCCATTCGTCAGGGATATACTCAACTCTGATCAAAAGTTGTGTATAATCAGCACAAAGTCATAAGCCACTTCTAATACCTCGATTGGAAAACCACCAGGACCAGCAGCACCTTTGTTGGATTTGAGCTTAGGTATGGATATTCTTACTTCGTTTTTCGTCAGTTTAATAGAAGTATTAGCGGTCTTACATTAGGCTTTGTTGCCGCTATATAATCTAAAAAAGAATTCTTTCCATATTCTTATCACCGACTGTGACTCTATTTCAAGATTCCCTTCTCTATGATTCCATGGGTCTGTATGAGTCTTGTTACTTATCTAGCATTGCGGTTAGCTAACCCTCCAGTGGTGATCCTCAGTAATAACATGAGTGAATCTTTACTCTAATGCTTTACTTCACTTGCAGTCTAAAATGACAGACGCCACTTTTGTTCTTTACCGTCCAACGACGGCATAAGACAGAAGTCTTGAGCTTCAAGCATGTAAGCGAACGCCTGACCACGATTCACATAAGTTATTAATTCGTCAATTAAACGCCTACGCTCGACAAAGAAGAAGCACGACCTTACCAAGACAAATTCTTCGAGTTCGTCGACAAAATTGACAAGTAATAGCCTAGGTATGACGTAAAAGCCATCTTTTGAGATTTTAATGCCAAGCCAGGTGCTCGTTAAGAAGTCATTTTAAATACTACTCGTACAATAGGAAAGTACAGCCTTCACAAGCGCCGTCATCCTTGGAAACCGACGAATGTTTATTGATTTTGTGAGGTGACCTCCTGTACGACAAGCCGTCAGCTAAATTGATCATACTGCTATCAACACAAGGCACTCTTTCAACATATGGATGTACGATCGTTCTAAGGAGTTTACATCGACTCGGACCACTACCAATTGGTACGAATGCAGATATCCATAACAGCTCAAATCCACCAAAATATTGTGAAGAAGTTTAACGTCGGACGGCTACAATATCAAAAGACTGCCAGGGCCCTTTCTGATCGGGTATACCTTAACATTTCAATTGATCTGATGTTGCCAGGATAAAATGTAGAAGAGCGATGACATCACTTGCAAATACAGAGACGTCTCCTTTGATGTACTGGGTTTCAACCCGAACAACGTTTCGATAGCGAATGCGCAAAAGTGTACCTGTACAACTCAACGGTTGTACAGACCAGCCAGCTTGCTTGGCCAACGAAGCGGCCTCGCGAGGCCTATGAGCAAAAAATTAAAGAAGAACATAGGCTCCTCAGAAAAAAAAAACAGAAAAAGTATGAAAAGCCTTGAGAAACACAATTTCTGCGAACAGTTAAACAGTGATGACGATGATGTCAGGACATCCGTTCCAAACTTAAGTCAAAGCGTTTAGAGCTGTAGGTGTAGTAGTAGTAGGAGCACAAGTCAGTCATCCAAAAGATCAGCAACTTTAAAATTTCGTCATGATGAAGGAAGATCCCCTAAACCAAATCAACTACATCAACTACAAGAGAATAAGCCTTAACAATTTCGTCTACCCAATTGTGAAAATGCCTAAGACCTGCCATCACCTGTATGACCGCCTCCTATAAGTGTACTTTTCGACCAAGAAAGTATTCCACTTATATATATATACACTTATTCCAGCGATTCTCCAACTTTTTGTTCCTGTCCGAAAAGTAATTTTCCGGAAGGTCTGCAAAATACTCCTCCGCGGCGTCGATGATTTCCTCGCGTGAGCTGAATTTTTTATTAATGAGCCATCTTTTGAGGTTTGGGAAGAGATAATAGTCCGAGGGAGTCAAATCGGCCGAATACGGTCGATGCGACAGCAATTGGAGCCGTAAGTCATTGATTTTAGCCGTGGTTGCGATGCTCTTATGCGCCGGCGCATTGCCTTGCAAAAACAAAATTTTTTTCGCTTCATGTGAGGCCGTTTTGCAGCGATTTCGGCCTTCAATCGCTCCAATAATGCACAGTAATACTTTCCTTTTTCGAGGTAGTCCACGAAGAGTATGCCATGACAATCTCAGAAAACCGACGCCATAATCTTTCCGACCCATTAAGCCTCCCTCGGCCGCTTCGGAGGAGTCGTGCTGGCTTCAGTCCATTGCCGGGCACTCATTCTGTTCTCTGGTGTGTAATAGTGGATCCAGGTTTCATCAGCAGTTACCAATCGACGCCAAAAGTCCGCCCGATTCCGCATCAGCAAGGCCAAACACTCTTTCGAAGTGCTCTCGCGTTCGTGTTTTTGGTCAGGAGTGCGCATACGCGGCACCCAGCGGCAGGATAACTTTTTCATATGCAGAATATTGCCCGAAATATGGCGTGTGCGCTCAGTACTAATCTTTATGGTCTCTGCTAGCTCGCGCACCTTCACTTTCCGGTCAGCCAACGCCATTTCATGTATTTTTTTGACATTGTCCACTGTAACCGCATCGGAGGGCCTGCCGCTGCGGACTTGATCGGTAGTGGGGTTGCGGCCACCACGAAACTCTCGAAACCAATATTTGACGGTGTAATCTGACGGAGCGTTAGCCCCATAATGTTTATCAAACTTTTCTTTTGTTTCCTTCGCCGTTTTGCCTCTCAAAAATAATGTTTTATGAGAGAACGTTGTCCATACTCAACATGATGCCAAACACGTCAACAACAATCAGCTGTCAAAACAAAACTAAAGACAGTATCGCACTGAAATTTGGCATGTCTGCCTAAATATGACCGGACTTCAAGGCACCATAACCTTTTTTTGCAGTAGCAGCGCATTCTGGCGGTCAAGGAGGTTACTTTGCACCCCACCTAGTATGAGAGCGTCTGTTCGGACTCATGTTCATGCTAGGCAAGCAATTCGACGATGCAAAATACAAGCTGCTCCGTGAACACAAGTGAACATCTTTCAAAAGTCTGTTCTATTACTTGTAAATGCAGGCGACATTGAGATAATAAAAAAAACGCGGTGAGCTCTCATTGGAGCGTTTGTGACTATTGTTGCAGTAGCAGCAAAGATTGCTTTAGCGGTCAACGAAGGGAAAACAAAATATGTATACGCTGCTAACAAAGAGAGATACAACCACATCGACGTCTTGGACAAAATGTCGAAATTGGCAGCCGTAACTTTGATGTAGTAATGAACTTTGTATACCTCGGCTCCACTATCCACGCCGACAACAGCACCAGCGCCGTAAACATGCGAAGAATAACCAGCGTTTAGCTGAGGCTTTGGTCTACCCTGGATCTTTTTGAGTTATGCCACACCTTGGCATCTTGAATTTTTGTTAAATAAATTTGTCAGACTGGAACTTCCAATATTCTGCCGCCAAAAAATTGAAGTAGCTTGAATTCAAAAAGAAAAAAACCAACAAACAACAAAAGACTAATGTTTAATGTTGGGAAAAGATGTTTTGTGTTAATGGCAAATGCACAATTGCACATATCACACACTTCCATCGGATGGTAAGTATCTTTCAACCACACATATGGTCCAGTCCAATATGATTCAAAGAGCATTCTTGGAGGTCATTGGTTCCATTCCAACATATGATTTCAGAAAACCGTATCTAAAACATTTAAATCGCTCATTTGAAGGAATTCTCACCATGAGACATATAAACTACTGACGATGCAGCCACCACGTGTTGGAAAATATACCTCTGCATAGAGATTCCCTTTTATTGACATTATTTATTGATCTCTGCGTAGGCCTACAGGCCTGCATGGCGGTAGGTAGACGAGTATTTTGGATAAATAAGAATTTTTTAAATAACACAAAAAAAAATACATCCATCCATTCATGTCAGTGGATAGAACTGCATAGATCCTCTACCGCGCATAGAACTTTTTTCTCATCTTTGAAAACAGAATTCTTTTGGTACGAGTACGAGCATTTACAAGGCGAGGTGATATTTTCGTTAAAACTTTAGAATAGAAAATTGAGAAAAATATGGGAAAAACCTTCGAGTATATCCTACATCCATTCGTCTCTTTTATTGACGTTTTTATTATTAGAGTCACGAAGAAGGAAACCTCTTTTTCGTATTATTTTTTGCTAGAAAAAAAAATAAGTTCAAGTCACGTTGGCACCGCTGTTAACTTTTGCCAAAAAACTTTTCTTCCAAAAATAGCGGAGAGAATAAAATTTCGAAAAAAACAAAAAAAAAATAAAAAAAAAACAGAAATAAGTAAGAAAACTTATTTTTTGAGCACACACAAGTGTTTATACAGACAAACTGTGAAACAAACAGACACACTCGGGGTGGAATAAAAAGTTCCACCCTCTTACATGGACGTGCAATTCATTTATTTCTTCCTTTTCGTCTGGTTCTGTTGTTTACCGCCAGTGGTTACATTTTAAATGTGAAAGAGCAAAAAAAAAAACAACTTAAAACGTAGAAAATCTTTTGCAATATATGTCTAAAGATACTTTTCCTTTTTTTATACGAGTATACATAGTCCAACTTCCAAGTTTCGCCATAGTAAGTGTGCAACCAGCTGAGTAAGGGTGGTGTTTTGCGATACGTGGTGCACATTCTTCATGTCGATCGTCAGAGTATTTTTCTCAGAAAATTTTTTTTAATATCTAAACCTTAAAAAAGTAATAATTTAAATTAATACAATTGTGTATCTATCTCTGGGAATTGTTTACCTTAAGGCATAGCATAAGTATCGACAGAACTAGCAAATTTTAGAATCAATTGCTTTGTGTATTGTGTAAGGGTATGCATACACATTTCGGATAGCCTCTTAATCCGGATGAATCCTAATTTTCGAAAATATCTTCGAGTTGGCTATAATAACAAGGGATTCTCTAGATGGCGCCAAAAATGATTTTTAACAACTAAACTGAAAACACATTGAATGGGTTCAATTCACATTTCACTTCACAAAGATTTTTAAGCCTGAAGATTAGATTAGATGAGATTGCTAAGAGTGGTGGTATAAGGTATTCCATATCACTGCGGCCACATATGGACCTATTGTGATGTTCTTCATTTTAAAGCTCATCTATGATGCCGCAGTTCTAGAGAAAGGCGGCTAAGTCTTTAGGTGAGCTACCAGCTATGTCCGGCGCTTCGAGGCAGAATTTACCTAGGAAACGTTGACGTATTCTGATTAAACCATCGAAGTCACACAGTATGTATTCTGCTGTTTCCACGTCCTCGTTGCACAGTTTGCATATATTTTGCTATGCCCATGGGCATCAGGTGTTTTTTCACACGGCAGTGCCCTGTGAGAAAGCCTGTGATCAGTCGAATCTGACTTTACTTTGTTGTTTCGTTTTTTTACAGCAACTGTTTGGCATAAAGTTCTTAGCTTGTAAGTTTACTTCGATTTCACTCCAGAAATATAGCTTACGAGGGTTTCCGACCGAACAATGATACAAGACATTTTTTCTCCATTTTTTTTGTATTTTTCTACTTAATCTCCTTATAACCCTACACACTTCTCCCAGCGATGCTCCCATCTCTCTAACCCGTCCAAATAGTACTGAGCGCTTTTCTCCGCAAAATAGTTGTTCACAAAGATGATTGCCTCAACATTTGACAAAAATCTCTGTCCTCCGAGCGCAGGTTTTAGATGAAGGAACAAAAAGTAGTCGCTTGGAGCTAGATCTGGGGAATAAGGCGGATGGTCAAGCAGTTCAAACCGTAATTCATGGATTTTCGCCATAGCAACCGCTGAGGTGTGAGACGGCGAGTTGTCTTGGTGAAACAGGATTTTCTTTCTTTGCAAATTTGGCCGTTTTTCCGCAATTTCTGCCTTCAGCTTGGCAAGTAATGATGCGTAGTATGCTCCTGTAATAGTTTTTAATTTTTGAAGATAATCGATTAAGATAGCTACTTTACTATCCCAAAAAACAGTCGCCATCACTTTCCCAGCCGAAGAGATGGAGACGGCTCACCTTTTGAAGTCCACTGTATTGACTGAATTTTTGTTTCGGGTGTGTAATGGTGTATCCAAGTTTCATCTACAGTAATTAATCTGCGCCAAAACTCGAATTTATTGCGCCTAAACACGAACACGTTTTTGGTCTAACGTAACCAAACGCGACACCCAACGCGCGGACAGCCTTATCATGCCTAAATCTTGATTGAATATGTAACAAACACGTTCTTTGGACATTTTTATAGCCTCTACTATCTCTCCCACTTTACTTCGGCGGTCGCATGACACCATTTGGTGAACTTTAGGAATTTTATCGTCAGTGATTGCAGTTTTTGGACGTCCCGAACGTTCAGCGTCTCTCAAGCTCTTACGGCCATGTTTAAATTGAGCTATCCAAAATTTCACTGTGGTAAATGATGGTGCAGAGTCCACATATACTGAGTCCAACTCATTTTTGATTTGCGTAGGCGTATTGCCTTTCAAAAACAAGAATTCAATAAGAGCTCGATACTCAATTTTTTCCATTTTCACAAGAAATACTCACATCGACTCACTCAAACGACTGTCAACTAAAAACTGTGCGTCTAAAATGACTGAAACTTCGGTAAGTTACTGTCAGAAGCACAACTAACATTCACGAGCTTTTATTGACGAGTGCCGCTATCTTTACGTTGCGGTCGGAAACTTTTCAGACAACCCTCGTATTTTCCTGTAGGCAGGTTTTACTACTACCTTTTACGGTGTTTATCGATAGCCCACAGAATGGTCTTGGCATCATAAATTAGGTTGCGAATCTTTCTCTGGCTTATTCATCTGCTTTTTCATTGCCTTGGTATCAACTATGTTCTGGCACCCAAATAAGATGGACTTTGTTTGTGGTGTGCAGTAATTGTAGGAGTTAAAGACATTCCCGGATCAGTTTTGATTTTATTTCAAAGGCGTTAATTGCAAGTAGGGGTGCTTTGCTGTCGGAGTGAATGTACATTTTTTGGTTTGTTATATTCCTCTCGAATGCAAAGCTCTACTGCGTTAAATTCTGCCTGAAATACGGAGCTGCTTATATCCGTACTGGCGTGTAGGGATATTTTTGTGCGAAGACCGTATACCCCGAGTTCCAACTCCTTCATTTGTTTTGGATCAGTCTGTGTACCATACATGTGAATCATCAGCAAATGTTGGTTGTTTCTGTTCCCAGTTAAGATAGTCTGGAAATGTAACCCTGCAGTTGCGCCGAGAGTTATAGCGTGGTAGACATTTGTCTATTTGTGGCCTTTTCGGAATTCTTGTAGGATTGCAGTATGAACTAGCATGGAGTTTGTTTCATCTTATGTGATGAGCGTGTACGCATTCACAATTGCTTCTTTCATGAGTTCTAGATGAAGTGGTGGGATGTCTAGGATAACCTCCAGTGCAGCTGTTTTTATTGCACCAGTTGCACAGACATAGGCTAGTGTTTGTATTTTGTCGAGTTAAGCCTACATTGACCTCTGCGTAACTTTATGCAACCAGTCTCCAACTAAACTAGACTTTTGCTGGCCCATTGTGAGGGTCTGGCCTTGTCAATGGTCTTAGAGAAATGAGTGTTCCACGTAAGGTTGTCATTCAGTGTTATACCTAGATATTTGACTTCCGTTGAGAACTCTATTGTTTCACCAAAGAGTAAGTCTATCTCGCCTTCTTCTCTTAGTGAATTCAACTACGGTGCTTTTCTTGAGATTGATTTTAAGACCAGTCCTTGTCCACCATTCAGCAACTTGGTTCAGAGTTCTAAGCTGATTTGGATAGCGATGTCGTATACAATTACTGAGAATAATCAGTAGTTCATTAAGTGCGATGGATCATAGTAGGGGTGAGAGTACACCTCCCTGTCGGCATCCTTTCGTAGCTACCACACTGAGTTTATTGCTCTCTAATGAGATTTATATCGCTTTATCCTCTAGCACACATTGCATCCATTTACATGTAGTGTCGTCAACTCCCATGTTTTGAATACCTCTATAAGATTGGGAGAATTTGGTGTTGTCAAATGCTCCTTCTATATCGAGGAAACAGCCGACCGCTACTTCTTTATCTTTGAGAGGTTTTTCAATCTTTTTAGTTAGATTCTGTAGAGCGTATGTGGTAGGTTGGTAGGCATATTGGTACTTGTGTAGGAGGTTCACTTGAAGTGCTCCGAATATCAGAATATGTCTATCAATGATTTTTTCCACAGTTTTAAGGAAAAGGAAGTGAGGCTGATAGATCTATACGATGTTGGTAATGCAGACGGTCTGCGTAACACATAAGGTATATATTTGACAGCAACCTCCTTCCACTTTTTTGGTAAATAACCCCACGCATAGCTAGCCCTGAATAAGTTAATTAGGACAGATAGCAGTTGTGAGATGTCCTGGAGTAAAGCTGGGAATAATCCGTCTTCACCAGGGACCTTGAAGGGTTTGAAAAGAGTTGATTGCCCAAATTATTTTGCCTACATGAAAAGTTTCCTTCGATCTGTTCTAGTCCTCTCAGAGCGTGTGGAAGTGTGCTAAGCGTCTGTATCCCGTTTCAAGCCTGAACCAGAAGCCTTGATATAGGAATTCTAGAGGTGCGACGCAACATGACGGCTGGCATGTTAATATAAATTCTTCCGATACGTCACTGACATTCAGAAATACGGAGAATACGTTAAATGTGTTTCTGATATAATCCTTAAACATGCACATAATGCAAGAAGTCGCATCATAGCTTGTGAGCTTCTCGAAAAGTATTTTTTAATACAAAAAGTCTGAATGAGGTCATTAGTGAGCCTTGGGACGGAAGTCTTACCAACAGGTAAAAGGAGCTTGTCAGGCAATAAGACGCGTATAGAAATCTTACAGCCACAGTCAGTAATAAGAAATGCTCTTACAAACTTTTCTGCAGACTATATAATAGTGATGAAAACCAACATTTCGCCATAAAGCAAACTAAACCATCCCAAAGCTTCCGCCCACCTAACTGAGATGAAGTAAAGACAACATTATCTAATTGACGGCTCACCGCCCGAGATACAAAAGGCTGTTGCAAGTTTATATTTATCGCATCTATATTTGTTTATACTTATTGATTTAATATTAATACAAAAATACTACAAGATAAAATATCTTTCAGAAGCATCAATTTACAAAACGATGCATTGTGTCATATCATTTAAGATGTTCTATCATGGAACGGTCAATGGACGAAACGGTGTTGGAATCGTTGTTGCAGCGGATCTTCTAAACAACATCGTTGGTATCTTGAAAATAAGCGACCGCTTGATGAGTGTTAAACTCGTCATACACAATGAAACGTGGAACATTGTTAGCGCTTACGCTCCACAAAATGGATGCGACCAATCGGAAAAAGATACATTTTGGTCAGAGTTCGGTAATTTGCTTAGAAATATACCTATCGATGAGATGCTCTTCGTAGGCGGAGATTTAAATGGCCACGTCGGAGAAACAAATGTTGATTATGAGGACTGCCACATCGGTAAAGGCTTTGGAACCAGAAATTCATCTGGCGAAGACATCCTTGTAGCGTGTAGGGCTTACGGCTTAAATCTTAAATACTCGTACAATGTTTATTAAACATCAACGACATCTTATCACCTATAGTAGCGGAGGCCACGAATCGCAAATAGATTATCACCTCTGCAAAATGTCGATGAGAAACCGTGTTAAGGACTGTAAAGTATTAGTTGGAGAATCGCTAGTAAGCCCACACCGTCTGCTCATTACAGAATTTTTCGCGGCGGAACCACCGAAAACACGGGCATCGTTTGGAAAGCCAAAAATCCGGTGGTATAATCTATCGAAGGAACGAAGCGCAAGATTTATCGCACTGGCTAAAGAAGTACTTCACAATATAAACGGTATCGCAGACTCACTTAGCCCGCAAGAAATGTGGAACAGCATGCACGAGGAATGCATAACACTCGCAAAGTCCCATCTGGGGATTATATCGAAATACCATCACGTCGGCAAAGAAACATGGTGGTGGAATGACGAAACCAAACAAGCTGTGGCCGACAAGAAGAGTGCATTCCAAGCGTGGACAAAATGCGATCGGAGCGACGATATCGAAAAAGCTCGACTGGCTCTTGAATACGAGCGTCTTAAAAAGATCGCAAAGAAAGTCCTGGCTCGAACTCGAGCGGCAGCAGCGGAAAACCTGTACCAGGAGTTGGATCAAATATCCTCACGATCGGCGGATAGAAGACAAGCTATCCAAGAAGTTCAAACGTCGTACAATACTAAAATGCCAAATATTTTTAAGCTCGCTGCACAGAGGAGAAAAAATTCGATGGAAATAACCTCGCCGAAACACATAAAAAATGCAGACGGTCGCTTATTAACAAATGAAAAAGAAATTTGTGACCGGTGGCTTGAATACTGCATGGAGTTGCTTAACAAACAGTTTCCACGTGAAATCGTGACACACACAA
Source organism: Volucella inflata (assembly GCA_928272305.1). Lineage (NCBI taxonomy): Eukaryota > Metazoa > Arthropoda > Insecta > Diptera > Syrphidae > Volucella > Volucella inflata. Next base: position 86,491,758 of record OV743720.1, read on the forward strand.
TGAAAATCGTCGAAAGAGTCTTAAACGAACGTCTTAAGCAAATAATGAAGCTCGATAATAGCCAGTGTGGATTTGTTAAAGGAAGATCGACGGTGGACGCTATCCAAAGCCTACGAATAATAATGGAAAAGCACCGAGATTCGTCTAAGGATTTACACATGGTATTTATCGACCTCGAGAAAGCATTCGATCGAGTGCCTAGGGATCTCATATGGGCCGCGCTGAGGTCTCAAAACGTACCGGAAACGTATGTTAGAATAATACAAGACATGTACGGAAACGTGAAAACTGCGGTTAAAAGCTCTGCTGGACTAACGAGAGAATTTCCAGTTAATGTCGGAGTTCATCAAGGAAGCGTACTTAGCCCTTTCCTCTTTAACGTAGTATTCGACTATCTTTTAAAAGACTGCATGCGCGAAGCAAATGTAACGCCAATTCTCTTCGCTGACGACGCAGTTATACTTAGCGATAACGTCGAAGATTTACAGAACGCCTTAGATTCATGGAGAAATGCGCTAGAGAGAAACGGGTTTAAAACAAGTCGTTCAAGGACGGAGCATTTGACGTGCCCATTTGCGCATCCGTTGCGACCTGTTCCGGATATAATGTTAGACGGAATAGTTCTTCCGAAAAGCACTATCTTTAAGTACTTAGGATCAATCGTTAACATGGAAGCGAAATGTGACGACGACGTAAACCACAGAGTGAGTGTGGGATGGATGAAATGGCGGGAAAATTCGGGAATCTTTTGCGACCGAAAATTTCCACTTAAATTAAAGGGGAAACTCTACACCACGGTTGTTAGACCAGCTCTTATATACGGTTCACAGTGCTGGACAATGTAGGAAGCGTTTAAAAACAAAATGACGGCAGCGGAAATGAAAATGTTAAGGATGTCTAGTGGAGTCACTAAATGCGATTGTATTAGATCTACGCGTATAAGAGGAAGTCTACATATAAAGAATTCGGTAACCGAACAGCTTGAGGCGAATAGAATAAGCTGGTATTGCCACGTTCAAAGAAGATCTGCGGAAAATCCGGTTAAAAAGGCACTATCAACTACGGTCACTCCAACTGTAAGAAAACGAGGTCAGAAAAAGAATTCCTGGATTTCTCAGATGGCAAATGCGCAACAACGTCTGGGGTTAACCATTGAAGCGATCCAGGACCGAGCATTATGTAGACGCGTTCTGCGGTCTGCGACATTAGCCAACCCCATAAGCGGAGCAGCAGCGATGCAGTAAAAATGGGAAACTCGTTACGCATAAGTTCGTATAACGAGGAAAGGGTTAATAAAAGGATAAGAAGAAGCATTGTGTCATATCAGCTAAATTTTCGTACATTGGCCACACAGTTAGAGAAAAAAATGCGTAAAAGAACCCCATGCCAACAGAGAAAGCCAATTCGTATTCGCTGCTAATTTGATCACAGAGAATGGAATGAGATCCTTTATCCCTCACCGGATTAAGAGTGTCAAACCAAAAGAAAAGGCGTGGTCCCATTCGAGCTATAAGGAGGCTGTCAGGAAAGAAAAATGTTTTTTCGGTCCTATAAGACCAACTCGACAGAGGAAAACCGAAAACAAATCAAACAGATCACGAATGTCTGCAACGCCTTTCTTAAGCGTGTGAAATTTCTATATGGCCAAAAATTGGACAAAGCCAATCCGCTTACTGCACACTTTGCAGTCAGCTCAATGCTTCCAGGTTGTGCTTTGTCTCGGCCTACACTTGAGTGCGTCGAATCTTCAATGGGACGAATCTACTTTCGCACTCGTGTATTAGCAAGAGTACTTCAAGATCTTAACGCTCACAAATCCGCTGGTCCAGGTGGTATATCTCCCTTTCTTCTGAAGAGGTGTTCTTCTACGCAGGCAAAACCACTGCTTAAGCTTTTTCACCGATCCTATTCTTAGGGACTCTTTCCGAGCAGATGGAATACAGCATTTGTCCAGACAGATTATAGACCCAATGCAGCTCATGAAATATCTCAAAATACGAAAACTTCTTAATGGCCGGCAGTATGGTTTTCATAGCAACAGGTCCACTGGTGGATTGATGGCATGCAACAAAAACTGGAATCAAAGTCTACATCAATCTGGTGAAAGCAAGATAGTTGGACTTGATATTTCTAAGGCATTTGACAAAGTTTAGCATCAGGCTCCTTTGTCGAAAATGCGTGCATTTGGATTGACGACCCTTTTCTTCAATGGATTAGAAATTACCTTTCGGAGCATTCAATTCGAGTTCAATTCACATATTCATGCTGGTGTGCCCCAGGACTCCATTCTTTGTCCGAAACTCATGTTAACTTTCATCAATAATCTCTTGTCTGCTACTTTTAATCCAATATATTCCTTGTCGAAAAGTGAAAGAAAAAGTGGTCCTAATATAGAACCTGGTGCAACACCAGAGTGTATAATATAATTTTGGAATTCAATTTTTCAGCAGCAGAGCATGATCAATGTAGTCAAAAGCTTTTGAAAAATCAAGGAGAACTGCTAAACATATTTCGTTACTATCCACAGAAGATCTAATATCACTTGCATATTTTAAGATAGCGGACTCACAACTATGTTTTTCATGAAAATCAGATTGCCACTTCGACAGCTTTTTATTTAACTTTTAAGTAAGTTTGGATCTGGTTAGATAGTAACTTTTCAAAAGCGTTGGACAAAAACAACAAACACTGTGACGCTGGCAGCCCGGTATGGCCTAGCTTCTTGACAATCATTTGTGTTGCTCATGTTGTCAGCTTTGTCATATCTGAGCGGGGCCTAAGGTTTATCGCCGTGTCCGAAAGGAACTCCTTAGAAGCTTTTTCGTAGGCAATTTTACTCTCGGGAGTTTTCCATTGCCCGCCGAAATGGTGATGCCGATTTAAAAAAATATTGGTGACCCAACCAGGAATCGAACCCAGACTCTGTGCGTCCAATGAGCTAACTATTGCGCCATCGCCATCACCAAGCCCTGGACAAGAAACATAAAATACTAATAGGTCTGACATCAGCAGCATCTTTTAGATTGGATTTTTCGGACCTGGTACAATACTAGATACTTTCCACTAATCAGACAACTGAGAGCTGTTAATGCAAAAAATTAAAATGTGATATAGCATTTTAATTAATGAAGTATTAGCTTCAGGAACTTTGGAGAAATGCCACAATAGTACTGGAGGCAGCAATGATTAGGCTAACTGAAAAAACTTTTTACTTGAGGTCCAGATTCAATCGAAACAGAGGCGCCATCTGAGTAAATAAGTAAGCCTTCGTCCCCAGCCCAAAATTTACACCAAATAGTGTTCCCATTTGGGATGTATTTCCTTCTGATTAAACTCTTGAGAATGCGGCAATTTTATAAAAGTTGATTTGATTGGAAAACTATTCATAGAAAACTATTACACAATAACTCAAATGAAGAAATTTTTGGACCTGTTAAATGTGTAGGCTTGAGTTGTCCAGTCTCTTTGATTTTGTATTCTGCGAAATGCTTTTTAAAATTTTCAATTCATGACCACGATACCGAAATGTTGTTCCGGGGCTGTCAGCTACAAAAGGAAGACCGAGACTCAGGTGGCCCACGCAAGTTGAAGGGGACCTCAGTCAGCTTGGCGTGCAAAACTGAAGGTAGCTAGAAAATGACCGAGCTGGAGACGCTTGTTGAATGAGGCTCAAGTCCACCCCGGAATGTAGTGCCACCTAAAGTAAGTAAGTCATATAACATCTTAGACAGAGGAGCTTTGGCCACATGAAACTCAACGATTCTCAGCATGCTCTTCAGCACAAAGGAACCCAGACAAATAAGATAGCAAAGAGCTCCTTGAGATTGAGCGAGTTGTTGAAATATGAGCACAATAAATGCAGTTATTATCCATTGAAACCATTTGAGATGCATGGTGATGCATGCGAGAGGGCCGCCCGCTACCCTCATAAGAAGAATCTTGATTTCAATAAGCCGCAGCTTAATTATTAAGTTTTGCATACCTAACAGTATGGACTCAATGAAGACCTCTATCACTCATCAAATAAAGCTCCTCTACATGCAGCCAATACTTGTCCGTCTTGGTTTTGAATTTAATTCAACAATTTAAGTCATTAAAAGCTTGAAGATGTTCTTAATGAACCATCTAACGTAACCTTTCTCTTTCAGTGCCATCTGCTGCTGTTGTGCTATAAAAGATCCACATAAACTATAACATAGAATAAAAATATGCAAATAAGGGGACCACCCACTCCTTCAGTGATTTGGTAAATAAACGTAACGAACCAACTCGTCCAATTAAGGTAGAGCTGAATTCTTTCAAAAAAAAGAAACAAAAAAACAGTAACATGCGCTTTTATTGGCCAAATGCAAATTTAAAACCATCCAAAGTCTGTCTTTAATTACTAAAATGGGCCATAAGTTTACACTATTCAACCACCCCATGACCAGGGCGCAATTTCATGTCCAAGGATCTCCTTGAGAACGTGCTTAAATTCCAAATAATCACTTTCCACCATCAGCAGTTTGCCCCAGTACGATAGGTATTCCTAGTAACGGCTCTACCAGGCCAATTGGAATAGGACAAACTAAAATGCTTACCGCATCAGATCGAGAAAAAGGCCACCAAACCAAGCACCCACTTTCCATATAAAATCCATTACAGTGGAACCATCTCCTCTTGATTTCCTTGTTAGAGTCACTTTATATGCACATAATGAAAGGCAGGCAACCTGACTTGGCTCCGTTAACCCTCCATATTATCAGACCCGGTCTGCTTTTATTGCCCCAAGACCAGCAACATTCCAAAGGCATCTCTGTAATGGTACACATCCTACCAACCAACATAAGGTACCATCACTACTTTTGGATACCATCACCATTACCTTCATCACGCGACCAACCATCAACCACCAACCACCGACAGACAGTCCTCCACAAAGTATCACACCACATAGTCCTCAAGAACTATGAATACCTCGATGATTCGTAGATAATGCTTTCGCCTGCACACTTTCTGTTGGCGGAATTCCGACAATCATTCCAATACAGTCCCAAAGTCAAAAGATACGTATCGACAAGCACTCAACACAAAAAATAAAAAATAAAATGCTACACCAGCACAGTAGCAGAATCGAAGGATTAGAAATGAGCCCAAAACGAACAGGAAATCCCACTGATTGAGTGTACCATTATTGGCAGAAGGATAAAACATATTTTTTCCTCCATTTCGCCGATGGTCTTCTTTTCCCTGGTCTTCCCTTCCTCTGGTATAATTCCACTTCGATGAGGATGCATAAATTCCATGGCGTTAAGATACTCGTAATCGAAAAAATTCTTCCCATCTTACGAGTAACACTGAAGTGGAGGGAATGTGAATGAAGCTTGCAGTTCAGGTAACGCGTATCGACAACGTGTTGGAATGTTCATACACCCCGTTATGTTTGCCTTATGGTCCATTTACGAAAAGTGGCGATTACCTTGGCTTAAGAGGAAATTATTGCGAACATAAAACCGAACCGATGCGGGTAGACGAACTGGTAGACTACTGAAGATTGCAGACACCGGACGTTAGCCGGAGAGTAAATGAGACCGCTTAATGGGGAAGTTTTAATACATTTTTCACACATATCACAACCTCGATGGGGGAGAAATTTTTTCTTCTGTTTGCGATTGGGGTTTGAGGGATAAAGTAACTTTTTAAGAGGGTATACGAGTATCCGATGAGATGAATATTCAATTAATGCAGGTGCAATGTACTAGGGATTGAAGAAGACTCACAATCAGATAGGAGTAGGGACAAAACCTCGCATTCCACATTCTCACAATTAGTCAGTGTTGCTCTCATAAATTTCAAATAAAAAGCGAAGAAATTCACAATAACATTAGCTAAAACCAAAAAGTTTTCCAACTCTACCCCAAAGACAAAGTAGGTACAACAGAGTTTCTTGACGAAATAACTAACTTACTCATTAATTAAAATGGCATTGCAGTCCGAGGTATATATATATGAATCCTTCAACTCCGAGTGGGGCATAGGACAGCGACAAAATTTCTTCCATCCTTCTCGATCTGCAGTCAGATACTTCAGCTGTGGCCACGATTTACGCTGTGTTGCTGCTTCGGCCAATACTATGGATTTCCATAGTGTTCGTGGTCTACCAACTCGCCGTGTACCTTAAGGATTTCATTCGAATGCCTGCCTCGCGATGTTGCCAATTGGTTTACTCAACGTGTGCCCAATCCAGCGTCACTTCCGCTGCATAACTTCGCGATTCAATAGCTTTTGATCCTCCTTCGGACAGTACAAAGTAAATTATATAGTTAAATTGCTTGCCCTCCTAAATGGGCGTCTGTCTTAGATGTGCTGAGCGACCAGTGTCTTGTTGCAATTGATTCTAAGACCAGCCACCTCTCCATTCACTAGCAGTGATTGACACATCTTGTTCATCCCGCTGTTGGTACTAACCAGGAAACAGATATTGTATGCGTAATTCAGGTGGCTTAGCGTCTCAAACGGTCTCCATTGGATACCATGTCTATCAGATGTACGTACGGTGGCAGTAAGTACATCGTCTATCGCCAATAAAAAAAAGGATCGGCGACAGACTATCCCCTTGTTTCAATCGCTGTCGCCGTAAAAAAAAAGAGCCGTAAAGCTGTCCATTATGGAGAATGAAGCATCTTGAGGCGTGAAAGGACTGCTTTATAACAGCAACAACCTTCGGAGGAATCCCTCTCTTATATAAAGATTTCCAGATCCATTCGCGGTTGACTCGGACAAAGGCCTTCTCAAATCTGCAAACATAAGGTAGGGCTGTGAAGTAAACTCGGTTGATGGTTCGAGAATTATAAGCAAGGTGTTGGTGTGATCAACCCCAGACCGGCCACTACGGAAGCTCGATGCCTCTTGAGCGTATTTTCTATTCTGTCCTTAGTCCGTTCGAGAATGATAGTTGCCATTAGTTTCGGGAAAACAGGCAATATGGTCATACCACACCAGTTATTGTACACTCCATCCATCCAGTCCTAGGGGTATTTCTCATTTTTCCATATAGTCTGTAGTAGTGGCAGCAGGATACAGGCCTTTGTGTCGGGATTTTCTTTCAGGAACTCGACTGATATGCCATCAAGTCCAGCTGCTTTGTTGACTTTAAGGAGGTTGATCGTAGTTTTTGGAAGCTCATCGTTGTAATCAGCTCATCTGAGCCGCCATTTAGCAAGGCTCAAAAGGGGTCCTTCGCAGTTGATCTTCAATTGATACCAAAAGCGTGCTATCCACATCCAATACCATACAGTTCTCTCACATTTCCTCTTCTTGCCGCGCTTTCCGCAAATTCTTTCGGTACTCGGCACTTAGAGTCACTTTACGTTGAACATCGGTTTCATCATTTGCTTTAATCTCCAACGATATACGATACTCGATTTTGTCCCAGGTGTCTTGGGATATCCAAGGGTCTTCAGCTATCGACATTTGAGCACAGTTTCGGAGCCAGCTTCGATAAACGCGCTTTTAACTTTGCCAAACATCGCCCCATGTCGGTGATAAAATTCCGACATATGTTGGGGTCTTTTAGAGCATTGGTATTGAATTTGGTTCTCCTTCCTGCGTTTTCATTTCGCCGCTTGATGGCAGCTGTACGTGTCTAGATACTTGCAAGGAACAAGTGGTAATAACTCCCTGCGTCCGTACTTCTCTCGTTTCTGATATCACAGAGTGATTTACTCATTCTCCGGTCCAACTCTGGCATTAAAGTCACCCATGATGACTTTTATATCGTCTTCTGGAGCACTGTTGTATACCGAGCTTAGTTGGGAATATAAAGTGGTTTTTGCTTTGTCTGCCGCCCCATTTGTAGGTGCGTAGCATTGAATATATCACTCGTGGTTGCACTTATGCCCAAAAGTATATAGTCCGAGGTAGACAGCGCGATCTTTGCCAGCAGCCTACACCTCAGATGAGGTCATTCTTAATAGTTGTATCTCTGGTTAAGAGCCATAAACTTTTCAGAACGGCACACCGATATCCATGCGCCCAAGGTGACATAGCCATCTAATCCGGATCGTAGGAGCATCGAAATCGCTGTATAGTCCACACAGTTCCTTGGTAAATCACCTTATTCGCTCTCCATTGATGCAAACGAGACCGAAAATTATTCGAAAAACTCTTCCAAAAGAATTTCCATTTTCCTTTCTTCAGCGTCCACTCTTCCGCACCGTAAAGCAGGGCTGGGATGATCAGTATCTTGTAGGCTTTCAATCGGGACATAATAATTCGAATTACCGAAAATATCTCAGCCGTAAATTCTTCAATTCAAAATGAGTCAAATCAATCGATTCTAGGCTGTTCACAGAAATTGGAACTCTCTCAGTTCACATTGTCACGAATTTTGTGTAAAGATCTTAGCCTACACCTATAGAAGATCCAATTAACTCAAGAACTTAACCTTCTTGATCATTTGAAGCGCTAAACTTCTCCGTTGGAAGCCTGCAATTGTTTGAAAAAAATCGTGAACTGATCTTTTTTGCTTAACGGCTTTGTCAATACGCAGATATGCATTACTGGAGAGCAACAAACCCACATGTGCTTCAAGAGACTCGATTGCACCCACAAAAAGTGACCAAGTGGTGTGGATATCACATCGGAGATGTGTTTGGACTGTATTTTTTGGTCAACGAAAATGCTTGCATTGTTACGGTCAATATTATCCTCTATTGTGTCATGTTTCAAGACTGTCTTTGGCCAGAATTGGATAGACTGGACATCAGTGGTATGTGGTTACAACAAGATGTTGGCACATGCCACCCAACTGGTCAAACAATTGATCTATTGAATGGGAATCTCGGGAAATGGTCAGGTCGAATTGTCAACGATTTAACGCCGTTGGATTTCTTTTCATGGGGTTACGCTAAGTCAATGATTCATGCCGATAAGCAAGCAACGCTAGAGAAGCTCAGGAATATTACCGAACACGAAACTGATAAAGTTTCAACCGATACATGTGAAAGAGTGATAGAAAATTGCCTCCAAAGAATCGATCGTTACAAACGTGCTCGCCGGAGTCATATGAACGAGGTCGATGCAGTTGCATTTTTAGCCCAAGGAAGCACGGATTAGCAAGATTAATTCTTGGCATGATTTATACGCTGGTGCCGATAACGGAGTGGGTAACGTTCAATACTTTCAAGAATGATGTTGGAAAATCTGGACCATGATGAACAGCAATAACGCCTACCCAACCTGGAGGGCAGATGGCCATATATACTCTGATTTTTAACAAGGCTATCAGTACGGATAATCTAGATTTTAAGGTACTCAAGGTGGTAAAGGATGGCTTTGTGAAAAGAATGCACCAATTCGTTTCATGCTCGGAGGAAGACATATAAGGACCAATGGAACCTCACAATTGCATGTCTTATCCTGAGAAAAGAACATCCTCTACAGAGGCATCACTCATTGACATCGCATGTAAGATCGTCTCTGCAGTAACATGTAAGCTCATATTGGTCCCTATAAGTGTAGCGTCGGTTGACATCACAGCTAATCTTGGAAAGACCGTTGAATTCCCAACCGATATTCAGTACTTCGTTGTCGATTTCAAAACCACCTATGACAGCGTATGTTGAAAAACAAATTCTACAAAATCACATCTGGTTTGGCATACCTGCTCAGCTTATTCGTTTTTGCAGGATGACAATGGAGACAGGGCGCTACTCCTTCAGAGTCGTTTATGGTTTAACCAATTACTTTGATGCCAAAAAAGGCTTCCTACAAGGTGATTCATAGTCATGCAGTTTTCTCAGCAGAAGATTTAACGCAGAACTATACAGGCTCTAAGGTAAGGTCTTTAAATCCATTATCGAGGGAAAAGAAAGACAGCTCAAATGGCACGCTCCGATGTGTATAAGGACAACAACCTACTTGGCTTGTGAAATTAGTAGAAAACAACAGTGCTGCGTGGTGACCCATAGATTAAATTCAGGTACAGTCCAGAGTGTAGGCAACGTAAGAAGAAGAAGAAGGTAAATCCCGAACTGTACCGAGAGTTCTGGAGACCACAACTCAATTTTTTTCGGTTTTAAGAGATAATGTTCATTCCGCAAGCACTGATCTAACCCCCATTTTTCCAAACAGAGCAAATCCGATTCACACATCATTCGCATGTTTTTGTCTCGGCAACATTTCAATCGTAAGCAATTTCGCATAAAGTCTCCCCAAATCTTTTTGTACATTCTGTAACTCCATTCACAAATCATCCGCCTCCTTCAAATGTCAAAAATTCGAAATGAGCAAACGAAAGGTGAAATCCTTTCACCAATCCCAACACCACACCACCCCAGCACGCAAAATTTCAATTTGGCCATACAATTCTCACAAAGAATATGAAAGCCTAATCATTTTGCATTTATTAGCCCATTGTCAGAGAAAGGTAACTGCTTACGATTTCCATTGCCAAAGGCATAGACATACAATACACCATCACCCCAGATTTAAAAAAAAAAAAAAAAAAATTCTTTTTCTTTTTCTAAATGTCCCAACAGAAGAAGTTCATGCAAAAAGATAACAACAACACATCAGCTCCCGGAGCTAAGCATAAAGTGAAAATTATTTTACAAAAGGGGCGCGTACAATACCGCCAGCAGAATTCGAATCCCTGTTTCATGGATAAGCCTGCAACCGAACAACCGAAATCAACCCTGCGCTACACCATCATTCCAAAAAAAAAAAAAAAAAAAAACCAACATCAGGGTTCCCACCCCACTCCATACGTAATCCCCAGCTATCAAATCGATGTTCGTTGCTGTCAGCGATTCTGATTTTTGCACCCTAACTCCCTCTGGGGTTTACGTTCATCATATTGACACAACCCAGACCCAGGCCAGTGTGTACGAGTATCATATTCTCTACACAAAGTCCTCTTCCTAGCTTCGGTTTCTAAACTCTAAAGCTCAAAGTTAAAAGGAGAGAAAAGCCCAACAAAAAATAGAACACGAAAAATTGGCAAGAACAAGAAACAGATAAAAACATTGGAATTTATGAAATTTCAAAGTTATATCGTACGCGCGTTTGTTTCGCTTTTATTAATCGTAAAATGTAAATTTATCAGCATACACATGTGATGATAAGCCCTGAGAGCTGGAGGTCCTTGTTGGTGTAGTTGTTTTCGAATTTTTTTTTTCTTCATCGTAGACGTCGTCGGTCGTGGCGCTCTTTGTCGACCCTGTGGTGTGACTTCTGCTGGTATTTCAGGATCTCTACGAGAATATCTATGTTCGGCTTAGTCTCGTTTTGGAAGGGGATGTTGTTGGCACTTCAAGTTTATTTCCCACTTTTGGGAGGATGATGCAGATCTAAACATTGATTTTGTGTTTCAGTTTCAGTTCGTCATAAGATGTCCTTGGTTGATTTTTTATTTTTTTTTTTTTTTATATATTTTACACTTTATTGCTACATAAGCGGATTTTTTTGTTTTGGGAAAGGTCCTTCTTGATTAAATTAGGAAATTTAATTTTTTTTTTAAATGCAATGCATTTGTCATGCGAAATGAGACACACGCAGCAAGGTGGGCTTAAGGAAAAACGCATGGGAAAGGGCAATGCAGGCATTTCTTAAAAAATATTTGGGACGCCACAACTAGGCTATACAAACAGCAAAACAGGTAACTTTCTGGCTCTCGAATTGGTAGATAAAGCTACACAAGTGATCTTATACCCCACAAAGTGGGCAGGTCGCTTTTAAGTTGCATGTTGTTACTGTGATGCATGATGAGAAGGGATTTCATATTATCGTCTGACCTAGTCAACTTAAGATGGCATGTACTCAAAGGATATCATCGGCTGGGAAGAACTGACGACGGTTTCAATGACGGGCAATAGGTACATCAGATGCGTGACGTCGATCTTGTTGCGAATGAGGAATCAGCGAAGAACTTACTTAACATCCCTTCAGGAAGTCATCGGCTAGTCTTTAAATACTCCGGCTAACCTCGAAAAAAACAAAAAGTAGAGAAATCTGTTGGGACCCGAACGGGGTTGGCAAGTTCGTCGACTCTACACTTCCCTGGAATATCACTATGTCCCGGCACCCAACAAAGGTGATTGGCAGCCTATAACTGTCTTGGAATTAAAAGAACATGAGGCCAGGGTTTTTATATCGGCCTGACTGTCGGAAAAGATGCAGATACTACATTTTCCTTGCAGGGTTCCTGAATTGCCAGAAATTCAACCAGGAACACGCTACAGTGACGAGAAAGGCCAAAGGAAATGCTTAGGTTAAGCTCATCAGTGCAGACACTGTCGGTGTAAATGTGGATTGATTTATCATCCACAAAGGCATTTTCTTGCAAGAGGGAAGCAGAAACTTTCTCTCAGTCTGACTTCTCAGCTAAATAAACCAGGATCAGCTGACAATTCGAACTTATCAACGAAGCTGTGAGTGAGTCAAACACAAGTAACACGAGTAAGGCCATCAGGTCAGATGTTGCTTCCTTTTATGGCCTCAAGTCTCTTTGCACCAATTGCATATATGCCGTGTAGAGCAGGCACTAGCAACTCTAAAGACAGTCACTAATATTAGCCAGGAACTAACGAACATATCGAAACCCAGGCAAACGATGAGAGTAGGCTCTGTATCGCGAATCGAGAAGAGGAATAAACGCTCGCAAAGAACCTCAAAACCTCAACTCTATCAATCTGACGTCCTTTCTATTGAAGAACATAATATGGAGACTGCTCGAGCTTCGTGTGTTTAGAACTTCTTTGTAAAGGTTCGTCTGCCTTAAATGCAACATTTGTTATCTACCAACGCCGAAGACCCTACAAGCATTCAATCGACATTTGACAATGCAACTTTTGACAGCATAAATAACCCGGGCATAGCAACTAGTTTTCTGAGAAAAACTGAGACTATTGAAATCACCCTGATTGCAAATGCAAATGACGCAGAGTAAACAGGGCACAAGGCGGTAATCCGTCCCTATTGCTGTGGTGGATGTTGATCGACTCACTGCCCAGTGCTCCCAATAGTTCTTATATTTATGATCAGCGATATACAGCTATATTGTCAGCTGAATCATGGAACTCTAGACATGATAGACATATGAGGCACTATAAATGGAATTTTAGACAATTCTCTCAAAACTTAGGTATTTCTCCTTACGAAAAAGGGGAAGCTGGCTCGTTTAGTGCTTAAAGGCGTCACCATCCAATGTTTTTAAGAAGCTAAGCATTTGCATGTCATCCTGGATTACAGACTTCTTTGGACTTAACCTATTACGTCGAAGATCTCACTGTAGGCCTTCTAGCAGTGTAAACGACCTTTCTACAAAACATGGAGCTTGTCAGCGAAGGAGGTCCTTTGGATCTTCACGACTATGATAAAGTCAATCAATTAGTATATAACTCCTGCTTTTACCAGGTTTCTTTCTGGTATGCGTGTTTTTTTAAGAGTGACTCCACTCTTCGTTACAAAAACTTGGTATATCGTTCATGTTGTGAAAGAAGCAAAAAAACTGCATTTGTGGCGACAACCAAACTGCACTTTAAGGCTTGGCAAAACCTTTCACGAGTCCCAACTGAGAATGCAATAAGTCTCTAGAGTCAGTCGGAAGGCTGAATTTACTGAGTCTGATTCGGGTTCCAGATCACGGGATATGAAATCCCCGACCAACCAGCTTGACAAGGCCTAGTGGAGAGTTTTTAGTGACCAAACTTCCGTTAAAACTACCCCCCAGTGACAACAGCGTTTCATATGAGTATGTTTGCAGATGATATAACTCTTCTGGTGATCAGCAGGCCAAACAAATGATAACTATCATTTCTAAGGGGTCAGCGGATATCCTGCTATTCTTCAGTTGCAAAGATAGAAGACATATTGCCGGCGTCGTGACGGGGCACTATGTGAAGGTTCACATGCGGATGTGGCTTTTCGGCGCTGGTCCTATTACTCTTAAACTTTTTGTACGACCGATTTTGGAATTTTGAGCAGAAGAGCAGAGACAAACACCGGCTTCTTAGGAGGAAGAAGAAAGAGCATGAGAAGTGAGCGGTCGAGGAAATTGGGAGGTGCTACTCCAGGAATAATATTCGGAAGTATAGCCAAGAGGTAAGAAAAACGTGCCACGGACACAAGCCCCGAACCAAAGCCTGTGAAGACAAACAAGGAAACATCGTAGTGGAGTTGCAATCGATGCTGAGGATCTGCAAAGATCATTTCTGTAGACTGTATATCGGCGATGACCAAGATCTTATCTGCCGTTTTGTGTGAATGCCTGAAGCCTTTCATCAGCAATCAAATAGATCCACATCAGAGTGGATTCAGGCCAGGAAAGTCCACCATCGACCAAATATTCAAACAACAGCAGATCTTAGAGAAAACTCATGAACTTCAGACGGATGCACACCACCTTTTCATCGATTTTAAGGCCGCGTATGCAGCATCTATAGCGACGAGCTATACAGAGCAATATCTAGTTTCGGCATCCCTGCCAAACTCGTCCGTCTGTGCAGGATGACGATGGAGAATGCACGCTGCTCTATCAAGGTCGGTAAACACCTCACCAAGACCTTTGACTTCAAAAAGGGATTTAGACAAGGCGATGTGCTGTCATGCGATTTCTTCAATGGCATACTTAAAAGAATAGTGCAAAACTCATGCGCAAACACAAGAGGCAAAATCTTTCAAAAGGCCGTTCAATTACTCGTATACGCCGACGATATTGACATAATCGGAAAAAAGCAGCATGATGTTAGTGGCGCTTTCGCAAGAATTAAGACGGAAGCGGCGAAAATGGGTCTGGCGGTCAACGAGAGCAAGACCAAGTATATGCTGTCAAGCAAAAATGACACAGAAATCTCGGAGAGACCGTCACCTTCGACAGATATAACTTTGATGTAGTTAAGGACTTTCTCTACCAAGACTCAGCTATATATTGAGACAACGACACCAGCGCTGAAATCAAACCAACACTCCGGTCCGAAAAATCTTTGAATCCGTCCCCGAGGGACAGCGCAATAGAGCAAAACCGAGACTCAGGTAGCGCACGCAAGTGGATGGGGACCTTAGCCGACTTACTCTGCGAAATTGGAGGCAGCTAGCCAAGATTCGAGCTAGCTGGAGATGCTAGCCCAGGTCCACTCCAGACTCTAGCGTCACCTAGAGAAAATAAGTAAGTATTAATGTATCCCCTACCCATGTCAAAAGTTTTTTCGTAGATTATAATGCATAGAGGAAGGAATAGCCTTGAGCAAATAATTTTGTCTTTGATCTTGTAGTTTAGTTTGAACCACTGTTATATCAACAAAAATTCAAACAGCATTAACCACAATGTTACCCTCTATAATTCCAGCACAACTCCAGAGAACACAGTCCAAAATATTAAAAAAAAATGTACACCGACTTAGTCGGAATCAAGTGGAGATCCTTTAATTTTCAAACACGAGCATGCACGAATATCTACTCTGTCTTTGATTGAATTTTTCCTTTCGAAGAATACGCAAAAACCATTATGAGATGCACTATCCACACTTTGTACTCTGTACTGTGGTAGTGGCAAGCATAAACTGTAATTTAACTTTAATTTTAAATTTCGCAATAAATATCCCTCCGGCATCATGTTTCTTCGTTGAAGATACCCCCATCGACAACAACTATGGGGGATGCTGCAAAAAGATCCTTTCACTTCGCTGCACTAACTTGGTACAAGTTTTCACCTAAAAATAAAGCCACACCGCAACTGGGGGTGCGTGGTAGATGTTGGGCAATGGGTAGTGGGTACTGGGTAGTGGGTAGTGGGTTTTCGGCACTAGGATGATCTAGGGTGGATGATTGTGACTCCTACTAACTGTAGTTGCATAAATGGTGTTGCATTACGAGCAGGCAGTAACACAACTCATATTAAAGCGCAAGAAATGTACAAAGCAAAAATCAAGACCAACTTTAGTGCCTTTTATCTTTCCCAAATATGTATCCATACTGTATGCATGCAGGGCTCCCTTTCGGACAATGGGTGTGTGCAACGTCCACTAAAAGCTTTTTGATTATGAAAAATGTTTCAGACACATGCTTCAAATGGATCCATGATAGCAGGGGGAAAACTAGAAGTGGTCATCCATCCTCAAGCCCCTCATTTTTGATGTACAAATAAGAGCTCTCCTCGGTAGTATCCCAGGAAACAGTTAATGGCGTGTAATTATGCTTTTGATTGGGCAATAAATTAAATGATGCAAGTGTAATGGAATAGCTATAGATACTCGTACATTATGAGAGAGCCAAAGAAACGAAGAGGTGTACTGTATATGTGTACATATGCTGGCAATGACCACCTCGGGGAGAATCTGAATCTATTTTTACTGCTAAATTTTGTAATTGTGTGCATCTGTCAAAGGTTTTTATACTCGTATAATCGTACAGTGTTCCAAATTTGGATGTGATTTAATGTGTGGGTGGATTCGAAGACTAAACGACGCCATCATTTCAAATAACTATCAAGAGATATGAGCCAACAGTGATTGATAAGTGTATCTATGTGAATTTTAAATACTATGTAATAGTGATGAACAACGGAATAAACACACAAAGACTTTGTTCATTTGCTTGCAAGTATAGGATGATATAATTATTTGCGGACAGAAAAGAGTTTGAAAAACGTTTTTGAATTTGCCTCTTCGATATCCTTTGCTTGCAATCCACAACATACGATGACAACTTCTGATGATTTGATGATCACTAATGTGAGGTTACTGTTGCCTTAACTATACTCAAAAGAAAGTTTTGTTTTGGCTCCGGGGGAACTAACTCTGCTCTAAATGCACTCCCCTGGATTACACTCAAACCAATCCTCTGTTTAAGGAGAAGTGGTCTTAGCTTTGATTGATTTTGTGTTCTGACGGTTTTCTAACTCTGGTCTTATGAACCTATGCCAAGGATTGCAAAAAAATATAACCGAGTGTCTGGTGCTGGTGTCTTTATGGAGGACCACAATGTTAGATTTTATTCTGCGTCAGGAAAACATCTATATTCACAAGTCAAAGTAAGATCACCAGAATTGCAATTGCTTATGAACTTGCTAAGCAACGCTCTGTGCAGGGTTTTTCAGGACCCGAATCTATTGTCTGACTACCTGCGAAATCGGTTGGCTCTACATGTTGCCAAAAGACCAAACGAATGTTAGTCATGTAGTCGACGTGTTTTAGCTTTCTGGATTTAAATATTCATTATTGATTGACTAAAGCTCATGGAGTTTGCGATTATACGTCCTCCCATATTTACTCTCCTCGCATAAGGATTTCGATGAAGAATTTTTGTTTCGAAAGTATTCAATATCTGCTTCTCCTTCTGTATGTCTACCAGTATTCGGTTCCATTTATATGACAAGATGAATGTTTTGTAGAAGATGCACATCGCTTATCGATTTTTAACTCATTTAACTCATGTCTTCGCCGAATCTCCACTAAAGTTGAGTTGATGTGTACTCTGGTGTAAGTTTATTAACTACTTCGATCTTACCATTACTGTTCAACACAGCTGGGCGAATTTGTTATATTGTGAAACCTGACTTCGGTGTAAGCACTATTGGTTTATAAATTGGAAGAAACGTGAATCTCCTTGCCGAAGTACTGTATACGCTTGGAATAGTCCTGAGGAACTGCCTCTAATTGCATATTGCATCGCGTATTTTTCCGTTCTATGTGGAACTTCTGAATTAGTTTAACAGAGATCCAGATTCTAGCCTTATGAAACGGAGAAACCACGACTGCTATCATATACCGTTTTGACAAAGAGATGATGAGACTCGACTTAAGATTCAATCGTCGGTTGTCGATCATCGATCTGCTGGGCTGAGAGCCACACTAGTAAATTCCTACTAGTGCTGCAAGCGCTTTTTAAACACACTTCGCCTTTTGTTACTACTCCTTTTTGTTATGTTGAAAAACCTGTATTCCGAGCTTGAATACCAAATATGTTGAATTTCCTTTTTCGGCCATTTCCAACAAGGAAGTTCTCAGAGTCAGAGTCTGCGCCATTAACCAGGATTAGTGTCGGAAAAACAAAACAATACCTTATCCGGGCTACTCCGACATATTTGGAGCTCAGGCGGAAAGTATTTCCAGGACTTAGTCAGCGTCTTGGAAAAGAGATGGTGGCGGACGAGCCCTATAAGGGCCAACGGCAGCGCTCACATCCCGGAACGGGTTACTGGCTTCGGTGTAACCGACCCCTCGTCCTAGGGGCACTCAAAATGGAACAGGTTGGGGGTTGTGCCGCCGGGGTAACTGCCCAGCCATTAAAAATTAAGTTACGAAGCATCAACAAGCCTCGGATATGGACGGATCTACTGTTGACAACCCACACAAACGATTTAAGGACAATGAGCTTCGGATATGCACGTGGAATGTTAGATCCCTTAATAGACCACGTGCAGCCGAGCAACTAGCGGAGGCCCCAGACTGCTGCAAAGCAGACATAACCGCCATCCAAGAAATGCGATGGGATGGGCCGGACAAAAAGAAGATGAAAAACTGCGACATCTACTACGGCAATTGCTATCGACGGCAAAAGCAGGGCTTATTTGGATGCGGATTTGTTGTCGGAGGCAGACTAAGACAAGAAGTCCTCAGCTTCCGGCATGTGAGCGAGCGCCTAGTAGCAATCCGCATCAAGGCTAAATTCGCCAACATTAGCCTCATATGCGCGCATGCCCCCACAGAGGAGAAAGATGACGACACCAAGGATGCCTTCTGTGAGCTCCTTAACAAGACCTACGAGCAATGCCCTAGCTATGACATTAAAAGTGTCCTCGGTGATTTTAATGAAAAGCTAGGAAGAGACGGTAACTTTGGTGGAACAATCGGAAAATATAGCCTGCACAACACCACCTCCGATAACGGATTCAGGCTAATCGACTTTGCGGCGGGGCGAAATATTGTCATGGCTAGCACGCGGTTCCCACATCTCGACATACACAAGGGGACTTGGAGAACTCCTGATCAATCAACAGTCAACCAGATTGATCACATTGCGATCGATGCAAGACACTCCTCCAGCATTATGGATGTCCGTACGTTCCGAGGAGCCAACATCGACTCGGACCATTACCTTGTTGTAGCCAAGGTACGGCTACGGATATGCCAAACTACGCCAAGACAAACTAATGCTGTGAGAAAATTCGACGTCAGACGGCTACAATCACAAGAGATCGCCAAGTCGTTTTCCGGTCGAGTGTCTCTTAATCTCTTAAGAGGTCCAATGCCGCCAGCATCAATCATCGAAGACCATTGGAAACACTGCCAAAACGCCATGAGAGATGCCGCTTCTGATGTGCTGGGTTTCACTCGTCCACCACAACGAAACCCCTGGTTCGATGATGAATGCCGGCAAGCACATGCAGCTGAGCAAGATGCATATAACGCGGCGCTGCTTAGAAAGACCAGAGCTGCTCATGAGCTCTATGAGCGGAAGAGGCGAGACGAGCACCGGCTTCTCAGGAGGAAGAAGAAAGAGCATGAGAAGCGCGCGATCGAGGAAATTGAGAGATGCTACTCCAGGAATGAGGTTCGGAAGTTTTACCAAAAGGTAAAAATAACATGCCGCGGAAACAATGCCCGAATCGAAGCCTGTAGAGATGAACAGGGGAACATCGTAGTAGAATCGCAGTCGATGCTGAGGATCTGGAAAGATCATTTCTGCAGACTGTATAACGGCGATGACGGACCAAATACCGCTGTCAGGCAGAATCAATGATCCATGTTGTGGTCCATTGAATGATACTTCTATGGAGCAAAGTTTTTAATATGGAGTCATGACCAATATTGTCGACAGCACCCTCCAGAAACACATCATGGCAATGGTGCAATCATATTTCAACCAAATTCGACGCAATAAGGATACCAATCACTACTAAGGTATTCCATCATATTGTGACTGCCAGACTCCACATCTTTACTCGTCCACACATACTGCTCCTGTGCAAACTTTTTCAAAATTTGGTGAAAAATGGAATTTGGCGAGCATCGAATAATGCTTGAACCTCCTCATTGCAGGTGGTCCCAGTGTGTAATCGAGAATGGCGATGCCGCGCACAAAGCCCTGATACTCTATCTGAGGGATACCCCCTGACTCTTTGAACCGTGTTTTCCACACGGTAAGAAAATTGCTAGGAATCTAAATGCAAAAGGTTGGGTAGTAAACATTTTACAGAACACCCTTCGAAAAATCAGACAGCAGTAAGCAGGAACTAGTTCACTCTGCATTTATACATCATCCCACTTCAAATGCAATTGAGTTAGGTCTGTATATGTAGGAACATCTCCAACTTTGCTGTGAGTGCTGGTTTGACTCAACTGGTCAACAACGAATTTCAAACACCATATTTCTATTGAAGGAACCTGAAGAAGTTTAAGTCAAAGCGCAATACGTTTAGTGTGAGTTCACTGCGATCTATCTAAAGACACAATTTGTTAAGCGTTCTGTAGAGGAAACGCTTTTTGTGGTCCCGACTGACCACAAACTACCATACCTTATCGAACATGCGACTGCACCGACATGCGACTGATTGTTTCTGCTTTCCAAGAACATCGTTTTAACCTCAGATATGTTTGACGAAAATGTGAACATCGATCTATCAGTACTGCACTCCTCTCCAAATGATATCGGTACGTTGCACCTGGTCTTCAAAGCTACAGCCATGCATTTGTGTGATAGAATGAAGCAAAACGCCCGTTAAGAACTTCCTACCAAAGACCAAAATGTAATTTGAAACAGACAGACTCAAGCTAGAGTTTACGGCAAAGAGACCTCAGGCATGAAATATCTATGCCTTGTTAGAACACCGCCAACAACACGATCTGATCGTCGAGATATCAAAGACGAAGTTTCCAGAGAACTGCTTGCCTACTTCGAGGCACATCTCACTGTAGAATGTCGCCAATATCATATTGCGTAAGCAAATCACAAAGCACGTGGTCTTCGTGTACATCAGTTTCGTACATTACTCCATCGCCACCGCGTTGTTGGAATGTCACACAAGAGATTGATCCCCACAATAGAACAGAAATCCAAAAGATACAACAAAAAAAAAAAGAAGAGGAATACCGGCCAAATGAGATAAAACCGAAATGGGAGTGCAATAGCCTCCGGCGGCGGGTCGTTTATTTTTAGATAGACCAAGGGACAGTTGCTTAGGAGTCATAGCTTAACTTCGTCTACTTCTCCTCACATGGATCGTGGATTGGATCTACCAATTCGAAGTGAAGAAATATCTCAATTTCTAGATATCACGCAAAGCTAACGAATACGACAGCCGTTCAGCTGGCTTTTGGATACAATTTTAGAAAATTTCCATCGAAAATAGATTTTTTTTTTCTTCTTTTCTCTTGTATATCCAATGAGTTCCCAAATTAATCCCTTAAATGTAATTACATAGTGCTGAAGCGCGCTAGAGGCTACGCTGGAGCAACAGGAAAGGCAGCGACATGTATCGTGCGCTCATTAATCTGCCGGTTGAAGTTCTGGGTTTAGAAGCACGCGAGCAAATTGGATTGGCCAGAAATGTGGAACCAAATTTAGAAATTTTGTATCGAATATCGGAAGCAAGTGTGTGTAAATGAAATGAAGACACAGTTGTTGGGGATAAATATCCCACAGAGTCGGCTGTTTTAATTTGTTTTTAGTCACTTGAGAGTTGTTCGTAGTTGCTAAGACAGATTTTAGAAACATCATCTCTTCTTTTTTGAAGACTATGAACGAGAATTAAATGGAATTTTATTTTTGAATCAAGTTGAACTATGATGAATGTGTTCCATTAGATGGTCGAACTACTCGAAAATGAGTTGACACTTTAACAGGAAAGTTCAACGGACTAGCTTTGTATGTTGATTATTTTTAGTTTCTGTTCTAACACAACAGACGTTCCATCGGATACAAGAAGAGATGTTTGCTCTTTTCGAAGCATTATCCATCCAGGGCATGTTGCACAGATTACAAGTACTATTGAAACAGGTGAAGAAGTTTAGGTATATCAGGGTCTCAAGTAACAAGAGCAACGATGTTGGGCTGTTCGGTTCGATTGGTCAAGCTGGAAAATTCGAAAGTAGTGTCATAGCCAGGTTACTGATTTTCAGTTCAGGATTTATTTCTACTCTTACCTGCGTCATGTGATTTGTGTAATAACTAAAGAAGCTTACCAACTTACTTACTTAGATGGCACGACAGTCTGGGATTGCCTAAGGCCCAGGGCCTCAGCTAGCATCTCTCCACTGCTAGCGCGATCCTTTGGTAGCTACTTCCATTTGCGCACATGAAGAACCCCTTCCACTTGTATGCCTCGCCTAAGACGATGTCATCTTCTGCTGCATTGTCCCCCTAGGTTAGAGTCAAAGACACAAAAACATTCCGAACTGGTTTGCTGGTACCCGTGCGCTCAAGATGCCCTACCCATCTAAACCGGGTTATCGGGACTTTTCTGATGAGGTCGGCATCACTATACAGCCCCTACAGTTCGCTTTCGAAACTTCCTCTCCCCTCTTCATCAAGCAAACTTAACCGAAAATAACCCGAAGAACTTTTATCAATAAACGATTTCATCCGCTTTTATCACGCCTCTAAGCCGCAACGAATGAGTCTCGTATAATGTCTTTTTTGTTGGAGCCTTACAGTACAAAACTTGATTTTTTGGTAAAACTTCCGAGCATAATTTTTATGGAAGCACCTCCCTAAGACCTTGATTGGGCGCGACTCGTGCTGTTCCCTCTTTTCTGCTTGTAGTGCTCGCAAGCCTCTTTCGTCTTATTCTACGAGTATAAGGCCGCTCTATACTTCCATTGCTTTGTACAGGTTTGCTAGTCTTTATTTTAAGGGTTCCTTTGCTTTTTTGGTAGGGAGATCCCTCTGATAGATTTTCGATAGTGATACCACGAGTCTTCTATGTTTGATGCTGGCAGCATCAGATTTCTTGAGATGGCAAGGCAAACTCCATCTGAAAAGGTTGTTGCTCTCTTTTGATTGTAGCCGCTCAACGTTGAATTTCCTAACAATAGTTCGTTGGGTTTGGACTATTACGGATATCATTCAGCAACGGCATTTGGTAGTGATCTGAGTCGATGTTAGTTCATCAAACTGCTCGGAACGTTTGTATATTCAAAGCACTTGCGACGTGCCTTGCGTCGATGACAGAATGATGAATTTAGTTGACAGTTTCTTGATCACAAGTCAGCCTGGTACCTTCTTGGTGGAAACCGTGTCCTGGATATTAAATTATCTCGCATAATCAATAAATTTGTGTCTGTTTCCCGAGTTGATGACGTGGAGGCTGTTCTCCCCTTCTGTTAAATCAAAGATGTCCTTCTTGCCAAATTTAAAGCTTAAATCGCCAAGGACCTTTTGCATATCATACTTAAGGCATTGTTCGTAGGTTTTGTCGAGTAAAGTCATTGGTAAAGTCGTCCTTGTCCTTTATCGGGGAGTTAGCGTTTATAAGGCGCTTTAACCCTTTATTTGGATCGTCATCAGACTGTTGCGTGCAAATCACGTCCGTCACCACTATTTTCTTGTCTGCAAGGAGACCTACGACCCCCTTTAAATATAGTCTAGGGAAAATTTTCCTCTCTACTTGGGGGTCAGTAGTTGAGCTCCCATTAATTGTCCCCTAAAAGTGTCCAGGGTCCGAGAGTGTTATATGGGCCCAAGCAGTCACTCAACAGACAAAACGAACACGACAAACTTTACAAAACATCGACTGGTGTGATTGGGTGGTTCTGCAAGGAGAAACTGTCGGAGCTCTGGAAGTGAGTCCCTTTGCTCTGGCAACTGAGGGTTGTCTGAAAAGTTTCCGACCGGAACGTAAAGATAGCGTCTTCTTCTTCTTTAGGTGGCGCTACAGTCCGGGGTGGACCTGGGCCTCAGTCAACAAGCTTCTCCAGCCAGCTCGATTCCTGGCTAGCTGCCTCCAGTTTCGCACGCTAAGTTGGCTGAGGTCCTCTTCCACTTGCGTGTGGCATCTGAGTCTTGGCCTTCCTCTACTGCGCTGTCTTTCGGGGGCGGATTCGAAGACTTTTCGGACCGGAGCATTGGTGTCCATGCGCTCTACATGACCCAGCCATCTCAGTCTTTGGATCTTCACTCTTCTGGCTAGGTCCATGTCGCTGTACAGTCCATACAGTTCGTCATTGTATCTCCTCCTCCACTCACCGTCAATGCAGATGGGACCGAAGATCGCCCGAAGAATTTTTCTCTCGAAGCAACCAAGAACACCCTCATCCATTTTTGATAATGTCCATGCCTCTGCGCCATAGAGCAGGACCGGGATAATTAAAGCCTTATAAAGGGTGACTTTTGTTGTCCGAGAGAGGGCTTTGCTACTCAATTGCCTTCTTAACCCAAAGAAACAGCGGTTGGCAAGAGTTATTCTTCGCTTGATCTCAGCGCTGGTGTCGTTGTCTGTATTTATAGCGGAGCTAGGTAGACAAAGTCCTTAACTACCTCAAAGTTATATCTATCGAGGGTGACGTTCTGTCCGAGACGTCGGTGTTGGTTGTCCTTTTTGCTTGACAGCATATACTTGGTCTCGGTGAGATCTTTATCGACCTTGATGGAGCAGCGTGCATTCTCCATCGTCATCCTGCACAGACGGACGAGTTTGGCAGGGATGCCAAAACTAGACATTGCTCTATATAGCTCGTCTCTATAGATGCTGTCATACGCGGCCTTAAAATCAATGAATAGGTGGTGTGTATCGATTTGAATGGCTCTTCTCCAAGATCTGCCGTAGTGTGAATATCTGGTCGATGGTGGACTTTAATGGCCTGAAGCTACACTGATATGGACCTATCAGGTTGTTGACGAACGGCTTCAGGCGTTCACACAATACGACGGATAAGATCTTATATGCGATGTTAAGGAGACTGATGCCTCTGTAGTTGGCGCAGTTCAGAGGGTCTCCTTTCTTGAGAATCGGACAAACAATGCTGAGGTTCCATTAATCGGGCATACTTTCGTCCCACCATATTTTACAGATGAGCTGGTGTATGCTCCTTACCAAGTCATCGCCTGCCACTTTGAAGAGCTCGGCAGTCAGGCCATCCGCTCCAGCAGCTTTGTTGGACTTAAGCTTCGATATGGCTATCTTCACTTCATCCAGGTCGAGTGGACGGAATTGTTGGTCATCATCGTCCAGGTTGAAAGGTTAATTCTGCCTGACAGCGGTATTTGGTCCGTCATCGCCGTTATACAGTCTGCAGAAATGATCTTTCCAAATCCTCAGCATCGACAGCGATTCTACTACGATGTTCCCTTGTTCATCTCTACAGGCTTCGGTTCGGGGTTTGTTTCCGCGGCATGTTATTTTTACCTTTTGGTAAAACTTCCGAACCTCATTCCTGGAGTAGCATCTCTCAATTTCCTCGATCGCGCGCTTCTCATGCTCTTTCGTCTTCCTCCTGAGAAGCCGGTGCTTGTCTCTCCTCTTCCGCTCATAGAGCTCATGAGCAGCTCTGGTCTTTCTAAGCAGCGCCGCGTTATATGCATCTTGCTTTGCTGCATGTGCTTGCCGGCATTCATCATCGAACCAGGGGTTTCGTTGTGGTGGACGAGTGAAACCCAGCACATCAGAAGCGGCATCTCTGATAGCGTTTTGGCAGTGTTTACAGTGGTCTTCGATGCTTAATGCTGGCGACATTGTACCTCTTAAGAGATTAAGAGACACTCGATCGGAAAAGGACTTGGCGATCTCTTGCGATTGTAGCCGTCTGACGTCGAATTTTCTCTCAGCATTAGTTTGTCTTGGCGTAGTTTGGGATATCCGCAACCGTACCTTGGCTACAACAAGGTAATGGTCCGAGTGGATGTTGGCTCCTCGGAACGTACGGACATCCATAATGCTGGAGGAGTGTCTTGCATCGATCGCAATGTGATCAATCTGGTTGACTGTTGATTGATCAGGAGTTCTCCAAGTCCCCTTGTGTATGTCGAGATGTGGGAACCGCGTGCTAGCCACGACAATGTTTCGCCCCGCCGCAAAGCCGATTAGCCTGAATCCGTTATCGGAGGTGGTGTTGTGCAAGCTATGTTTTCCGATTGTTCCACCAAAGATACCCTCTCTTCCTAGCTTTGCATTAAAATCACCGAGGACAATTTTAATGTCATAGCTAGGGCATTGCTCGTAGGTCTTGTTGAGGAGCTCTTAGAAGGCATCCTTGGTGTCGTCATCTTTCTCCTCTGTGGGGGCATGCGCGCATATGAAGCTTATGTTGGCGAATTTAGCCTTGATGCGGATTGCTACGAGGCGCTCGCTCACATGCCGGAAGCTGAGGACTTCTTGTCTTAGTCTGCCTCCGACAACAAATCCGCATCCAAATAAGCGCTGCTTTTGCAATCGATAGCAATTGCCGTAGTAGATGTCGCAGTTTTTCATCTTCTTTTTGCCCGGCCCATCCCATCGCATTTCTTGGATGGCGGTTATGTCTGCTTTGCAGCAGTCTAGGGCCTCCGCTAGTTGCTCGGCTGCACGTGGTCTATTAAGGGATCTAACATTCCACGTGCATACCCGAAGCTCATTGTCTTTAAATCGTTTGCGTGGGTTGTCAACAGTAGATCCGTCCATATCCGAGGCTTGTTGATGCTTCGTAACTTAATTTTTTTTTAAATGGCCGGGCAGTTACCCCAGCGGCACAACCCCCAACCTGGAGGACCAGTTCCATTTTGAGTGCCCCTAGGACGAGAGGTCGGTTACACCGAAGCCAGTAACCCGTTCCGGGATGTGAGCGCTGCCGTTGGCCCTTATAGGGCTCGTCCGCCACCATCTCTTTTCCAAGACCCTGACTAAGTCCTGGAAATCCTTTCCGGCCTGAGCTCCAAATATGTCGGAGTAGCCCGGATAAGGTCTTGT
The DNA here is from genome assembly GCA_928272305.1 of Volucella inflata. Lineage (NCBI taxonomy): Eukaryota > Metazoa > Arthropoda > Insecta > Diptera > Syrphidae > Volucella > Volucella inflata. Next base: position 86,518,615 of record OV743720.1, read on the forward strand.
TTTGTTTTTCCGACACTAATCCTGGTTAATGGCGCAGTAAACTCGCCATTTGCCCTCTTGACTTCGCAACCTCTAGTGAGATTCCCAGATGGCGTCACGGGGAGGCTTTAAGTAATACTTATTAGCAGAGCTGCAAGATGTTCGGCTGCAGAGGCTCATTCACGTGATTTAAGGAACCAGCACCTGTCGGAAGATGCTACTTCTACGAGGCTTTATACTAATCGTTGCCATGTAAAGATAGCGTCACTCGTCAATAAAAGCTAGTGAATACTAGTTGTGCTTCTTCTGACAGTAACTTACCGAAGTTTCAGTCATTTTAGACGCACAGTTTTTAATTGACAGTCGTTTGAGTGAGTCGATGTGAGTGTTTCTTGTGAAAATGGAAAAAATTGAGTATCGAGCTCTTATTGAATTCTTGTTTTTGAAAGGCAATACACCTACGCAAATCAAAAATGAGTTGGACTCAGTGTATGTGGACCCTGCACTCCAAAAAAAGCAAAAACTCTTTTTCCGGCTGGGAAAGTGATGACGACTGTTTTTTGGGATATTAAAGGAGTTATCTTAACCGATTATCTTCAAACAGGAAGAAGCATTACAGGAGCATACTACGCATCATTATTTGCCAAGCTAAAGACAGAAATTGCGGAAAAACGGCCACATTTGCAGAAAAAGATGGCGAAAATCCATGAATTATGGTTTGAATTGCTTGACCATCCGCCTTTTTCACCAGATCTAGTCCCAAGCGACTTCTTTTTGTTCCCTCATCTTAAAGCTGCGCTCGGAGGACAGAGATTTTCGTCAAATGAGGAGGCAATCACCTTTGCGAACAATTATTTTGCAGAGAAAAACGCCAAGGGAGCATCGCTGCAAGAAGTGTATAGAGTTACAAGGAGACTATGTAGAAAGATAAAAAAAAAATTGAGAAAAAATGTCTTGTATCACTGTTCAGTCGGAAACTTTTCAGGCAACCCGCGTAGTGGAACTGCGTATGAATTTGTGTGTGTGTGTGAGATGTGTGAGTGGAAACTAGCCGTATAACTAGCCGTCATTGCGGAAAGTGAACAAAAATAAAAACAAACCCAAACCCAACAAGACAATAACTGGAAAAAAAAAGATTAAGGAAGACGAAACCATCAGAAACCAGGAATAATATCACCATCGACAGACACAAAAAAAAAAAACAGAAACCTGTACGAGAACGAACAAGGAAGAATTTACACAACGAACAAGAAGAACCATTACGACACCCCGAAACAAAGCAACAAGAAAAAACAAAAGGACAACAACCCTCCAAAGGCGAGACGAGTACAACCAACGCAACCGCAGTGACTGTGGCAGGAAGTATCCCCACACCCTCACCAGTCCCGACATTAAACCAAGAGCGACCCCGAGTAGACAGGAAAATAAAGATAAGTGCCCGCTTTCTTAATTTCATATACCTATATAAATTTATATATATTTGTGTAATTTCACCCCGAGTTGGGATATCTTTTGGGGATTTGTACGAACCCGTAAGTATCCTTACCGCTCTCTTTGCGAACACCGTAACCTTTTAGTGGCTACGCTCGAAACGTTTCGCGACCCCGTTGACCCTAAGGGAGTCATTTAAGATTCTTGGTGATCGGACGGAATCGTGGGCTTTCCGTAAACCGCTGCCTTAACTTTCGCTGATGATTTTTTTTTTTGATGCGAGCAACAACTTTGGTGCCACGATCGTATTGCTGTCAATCTCTTTTTAAACATATGTGCACGGCCTTTGTCATCCCCCTTTTTCAAAAGAAATATTCCTTTTTAATTCCCCATCAGGGAAAAAGTAACCTCTTGTGTTTTTATCGTGTTTTCCCAATTTCACTTAAAAGTTGGGTGACGTCAACTTTGTTTATGTTTACCATCGTTTTGTTTTGAACCCTGCCCGTGCTGAACAGCCTGTGTGTGCAGCTTGAACCAGCTGCTTGTTGCAATTCAGATTTTCTTGCGATCCTCTTTTGGGCCCCCATCCTATTCTTCATATTTCTCTTCATTCGCTTACCAACCACCATCCGTGTGGTGGCGGTTTTTTGCTCTCTCTCGTCATCTCCTTTTTTTAGTTTGATTTGGTTGCCGGTAGTCCGGCTGGCTCTGGCTCTGGCTCTGGCTCTGGCTCTGGCTCTGGCTCTGGCTCTGGCTCTGGCTCTGGCTCTGGCTCTGGCTCTGGCTCTGGCTCTGGCTCTGGCTCTGGCTCTGGCTCTGGCTCTGGCTCTGGCTCTGGCTCTGGCTCTGGCTCTGGCTCTGGCTCTGGCTCTGGCTCTGGCTCTGGCTCTGGCTCTGGCTCTGGCTCTGGCTCTGGCTCTGGCTCTGGCTCTGGCTCTGGCTCTGGCTCTGGCTCTGGCTCTGGCTCTGGCTCTGGCTCTGGCTCTGGCTCTGGCTCTGGCTCTGGCTCTGGCTCTGGCTCTGGCTCTGGCTCTGGCTCTGGCTCTGGCTCTGGCTCTGGCTCTGGCTCTTTGTTTTTTGATTTGAACACACGAGCTAAGTAAAGATACAGCAGTAAAGTAAAAGTGGAGCAGTGTATATGGATCTTAAATTAATTGAACCTCGTCAAGATATTCCGTAGCAAAATCTTTGGACTTCAGAGAACCATCAGTCCGGGTGGCAATCGAACAATGGAGAATTGTGAAGACTTTGCAATAGATGAGAGATACTGATCTCGTCAAAAAAAGAAACCTTGAGTTACCTGTCTTAGATGGCACTCTCAGCTTGTGCAAATGGACACAAGCATCAAGGCCTGCAAGTTTGCAAATCCTACTAAGAGAGATAACGCAGTTAAGGACGACTATACCTATATCTAAGATTGGGTACGAAAGTGGAAGGGGACCTCAGCCAACTTCGTCTGTGAAGGATTTCTCTAGCTGGAGAGGTATGTTAGGTATCACCCTCACTATGATCCCATTTTAGTAAAATAAGTTAGTTTGCGCGGGTCCTATCTCATCAATCTCCTCTCTTAACAGTATTTTTAAGATTTGTAGCAAAGCACAAAACAATCCACACCTCGTTTCAGGATACAAGAAAAGAGTTCAGTGGAGCGACCATCCAAGGCCAAGACCCTAAAACTGGCATAGCAGCACCGGATTCAAAGACATAAGTTTACCCATAAACTGTAAGAACAAAAAGTTGATAACATTCTGCCCAATATTGTTGTTCAAGAAACTTTTTTTCTAAAAATTCTTCAAACTCAACGGAAAACACCCTGAGGTAATGTTGGAACAAACCGCTGGCGGTACTGCGAAACAATGTTTTTTTTTTCGAAGAAATTAACCCTCTTCAGGGAAACCTGTATCTCATGGAAATGTATCCATCATCCCATCAAGACCCACCCACATGTGAAGGATTTTTCCTTCTCGCTGTGTTGGACAGAAAAGTTTCTGCTGCTAGAGATTTGGTGAATTTTAATTCTGTTTTGTTATGCGCAATTTTTTAAACATTCAAAAAACTGAAGGGAAAACGTTCAACTTTTATTCAAAACAAATAAATTGGGAGGAAGAGGATTTTCGGTTTTTGTTCTAGCATATGGGATATCCGTGGTATGCTCGTATCACTGGTGCGGAAGATAAAAACCATAATTCAATACAAATTCGCTTCGTAATGTTTGTGCATTTGACCGGGCATATTTCCGTAACAAAAATATGCGATGTTCCCATTGTCTGGTCGATATACGAGTATATGTAATAATATCGACATAACGGTATTGATATTGACTATCCATTGTTTTCGTTACGCTGTTGTTAATCGATAATGGGATGTTTTTCTGTTTGGATCTGCATTTCCTGTAGATTGCCATTGACACGACATGTGATTTGCATTTAATCCTTTTGAATTGTAGATGCACCTTAATCTGATTTGAGCTTATTGGTTAGTCCGGGTGGGGATACCTGAAATTTAATCAACCCGAACGCTTTATTTTTAAGTGCTTTGGTTAAAATTTTGATGACACTGGTTGTAGGCTAATCGGATCCACATAAGAGGCTTCGGATCCCATACTCTGTTTGGGAAAGCTAATCCTGGTTTACAATTAACCAAAGTGTTATACGTTTTCAACATAGAATTTCTCTGCTGTGAGCGACATCTGGGGTACTAATTACACCTGCGTTGCTTCATTCGGCCGATCTAATTGTGTCCTCAGAAAGGAGAAACCGGAAGAATGAGAGTGTTCGAAAGCTAAAAAAACCAACGGATCAGAAATGCTTTTAGGAACAGTTATTGCGGAGCATTCGATGCTCATGGAATATTCTGCGTTTCAGGGAATTTTTAAACCTCATAACCTGCAGAGGGAGACAATTAAAAACTTTAAAAACCACGCAGTAGACAAGTACGTTGAAAGCCCTAAACCAAAAAGGGAATCGAATTATTCGCTTTGGACGGCATTAAAAGACCTAAGGGCTCCGCGTCATCAATTAGAAAATATTACAACGAATGAGTGAAGGGAGATAGGGAGAAAGCGGAATTCTTTTCTTCTCATCTGGAAGAGACCCTAATGCCCTTCGACGGCCAAGCGCTTATTCAAAATATCAGTGAAACAGATAGAACGTCAGAGAATCACACGATGATAAATGCAACGCGAACTTAACTTAGTGCAGAATTAAAGAAACTGAAACTGAAGAAGGCTCCGGATTACGACGTAATAACGATAGAAAACCATGGACTAAGCTTCTTTATATAAATAAGGCCGCACCTATGTTAGAATGTGTTCGGAGTCACCAGAAAGTTGTTGAGTTGATCCCAAAAACCGGGACAACCATCGAATGAAAAGAAGTCTAAAAGACCGATTTCACTTCTCCCAATTTTGTTGAAAATCTTTGAGAGTCACATAAGTCAAATACTGCTAATTATCGACGGAAGTAATCTTATGCCTTATCACCAGTTTTGGTTCAGGAGTAAGCATTCCACCATTGACCATGTGCATAGAATCACCGAGGTTATTGAGAATGCTTTGAGCAAATCAAACGTATTCCTCGATGTCTCGCAAGAAAGGTATGATATGAAAATTAGGGCAAGTCTTGCCACTGACCTTTTACAATATGCTGACTACGTATCTCGAGAATAGAATTTTTCGTGTCGAATAGAATAGAATAGAATTCGGAAACAAAGAATCGCAATTTCAGGAGTTGTTAGTCATTGTACTGTAGGCAAGCGTTCTCGGCCCACTTCTGTATATCCTTTGTACTCCAGACACACCGCAAGAAGAGGGGACAGTTCTGGCTACATTGGCCGATGACACTGCTAAAGGAAGAGCCAATAGCTAGAATGAAAGTTCTCATTAAATTAAATACACATATACACTGCAATCACTGTAGAATTTTATCGATTAATAAAGTTCGGTCTATGGCAATTATGAGTGGAGTACAACATCGCTCATGTGACCATGACGGTTTCTGTTGCAAGCGACCTTCCGAAGGTCAAAATTATCAATGACATTCCTGAATGTTATGTTTGAGATCCTAAATTGTCGCTAGATTATAAGTATAGACTTTACTCTTCAAATAACCCCACAGGAAGAAGGATAAAGGTCTCAAATCGCATGGCCTTGGAGGGAAATCACTTCTCCTCTATTAAATCCAGAGATCTTCCAGACCCAATTCGTTCAATTTTGGTGGGAAAAGTAGCCGGTCAACATATTGCGGTAACGTTCTGCATTCACTGTAACTGTCTCTCCAGTCTCATCTTCGAAAAAGTACGGGCTTGACTTTATTGGTCCTACGTGGATCTCGTATGGGTTTTCCGGTTCCCAAAAACGACAATTTTGTTTACGAGAGTTAACCTATACGTACCCATCCATCCAAAAACGGACTTCATCGGAAAAGATTAAATTCGATAACAAATTGTCCTTGCGATTCAACATCCAGATAACAAATCGGCGACGTCGTAGATGGTCCAAAGGCTTCAATTGGTGTTTTAATTGGATTTTGTAGTCGTGCAAATGAAGATCAACAACCCAATTGTTGACTTCGGCGACGAATTGAGGTGCCTGGCTGGTTATTGAACAGTTTTGCTCACAGTGGTAATGTATGCTGATATAGAGTTTGGCCGGATACCGAGCCAGATTCTTAAAAACGATTCACCATTGCACGAATTCCAGTCTCAAAAACGCGAATATGTTGACCGAAAAATTTACGAATTTTACGAAGTGTTACTTTAAAAGTACGTTTACACCGATCCTAAATTCAGCATTTCGGATGTACAATTTCCCGCATTTCGAAATGGTGAATTTCAGCGAAATGCTGCATTTCGTCTTTGCATTTAGAAGGTTATCAAATCGAACAAACCTTTTCAAGAAACATCATGAGAACTAAGCGATCAAGAAAATGGAGAGAAACAAAGTTCGCATATTTGACAAAATGGAAAAGCCAATCAAAGCCGAACAGGAACAAGGAATTTCAGTGGAGTTACAATTTTGAAGACTCACTTCTGCAGACTGTTAAAGCCAGAATTTCTGGCCGTCTAGCCAAAATAAAATTAAGACAAGAATATCCAGACTATTTAAGCGTGATGCTCATTGCGTCAATCGAAATGTGGTCAATCTGGTTGACGGTTGGTTGATCAGGATTTCTCCAAGTCCCTCTGTGTATATCGAGAGGAGGAAACCGCGTGCCGACGACAATTTTAATGTCATAGCTAGGGCATTGCTCGTAGATCTTCTTGAAGACCTCATAGACGATATCTTTGGTGTCGTCATCTTTTTCCTCTGTGGGAACGTGTGCGAATATTTGGCCTTGTTGCGAATTGCTAGGAGGCGCTCGTTCGCATGCCGGAAACCCTAGACTTCTTGCCTCAGTCTGCCTCCAACAACAAATCCGCATTCAAACATGCGCTGTATTTATTTCGTGCATATCCGAAGTCCTTTGTCCTTTAATCTATTGCATGGATTGTCAACAGTCGATCCGTCCGTATCCGAGGCTTGTTGTTGTTTCGTAACTTTTGTATTTTTTCCTTGGCCGGGCAATTACCGAGGCGGTACGACCCAAAATCTGGAGGGCTAGTTCCATTTTTGATACCCCTACTACGAGGGGTTCTCGAGACAAGTTCTACCGCAGCAACAGCCAGCGCAGATGACCAGTGGTGGCTTTACCAACAAGCTATCACAAAGGCCGCGAATATTGTGCCATTGAGAAACCCCTGGTTTGATGAAGAATGTCGACTAGCGAACGCAACGAGAAGCGCGCGATCGAGGATATTGAGAGATTCTACTCCAGGAACAATGTACGGAAGTTTTACCAAAAAGTAAAGAGCACATGTCGGGGGAAAAAGTCAGAGTGCTGAAGATATAGTTAGAGAAATCTCATAGTAGAATCACAATCGGTGCTGAGAATATGCAAGAACTACTTCTGTAGACTGCATAACGGCGAGAAGGACCAACACCTCGCTGTCAGAATGATGCAGAATGATTCATTCATCCTAGACGATAATAGCCAACATTTCCATCCGCCTGACCAAAACGAAGTGAGGATAGCATTATCCAAACTCAGGTCCAATAAGGCTGCTGGCCCAGATGTCTACCCGCCGAGCTTTTAAAAGCAGCTGTAACATTTGGCCAGATGAATGTATGCCTGACGAATGGAATCTCAGCATCGTTTGCCCAGTCCACAAGAAGGGAGACCACCTCAACTGCTCCAACTAATGAGACATCAGTCTCTGTAACATCGCATACAAGATCTTATCTGCCATTTTGTGTGATCGCCTAAAACCCTTCGTCAACAACCTGATTGGTCCATATCAGAGTGGTTTTAGGCCAGGAAAGTCCAAAATCGACCAAATTTTCACACTACGGCAGATCCTGAAAAAATCCAAGAAGTCCAAATCGACACCCTGCACCTTTTCACCGATTTTAAGGCCGCCTATGACAGCATCTATAGAGCCATGTCTAGTTTTGACATCCCTGCCGAAGTCATCCGCCTGTGCAGGATAACAATGCAGAATTCTCGCTGCTCAATTAAGGTCGGTAAAGATCTCACCGAGACCTTTGATGTCAAAAAAGGATTTAGACAAGCTGATGCGTTGTGATGCGATTTCTTTAACATCATTCTTGAAAGAATCGTGCGAAACTCCCAAACTAACACAAGAGGTACGATCTTCCAGCAATCCGTTCAATTACTCGCATATGCAGACGATGTAGACATAATTGGAAGAACCCAGCGATCTGTCATGGGTTCTTTTGCGGGTATAGAAACGGAAGCGGCCAAAATGGGTCTGGCGATAAACGAATTCAAAACCAAGTATTTGCTGTCAACAAAAAATTAAACACAAACACCGACGAATTGGACAGAACGTCACAATAAACAGTTATAACTTTGAGGTGGTAAGGGACTTTACCTACCTCGGCTCTAAGGAGCCACTCTACAATAAACTCATCGTCCCAATCCTGCTGTATGGAGCGGAAGCATGAATCCTATCAAAAGCAGATGAAGACATGCTTAGTCGATTCGAGAGAAAGTCCTTCATAGGATTTTCGGTCCCGTTGGCGTTGACGGTTGACGGACTTTTGGGGAGAAGATTCAACGACGAATTATACGAGCTGTACAGCGGCATTGAGCTAGTCAGGAGACTTTGTATTGGACGTCTAAGGTAGCTTGCACATGTAGAGCGAATGGAAACCGACGCTCCGGCCCGCAGAGTCTTTGGATCCAATCCGGTGGGACAGCACAGCAAAGGAAGACTTCGCCTTAGGTGGTGCACACAAGTGGGAGATGAGCTCGGGCTCCAGGTCCACCCCGGACTGTAGCGCCACATAAGAAGAAGAAGAAGGACGAGGGGTGGGTAAGACCAAAGCCAGTAACCCGTTCTGTGATGTAAGTGCTGCCTATGGTCCATTAACGGCTCTTCCGCCGCCATCTCTTTTCCCAGACCCTGACTTACTTTCGGAAATCCTTACCTGCCTGAGCCCAAACATGTCGAAATAACCCGGATAAGGTCCAACTTGTTTCGAGATTTGTCTTCACCGTTGATTCCATCTAGAAAATTCATCCGCCATCCCGTTTAAAGCGCTTTTTTTTCTTGCTGGTCAGCACTCGTGCTTATGAGTTTAGTACATCAAGTCCGGTAGAACACCGACCAGTATTCGACGGTGTAGAAAAATAGTTGCAACACTGGAAATCGCCAGGTTGAAAACCCCCAAGCCTACGCTATTTCAACAGCACCATCAAAAATACAACAATTTTTTTCCATCGATATTTCAGACTCATTTACTTAAAATTTCGCTTTCCAAACTCTAAGCCCCATTCGGCCTCATCTAGCTACTGTAACGATAAATTAAGAAACCCCAACAAATTTATGTAATCCAATTAGATGGACTATCTAATCAAAAATTCAAATACACAAGACTTCAACCGCATTACCACTCTTCCTTTTAAATTTAAGAAAAAAAATAAAAAATAAAAAAATACACTGAAACCAACAAAACTCCTCCGAAAGGCAAGGACTAACCCCAGCACACTCAAGTATTTTATTTTCTACTTTCATGGCTCACATTAGTTGCAGAAGTGTAAATACGGACAACCATGTGGAGATCATTGAATTGAATAAAATCCTCGAAAGCACACATTCATCCTGGACGAGCATGAGTGTCCTTTTTCAATTCATAAAATTCCCCAGCAATTTTTAAAGTGTGCAGAATTTCAACAAGCAGAAAAAAAAATTCCAGAAAAGGAGGAACTTCAAGAAAAATAACAGGAAAAACTAGAAAATGTGAGCATCCGACATCAGTAAATATGTCAGATGCATTCATAGTCCCAACCCAGAGGTAAGATCAGGAAAACATTTGGCATCCCAACAACGTTGGAGACGATGGAGATGATGGAAACGACTACAACGACGGCTGGGAATGTGGAGGCGGCTATGACTAAATTGGGAAAATTTCTTATACAAGTACTTCGCTGCTGCTGCCAGGACCGAATCTCTGGATTTTGTGCATCCAAAATAGCGTAAAGCACTTTACCTTTGGGCTTAGAGGTTATTTGAATTTTGCCTTGCATCCGACATTTATCACCCATTTTCACCCTTCCCAGGACAAACAAAATGCAACATACGAATACATGGAACAAAGGAAAGGGAATAGTTTTAAAGGCAAATCCTTTAGAACTGCAAGTTGCTTCCTTAACAAGAGAAAACTTAACCCTCCCACATGACAACGTCCGAATGGAGAAATCCACAAAAAAAAGTTGTAGAGTTCCTTTAGAGAACGAAACCGCTATAAGTCGCTAAATAAATCTACATATAAATATCTGGATTATCTTGCATGCAACATTTCCGCTTCATACCCCCACTAGAAGGAATTTTTATTTTATTTAATTTTTTACTTAAATTCTTTTATCCCTGTGGTGTTCCATTAACTGTGCTCCATTTCGATTGCAATCTTCTAGTTGGAGTAAGTGGTACTCCAAACGGACTGAAAGGACTTCCGCATCATCCAACAGTCGTTCTGGAAAAGGTGTGAAAATTGTTCAGCATACGAATACAGTTGCAAATTATATTCAATTGCATATTACCATTTAGATAGCTACAATGTATTCCTTCCAGGTCGTCCATTTTACTGTTTCTACATTTCTTTGTCTATGTGGGAGTCCCTGTTGAAAAGATAAATTAAATTGAAATTTTGTAGAACATGTTGGCTTTGAGAATGTTGTAAATGGAAATAAGGACGAACAAGAAGAACTCGGTAAACAAATTTCAATTTGCTAAGTCGGTTTTGTCTCGGTTAGTTAGCATTGTGGCTATGTAGGTGTAGGAATAATAAAGTAGCAACCAGAACAGTTCGAAATTGGAGTTGACGGATAGTGAGCGCAGATACTAATGGTTGAACCAAAAATAAAGGGATGAAAGCTCTCAATTTGTTTTGAACATAAACGAGTAACTCTGCTGAAGATGATCTAATTAATTTCTAAGAGCAGCTCTTCCGTTTAGCCTACGGGCTCCGACAGCGGTGATCTTGGTGGACCTCCTGTCGCACCCTGGGCTCCTGGTTCGTCGTGAGTCTCCCTACCGTCCTTAGAGCTTCACCGACCGAACAACTTCGTTCCTCCTCTGAGGGTAACAATAGCCCGAAACCTATGTGGGTTCTTTCCGAGGTCTGTGGTCGATGAGAAAATGGCTTATGGGACTATGGCTGCCCTCCATCTCCGCCAGAGGTCGGTCTTCCCACTCAATGAAAAGAGGGAACGAAGGGACAAGAATAAGGAAGAGGGTAAACCTTGTTGCATGAAAATTTACCGCAGCATTGTTTAGCACAACTAGCCGTGCGGCATCGGATAAAGAATTGTGCAGCAGTGCGTCCCAGCTTCTCGTAAGAGGCGACTAAATGGGACACCGATCATATACAGGCAACTATGACACCAAAAATGAGCCTGTGACACTTTAACGCCTTAAAACTTTCCCACAAGTTTGTATGCAATCAGTGGGTTCCCACGTCTGGAGACTACCGGTGGGGTAAAAGAACAGTCAATCAATTCGAAATGAGCATACAAGTGTCAAACCACTCAAACTTTAGATACACTTCATGGAAATGATCGCAATTAATAGCACTACCCCGCTGGGCACCACGATTGCAACGCACTCGGGTGATCCCAGAGCAAACAGAAGTGCTTGTGTCAGAGCCCGACGGATTCCGGGGGCGGGCAAAATGAAGTTTCCAAAATATTTTTCTAAACTTCGACTTGCAAGTTGGAACGTCGGATCGATGACCTCAAAAAGTTTAGAACTGAAAGCGATTATGAGTCGCAGAACTCTACAGATCCTGTGCGTACAGGAAACGAAGTGGTGTAATACAGGAAATAAAGCGCGTTTTCCAGATTTAAAAACTAAGACATTTAAGATGTTCTACCATGGAACGCTCAATGGACGAAACGATGTTGAAATCGTTGTTGCAGCGGATCTTCTAAACAACATCGTTGGTACGAGTATCTTGAAAATAAGCGACCGCTTGATGAGTGTTAAACTCGTCATACACAATGAAACGTGGAACACTGTTGGCGCGTACGCCCCACAAAATGGATGCGACCAATCGGAAAAAGATACATTTTGGTCAGAGTTCGGTAATTTGCTTAGAAATATACCTATCGATGAGATGCTCTTCGTAGGCGGAAATTTAAATGGCCACGTCGGAGAAACAAATGTTGATTATGAGGACTGCCACGGCGGTAAAGGCTTTGGAACCAGAAATTCATCTGGCGAAGACATCCTTGTAGCGTGTAGGGCTTACGGCTTAAATCTTAAATACTCGTACAATGTTTATTAAACATCAACGACATCTTATCACCTATAGTAGCGGAGGCCACGAATCGCAAATAGATTATCACCTCTGCAAAATGTCGATGAGAAACCGTGTTAAGGACTGTAAAGTATAACTTGGAGAATCGCTAGTAAGCCAACACCGTCTGCTCATTACAGAATTTTTCACAGCGGAACCACCGAAAACACGGGCATCGTTTGGAAAGCCAAAAATCCGGTGGTATAATCTATCGAAGGAACGAAGCGCAAGATTTATCGCACTGGCTAAAGAAGTACTTCACAATATAAACGGTATCGCAGACTCACTTAGCCCGCAAGAAATGTGGAACATCATGCACGAGGAATGCATAACACTCGCAAAGTCCCATCTGGGGATTATATCGAAATACCATCACGTCGGCAAAGAAACATGGTGGTGGAATGACGAAACCAAACAAGCTGTGGCCGACAAGAAGAGTGCATTCCAAGCGTGGACAAAATGCGATCGGAGCGACGATATCGAAAAAGCTCGACTGGCTCTTGAATACGAGCGTCTTAAAAAGATCGCAAAGAAAGTCCTGGCTCGAACTCGAGCGGCAGCAGCGGAAAACCTGTACCAGGAGTTGGATCAAATATCCTCACGATCGGCGGATAGAAGACAAGCTATCCAAGAAGTTCAAACGTCGTACAATACTAAAATGCCAAATATTTTTAAGCTCGCTGCACAGAGGAGAAAAAATTCAATGGAAATAACCTCGCCGAAACACATAAAAAAGGCAGACGGTCGCTTATTAACAAATGAAAAAGAAATTTGTGACCGGTGGCTTGAATACTGCAAGGAATACAAACAGATTCCACGTGATATCGTGCCGACAGCTGGTCTATTCGAAAAGCAAGTTTCGGACTTTTCAATCGAAGAAATAAGTATAGCAATCGGAAAAATGAAGCGGGGGAAAGCGGCGGGAGCAGACAGCATTCCATCAGAGTTTTGGTCGAAGATGGAGGGGATCGGCAGCGTTTGGCTATCGAAACTTTCAAATAAATTAAAATGTGGACAACCTATGCCGAATCAATGGAGAAGTAGCTTCTTGGTTCCATTATACAAAGAAAAAGGCGACACTCGAGAATGCAACAACTACCGTTCAATCAAGCTTATGTCACACACAATGAAAATCGTCGAAAGAGTCTTAAACGAACGTCTTCGGCAAATATTAAAGCTCGATAATAGCCAGTGTGGATTTGTTGAAGGAAGATCGACGGTGGACGCTATCCAAAGCCTACGAATAATAATGGAAAAGCACCAAGATTCGTCTAAGGATCTACACATGGTATTTATCGACCTCGAGAAAGCATTCGATCGAGTGCCTAGGGATCTCATATGGGCCGCGCTGAGGTCTCAAAACGTACCGGAAACGTATGTTAGAATAATACAAGACATGTACGGAAACGTGAAAATTGCGGTTAAAAACTCTGCCGGACTAACGAGAGAATTTGCAGTTAATGTCGGAGTGCATCAAGGAAGCGTACTTAGCCCTTTCCTCTTTAACGTAGTATTCGACTATCTTTTAAAAGACTGCATGCGCGAAGCAAATGTAACGCCAATTCTCTTCGCTGACGACGCAGTTATACTTAGCGATAACGTCGAAGATTTACAGATTCATGGTGAAATGCGCTAGAGAGAAACGGGTTTAAAATAAGTCGTTCAAAGACGGAGCATTTGACGTGCCCATTTGCGCATCCGTTGCGACCTGTTCCGGATATAATGTTAGACGGAATAGTTCTTCCGAAAAGCACTATCTTTAAGTACTTAGGATCAATCGTTAACATGGAAGCGAAATGTGACGACGACGTAAACCACAGAGTGAGTGTGGGATGGATGAAATGGCGGGAAAATTCGGGAATCTTTTGCGACCGAAAATTTCCACTTAAATTAAAGGGGAAACCCTACACCACGGTTGTTAGACCAGCTCTTATATACGGTTCACAGTGCTGGACAATGTACGAAGCGTTTAAAAACAAAATGACGGCAGCGGAAATGGAAATCTTAAGGATGTCTAGTGGAGTCACTAAACGCGATTGCATTAGATCTACGCGTATAAGAGGAAGTCTACATATAAAGAATTCGGTAACCGAACAGCTTGAGGCGAATAGAATAAGTTGGTATTGCCACGTTCAAAGAAGATCTGCGGAAAATCCAGTTAAAAAGGCACTATCAACTACGGTCACTCCAACTGCAAGAAAACGAGGTCGGAAAAAGAATTCCTGGATTTCTCAGATGGCAAATGCGCAACAACGTCTGGTTAACCATTGAAGCGATCCAGGACCGAGCATTATGTAGACGCGTTCTGCGGTCTGCGACATTAGCCAACCCCATAAGCGGAGCAGCAGCGATGCAGTAAAAATGGGGAACTCGTTACGCATAAGTTCGTATAACGAGGAAAGGGTTAATAAAAGGATAAGAAGAAGATTGTTTAGCACAACTTAAACTTCCCTTTTATTGCCGTTTCAAGTACGGAACATTGATAAATAACCAGATATTCGCGCATCCTGAAAAAAAAGGAAAAGTATTGTACAAAAATCCATAGCAAAGATATTTTAATCTACATATTTTAAGGCCGCCTATTTCAACGTATGGCTGTGGAGCAGAATCCCTCAGAAGAAGAATAAACGGCGGTGACCCCCAAAATGGAGTCAGCGGGGCCATCAACCTTATGCGAGCTACTTCAACATATTTGGAGCCTAAATTCTTAAGGATTTCCAGGACTAGCCAGGGTTCTGGAAAAGTGATGGTGGCAGATGAGCTCTATCATGAGCCAACGGCAGCTTGCATAGCCTCGAAGTGGGATACTGACACCCCTTTTGTCCTTTGGAATAAACTAAGAAACTGCCCTTCAGGTGGGGGCTGCGCCTAGAGGTAACTTCCCTGCCACAGAAAACAAAAAATAGTTCAGAGACAACAATACGCTGACGACCCCAACAATCTCAAAAAGGACAAAGAATTTCGGCTCTGCACCTGAAATGTAAGGTCCCTCAATTGAAGACTTAAGTTCACGGAATGCCCATACATCCATCGGGGCAAGGATACGCCTTGCCATCGCTTATTTACTACAAATAAAGGGTGTTTTCTTAAGAGCTTGAGAACTTTAAATAATAATACAAGACAGAAATATTGTTGGAATGAATTTTTTAATCTGGCAGATAATTTCTTGACATTTATTTTTTAAACATGATTTCCGGCACATACTATGCCTGCCGCAGCTACGAGTTACATTGTCCATTCGATTAGTCCCATTTTTTACTACTTTTCCAATAAATCTGGCCGTATGGCGTCAATGGTGGCTTGGATATTGGCTTCTAATGCTTCAAGAGTTGCTGGTTTGTCGACATAAACCAATGATTTAATATAGCCCCATAAAAAGTAATCGAGAGGCGTTAAGTCGCACGAACGAGGAGGCCAGTTAACAGGACCACTTCTGGAAATAAAGTTGACACCAAATTGATTTTGCAATAAATTGAGGGTTTAGCGCGCTGTATGGCTAGTAGTGCGAAAACGATCAATAACTGTGCGAATTGTTTGCCGATTATGTTGACCGTAAAATTAGCGAAGTGCTCTATGAACTTCACGAACAGATTTCTTTTTTTTTCAAAGTAAATTTCCACAATTTGGAAGCGTTGTTCTAGCATTGAACGATTCATGATGAATTGCCAAACCTTACTAAACAAAAATGTCAGTAGTGTTGTAGTGTTCAGAGCACAGCTCCACCTTTAGTATGAGTCGAGGCCTACCTAAATCCTCTTATTGGGCTTAGGGTCTCAATATCCAGCATTGTCAGCAACTCCACTGCGGATATAAAGCCCTAGCAGGGCCACCCTGATGGCGTTTAAGGTTTAAACCACAGCCACACTGACGGTTTTACAAGGGGGCCTATTTACTCCCACGGTACCGTATTTTTCCTGGTCTTGCCACTCAACAAGTCAACAAGACCTATGGCAGGCAGCTTGTCACTGGACAAATCATAGCAACCATCAAAGGGAAAAGGGCTGCTGATGTTATAGATACGAGTAAGTCCAGTTTTACCCTACCCCCACTTCTTATTAGACAACGTCATTGATGGACGAAGCCTTGATAATTGGGAGGGAACCCAGGTTCCTTAATAAACCGCATGCAGCCGAATAACTCGCCGAAGGTCTAGACTGCTATAAGGAAGATATTACCGCAATCTAAGAACTGCGATGGGATGAGCAAGCCAAAAGACTGATGAAAAACTCCATTTACAACGGTGGCCGCTACAAAGAGAGAAGACAGCGCTTATTTGGATGCGGATTTGTTATCCGAGGCAGACTAAGGCAAAGAGTCTTAAGGATATGGCATATGGCGAACGCCTCGTAAAAATCCGCATGAATGCCTAATTCGGGAATATCAGCCTTATTTGCATACACGCCCCTACAGAAGAAAAAGATGACGCGATCAAAGTCGAGTTCTATGACCTTTTTAACAAAATGACACCAAAATTGTTCTAGGAGACCTGAATCATAAGCTGGGCAAAGTAGTTTTTCAACGCGTCATTGGGAAACAAACCCTGCACGACACAACATCTGAAAACAGACTCTTTTTTTAGCCAGCACGCGGTTTCCACACCCCAACGTCAATACACAATACATAGAACATCAATGGGAATGCTGTCAACGAGCCATCAGAGAGTCAATATCTGACACAATTGGTTTCAACCCGCCATCACAAAGAAATCCTGGTTCGATGACGAATGTAGGGAGGCGCATGCAGCCAAACTAGAGGCATACAAAGCTGCTCTGCATTGCAGGACGAGAGCTGCTCGTGAGCTCTATGACCAGAAAAGACAGGGAGGACATACGTAGACTTCTTAGAATAAAAACGAAAGAGCACGAGAAGACCGCGGTCGAGGAAAAAGAGAGATGGAATGACGTTCGAAAATTCTAAAAAACCGGAACGGAAGCCTGCAATGACGAAAATGGAAACCTAGTAGTAGAATCGCGGTACAATAAATTCCACAGGAGCAGAGTTGAAGACTAAGAGGAACCGGATGTGCAGGAAACATGGGCCCTATTACTAGTATATCAGTTATTGGGCTGTAATCGCAATACCTAACCTCTGACTGTGGCAAGTTTTCCAAAAAGTCTTACTTGTTCAAGAGTATCCAAGGCATCACTCTCTCATGCCTTCCCATAGTGTTAAAATTGACCTGCAACTACCAGTTTGTATACACCCCTGGAAAACTTCTCTAATCTTAGGAAAGGGCGAGTCTCGGCAATAAGGTTCGTACGCTCATTCATACGAGTAGCTTGTCTTTAAGTGCTTCCTCCTGTCTATTTCTCCAGGCCACATTTATAGGTAGTTGCTTATGAGAGAAACACCGACTTTCTAAATTCAGGCCACACACTTGTTAAGATTGTCCTTGTGCCTTGTTGATGGTCATTGCATAGGCAAGTCGCACCCGAAACTGCAAACGTTTGAATTCGAATGGTAAATCTATTCGAATCATTGGAATGCGAGGAAATACTACATCTTCTCCTTTGAATTTTCCATTCAAAATAGTGGCTTCGATGATATTGGCCATCATCATCTTTTTCACTGAGAGCCTGGTACCGTTGCAAAGTCGTGGCGGATTAATGTTTCGAAACAAAATAATAGGCACGCCAATTGTCACTGTTAAAACGTGCGGAGGCATGTGAATTGATTGACGTTGCTATCATAACTGACTGCATCGCATAAATGGATGTACTCTTCCGAGCGCAACTTAGTTTGGTTCAAGCGAATGTAGAGAAGTCGTTCACAATATATTGGTGGAACAATTGACGAAATTTCAGGATGTGATTATCAGCGTTTTCACGTATCATTAGCCGATACGAATAGTAGATCATAGCGCTGACTTTCTTATTCGTTTCTGCATCGGTTAGCGGATTTCTCATTTTGATTCCGAAATTTCTCCTTGCCAAAATAGAACTGGATATTGCAATCCGTCGTATGAGCGATGCGTTTCTGGGACTCGTTAGACCTTACTATTTCTGCGATGGAGAATAATATCGCGTGACTCGAGTTATTGGCCAGCTATAACGATTGCTATTTCATCAATCGTTGGAGCATTATATTGTCTTGCATGTTGACCAACGGGTGCCTTATCTGCACGAATTAGAACTCGTCAGCTGGCATTCGTTCAATTGCAGTTCTGAACAGTTGAATCAATTCGTTGTGTTGATCGAATAAAGTTTGCAGTTCAGCGACAATTTCTCTTCTAGTGTCCCTGTCCCATCTGTGTTCCCCATGAAATAAATCTGAAGAAATTTGTGATGTACGTCTGGAAGTTGTAGTAATGACCCAGCACGATGATAAATTTGGCCCTGCACTTTGAACGTTGGCATGTAATTCTCGCGTATAATATTTGTTACACCGAACGATGTCATTTGGGAAAAAAAATTGTACTTCCGAATGTTTCCCAAGAAATGTTTCAATTGGCTTGTGTAACCTGATACCAATGTGAATAATAGATCAAGCGGTGGATGTATTGTAACTCTGGCAATTTAATTTTCCCAGCCGCGCAGCACGTTCCAGGTGTTTCAAATTTGAGTGCTTTACAATGCACGCATAATTTGTTCATTTTCCCAAAAACAACACTCGGATGAAGATTGTAATCATAATTTTGATCATAATAGAAGGAAGGCAGCTCCAACAATGGCATCCATGTGTTCGCCTAGACCGAGCTGTGCGTGATCGTTGATCTTCAAGTCTTTGCTCAGGTCGCTCGCTTGTTTCAGACAAACGGGCTTCAACTGTGCGTAGTCGTTGAGCTTCGATTCATTATTCACGTTGTTCATCAGATTCTGAGGTTCGCAACTGCTTGAAGTGTATTTTCACCAATCGCTGCTCGTTTGGGAAGCCTATTTTATAGGTATAAATCGCAATCTGAAATGCCACCGTTTTCAATACAAAAAATTACTATTATTCTAAAGCAATTGGAAGAAACTTTGTTGACGAATTTTATCGGCAAATGGGTTGAAGTCAACTGAAAAAAATACAAAAATTCGGCATTGGAAAGCAATTAAAATTTAATTTAATTCCATTGACGATGCAATGTAGGAAAACCCAATGAAAAACTCACAAAAAAAAATTCACCAAAAGTATCCCATATGTGTATTTATAAACCGAAAGGACTGTCACTGTTGTCAATAATAATGTTTTCCAATCAATTAAAAAAAATACAAAAATTCAATATTGAAAAGCAAAGCAAAGCACTTATGATTCAACCATAGACACGTATCCCACAAAAACTCCAGTTGCCGTATAAAAAAATATTTTTTATTTGCACTAACTCACTAACTCGCAAACACTCGCAGCACTCGAACTTCTGATGTGAAACGAATCCTTTTACTCAATCTTCAACCTCAATCATCGGAGCTGCTTGTCTAGGATTCTTTTTATCTATTCTAATTACTAACCTAATGATCGGGTTATCCCACTTGCAACCGGAAACTATTCTTAAATACCATAAAAATTCGACTCTGTGCCCGAAATATGGTTATGGGATCATTGTTTTTGCAGTCTTGTGATAATTACAATAACAAATCAAACTTCTCAAGGATACATTTTTATAATCCAAAACACTGTTATCTATGTTTGTGTGGGTCCATTTGGCATGGTCCAGTATTCTTATCCTTTTATTAACCCTTTCCTCGTTATACGAACTTATGCGTAACGAGTTTCCCATTTTTACTGCATCGCTGCTCCTCCGCTTATGGGGTTGGCTAATGTCGCAGACCGCAGAACGCGTCTACATAATGCTCAGTCCTGAATCGCTTCAGTGGTTAGCCCCAGGCGTTGTTGCGCATTTGCCATCTGAGAAATCCAGGAATTCTTTTTCCGACCTCGTTTTCTTACAGTTGAAGTGACCGTAGTTGATAGTGCCTTTTTAACCGGATTTTCCGCAGATCTTCTTTGAACGTGGCAATACCAGCTTATTCTATTCGCCTCAAACTGTTCGGTTACCGAATTCTTTATATGTAGACTTATACGCGTAGATCTAATGCAATCGCGTTTAGTGACTCAACTAGACATGCTTAACATTTTCATTTCTGCTGCCGTCATTTTTTTTTTTAACGCTTTGTACACTGTCCAGCACTGTGAACCGTGCAAAAGAGCTGATCTAACAGCCGTGGTGTAGATTTTCCCCTTCAATTTAAGTGGAAATTTTCGGTCGCAAAAGATTCCCGAATTTTCCCGCCATTTCATCCATCCCACACTCACTCTGTGGTTTACGTCGTCGTCACATTTCGCTTCCATGTTAACGATTGATCCTAAGTACTTAAAGATAGTGCTTTTCGGAAGAAGTCTAACATTATATCCGGAACAGGTCGCAACGGATGCGCAAATGGGCACGTCAAATGCTCCGTCTTTGAACGACTTATTTTAAACCCGTTTCTCTCTAGCTCATTTCTCCATGAATCCAAGGCGTTCTGTAAATCTTCGACGTTATTGCTAAGTATAACTGCGTCGTCAGCGAAGAGAATTGGCGTTACATTTGCTTCGCGCATGCAGTCTTTTAAAAGATAGTCGAATACTACGTTAAAGAGGAAAGGGCTAAGTACGCTTCCTTGATGCACTCCGACATTAACTGGAAATTCTGTCGTTAGTCCAGCAGAGCTTTTAACCGCAGTTTTCACGTTTCCGTACATGTCTTGTATTATTGTAACATACGTTTCCGGTACGTTTTGAGACCTCAGCGCGGCCCATATGAGATCCCTAGGCACTCGATCGAATGCTTTCTCGAGGTCGATAAATACCATGTGTAGATCCTTAGACGAATCTTGGTGCTTTTCCATTATTATTCGTAGGCTTTGGATAGCGTCCACCGTCGATCTTCCTTCAACAAATCCACACTGGCTATTATCGAGCTTTAATATTTGCCGAAGACGTTTGTTTAAGACTCTTTCGATGATTTTCATTGTGTGTGACATAAGCTTGATTGAACGGTAGTTGTTGCATTCTCGAGTGTCGCCTTTTCCTTTGTATAATGGAACCAAGAAGCTACTTCTCCATTGATTCGGCATAGGTTGTCCACATTTTAATTTATTTAAAAATTTCGATAGCCAAACGCTGCCGATCCCAAGGTCTGGTCTGGCATGGTCCAGTATAAGATATACATATATTAGAATTTGAATTGAAATTCGCTTTAGGCACTGAGTGCCCGAGATACTGGTCTACGGTTAATGTGGGAAAACTGTATGAAAAACTCAGAAAATCTGAATAGAGTTATTCTTTTTGATATTTATATCAAGTTTAAAATAAACTGAATAGAAGATTTCGAGTATTTTTGCTCTATATCTCGTCACTGGTGCTTACAATCGGAAAAATGCCTTCACAAAAATTATAGCTTTCAATATTTCCAACAATTTTTCCCTTCATTACTTCTTAATTTTTGCAAAAATAGATCAAAAAATCAACATTTTCGATTGTAACTCATCAATCATGTGTCCGATCAATATAATTGTGACTATTTATAAAGTTTTGCATGAAATAAAAAACAAAACAAAAACAAAAAAATTGGTACCAAAACCTTTTTCACAGAATTCTGAAGAAAGTTGCCAAAGACATGAGTGCTCTATCTCTTACCATTTAGGAGTTTATGAGGGACAAACAAACAAACATTGATTTTTATATATAGAGATTCTACCGAAGGATTTCTACATGTCTATGGCTCGAAAGGAATACTCTATACGAGGTGTGATCAAAAAGTAAGGTGACTTTTTAAATTTCGCGCGCTCAGTGCACTCTAACTCAAAAATTTTTTGTCGTTGTGTTGGTTCACTTGTCACGATTATATGTTTATAGTTTTAACCATATAGCAGTTGTTGTTTTTATGTGAGAGGCATAAAAGTTGGACGTGTTTTGTTTACTAGGCGATTTTTTGTGGTTAAAAGTAATGGAGCAGAGAGTTTGTATTAATTTTTGCGTAAAAAATGGTATTAAGTGCTCAGAAACTCTTGAAATGTTGACAGTAGCGTACGGACAGTCAACTTTAAGCAAAAAAAATGTTTATAAGTGGTATTAATTATTCCAAGAGGGCCGAGAAAATGTTAATGATGAACCTCGCTCCGGACGACCTAGCACGTCGAACACAGACGAAAATGTTAGAAAAGTTAAAGAAATTGTGTTGAAAAATCGTCGAATCACGATTAGGGAAAAAGCGGATGATCTTGGCTTATCGTTTGGCTCAAGCCAATCAATTTTAACGGATGTTTTGGGTATGAAACGTGTGTCATCGAAATTCGTTCCAAAATTGCCTAATTTGCACCTGCGCACAAGTCGTTATAAGTCAGTAGTTATTTGGCCAAAAATAGTACTTCTATCATGCCTCAGCCACCGTATTCACCAGACTTGGCCACCTGCGACTTTTTCTCTTTCCAAAGTTGAAAATGCCCATGAAAAGACGAAGATTTGCAATGATTGAGGAGATCAAGGCTGCATCGCTGGAGGAGCTCAAGGCAATACCAAAAAGTGCGTTTCAGAAGTGCTTTGACGACTGGAAAAAGCGCTGGCACAAGTGCATTGTATCAGAGGGGGATTATTTTGAAGGGGATAAAATAAATTTGGATGATTAAATAAATATATTTTTTTAAAAATGAAAAGTCACCTTATTTTTTGATCACACCTCGTATATGCCTGTTTCTACTGTTCTCTCCCCAATAAGAAATAACTTAGAAAAGTAAATAACTCAGAATAAATCTTCCCTTAGTTACAGTGCTTTATTATTTTTTAGCAGATTTAACCCTTCCAACCTTTATAGGTACACAGTCAATAATTTTTGATTTATAGTTATTTTCTTGCTACAGATACTGTGCGTGTGCTCCTCCTAACCTAACACAACTCATGCAAAAACATCACGTATAATATATCAACGCTGGCACATCCTTGTCCGTTTCGTTACTTTTCGTTGGATGTAATCTTTTTTTTTTGTGGATTTTTCGCATTGTCAGACAATATTGGATGCATATCGATTTTATGTTACGTATACGCCCCGTGGTCCCACACATTTTCACACAGTTATTCTAATTACATTCCAACAATATGAACTGACATTTTCTGTTGTTGTGTTGTTTCTGTTTTTTTTTTTTTTTTTATTGTTGTCATCCCCCTGCGAGTTATTTGTAATTAAAGGGCAAAAAGGAGAGATGCGAGAGCAGCATTGTGGATTTTGGAAAAATCCCACCCTGCATTGACAATATTTATATCTCATGCTCAAATGCATAGTGACAGTGTGGAAACTTGTCTCCTACTCCTCTCTACTCGTATTTGTACTTCATCCCCCTGATTCATTGCTGTGTCGTTTAAAAGTATCTGGTAGCTGCATCTGCAATTCGGTTATTTGACGCACCATGCCAGAGAGTTAAAATCGAAAAGCAATTTTATTTACATACATAATATCAATTGGGCGACACAATTATGTTATCCTGTCGTGTGGTGAAGTACAATGAAGTGAGGTGAGGTTGGTGTTCTCTAGGCTAACCGCATTTGGTGGCACTTTGTATAACGACGAAGTGACCTATGACAAGCATGGGAGAAGTTCTATTTTAGCCATGAAGCACGACCGCCCTATAATTGGTTTTTGAGCAGCGCGTTAAACTAATATCGTCGGGACGAAATTTAAGCTCGCCAGGACGTTATTATAAATCGAATTTACTGTAGCGCGCACAAATGTCACAGTTGCGGCTAATTGTAATTTTATTTTTTCCCCTTGTTTTTTTTTCTTGTGAAAATTTTTTTATTTTTTGAATCGTATCCTTTTTGGTGTGCTACTGTGGTCTAGGAGGTAGGTTATGTGTGTGTGTGTGGGGGGGGGGGGGGGCTGACTTGATGCCACCAATCTACCGCATTTGACAATTATTGAGTGTAATTGCTATTAAATGCGGATGTTGGGGTCGGTTGGGCGGTTGTCGCCTAGGGATCAAAAGTTCATCAGAAAGGTGGTGCCAGCGTGGCTGGACAGATTGGCTCAATGGAGCCGCATTTTATTTTTTTCGGCTACTCTAAATTTTGAGGGAAAATTAAATTAATTATGCAATTTGGATAATGGTAGTAATGAAATAATCATAAAACCAAATCCATTTAGATAGTCAAATGGGTTTAGTTAGGTAAGCAGTGATTTGGACGTTGAAAAACAAGTTAATGAACATTATGTCTCCATTCATGAAGTGCTCCAGACAGCCTGGAGACCTGATGTCAATAGAGGTGCTGTCATCTGTCACATTTGGATAGAGAATGGTTTTTGATGCATATACTCGTATATGATGACAAGGTCTTTGACATATTTGATTTGATGTTAAGCTATTCAATTAACTAAAGTGTGATTAATTGGACATAATGACTTGACACTCATATTGAAGTGGTTTTGATTACTGTTAAAATAGTTACATACCACATTTTAATATAGAAATAGAGGCTCAATCATCCTCTTTTGAAGAGATTTTTCAACCAACCACCCTACAGCTGGACCGAGGTGCGCTTTCTTCATAGTTCGGAAGATAACCCTGCGGCAATAACGTTGCTTGAATTTACAGGAGAGCCCAGGTAGACAAAGTATTTAATAATCCTCAAATTGAGTTGCTGTGTCATGGCTTACCCCTTCTGCTGCATACACTACGAGTATACGAGTATATACAATGCTGGGGCAGATGGCTCAGTTTCAACGTCAGATTACTGAACAAGCTGCGCGCGTGGATCAAATCTACGAGCTTCTGTCGAGCCTAACGCGCCTCCAGTCGTAATGGGTACGTACATGGCGGAGCAAACCCTGAAGGTCCTTGCAGTGAATGTTAATTCACTGATTAGGATTGAGCGAAGAGCCACACTGTTCAAGTTGCTTAAAGACCAAGCCCCTGATGTGCTTTTGGTTAGCGAAACTAAGCTAACTAAAAGACACAAAATGAGGCACAGAAGGTATAAAATTATGCGTAGAAATCGACCCAACTCCATACAAGGAGGAGGCGTTGCTATCTTCGTAAGAAAAGGTATACGTTTTAAAAGAATATACAGTCGTGTAGTGCGTAGGTTTCAGGTGCTAGAAGCATGCATCATGTATATCCCTCTCCGCAGTGGAAAGCGGTTATACATGGTGTCTATTTATGCACCTACAGCTAGTCAATCCACCCAATTCATCTCAGAGCTCGAGACACTTTTTCGATTCCTGAGACTGGAATTGGAGGAAAACTATTTCATTATCGGCGGAGATTTTAACGCCAAACACAGCGATTGGGGAAATAATACTCCAAACACTAGAGGGAACCTGCTATTCAATTGGTGGGGTCAGCACAGTGTGATGTACCGACTCGGCCTAAAGGCGACGGATAGTCCGTCGTTTCCTAGACACGGCTCCTATTTGGATCTCCTGCTGTTTGACACACGAATACAACTGACAGGTACGAACCAACAAACTGTAAACTGTCTTCGCACTTTTGTGTATGACAGTGACCATTGCGGTCTTAGTACCGAAATAACCGTTCCGAACGAAAATGCGGAATTGGATGAGTATGTTCAAAGGCATTCCTACAACTATAGTAGAGTGCGTTGGACACACTTCTCCAGGACACTGACTAGAGCACTCTCCTCTAATTCGCTCTACCCACCGTCCAACAGAAATCTGTCAAACGAGGAGATTGACAGGTACCTAAAACTAATGGACGAGACAATTAAACGGACTATGGACAAAACGATACCTCGGTATCAACACACTGACAACGAACACTTATTCCGCAACGCAACTATTGACGCACTTCACCGACATAAAAGTAGACTACTCTCAAGACTGAAGACCTTGTACAGACAGTTTACTGACAGACACAACCCGGAGATTATGACATTAAAGTCGTCGATCAAAAACCTCCAAACATAAATAAAAGAAAATTACAGGTCTTCTGTAAGCTTGTATTGGAACAATAAAATTCGGGCTGTCACCACCAACAACCCGAATATGTTCCCGCAAATAAATAAAATTTTTCGAAGGAAAGATCAAGACGACCTTTCATGTCTTAAAATCGCCCGAACGACTGACAATGAACGCATACTTTCAACAGCAGGCATAGATCCAAATGAGGCTATTGATGATGACAACTTCTTTGTGATCGAAGATCCGTAGGAGAAGGTCGGGGCTATAGGAGCGACTTTCCAGGAAGTGTACAAGGCGAATGACACCATTGGCCTAAACCACGACTTGGAAAATCGAGTCCTTTTGCACAATTTCTATCTTCAAAATGAAATAGTGAACTGGCGAATCGAGAACTCGGGTTTCACCCAGCTCAGTGACGAGAATATGGCAAATAATGTCATCGCCAATGAAAGGGAACTACCCCCGTTCATCCCGAAGGAAGAACTCCATGGCATGGAATACCGAACATTGTGCTTCGACATCTCCCACTAGAAACGATGGACATTTATACCACCCTGTTTAACAATGCAATAAATAATGCACATTATCCAGCGCATTGGAAAACTGCGGTGGTACATCCTATCCCCAAAAGGGATAAAGACACCTCCAATCCAGCGAATCTACGGTCGATCAGTCTTCTTCCAAATATCAGTAAGGTTTTCGAAAAAGTCATCAATAGAGTCCTGACTAAGTGGGCTGAGGACAGAAATATAGTTCCGGATAATCAATTCGGTTTCAAGGCGAGGCATGATGTTATTCATGCCGCGTCTAAACTGGTTTCTGATGTCCAATGGAACAAAGCCAAGAAACAGTGCACGGGTGCCTGCCTGATCGACTTGGAGAAGGCTTTCGATACCGTATGGTTAGAGGGACTCTTCTACAAGTTGGACAGACTGGGCATTAGTAAACCACTGCTGTATATTCTTTTCAATATGCTCACAGATAGATAGTTCATCGTGAAGAATGGCGATGTGATTTCTACTGGTACATTCAACATTAAAAACGGTCTGCAACAAGATGCGGTCAATTCGCCAATCCTTTTCAACATTTACACAAGCGATCTGATAGGTTCACTTCACCATGCCATAGCGTACGCAGACGACTTAATCGCGTACAGATCAGATCCAAAGATTGAGGTTATAAACATTCTTTTGCAACGTGACTTCGATAAAATTAAACAATATTGCGACGACTGGAAGTTGAAGATCAACTTTCAGAAGTCGGAAACCATTCTGTTTAGGACGCCTTTGTCTGGGGCCTCTGCGGATACCAGAAAGAATTGGCGAAAGTTTCAGATCGTTGGACAACACGGACAACCACTTGCTTGTCGAAATGTAGTCAGATACCTTGGGATCTGGCTATATCAATATCTATATTTTAACAAACATATAGATGTTGCTCTGGCCAGAGCCAAAGGTGCTTTTGCCCTTACAAAGAGACTGTTTTATAACAGGCAACTCGATGCGAGGGTAAAGGTGATCTGCTACATGGCCCTTATCCGGCCTATGCTTACATTTGGTTGTCCCGTGTGGTTCAACGTGAGAGCAAGTCTTTTGGAAAAGATTCGGGTGTTTGAGAGGGCTTGCCTTAGGGCTTGTCTTCGCCTATACAGAACACCAGAGTCTGAGTGCATACAATTCTATCGCAATGAGGTCTTGTACAATAGGGCTAACCTAATAAGAGTGGACAATTTTGTTATTAAGTTGACTCGAAGGCATAATGCAAGAGCAATGACCTCGTCCAATAACCTGATCTCTGGGGCTTACTACCCCAATTATATGTATCACGAGAGAGCTCGCTTTGACGGCTTTATTCCTCCAGAAGCGTTCCTCTATCTCGACATGAAAGGTCTGATCCAGGATAGATTTGCGGTGCCGTTAATCTTCCATGTCGCTCAAACAGCTGCGGAGAGGCGACTTAACTACGATAGAGACGTCGCACATGGCAGTGCGGAGCGTCTCCGGTTCAGTAGGGCGGTAGGGAATCGCGACATGAGGGATGTTGCTAAGCAGCACCAACAATTTTGGTGGCTTGTTGAAGGAGCGGAATCTACGTCGTCGAATTCCTCTAGCACTAGTTAGCTTCGTTAAGTAGCAGGGTCGGCAGCCTAATTTTCTAGCCGTGGCCGACTTACATAGATTTAGGTAGGATTAGGATAGTTTAAAGGGAAAAAAGAAAAAGAGAAAAATAAAATAAAAAAAAATATAAAAAATATATATATATATATGTAAGTCAATTTACTAAGTTTTTGTCATACAATTATTTTGTTAGTTTTAATTAGGATTAATACAAATAATTTAAAAACGAAATGTACGAAACGTCGAAAGACAAAATTGAATTGTTAGGTTTAACTTAGAGTGTCCGCATGGGGCCAGTAAGTTAGAATAAGATAATTTTAAGTTAATTAAGCTAATTTTTAAGCGTTTTTTTGTATAGCATGTAAGAGTTATTGAATTGAGTTGAATAAAAATGCATATTAAATGCATGCACGAGCACCTACTGCCTTCCATAGTGGCAAAGCAGCGCCCACCAAAAGCACGCGCTCTTGGTAGTGTGAGATTCTTACTCACTAAAAATCCTCCCGACTACGAGTAAGTTTTCTTAACAAGTAGCTCAAGCTTCTGTAATTTATCGCGTTTGGTAGGTAGCTTTCCAGCGAAGGCACCTACTATTACAGTTATTTCATAAGGTTTCTCCTTAAGACGCTAAGTCGAACAGTCCTGTTCTTTGAAGTCGCCGCACAAGATTTGTCTCGTCCAATCTCCGGATTATTTCCTGGTTGCAATGATTCACAAAACGAGTGCGAAGTTTAGGAGCAAAGCTTGTTACTTCGTCTCTCACGAGCTTGGTACTTTGTCTTCCGCCAGCTCTTCGCCCACTCGAATATTGTATTCAGAGCTCTTTGAAGTTTTTCAGTCGAGGATTCAACTGTTTGTCATGTGGCGAGGACATGTTCGTTTCATCCGCGAACATGGCAACCACAGTCTCTTCATCTAGAGGTATGTTTCTAGTGCACACGACTTCACGGCTTTCCAGAGCGAACAATTGGAACTCTTATCCGCAGTCTAGCCTTCGAGGTAATTAGAAGTCTCACGGTTCTTATATTCTTGCACCATTTGCTTAAGTTTATTTGATAGGCGGTTCAAATAGGATTTATGCGGGGGCGCACGTGATTGTCACCATCTCCTCCGTACTTTCCTTTTTTCTCGTGGGAGGCCATCTATATCGAGCCTCCCCCGTTTTATTCCTCTTGTTCGAAAGTAAGTGTTGTTCCACGCAGCTCTTTGGATGATTTCCACGAACTTGTCATCTTCGTCTTCTATTTGCAACGGCGTCGTAAGTGTAACTCTTAAAGCAATAATTTTCCTACAATTTTTTCCGAAACCATCCAAGTTTGTTTTCTTTTTCATCAATCTGGGCGGTCCCGCAAATAAATGACGGTGCATCTGCGTGAGGAAATCATTTTTTTACATAAAATGTCAACATTATTGAATTTAATGAATTCTACATTGTGATCCTTCAGAGAAGGACGACGAGTTTCATAGCGATAGCAAAACTTGCCATCATTCTGTATAGCTACGCCAACTCAGGCGATTAAATTTGTAGGACGCCGGAGGGTGTCAATTTCGAGAGAAGGTTAAAGTCGATTAAAGTCGATTAAAGTCTTCCCTTGTGTCCTTCTGGTGTCCCTCAAGGTATTCTGACTATGAGAAATGTCGATTTTATAATAAAAATTTATACATAAGGCCTAACAGAGATTACGAGTATATGAAATTCTTCAGAAATACGTTTTACCATTGCAGCCAGAGAAATTTCCTTTGGCTTAACGTCAGTAAGTATCAGGCTATGACTTCTAGCCGTAAGCACATTCGGACGAAGCAGAGTCAATTCATTTTGATCTTTAATCCGAATGATCGTTAGCAAATGAGTTGCGTGATTTGGGTGTGATCCGTACAAGGAACTCAATTTCCGTTCTCAAATTGATAACATTATTAAAACAGCTAACGCTTCTCTTGGCTTCATCAAGAGCTGGTCTAAGAAGTTCTTCAATTCCTATGTTACCAAATTTCTCTACACAATCTTTGAAAGGCTTCTTCTTGAATATGCAAGCCAAGTATGTCCAACTTACAAGTACAACACTAACATCCTCCGGGTAGAAGCTGTAGAACTGCCACCGTTCTTCATGTGTCACTTTTCTTTTATCATTGCGTCAATTATCTTGCTTACTTACTGTAGGTAGCGCTACAAAAAAAAAAAAAAACACTGTGGCGCTGGCAGCCCGGTATGGGCCATGGCCTAGCTTCTTGACACTCATTTGTGTTGCTCATGTTTTCATTTTTGTCACATCTGAACGGGGCCTACTATTTGTCGCCGAGTCCGAACGGCACTCTTTAGAAGCTTTTTCGTAGGCAATTTTACTTTCGGGAGTTTGCCATTGCCCGCCGATAGGGGATGGCGATTTGAAAAATTGTTGTTGATATAAGTTGTTGGAACTTCACCGTTCTGGCTAGGTCGATGTACAGTCCGAGCAATTCGTTGTTGTACCTCCTCCTCCACTCATCACCAATGGAGATGGGAGGAAAGGTCTTGTATGCGATGTTAAGGAGACTGATGCCTCTGTAATCGGCGCAGTTCAGAGGGTCTCCTTGCTGGAGAACAATGCTGAGGTTCCATTCATCGGGTATACTTTCGTTCGACCAAATTTTAGAGATGAGTTGGTGTATGCTTCTTACCAAGTCATTGTCTGCCGCTTTGAAGGGCTCGGCGGTCAGGTCGTATGCTCCAGCAGCTCTGTTGGATTTCAGCTCAGATATTGCTATCTTTAAATCATCCAGGTCGGGTGGACAGAATTGTTGGTCTACATCGTCCAGGTTGAAAGCTTCATTCTGCCTGAGAGCGGTATTTGTTTCGTTCTGCCTGAGAGCGGTATTTGTTTCGTTGTCGCCGTTATACAGTCTACAGAAATGATCTTTCTAAATCCTCGGCATCGACTGTGACTCTGCTACGATGTTCCCTTGTTCGTCTCTACAGGGCTTGTGTCCAGGCATGTTCTTTTTACCTTTTGGAAAAACTTCCGAATCTTATTCCTGGAGTAGCATCTCCTAATTTCCTTGCCCGTTCATTTCTCATGCTCTTTCTTTTTCCTCTTGAGAAGCCGGTGTTCGTCTCTCCTCATCTGCTCATAGAACTCGTGAGCATCTCTAGTCTCTCTTTACAGCGCCGTATTGCATGCATTTTGCTTAGCTGCATGTGCCTGCCGACATTCGTCATCAAACCAGGGGTTCCGTTCTGATGGTCGAGCGCAACCCAGCAT
The DNA here is from genome assembly GCA_928272305.1 of Volucella inflata. NCBI lineage: Eukaryota > Metazoa > Arthropoda > Insecta > Diptera > Syrphidae > Volucella > Volucella inflata. Next base: position 86,550,106 of record OV743720.1, read on the forward strand.
ATCTCTGGTTGCTTTTTGACAGTATTGCCATTGGTATTCGATGCTTGATGCTGGCGGGAAGGGACCTCTTAAGAGATTAAGAGAGATTTCATCGGAAAAGGATTTGGCGATCTCTTACGATTGTAGCCATCTGACGTCGAAATTTCTCACAACATTGGCTTGTCTTTGCGTTGTTAGGGATATCCGTAACCGTACCAAGACTACAACATCCATAATACTGGAGGATTATCTTGCGTCGTGAGCAATGTACTCGTAGTCAATTCGGTTGAGTGTTGATTGATCAGGGGTTCTCCAAGTCCCTTTGTGAATACCAAGATTAGCCTAAGTCCGGCTTTCTTGTCCTTAATAACAAAATTCTCCATGAAGATCGATACACTCTGCCATGCGTTTGAAACAATTTTCAAAGTTTTTTTCACACTCCGAACAAGGTAACTCCAACACATTCGTTTTTAACGTATCAGCAGTTTCCCCAGGCTTCTAACCCCGACCTCGTTATTTATTTTTGATGTGCCAAAAGAAATAAAAATCATTGGCCCATCATTTCGATTCGGCGTGGCTTGTTTAAGCCGACATGTGAGAAAATGGTGGTGGAAAATGATCCATTAGGCAGTTGTTTTTCCATATTTTTTTGAAAACCAAACAAATGGTGGTGTACTGTTGTGAATTGACCGTTCTTCGTTGCATGAGTGGCAAGGTTTCAACATGTTCGGTTTTCTGAAGAAACAGGCGACCATATGCTTCGATTTGACCCGTCCCATACAGCCGACTGAAGGGTAATAATGCCCAAAGCCACTGACTATACATGATGCTTAAAGCAAAACAAGACGATAAGCATTTTTCAAAACAAACAAGACGAAAGCCTTACAGCAAGTGTGGGAAGGGCGTATCCCCTATTTAATATAATTAGACAGCTGGTGTCAGAATTACTCTTTTATACAGGGTGGACCAATAGTCTTTTTATATTTCAAACATTGATTAAAAAAAATTAGTCATACGAGTTAAAAGGGTTTATTAATTATGAAAGTACACAAAAAGGGAATTTATTTCTTAAAAATAACATCATCCATGTGTGATCCTTGTTTATTTTGACACTGCTGCTACCTGGAGTGGAAATTTTCAACCTCTGCCTTACAAGTGTTTTATGAAACGTTTTGCATTTCCTCGGAGATGTGCCTTTGATTCTTCAAGAGACCCTGGGCTGTTGCTATAAATTTTTACTTCTAAGGTATCCCCAAAGGAAATAGTCCATTGGGGATAAGTCTGGGCTACGAGCTTGCCAGTTAATGTCACCTCTTTTGGATATAACTTTTTCTTGAGTCGTTAGAGGTGTGGCATGTTGCTCCATCTTGCTGGAACCACATTCGTTGATTAAAACCATTGCAATCCTGTAGCGCTGAAGCAAAAACGTCCTGTAGCATGACAATATACCGCTCTGTATTCACTGTAACAAAATTTCCTCTTTGGTTTTCATAGAAGTATGGAACAAAAATGCGGCTTGCTGATAAAGCTGCCCATACATTAACTTTGAGTGAATGCAGGGGTTTTTGATGCTTCAACTGCGGATTAGTGCCACTCCAGTACCTGCAATTTTGCCTGTTCACAAACCCATTTAGGTAGAAGTGGGCCTCGTCTGAGAAAATAATGTTGGTAAAGTTGGTGAACTTCTCTAAAATTTCATTAGGAAACTGCAACCTGTGAGCATTATCTTGGGGCTTTAATTCCTGCACAATTTGCATTTTATACGAATGTACATGTTAATCTTTGTGAAGAATGCGGTTTTAAGATGGTCTGGACAAATTTAAGACGCTAAACCGCTTTCGAGTAGAGAGTCGCTCTATGCTCTACGAGTTAAGAATCCCTTGATGTTCTAGGTCAGCCGGATCGTGGTAAATTTATTGTTGAACCCGTCTTCTCGAACTTTTGCACACATTTTCTAATCAAATTAATCGATGAAGATTCATTTTTATGCAGAATGTTGTAATGAGCGCAATATTTTTTTGTACTAGGGTCGATAAATCGTTGTTTTGATAGCACACGCATCGTCGTTTTTTTTTTGTCTGCTTTCATAAGTCTCTCAGTCCACTTGTGCTCATTTGTCCTGACTATCTTAGAAGCTTTCTTGATAAAAGGTGAACCATCTGCTATATTATAATTAAATACACTTTAGATAGAGGACAATTCAATAGGTCTTCAATAAAATTACGTAAAAGGATGCTTTGTCCTAGAAATACTCTGTAGTCTCCTCTATGGAGGCATCAGGGCATATTCGGCTTATCTTGTCGAATTCAGCGTTGAGTTGTGATTAGACATACTAATTCATTACTTAGCTACAACAGCTAATTAATTTGGTTACTCTGATAACATCATCTTTCATGGGTACCGCACTGAAGATTTTGGCGTGTATTATTCCAGGGCTTTTAGAACTAAAAATGCGTGACTCGAGCTTAGCCGCTTGAATTTTAGAGCTCTATTCAGTAGTGTACAGCCGTTTGATTTCCAAATACGTATTTAGCTTGATTTACATCTAACTGATAAATAATTGAAAACGCTTTTCTTTACAGCTTCCATTGCGTATAGTATTATACCTAGTCCTACCATAAGTTGTGTTACACAATTTCCAGCGCTTGTCGTTCAAAACATCTTGCGGGAATAGAAACTTTTTCTTCAGGACACATGCTAGTCATGCTAGAAAAATACTAGTCAGCTTGATTTTAGTTTGAAAACCATTAACATGGAGTGAGGTGTTAGAGAGAATCGTTCCGCAATAATAGCGTTGCATGAGCTCGGAGAGAGTGCTGGCCAAAGTTTCTAGTTGCTAAAACCACTCGGAATATCGAGAATATTCGTTTATAGAGCTATTGCTCGCTTCGGCGAATTGTCTGAAGTAGAGTACAGGCCAATCCATAACGGATTCAGGCTAATCGACTTTGCGGCGGGGCGAAACATTGTCGTGGCTAGCACGCGGTTCCCACATCTCGACATACACAAGGAGACTTGGAGAACTCCTGATCAATCAACAGTCAACCAGATTTATCACATTGCGATCGACGCAAGATACCTACCACTACAGTATTTTGGATGTCCGTACGTTCCGAGGAGCCAACATCGACTCGGACCATTACCTTGTTGTAGCCAAGGTACGGTTGCGGATATCCCAAACTACGCCAAGACCAACTAATGCTGTGAGAAAATTCGACGTCAGACGGCTACAATCGCAAGAGATCGCCAAGTCCTTTTCCGATCGAGTGTCTTTTAATCTCTTAAGAGGTCCAATGCCGCCAGCATCAAGCATCGAAGACCATTGGAAACACTGCCAAAACGCCATCAGAGATGCCGCTTCTGATGTGCTGGGTTTCACTCGTCCACCACAACGAAACCCCTGGTTCGATGATGAATGCCGGCAAGCACATGCAGCTAAGCAAGATGCATATAACGCGGCGCTGCTTAGAAAGACCAGAGCTGCTCATGAGCTCTATGAGCGGAAGAGGAGAGACGAACACCGGCTTCTCAGGAGGAAGAAGAAAGAGCATGAGAAGCGCGCGATCGAGGAAATTGAGAGATGCTACTCCAGGAATGAGATTCGGAAGTTTTACCAAAAGGTACTGTATAACGGCGATGACGGACCAAATACCGCTGTCAGGCAGAATCAACCTTTCAACTTGGACGATGATGACCAACAATTCCGTCCACCCGACCTGGATGAATGGAAGATAGCCATATCGAAACTTAAGTCCAACAAAGCTGCTGGAGCGGATGGCCTGACTGCCGAGCTCTTCAAAGCGGTAGGCGATGACTTGGTAAGGAGCATATACCAACTCATCTGTAAAATATGGTCGTACGAAAGTATGCCCGATGAATGGAACCTCAGCATTGTTTGTCCAATTCTCAAGAAAGGAGACCCTCTGAACTGCGCCAACTACAGAGGCATCAGTCTCCTTAACATCACATATAAGATCTTATCCGGTGTATTGTATGAACGCCTGAAGCCGTTAGTCAACAACCTGATAGGTCCATATCAGTGTGGCTTTAGGCCAGGAAAGTCCACCATTGACCAGATATTCACACTACGGCAGATCTTGGAGAAGACCCATGAGCTTCAGATCGATACCCACCACCTATTCATCGATTTTAAGGCCGCGTATGACAGCATCTATAGAGACGAGCTATATAGAGCAATGTCTAGTTTTGGTATCCCTGCCAAACTCGTCCGTCTGTGCAGGATGACGATAGAGAATGCACGCTGCTCCATCAAGGTCGATAAAGATCTCACCGAGACCTTTGATGTCCAGAAAGGATTTAGACAAGGCGATGCGCTGTCATGCGATTTTTTCAACATCGTACTTGAAAGAATAGTGCAAAACTCACGAGCAAACACAAGAGGCACTATCTTTCAAAAGTCCGTCCAACTACTCGCATACGCCGACGATATTGACATAATCGGAAGAAAGCAGCGTGATGTCAGTGGCGCTTTCGCGAGTATTGAGACTGAAGCGGCGAAAATGGGTTTAGCGGTCAATGAGGGCAAGACCAAGTATATGCTGTCAAGCAAAAAGGACAAAAAACACCGACGTCTCGGACAGAACGTCACCCTCGACAGATATAACTTTGAGCTAGTTAAGGACTTTGTCTACCTAGGCTCTGCTATAAATACAGACAACGACACCAGCGCTGAGATCAAGCGAAGAATAACACTTGCCAACCGCTGTTTCTTTGGGTTAAGAAGGCAATTGAGTAGCAAAGCCCTCTCTCGGACAACAAAAGTCACCCTTTATAAGACATAAATAATCCCGGTCCTGCTCTATGGCGCAGAGGCATGGACATTATCAAAAATGGATGAGGGTGTTCTTGGTTGCTTCGAGAGAAAAATTCTTCGGGCGATCTTCGGTCCCGTCTGCATTGACTGTGAGTGGAGGAGGAGATACAACTACGACTGTACAGCGACATGGACCTAGCCAGAAGAGTGAGGATCCAAAGACTGAGATGGCTGGGTCATGTAGAGCGCATGGACACCAATGCTCCGGTCTGAAAAGTCTTCCAATCCGCCCCCGAGGGACAGCGCAGTAGAGGAAGGCCAAGACTCAGGTGGCGCACGCAAGTGGAAGAGGACCTCAGCCAACTTAGCATGCGAAACTGAAGGCAGCTAGCCAGGGATCGAGCTGGCTGGAGAAGCTTGTTGACTGAGGCCCAGGTCCACCCCGGACTGTAGCGCCACCTAAAGTAAGTAAGTAAGTAAGAGTACAGGCCAAGAAGTGATCGCCCCCGCGTCGTCCATACGAATGCGGTAGTAAAGGCAGTGCGCAAACGAATTTGGAGAAATCCCTTTAGGAAGCAGAAGATCCATGTCTAGGCTGATTCGGGATGATCTGCATATGAAATCCTATCGTCGGTCCACGGATCATCTTCTAACTCTTCAATTAAAAAAAATTAGGCTGGAAAGATGCAAGCGCCTTTGCAGTATTACGCGGACAATGGCCATGAAAACATTTTATTTATGGATAAGGAAATTTTCACCGTGGAAGAAGTAAGCGAACTGTATTAACCAGAGTAGCGTCTACGATCTCCATGGACACCGTACGTGACGCTATTGCCCAATGGCCACACCGTTTGGAAGCTTCTGTTAAAACAAATGGGAGTTATTTCGAGTGAATCTAATTTTTTTTATTAATCAATATTGTGGTCTAATAAATGAAACAATTTTGAATACAATATGTTTACTGCCTTTTTTTTTATAGCGATTTGTATTTGTAACAGAACTTTCGGCAGAACTAGGTAGTATGCTGCAAAATTGTATTTCATACCATAGAAGCTGACTTCAAAATTATTTCTCAAGTGAAGAATTGAAAGTGTTCAGTTGCAAGACCACATTGGATCAAACAGCTGAATAATATGCAGTGGCATTATTTTGTTCCAAACCTAGAAGAAGATCTCGGCTCGGTACCGATAACCATTGAGAAAATTCGACCAATGCATCGAAAATTGAGTCAACAATAATTTTTTTTTTTTTTCATTTTAAAATTTCCAGCACCCCATAGGCCGACAATTTAGCTTGGAACCGGAAACCCAATAATAATTCCATAAATACACAGTCGATTAGTTTTCGTGAAACTATTTGGCATGGACCCTCTGCATCCTGTATGCATGCATCCATACAGCCTCTCTCGATTTTAATATCTGTCATAACTCAAAATAACGATCATATCCAGCTCTGCCCGTTTCGATCCACCACTAATTTTTCAATTTTATCGAGTAGAAATGGTAATTTTTTGTTGAAAAATTTATGCAACATCCGTCGACATCGTTGTTATCGTCTCGTTTCATGGGACACTTATTGGCGACATATCACAAATACTCGTATTCACTTCAACCCATCTCGGTACTACCCGAATATGCATTGCGATAACGTTTACGATTACAAACTTCTGTTGACAATTTTCCATGTCCTCATGCGGCAAATATCGTGCCCCCAATGCAGCCTCCCCCTCCAACTTGCATGTCACGAAGACGAACTGACTGACTGGATGACTGACATTCCAATAACAACACGTATGAAGGCAGCGTAAATGTCACAAGAAAGAAAAAAAAAACCAAACTGAGTTGCATTGCATTAAATGTGCGAAAACGGTTGTAAATCGAATCACGCTTGACATATCGATATCGTTGCGGTGGGTGAAATTGTCGTTTAGGGGTTTTTGAACGTTTCACATGTCCAAAGCGGCAAACCAACGACGACGACGACGACGACGACAACACGAGGACGACCAATCCAAAGCTCTGGTTGAAGCTGCCAGTGTCAACCAAAAATACCAAGGCGCATAGTACTTGTTTCCGCCATCGTATCCTACCCGCACTCGTGATCCGGAACGTATTCGTATTGCGGAGGAACTGTCGTTGCAATGTGAAATGGATCGAGCAAATTGTCAATAATTTTTGCGTTCGGATTTTCCTGCAGTAACGAGCCGGATGACATTTTAAATTGATGCCCGCAATGATGGGACTACGTTACGTATCCCCATTTGCCTCTTTGACGGACGACAATAAGAACCCGAACATGTCTAGTGTTGCTGATGTGGGTGGGTGTAAGAAGTATTTGCAAGAATCTGAATGTGGCTCTGCAGATGATTTCTCGTTTCTACGTAGTGTGGTTAGAAGAGTAAAACCTTCAAGACTTTTGCAAAAATTTACGAAAACCGATGAGCTATGCAAAATATTTTTGCAAACGTTGGATAGTACATACGAATAGAAGGAATTATTTAAGTTACAATCTTGCAGAAATTTTAAGTGACACATAGAAGTATGAGTGGAAGGCGAGTGCATCAGAAAATTCTCAAATACCTCCGTAAAGATACATAATTCTGTTGAGTGAAAACTTCTAGTTTTCGAATTGAATTTACGAAATGAAAATCGAAGATAACTTTGAGGAGCAAATTTGAATGGAGAAAATTAAATTTTTCGAAAACTGGTATGTTTCAAAGAGTGCATAAAATGTTTTTAAACATTTTAAACAAGTGAAGAGTTAAAGTTTGAAATTGCTGTTGATAATTATCTGTCCTACGACGAAACGTTGATTGTCGGTCAGGATTTATTATGGAAAGCCATTGCTGACTAGGACGCGACATTATCACAATTTGTCGAGGGGCACTGTGCTCAAAAACTTGGTTGAGCGAGCTCCTTTCCAATTTTACTACTAAAAATCTAAGAATTGATAGTAAAAGACGAACGTTTGCCTTTGCTAGTAAAAATTATATCACTCAATTACTTTGTGATAGAGGTATGAAAGAATCCTCTTGACAACTCTTGCTCTTAACTTCAAGATTACCTTCTACTAGGTCTAAATGATCGTCCTCTTATCAAATATATCCTTTAAAATCATCAGAATCATCATTGTATTTGACTTTTATACAATTAGATGTATACACTCCTTAAATGTTTGCCAACAACGCAGGCAAACGAAAATTTGGGAGGGCAAACGAGAAACGTCAATGTAGTCGTACATTGGTTTTGAATGTTTGCAGGTTGTAATGACTGGGAAAGAGAAAGCTCGGCAGGGCAATTCAAATGAGTTTTTGGCTGCGAAAACCTTAATACCTATTTCAAAGCGTTTCAGACGATATTGACAATGGAACGATTTTTAATTTCGTGAACAAAGGCCAGTTAGTTGTAACTTCTCTCTTACAATAACAGACACAATTATGGCTCGGAAAAATCAAATTCCACTCTGTAGATAATTTCCCAATTAATTATTCTGTAAAATTTAAATATTATCGGACCTAACATAAGCTGCCCTTCCCGTTCAAGATCACGTACGTAAGCACATGAATGAATGCCACTAGCAAAGGATTAACAGATAAGAGATAGTTAATGAAAATCAAAAAAGTCTTAGAGAAAGAACGGAGCCCTGGGGCACACCACCATTAATTTTATAAATATTTGTGTGTCATACCTGACAACTTGAATTTCCAATCCATTGAAGAAGAGATTCGTTTATTCCGAATGCTGCATTCGTGGTTTATCAGCATTTCCATGACCGTGTAATGGACCCATAGGGGAAGGGAGGACAAGAAAATTTCTTTTTTCTTAGGAAGTACCCTGAGGAATACATTAGATGCTAACGTATTACTTATGCTAGCATGGTCTCTGATGAAGGATGGAAAATAAACTATCTGATCGCAAGTTCAAATACCGAAAACTCTCCTTTGAGACTTGCCCAGGATTTATCGACGATTTCTTCGCTTAGAAGACATTCACAAGTTTTCCTTACGAATATGGAAGTCAGACTCTTAATGCTCTAGTAAATTGGTCGATGCTGTGGATCATCAAAGCCCCAGTGCAATTTAAACGGAAAATGACTTTGGGAGTGCATCCCACGATAGAATACCAGGAAGAAAGGGATTCATTAATGCATCTAGAGTGGAACTGTGAGTGCCAGCGAAATTCCGCGCAGTCGAAACAAACCCTTGCTTGGAATCTGCCAAAAGCTTTTAGTTTCGCATGTTTTCACCAGACAAACGAAACATAGCCCTCTTGATCCAAAGGCCTCTTTTTGGTGCCCTGCTCATGCCTTGTAGACAACTCCTTTGGCAGAAGACCGACAGCTTCTTAGAATCCATTACTGTAAAATGTTCCGAGATGACACTCTTATACTTAACTTACACCAATAATTTGTTAATGAAACGAATAGCGTTACCTAAAGCACCTAACCAATCAGACCAGTCAGGGGTGGCCGTGGTTTGGCAGGACTAGCCATCGCTTCTCACTCGGAGGGTCAAGGTTCAAATCCTACTCTTGACAAGTTTTTCATTTGTGTAATTGGAACTCAATCAGAAAAATCTGCGTGTGAAGGCATAACACTGGCATGTAGATGTGGCTCTTGTAGAATTTCAAGCACAAAACAACCGTAAAAATTTATAAACTGAATCATTCCGAGTGAAAAAAAAACTCTCCGTTCTATTCGGACTCCCACCCCCTGGACAGCCAATATCGAAACCAAATATACCTTAGTTTCAAACCACTACATCACAACAATGCTTTCCTTTCTCCTCCTTCTATATTTCCGCCCGCGGCCGAGCAACAGTAAAAAGGAATCATAACCCCCTTGATGCACACGTAAATTATACAAAAAAAAGGGGTTCCTCCTTCTTGTGAAGAATACTACTCGTATATACGATTGAAACCCCATCAGACGAAACAGTCGCTGAATTCTATCTACCTCATTGGCCGCAATCAGCATCCGTAATCAGTATGCTATTCACTAGCTTAACTTATCCGTTGTCGAAATGAAATGCCTTAGCGCATTTTCCTCCTTGTCGAATGCGCCTTCAATTCTGCCTTCCAGATTTTCCGCGTTGGTAAGCAAGTCACTTCTTAGACAGAGGATGCATTCGCCAAGCAACTTTGAGTACATACAGCTCGGCTGTTTTACATTTTACACATTTTACACTAATAGGTGATGCTAATATCACACAGTCGATTGACACCCTCGACCACCGACGTAATGTCTCCTATCTCACCCTGTACTATCGCTATTTTCACCACCAGTGCTCCTCTTAAATTGCCAGTAGCATTCCGCCTCTTCAAACCTCCCACCGTAACACCCGTCTCGCTATGAATGCTCATCAGTACTCCCTCAAGCCCACTTTCGGACGCACCCTGAAATATCGTGATACTTTCCTAAGCCTTACAACCTTCAAACATTTAAAACCAACGTACATCGGTACCTCCCTTTTCTTTCTCCCTAAATTTCCTTCGCCCGCTCTATGTGCAAACATTTTAAGGGTACATAATCCCTTGTGCGCGCGCAAATTATAAAAAAAAAGCGGTTACTCATTTCACTAAACGAACGTAAAAGGATTACGATAGACTAGTCCTTGGTCTGAATGTTATGTTTTGAAAAATAAAAGGGGACATCAGTTAAACGAATCCGACTGAGTTCAGTTAGATTGGGTTAAACAGCACTAGGCACTTAACTTCAAAGGGCAAAAAAACCTTATAAATCTCCCTGGTTGAACACCCAATTTCTTTACAAAAGCCAAGAAGGCTTTCCGTGCCTTCTATTTCCTCTAAATTTTTAAAAAAGTATTTTCCTAAGAATTTCCGTGTCGTACTACGCGATATTGCCTCACATCCACACAGTATGTGTGTTATGTCCTCAACCACTTGCAGATCGCCGCAGAATCTGCAAATGTCCGTATCTGACAATTAGAGTCACTTTGTGTATTTCAGCAGGAGACAGTGTCCTGTCAGGATTCCTCTTAATGTCCTAAGCTTGTCCCTGTTTCAATTAATATATAGCCTTGGATACCCTATATCCTTCAAGATTCGACTACCTTATGTTGCTAGTCTTTATGTTTTCTTCCTCGACAGTGCCCCTTACTATTCAGAGGGTTGGTTTGACATTGGCAACACCACTATAATCGAGTAGTCCTCCTCTTTTTGAAAGTTCGTCCGCTTCTTCTTTTCCCTCTATACCGCAGTGTCCTGGCACACCCGTTTCTAAATGCATAATGCTTTGAGCATTGTGCGATAGCCACTGACTGTATCAGAGTTGATGTTAGTCGATTCCATGTAGATACCGATATCTATACCGGATACCGATCTCATCTACATTAGCTCAGCCGACCTGAGGACACCCGGTAGTCTTATAGACACCTGTTTCTTTCTGTGTTTTCGAGCCATCTGTGAAAATTGCAATTGCATTTGGCCTGATTACTGCATTTTCTTGCCAGGGCTTCCTCTTCGGATATATTGGGTCATATAAAAAGTCTCCGCGGTTTTTTGTCACCTCGCACTGGTCGGTCTGTCACTGAAAAAGTCGATGAAATTTTGCAACTGATGGAGCAAGACCGGCACGGAAGCTGTTTGGAGATAGCGGAGACACTAAACATCGACCGTATGACAGTTTTGAAGCAGGCTACTCAAAGAAGCTCGATGTTTGGGTGCCACATGAATTAACGCAAAGAAATTTAACTGACCGAATAATCATCCGTAAAACGCTGCTGAAACGTAATGAAATGGAACTATTTTTGAAGCGATGAAAATAGATAAAATACGAGAATATCCAATGCAAGCGATCATGGTCAAAGGCCTGTGACCGACCACAAGTAATGTTAAGTGTTTGGTGGGATTGGAAGGGAATTGTCTATTATAAGCTGCTAGAACGTGGCGAAACGGTCAATTCTATCCTCTACTGTGCACAACTCGACCGTTTGAATGAAGCTATCAAGAAAGAGCGACCAGAATTGGCCAATAGAAAGGGAGTTGTCTTCCATCATGACAATGCTAGGCCACACAGTTTAGAAACATCCACCGTATAGCCCGGACCTTGCAGCCTCTGATTACCATTTGTTTCGGTCTTCATAAAACTCTCTTGATTGTAAAAAATTGGCCGACCAAAGAGCCGCTAAAATTATGGAAAATGGCAAAAGGTGATAGATAATAATGGCCAATATGTACTTGATTGAAATTGATTTTGAATAAAGAAAATTTTTTTCAAAAATATACCAAAAAACCGCGGGGAATTTGTATCGGGTTTTCCAATAGAGACTTGACAACTTTGAATTTAATTTGTGAACGCAGTCTTTCACTAATCATCAAACTGTCACTGTCAATTTATTCAGTAAAATCAACATTTTCATCATGGTAAGGTACACGAACGAGCAACGTCTGCAAATTATAAAAAAATTTTACCGAAATTCGGAGTCGGTGACTGCAACTTTAAGAGCGTTAATTCCAATATTAGGTCATAATTCATTTTTGGCTCAATGGGTTCGGCAATAAGCAAAATATGCATTATTGGTCGGGTGAAAATCCGCATGTTCTTCATGAATCACCACTACATCCTCAAAAAATAACTGTTTGGTGCGGTTTGCATGCCGGCGGCGTTATTGGGCCATATTTTTTCGTCGACAATAACGATCGTCACGTTACTGTGAATGGTCAGCGTTATCGCACCAGGATCACCGATTATTTTTGCCCCGAATTGGAAGATATGGCTTTGGACGACATGTGGTTTCAACAGGATGGTGCCACAAGCCACACAGCACACGTTACAATCGATTTATTGAAGAGTAAGTATGGTGAGGGTGTTATCTCAAGAAATGGGTCAGTCGATTGGCCGCCTCGTTCGTGCAATTTAACGCCGCTTGACTATTTACTGTGGGGATACGTTAAGTCATTGGTTTATACCAACAAGCCGAAGACGTTGGAAGAGCTCAGAGCCAACATTGAACGCGAAATAGCGGTCGCTTCGGCCGGAATGTGTGGCCGAGTCGTTGAAAATTGGGTCCAAGGAATCGATCGCTGCAAACGTGCCTGCGGTGGCTATATGAACGAAGTCGAGTTCCATTCATAAATTTGAGCCGTAAGTCATTGATTTTAGCCGTGGTTGCGATGCTCTTATGCGCCGGCGCATTGGCTTGCAAAAACAAATTTTTCGCTTCATGTGAGGCCGCTTTGCAGCGATTTCGGCCTTCAATCGCTCCAATAATGCACAGTAATACTCGCTGTTGATGGTTTTTCCTTTTCGAGGTAGTCCACGAAGAGTATACCATGACAATCCCAGAAAACCGACGCCATAACCTTTCCGACCCATTGAGCCTCCCTCGGCCGCTTCGAAGCACTCGTGCCGGCTTCAGTCCATTGCCGGGCACTCATTCTGTTCTCTGGTGTGTAATAGTGGATCCAGGTTTCATAACCAGTTACCAATCGACGTCAAAAGTCCGCCCGATTCCGCATCAACAAGTGTAAATACTCTTTCGAAGTGCTCTCGCGTTCGTGTCTTTGGTCAGGAGTGAGCATGCGCGGCACCCAGTAGCAGGATAACTTTTTCATATGCAGAATATTGCCCAAAATATGGCATGTGCGCTCAGTACTAATCTTTGTGGTATCTGCTAGCTCTCGCACCTTCACTTTCCGGTCAGCCAACACCGCATCGGAGGGCTTGCCGCTGCGGACTTGATGGGTAGTAGAGTTGCGGCCACCACGAAACTCTCGAAACCAATATTTGACGATGTAATCTGACGGAGCATTAGCCCCATAATATTTATTCAACTGTTCTTTTGTTTCCTTCGCCGTTTTGCCTCTCAAAAAATTATGTTTTATGAGAGAACGAAAATCGCTTTTGTCCATACTCAACATAATGTCAAACACGTCAACAACAATTAGCTGTCAAAACAAAACTAAAGACAGTATCGCACTGAAATTTGGGACGTCTTCCTAAGTATGAACGGACTTCAAGGCACTATAACCTTTTTTGCAGTAGCAGCGCATTCTGGCGGTCAAGGAGGTTACTTTTCACCCTACCTAGTAGTGCGCCATATGTAAGTGTGGGTCTCACCACCACCGTATGTAGTAAGTACACCATAGGAGGTTTTAAGCCCCAGATTTTTCTGAGTTCAATTAGAAAGCCTCGGTTAAAATAAGACTAGAAGACAGTGATATTAGAGCATATATTAGTACAAGACTTGAGTCCATTCACCCATACGACTGAATAGAATGTAGTGTACGAATATACAATCCGTTGCTCCAATTCATAGAGAAGCGTACGCGGAACTTTTATGAAATTCCTACAACAACTCAGCACGACCGAATTGAGGTACGTATGAGTACTTACTTGTAACTTGTTAAATATGGAAAATTCGAAAACCATTTCCCGAATAATGGAAACTTATTTTCTATTAGCAAAAGCAACAACTCGTCCAATTAATGTATTCGTATCCATGAACGATTACAACGTCTGTGTATTTGTTTTAGCTTAATTGGACACATGGGAATTATTTTACACAATATGATGATGATGAGGTAGGGGGTCGCTCGTGGTTTTGGATTTTCGATTACCAACGCAGCGTAGTGTATGCGTCGATTATTTCAATTGAATAAAATTTCATTATTAAATGTGATTTATTGTAGTTCGAAATTCGAATTTACATGGCGTTACAATAAATCAAATTTATTTATTGTACTTTGTATACTTGTACATACATTAGCACTCGATATTGGCATTGCTATTTTGTGTGTTTCGTGGTGCGCGCGGTATATTTGCACGAGTATCGTGTGTGGTAGCTTAATGAGGGTGAAATTTATTATTTGGTTCCATTTAAAAAATAAAAATATAAAAAATTCCCGAGATAAAGGGTCAAAAATACATGCATCTATACAATACACATATATAGCACAATAAGTACGATAAAAAAAACTAATTGCAATTAAATTATTTATTGCTTAAATATTAATATCGAAGTCAAATATTTACAAAACGCGCGCACTAATTTGTTGCGCGTAAATTGAGATAGATTTGGTAGCACTTGAGCGCTTGGCTTTTCGATTTTAGGGTGAATTTTCTGCATTTAATTCGTAGAATGCGAGTACTAGAAATGCAAAACGATTTGGTGCCATTGTACTAGTATCTGTGTTTGCTTAACAAACATTTTTAATGACTTTTCGATGGGAAAATTTAATGATAAAAAAACTGTGATATATCGATTTAAATCGCAATTATTATTAATAGCTGTGCGTACTTCTGTGAGATGCCTGCAGGTTTTTCACTATGGCTTCCTATTCTCCCGAACTCATTGAATATCGGGTACCAAACTACAAATTGGATGAAAAAGAAAAAACATGTCGACAAAGTAAAGAAAAGTTTAATAGTTTTCAACTCAAAATGCCACCAACAACACTTTTCTGTTGATAGGTGCCTTTCATAATATCCATACAGGAACCATGGGTTTGGAATAACCTCATCTGTGGTTTCAGGGGTCTTGGATATTTTCACAACACCCTATGACGAGAAACCAGAAAATACTTGTCTTTGTGTGCCATACTCATCCTCGCCATCTAAATGAGGACAATTTAGCACCAAGATTAAGACAATATCTAGGAAGCGAATGGAGAATGACACAGATTCTATGTTGCGTCAGTTTGTTTTCCCTATGATTCGTAAGTACCACCATCGAAGCTGGCAGCCAATCTCATTGCATACTGTGTTTCGAGGAAGATGCGGCTTATAACAATATATGCTGCATGCTAATACTTATTACACATTTTGGGGCAATGCAAATTGACTTAACTGCAGACCCTTAATACATCAAATTTAGAATCGAATGCGACGTCTCGACCTTGATGAAGGAATACGTGGAAAATCAACTGGATAAAGTTTAAGGAGGAGTTCGTCAATGCCAACAGTCCTCTTCCTACACTCATTGGAAAACAAAAGCTAGGGAAAGCCAAGTGTTTTGAACTAGAATGTCCAGCTAGAAAGTGTTGAAATATCAATTAGGAATACGATGCATTTCCCCACCATACCATTACAGATGCGAACCCTCGAGATGAGTTGGGATGCTTCTCTGGATGACCGAGCATACACACAATCGTTCTGCTTATTGAACAATTCTTCTACGGTGAAGATTTTCTAGTCAGTAAATAGAATTTGTCTGTGAGCGTTCTTCGCTTACCGACTGAGTAACGCCTTCGATCTTCGCTTGCGTTTTTCCTTCAATGCGGCCGTGAGCAGGTGTCCAGTGTGTCGCTGTACGCGCTGAGTTCTTAATCTTCTGTGATAATGCGAGACATGGATTTTTGCGAAATTTGCATTTCCCGCGGCAAGATTTTCTGTTTTCGCAGCGGTTTTCGGTCGATTCGTTTCTTCACGGCTTTGATCATTTTCAGAGTTCTCATAGTACGCGGACGCATACTCCACCAGTAAAAAGCCTTTTTCATGTTGCATTTAAGTAGGTCAACTACGAGTACAACAATATGATTTTCGATGTCGTCCATTCCATGATTGTAAGCAATTAATGTCAAAAACTTTTTACGTCAAAATGAAGCATAAATATCATCTGTCAAATTACAATCAATACGAAATGGATGCGTCCAGTGTTGCATTCGTAACGAGTGAGGTCAGTTGTGTACCAGTATTTATGACTTGACTAGGTACTGTCACCGACTGCGTTTGTGTTTAACAGGGTTATGGGCCCAGGCGAACAAAAAAAAAAATCAAAGAAAATCTTATTGATCCTTAAATTTATTTATTATTTTTGTAAATGGTCAAAATCGAGCCTCTGACTCGTAAGAATTTCGACACGTGAAAACTGCATGTGGAAGCTGTATTAGTGAAGAACGAGACATGGAACTTTGTGTGTGGAGCTAAACCTAGGCCTGAAAAAGGACGAGAAGCTGCAATTTGGGATAATTGGATTTAATATTATCTATTGGTTCATCTGAATAAAAAGAGGTAAGAGGTTGTACAATTTCACATGACATTTGGACTAAGCTTCATAAGGTGTACGAATCAAGAGGACCTGCGAAGAAAGCTTCACTTTTAAAACAAGTCGTTTTAAATAAAATGAGTGAAGGAGAAGACATTCGTCTTCATTTATCCAAGTTTTATTCGGCTGTAGATAAATTGGAAGACATGAATTTGAATATTAATGCCGAATAACTTTCTATTCTTTTATTATACAACCTACCTGAGTTGTAGGAAAATTTTAGAGTTGCGATAGAAATGCGAGAAGAGCTTCCTAATCCCGAAACTCTCAAGGTAAAAATAATTGAGGAATTCGATGCAAGAGGAGGAAGGGATGGTAATCAGACTGGAGCATTATTCATCAAACAGCGACAAAGTTTAAGCCAAATTCAAAATTTACACAAAAGGATTTTTTCAGAGAAAACAGAAAGCAGAATGGTAAAAGGAATCGCGTCAGTCTTCATGGTCATAAAGCTCCAGACTGTAGGACAAAAATCGAAACGTCAGACAAGTCGGCGGTGACTGAGGAATCATTCGCAATTTCTGGGGTAAGCGACAAGGTTTTCCTTTCTAACATGCGTCCAAAAGCTAGCGGTTGGTGCTTAGAAAGCGGAGCAGCATCTCACATGTGTGGAGACAAAAATATGTTCTCTCAAATTAATTATACTGAGCCACGTCGTTTATTACTGGCAAAAAATAACACAACAGAGATTCTAGGCCAAGGTACTGTTTCAATTTCAACCCCACAGTGCAACCAAATAAGACTTGAGGACACTTTGTACGTGCCAGACCTGAAAACAAATTTGCTTTTCATAGCAAAAGTTGCAGAGAGATCAAAAGTTGTGACAATTAATGAGAAGTGTGCCCTTATAAAAAATGTTAATGATAGCGTTGTTGCAATTGCTCATAAGAAAAATGCATTGTACAACCTTAATGAAAGCGAGGAGGCAGCAAACGTTAGCTCGAATGTTCGATTTGAAGAAAACGATTTGATGGAGTGGCACAAGAAATTTGGTCACGTGAACATGAAAACAATTTGTGGCAAGCAAAAAAGAAAATCAGTGTTCGGCAAGAAGATTCGCATTACTGGGTGTGGCAGCAAAACGGGTGTTGCGGTATCTTAAAGGAACAATGAATTATGGGCTTGTTTTCCGAAAAACTGGACAAAATGTAGTGGGTTTCGTGGACTCAGACTGGGGTTCAGATGTAGATGACAGAAGGTTCTATACAGGATAGGCCTTCAAACTCAAAGCGGCCACTATATCATGGGAGTCAAGAAAGCAAAGGACGGTGGCACTATCCAGCTCTGAGGCCGAATATGTGGCGATAGCGGATGCAGTCAAAGAGGCAACATTTCTACAAAATTTTCTTTATGAAGTTTCATTTGCAAAACAAAGAGATGTTACTCACGCACAAAACATATTGACATTTGTCATCATTTTGTTCGATTGCAGAAAGGCAACATTGTTTTACAGTACATCGAAACAGATAACATGACAGCAAATGTGCTCACAAAAGGTCTCACAGCTTCAAAGAAAACCAGCAAGTTGGTTTTAGTTACCACCCATTCTTAAATCACTCAGTAAACCTGATGGTCGTTCGCTGAGTCGATGGCAGAGTCTGAAGACTCACTGCCCGGGTAATTTAATTAGAACCAGCTCACAGTCTCACAGAAGCTGGTGAGATGAATAGGTGAGGCCATCAAACACGCTCCTTCGATGGCTTCAAGTCGCATGACACCGATAGCACATTTATACCCACATATATAACAAAAAGGTATATCCCAGCTGTTGGTTACTCTAAAGAGGATCTTCACTTCTGGCCTGGCATTGAGATACATATCGAAATCCTTGCAAACAGTGAGAGTAGCCTACGAATATACCGAAAATCGGACTGACTTTCTTCATGTTGAACAGCATGGAAGTAATAGTTGCACTCTATGCACAAAACTGCTTTGAAAATATGCTTACTAATACGAAAAGTCCCGCCGGAATGCGCTTTAAAATCTGGTAGGCAAAATGGAAGACCCAATCAACAAAATAGAATACATCCTGGTATTTTCCTCGACATTGAGTGTGCAGGCAAATTATGATGGCATGTTTAACTCAGCTAGACAACATGGTGTAGACGAAGTATTACTTCTGCGGGATTAAAGCAATGCTAGTGAAAAGGAAACTGATTGTGGATTCTGACTGACGGCGCTGATAAGCAATGGTTACTCGGGCGCATTTTTCTCACTACTATGGTGTATGTTGATCGACTCACTGCTCCAATGCACGGGCAAACCTATGCGGATGATTTAACTGGACTGTCTTTTAGACTGTGTACAGTGTGATCAACGATTGCTGTACTAAAACTAAACTTTCAGTCAACCATCACAAAACTGCGGTTGATCTCTTTAAGAGGAGGAGGAAGCCAACTAGTCTAACTCATCTAACCAAAGAACCAGAGTGTTTGGGTATCATCCTGGATAACAAGCTAGTCCGGCTGTTCAAAGCACTTTTTTTATTTTTTTGCGTAGGAAGGTGGAAACCTTGCATAGGCACCAATAGTACGACGTCCATTGGTATTGTCAGATTATTACTGACTAAAACCACATCCCGAGGAATCTTTCCGTTTATTCCCCCGCGGAACAACCGCTAAGTATTACTTCGCGAGGGACAGATTTCAGATTTTCGCTTCGTCCCGGGGTGTTTAGCGAATTCACGTTCCATTGCTGTTCTAAATTCCTTAGATCGCACATTATTCGTACTACTGCATAGTTCACAGCAGCCCAAAGATCTTCAGATTTCAACATATATTGAATTATGTTTTCCGGTGTTGGCCGTATACCAAATTCTTCACACAATATAGCTCTTTCGTTTGCATACCGCGCACATTCGAAGAAAACGTGCTGCACGTTCTCTACCGCGTTTACGCAGCGAGGGCAGGACGGACTCGAATCACGGTTTCGCTTCAATAGATATTGCCGGAAACAACCGTGAACCGTCAAGAAATGTGTAAGATAGTAATTCAGTTCGCCGTGTTTTCGTTTTACCCAACCTTCAATCCTTGGGATTAGTCGGTACGTCCTACTCCCTTTTTGGGACTTATTCTATTGTTGTTGCCACGCTTCTATACTGCGGCTTCTTCCGAATTTCTTCGCTTGAATTATGGATGACCCGATTCTCACGCGATTTTCATAAAGTCGTCTAGCTTCTAGAGCTAGGATATCGATTGGTACCATAGAGGATAGTACCAATATCGCGTCGTGAGATACCATTCAAAATCTGTACACAGATTTGAATCCCTTCATGTGTGTCTTTTTATTCGTGACGTAAGACCATATTTGTGCCCCGTACCGTTGTATGGTGGCTACAACTCTCGCAAGCATTAATCGTTTGCCTCATTTCGGGCCGCCGATATTCGAAATGAGTCTCTAAAGAACGCCTATCGCTTTCGACGATTTCTTGCAAGCCGGGCATCAATCATCACTCCCAGGTATTTTATAAATGGTCTGGAAATAATTGTGTGCTCTCCGACTTTTATAGTTATCGTCTCTAGCATCCTTCTACTCGGAATGAGAACTCATATCGCGTAGCCAGTTTTTTATCAGTGCTATTGCTTTGTTGCAATACAACTCGATTTCTTCAAGTTATTTCGCCACGACTACAACAACAATATCGTCCGCGAAACCTATAATGGTGGCTTCCCTGGGGACTGGGAGTCGCAGAATGTCGTCATACATCACGGTCCACAGTAAGGGACCTAACACTGATCCTTGGAGTCGTAGAGGAGCAACCTATCGGTAAAGTATTGTAGCTCCTGATCAATCTTAATATGTACATGAATACATTTAATCTTTCAAGGCATTGTAAAATACGCGACCAGTTCACCGAGTTTAAAGCATTTTTCACTTCAAGTGTAACCACGACGCAGTCCTTTTTACTGCCTCCTTTCCATCGTCTACCTTCTATGGCCGATTGGGCTTTGTCTATTACGACTTCAATCGCGTCGATCGGCCCTTTCTTAAGCCGTACTGATATTCCGCTTCAATGATAGGGTGTAGTCTGTTGTATACAAATTCGCTCTAATATTTTGCGCATTGTGTCGAGCATACAGAGCGGCCAATAAAATGAGGGCTCCCCCGGTGGTTTATTTCTTTGTTCCGGAAATATTCCCTCGCTTAAGCATGAATTATACATGCTAACGAAAACGTCTATTTTTAAAGCCCTATTTGGTAAACCGTCTGGACCGGGGGCTTTCCGATCTTCTACCCTCTCGATTGCGGCGGTGAGTTCATCGGTTATTAAGGCAGGAATGTGTTCGCGTAGTTCTCCGATCTCACTTAATAGAACTCCGTCATGTTGAGAGGGGAACAGAGTTTCTACGATTCTGCCGAGTAATAGCGAACAGGTTGGTGCAGGTCTCTGAGGCGTTTTGAGCTTTGCGAATAACAATTTGTCTCGGCTGCATGGGGGCATTCCCTGACACAATTGCTCTTTTGACGCTAGATCTACAATATACAAACAAGAAAATGTGCTGTAAGATTCAACGGAGTTTATGCTCAAATGCTTGCAATTACGGCCATCGCAACATTCGATATTAAATCGAGGAATGTAAAGCGCTGTTGTAAGGAAGTTCTTTACGTTCAGCGTTAGTTTACGCTCTGCTGTGTCCCTAACCACAGATATGTACACTAAGTATACAAGTGGAGCGCGTGGAACATTGCTGCATCTTAACGACTATGACTTCTGCAGACACTATAAGGACATAGGCTCACGGGAGGATACAATCCATTATCTGTGCCAATATCCGAGATCAGTAATTTGAGACAAAGAACTTTAGGAAGTTACTACCTCTCAATTGCGTCTCTCTTCAGATTCGCGGATGCAAAAAAATGCTTAGACCCACTCAAGGATCAAACGACAACTAACGTAGAAACCAAAACTAGTAACTCGTCCCAATTCCTTTGCCCGGGCACCACAATGGGTCCAAACAGACCTAAGTCTGGTAAGGTATTGATTTCAGTCTACCTGCAGATATCAGGCTTAATTTGTTGAGGAAAATTCAAATGGAAATGGGGAGAAAAACCATCATCGCGTCACTAAACACGATAAAAGTTAAGTTCATTTCGAAGCTGCTCAAGAGCCCGATCTGTGAACTTTCTTTGCAAGCTATGGTCTCTTACCTTAAATTTTGGAATCAGGTGAATCTTTTCGCAAAAATTTTTACACAATGGACGAAAAAGGCTGAACTTTAGCGATTAGTGGGTCTTTCGCCAGGATTTCACCCACAGCGGCTTTAGTATGTTCTCTACCCACGTAACATTGTCGCGTTCTTTGTAAACTTTAACACGAGATTTCCCACAACACGACAAATAGCGAGATTAGTTGCTGGATTATGAGGATTCAAAACCTCACACAATCTTCTTAAGGTTACGTGAATAGAAGACCAATTTAAATTTGTAAAATAAGTGCGGCTATTTGGTAACTATTTCTATTGGAACAACTATTTGCTCAAAAACTCAACATCCTTGATATGTTATTGCCTGTCGTCTATGGACAACTCTTCCATTATACCACTCTTAACGATGAATTTAAGATGACCGCATTCATATCTATCTGTAAAGGATATTTATCTGATCACGTGCAAACAAACGATAATCTACTTATCTAATATATAGCCCAAATGTGCTCATATCTATTGGCATGTTTGGCCAAAAGATTTGTCAACAGAGATACATTATCCTACTTGGCTCATGGGTTAAATTGCCAAGTGGTTATGATGAGCATACACGTTTGCAATTCCCTAATAAAACACACACTACTCGTATTCCACATTTATATAGACAAATTCATTAATAATCCTTCAGACAAAGTGAGAGTATTCCAGTATAGGTCGTTTCAGTTTCAGTTTAAACTTTGCCAGTTTAAACAAATGCAACCGCTCTTTCATGGCGAAAAAGACAGGAACGCCATAAATTCTCTCAAATAAATTACCATCTATCTTGTCCACAAAAACATAGCAACTAAACGCAAAAGGATTTCCGTTCAATGGTCAGTCTCCATATCTCCCCTCCTCGCGTCTGTAATTTATGGACATTTCACTGGCAAAACAATGCCTTCTGCAATCAATTGCATCCTGGGTTTGCTAGCTAAAAGGCACACATTTGGGCTTATACACAAGTACGCGCGCTTTTATATGGTTTACGCGCGTATTAATCCCATCCGTTTCCGGTAGCAGGCGCGTCGAGAATTATGGTCGCACTTAGAGTTTGCATTTGACTTTTCTCTCAGGCTCGTGATTTACATTCAATTCAATTTTACGCGTAAGGATTAACAGCCAGCGGTTTGCTTGGCAAATTTGCCAAAGAACTCATCGATTGTGCCCACAATTGTGATGGAATGCAGATTTGTTTTTGTTATACAAAAATTGGTCTCCTCTTGTCCTGACATTGGTGCAAATGGTCGTACTTTAGTTTTCGTGTGCATTTTCGTTTGGAGACTACACTTTTCTTCGACAATGCAACGAGTATATCTATGGCCTAATGACTAGGTACGAGCATACGAGGGTGGTGATGACAGTAACCTTAGGTTTCCCTTATAATACCACACAGCACGCGAATAAAAAAGGGCCTAAGGTTATCCTACAGCAGTGTTAAAAATGTGAAATACACGCTCTAGCAGAATAAGCAACACGTACGACTAAAAAGCAGGAGAACGAATTTCTTGTGAGAAATTAATCAAGACCTTAACCCAATAAGTGCTTACCTGGCTGTCAAACATATCCAGGACATGAATAAGTTCTATCCGGAGAAGCTGAGAATTATTCCAACGCAAAATAGTTCAGCAACACGATCTTGAAGGCCTCCCATTCTGTTAGATATTTTTATCTTCGAACTATTTTCTACATGAAGTGTTGGTTTCGAAAGCAGTATGAGATGTGGCACTATTCTAATGAATGAATTATCCTGCAAGCCATTTGCTCTTTTGGAACAAAAACATCGTTGGTCACTGCTCCGTACCGGGACCATTGCATTACGATTTGCCCCTTTTTTTTTTTTTTAAATGATGCCAGCCATTTTTCAGAGTTCATCAATAGTTATTAGGTCACCTGAATCACTTTATTAAAAAGGCCACTCAGACAGAAGTGAGCCTCATATTACGAATAGCCAACCATTAAAAACCATTTCTTTCTGTACACCGATTTTGGAAAGAAATTTCCACAGAATAACTATGGGCTACCTCAGTCAAGTGTTGCAATATCAAACAGAAAGAAATTCTGAAAAAACACCCTGTGATAGATAAGCGCAGAAGGGATCGTCTTTTGTCTGTACCCATTTGGAAAGAAATAGCAGACAGGAACATGAGTCATACCTAGTCGATAGAAGCTTTGTCGCTTCTTCTTTGTTTTCTCGATACTTTCTCACCCTATGACACTAAATCTTCCATTTTCGATGTGAATTTCAGAGTCTTGGGTATGAAGATATATCAGCACATTCTCCTCTTTCCTGAGTTGGGTCGATAATGAGAAGATGGCACGCGTCGGTTATGGTGGCTTAAAAATCTCAAAAGGCTTACTATCACGTGGGGCGATTTCTGCCACAGAATTTATTCAGCAGTTGAAGTGATTTCTGCGTAGAGCACTTTATTCTAAAAATCGTTTTTTTTCTATATCACAGCCCTCTGCTTGTCGATCAACACTTACTTACTTACTTTAAGTGGCGCTACAGTCCGAGGTGGACCTGGGCCTCAGTCAACAAGCTTCTCCAGCCAGGTCCATCTCTGGCTAGCTGCCTCCAGTTTCGCACGCTTAGTTGGCTGAGGTCCCCTTTCACTTGCGTGCGCCACCTGAGTCTTGGCCTTCCTCTACTGCGCTGTCCCTCAGGAGCGGATTCGAAGACTTTTCGGACCGGAGCATGACCCAGCCATCTCAGTCTTTAGATCTTCACTCTTCTCGTTAGGTCGATGTCGCTGTACAGTCCTTAGAGTTTAATGCAGACCAATAACACCCTTATCCATTTTTGATAATGTCCATGCCTCAGCGCCATAGAGCAGGACCGGGATTATTAAGGTCTTATAAAGGGTGACTTTTGTTGTCCGAGAGAGGGCTTTGCTACTCAATTGCCTTCTTAGCCCATAGAAACAGCGGTTGGCAAGAGTTATTCTTCGTTTGATCTCAACGCTCAACACTCGCGGAAGCATCACTGACTTCACCCTGCTTTCTCCCGATTATGTCAATATCGTCGGCGTTTGCCGTGGCCTGAAGCCACACTGATATGGACCTATCAGGTTGTTGACGAACGGCTTCAGGCGTTGACACAATAAAGCAGATAAGATCTTGTATCCAATGTTAAGGAGACCAATGCCTATAGAGTTAGCGCAGTTCAGAGGGTCTCCTTTCTTGAGAATCGGACAAACAATGCTGAGGTTCTATTCATCGGGCATACTTTCGTACGACCATATTGTACGGATGAGTTGATGTATGCTCCTTACCCAGTCATCGCCTGCCGCTTTGAAGAGATCGGCAGTCGAGCCATCCACTCCAGCAGCTTTGTTGGACTTCTTCTTATCCTTTTTTTAACCCTTTCCTCGTTATACGAACTTATGCGTAACGAGTTTCTTATTTTTACTGCATCGCTGCTGCTCCGCTGATGGGGTTGGCTAATGTCGCAGACCGCAGAACGCGTCTACATAATGCTCGGTCCTGGATCGCTTCAGTGGTTAACCCCAGGCGTTGTTGCGCATTTGCCATCTGAGAAATCCAGGAATTCTTTTCCCGACCTCGTTTTCTCACAGTTGCAGTGACCGTAGTTGATAGTGCCTTTTTAACCGGATTTTCCGCAGATCTTCTTTGAACGTGGCAATACCAGCTTATTCTTTTCGCCTCAAGCTGTTCGGTTACCGAATTCTTTATATGTAGACTTCCTCTTATACGCGTAGATCTAATGCAATCGCGTTTAGTGACTCCACTAGACATCCTTAACATTTTCATTTCCGCTGCCGTCATTTTGTTTTTAACGCTTTGTACATTGTCCAGCACTGTGAACCGTATATAAAAGCTGGTCTAACAAACGTGGTGTAGAGTTCCCTCTTTAATTTAAGTGGAAATTTTCGGTCGCAAAAGATTCCCGAATTTTCCCGCCATTTCATCCATCCCACACTCACTCTGTGGTTTACGTCGTCGTCACATTTCGCTTCCGTGTTAATGATTGATCCTAAGTACTTAAAGATAGTGCTTTTCGGAAGAACTATTCCGTCTAACATTATATCCGGAACAGGTCGCAACGGATGCGCAAATGGGCACGTCAAATGCTCCGTCTTTGAACGACTTATTTTAAACCCGTTTCTCTCTAGCGCATTTCTCCATGAATCTAAGGCGTTCTGTAAATCTTCGACGTTATCGCTAAGTATAACTGCGTCGTCAGCGAAGAGAATTGGCGTTACATTTGCTTCGCGCATGCAGTCTTTAAAAGATAGTCGAATACTACGTTAAAGTGGAAAGGGCTAAGTACGCTTCCTTGATGAACTCCGACATTAACTGGAAATTCTCTCGTTAGTCCGGCAGAGCTTTTAACCGCAGTTTTCACGTTTCCGTACATGTCTTGGACTTAAGCTTCGATATAGCTATCTTCACTTCATCCAATTCGGGTGGACGGAATTGTTGGTCATTATCGTCCAGGTTGATTCGGTTGATTCTACCTGACAGCGGTATTTGATTCGTCATCGCCGTTATAGAGTCTGCAGAAATGGTCTTTCCAAATCCTCAGCATCGACTACGACTGTACTACGATGTTCCCTTGTTCATCTCTACAGACTTCGGTTCGGGGTTTGTTTTCGTAGCATGTTAGTTTTATCTTTTGGTAAAACTTCCGAATCTCATTCCTGGAGTAGCATCTCGCAATTTCCTCGAACTCGCGCTTCTCATGCTCTTTATTCTTCCTCCTGAGAATCCGGTGTTCGTCTCTCCTCTTCCGCTCATAGAGCTCATAAGCAGCTCTGGTCCTTCTAAGCAGCGCCGCCTTATATGCATCTTGCCTAGTTGCATGTGCTTGTCGGCATTCATTATCGAACCAGAGGTTTCGTTGTGGTGGACGAGTGAAACCCAACACATCAGAAGCGGCATCTCTGATGGCGTTTTGGCAGTGTTTCCAATGATCTTCTATCCAAATCAGAAAAATTGCATTTGAAATAGAACGTAGTGAAGTTCCAACCTTTGTTCGCAAAACGAGCCATCTTCCTTTTACGAAATAGTTCCTGAAGTAACAGTCAATGTCCGGATTTGTGTCGTTGACCCAAATGTCACTAAAATTGACGTACGAGTAAATATCTATCCGCAACGAAGAAATTAAGACATCGACTTGTATGCCTAAGGTAAATTAATTTTCTCAAAAAAATTGTTTTCTTTAAAAATATAAGCCAAGGATATGCACACACATAACTCATTCAAATGCACATGTTTGTACGTATGTATGTATGGAATGTTAATCTTGTACATTTTGCTTGCGTTGTATCGGTAAATCTATTCGGAAGCAGTAAGGTATAAAATAGCAATTTCACAGATCGCTGATACGGGAAATTCCCTAGATTCCCCAGAAAGATACAAAGATACACAGGGCATGCATATGCAATCCTTCGATGCATGTTAACTTCAATTTTAAGGAAAATTAATGTACACATGTTTCTAGGATGTACAATATTTTCTCCCTCACAACCGCCCTGCTGCTTGCTATATCATTTGCTTTTTTCTTCTTCTTTCTTCCTTCCTTCTTTTCTGCTTCTGCTTTCTTTTCTTTTCTTTTTTTGCAGAGAGGTTATGTAAAGCGATTTAGCCCAAGAAGCCAGCAAAAATGAGATGCGTTCCTGATAGTTCTGATGGGTTCTGATAGCGTGTACACATACATATATAGTATAGTATACCTTTTTAAATTGGATGAAAAATGAGAAACTCAGTTGGGCGGGTTGTTTGGTTGCTTTTGCATAGTGAATGCATGGAAAGGTGGAAGTTATCCCGTCGGCGTGATTCTATCTCTGGACTATGTAGATAAATCGACCTGTGTATTATATTTAGAGACAATGAACTTTGCTTTCAATTTATGTATATTCGTGGAAGGTAACTTGAATGCAATTCCATTGTCTAAACGTAGAATACTTCAGAAATATTGGATTTAATTCACCAGACTGAAGAGCTAAGCAGGAAGAGGTATTAAATAATCATTACTCTTTTAAATACCATTTAACACATTGTGTAATGCCGCGCTAATACCCTTCCACCATTAACCGCATCATAAATTTACAAACAGTTCTAATCCCGGAATTTGATTAGCTTACTGATTGCTGTAGCATTAACTACGTAAATCTGCTCTCAATTAACATGAGTTTTGAGCTAAATTGCTACTCTCCAAATCCGAAATATGAGTATTCCCTCCGCCAACATGTCCTGTGGAAGGACCTATGAAAAAAAAAAATGAGAACTAGTATAAATAAAAATTGCTAATCCTCGGATTGTTGTGAATTTAATGATGCTTGCGACTGTTATTCATTGGTCATTACGAGAATATTTACAAATCGATAAATAAATTGTGTCGCCAGTTAAGTTAATTGTTCGGGATTTCATTTTATCACCATAAATGACAGAAATAATGGTAGAAATATGATACAAGTATGAGAGTTGTGGTTGTGGAGCACCTTCAAACAAAAGGCCTAATTGGATTTGATTTGTAAGTATTTCCGGATCTTGGAGCTGATTTCTATGTAGTGGAACATATAGTAATGGTGGAATATCCTTACAAGTAGAATTTTCTGCGATTCCTTGATATGAATCATAGGACTTTAGGTTATATTGTTTGCTTTTCCAAATGAAACATTTGTCAATATTCTTCTATTGATGTCGCCGCTTTGTTTAATGAGTGTTATAACCTTGAATGCTCACCAATATATTGCTCATCAGATAAACAGCTATGTGAAAAATATAGCACTATGGTGAACTTTGTACTTGTTATGCATATTATAATTTTCTCTGCTCATGTAAACACTCTACATCATTTGTAGAATATCTGTCTGGCATTCAGTGATATAATGCAAGAACGAGTTTGGCAAAAACAGTAATTTGAGATAAGAAAATTCCCGTTACACGTAATGAAACCAGATTTGTGGTGTGAAAAATAATAGCACTACAGTGAAGAGGAAGAAAACTGAAATTGACTCCTAGCGATGAGCGACGCATACTGGAAATCGAAGTCGACCCGCCTTTACAACCACCTCCTCGTCCACCACGGTTAATAAAATCTACAAATTCTCCAGCTGCCCCCTCAATACAAGAGACCAAAACTGTTTCATTATCAACTCCTCCCGTCGCCGCCCCACGCAAGCTCATCAAACATTTTGGGACAACATGGACACCTTCCGAATGGAGGTGTAGACTGGATACTCGTAAAATTAAATCCGATATAAGTACATTTTTCATCAAAGGCACCCGCGTAACCGCTGATATTTCTTGGATCACGAAATTCTTCGCGGACAAATACGGCATCACCATCAGCAATTGTGAAATGTTCCTGCCATCTCACCACAAAAGTAATCGAAGTTAACACCTACCAAGAATTAGGATAAAACGAAGCTTAATTCTAAGTTACCTAATCCCGATTCTAACCCCAGTCCCAAACCGAACTCTAATAAAATACCAAAACCTGTCCCAAACCGTCCCAAACCTGACTCTATACCGAAAACCGTTTCCAACTCCCGTTACAAATCTGCTTCCAACTGGAGATTTAAAACTAATATATTCCCCAATTTCACCCCTCCCACTCACATCCCGAACCGACTTCATCAGTCCTCCAATTCTATTGCACCTGCCGCCTCTGTTCCACCCAAGCCCCCGCGTAAACGCGTCTCTTTCAAATTAACACCATCCGCTCACACTAACTCCTCTGAAATACCAAACCACTCTGCACATGCCCTCACTAGCACTTCTTTCCCTAATTTCGATCTTAAAACCGGAGCCAAGTATCCGAATTTCATTAGGTCTCATATTATAAATCCCCCCCCCTGTAAATGTGTCTAATGCCCTTTCAATTACCGCTGCATCGCCCTCAAAATCTTCGTCCACCTGCCCCATTTTTGACCCCCTTCTGCCTCCCACAGTTAAAATAACCCAACAAACTTTTGACACAACAGAATGTCGTTATGCACTTTCTAGGCTTAGAGAAAAAAAAGACGTACGAGAATATACGTCTTCTTCTAGCGTATCTGCATGACAAATCAGACTCAGTTTGTTATGAGGGAAAAACTAAAACCAGCGTCATGGTCTCCATACAGCAGGAAGGTCTCCCTACTGACTTTACAAGTCTGAGGAACTTATATATCAAGTTTCACGAGGTTTTCAATATGTCTCCCCAAAAAGTCTCAGACGAACTTGCTGCTTTCGGTAACTATGTGCACTCAAAAAGGATCTCACACCTCCAACGGAGCAGAGGTGACAATGACAAATTTGTTCATCTCTAACGTGCTACCATTGCCAGTGTTTCGACCATCCGCTCCTACGCCCTCCCGAAATAACCTTCCTGTTACCTTCTACGATCAAAACGTAAGAGGACTGCGAACTAAGACCCGTGCCGTCTTGCGCCAATCTCACGCTCTCCAATTTGAGGTCTACGCTCTGACCGAAACTAATCTAAATCCCGATATAAAGAATGAGGAATTATTCCCCCCTAGTTTCAATGTTTTTCGAGATGACGATCGTACCCGTCCAAATAATGATTCTCCCTGTCGAGGGGTCCTATTGGCCGTCCGCGATGACCTAAACTCTTCACCAATCGCTGTTTTTACCTCCTCTAAGCTTGACTTCGTTTCAACAAAGATAACACTCCCATGCAGGTCCCTCTACGTTATGTGTTTTTACATCCTACCCGCACAACCAATCGAATGCTATCAACTCGCTATCGATGCAATTGATCATATAATTAGCTTATCAGATCCTCTCGATGATATCATCTACCTTAGCTGCACTGGGCTCAATCAGATGATGAGCCTTTTTTTTTTATAGGTAACCCTAACTCGAGTAAGGAATGTCTCTTCTTGGATGAGCTCACAGACTCTAGCTTATGTCAAGTAAGTGGTGTCTCCAACTAAATGAGTAGGCAATTAGACCTAATTTTCACCACTGATCCCATAAATTCTTCTGTCTCGCTCTGTTCCTTTTCACCCACCACTTCTTCTTTCTCTTTTTCATCACTTTCCTAATCGCCCCACCCCATTTGCAACCGTCTCTTCTTACAACTTTCATAAAGCGAATTTCTGCAAAATTAACGCATATCTCAGTAAGTGTTCTTTTGATTTCGCCAATATGTCTCTTAATGATGCTCTCTCTATCTTCTACAGAGAACTATTCTATTCTTTATTTCTATATGTCCCCTTTTTGCGCAATAAGACCCCTTCTACGAGCCCCCCGTGGTATAATCGTAAGCTTCGCTCTTTACGTAACAAGAGAAACAAATTAGGGGCAGTCCGATGGCAGAAAATCGGACGGTTTTCCTCCATCCCTCTCATACGAAAATATATCATCAACCGATCCGCATACCATAGCCAACTTTTTTGCTTCTTTCTTTAAGCAATATTTTGCCGATAGTTCCTTCGTACCAGATCCCTCTTATTTCAAATACTTACTTAACTGAAATGACATAAAAGTTGCCTAGTTTGATATAATTTCTAACTACGCGTTCAGATCTTTTTCTTTGCCAAACTTTTTCTCTGTTTGGAATCCCGTTATTTTAAGGGAGCCCAAAAAAAACGTCGAACAACGTGTGAGGAAATATTCTGTGATATTCGGGAGAAATAAATTTTTCAGCGAGTTAGGTACCTCACTGCTTTACTGCTGAAAAAAAGGGCCGACAACTCATATACTATTAAAACAAAGGTTTGTTGTTAAAGATAATCGATTCCCTCTTCGAGTAGTTGCTATTGATGAAACGGGATGAAATATTAATTGAATTAGTAGGGGAGCGTATTCCCCCCTTGAACAGGGAATCAGCTTGCCAAAACGAGTTCCTTCTATGGCAGGAGAGTAATAACGCACCTTTTTCCAGGCGTTGGCTCAAGTGGTAGTGTATTGACTTCGCAATCGGAATGTTCGGCGTTCAATCCCAACCGTGCCCGAAATACATTCTTTTTCAGGCAACTAAAACCAAGTGAGATGAATGGTTGCCTAGAATACAAAAATGAGTTAATCTACTCTAATAATATCAGTCTCCCCATTAAATGTTGGATGCCACCCATGGAGCGACATAACGACTGAGACTTTCTGAGATCTTTCTCTCTTTCTCTGTCTCTCTCTCTCTCTCTCTCTCCCAATCTCATTTTCCGAACAACTTAACACCGCATTTTAAGAGTAGTCGTCTCCTCTTGAGTATTAAGTTATTTAAAAAAAAAACAGGCCAATGCACGAAAAAACACCTTCCTTGATCACTCGTAGGCCACTGATTTTGCCTGACGGTCCATGACCTTATATTGGCATTATTGTGAACTATTATTGAAGTCGTACTAATAGGACGGGACGTCTCACCTCACGCACTATACACCCCAGACATGGTCCTAGCAAACTACGCAATATTTCAAAAGTTAGGAGAGGTTGTGTGTAAGCTTACTCAAGCAATTAGGCCCTTTCCGTTTCATTAAAAAAAAAAAAAACACTGTGGCGCTGGCAGCCCAGTATAGGCCATGGCCTGGCTTCTTGATACTGATTTGTGCTGCTCATGTTGTCATTTTAGTCACATCTGAGCGGGGCCTACGGTTTATCGCCGAGTCCTATCGACACTCCTTAGAAGCTTTTTCGTAGGCAATTTTACTTTCGGGAGTTTGCCATTGCCCGCCGAAAGGGTGATGACGATTTGAAAAATTGTTGGTGACCCAGCCAGGAATCGAACCCAGACTGTCTGCGTGATAGTCCAATGAGCTAACCATCGCGCCATCGCCATCGCCCGTTTCATTTACACGATTTAAAAAAAAAATCCTTGTGCAATCCAATCCTTGTAAAATTCCGGAGCATTTTTACTCATATCAATACTTTCTGGAGTTCACAGGCTACGTTGTCTTCCAGAGACTCCCAGTCTTGATTTTATTCGCATCTGATGATGGAACAAATAAAATGTTTAAAAATATCGCTGATTACAGTCTTCGAAGTGAGAAATGCTGGAAAAAGTGTCAACGTAAAGCAAACAGGTTACTCTAATCGAAACGTATAGAGTACGCTTGGTTTCTCCATGCACGATTTCCACCTTCCAGCACACCAAAAAGGTCTACATACTAGACCGTCTTCGAAGACGAAGTCAGAGCTACTTATAAGACACCAACTTGACTCAGTTTTAATACGTTTTCCCCGACGGTTATTGCAATACAGACAGTGTGGCAAATAATATCCCGGACTGGGTCTAGCAAATGTAAACAAAACACAAACTTCAAAACACATTCATAACAGAGATTCGATAATGATTTAAATGCCCGCCCTAGCCCGAAATTGCCCGTATTGAAGCTACATGTATGGCCGGAATGAAGCCAAAAAAGCATCCTTTCAACTTCAATTTCAATTTCAGGAATAAATCAGTTGAATACGGTGGATGGTTTAACACACGCACTTGATTTCGAGCCGCTTTCGGTTGCTGAGATATGACTTATGTCCGGGATATTATTTACCACACTGTGAATTATAGAGCATATGCAGTTTAGCACCAATCAGAATGCTTACTTCGAGCAAAATAAACTCCTGGCTGGTTGGGGATCAGGACTAACTAACTAACTAATCAACAAGATGACTAAGAGACTTGGAATATAGACGTCCAACAAACCTCCGTCGTCGATAAGCTAGCAAGATTCAAATCTCTAGAAGCAAATAGAAAGCAGTTTGATATCGCATGGACACAGAAAACAACCCCTGGTATCAGTCGCATGCGACAGGAAACAGAATCGAGTGTTGTTCATATTAAACTAGATATTCCAAAGTATTCCGACGAGTTTTTGCAACTGTTTTGAATAGCATAAGAGTGCAATCTCTACCCATTTACCAGTTCCAAGATCTAAATGATCTCTGATCTATGTAGTAGGTCTTTAACGCTTGTGCTTAAAACTGGACCTCAGCGATGACCACTCTGACCATACCTAACCTACTCCATATGCATACATATAAGGACTTTCGAAAGTAGGGAATGATTGCTTGGTGCAAACACTTTCCCTTCTCAGTAATTGACCTGATTTAAAGCTAGTTTGCCTTGTTCCCAGAAAGACTTGTTTCCACAAAGCAAAACGTTACCGTAAATCACCTATAGATCGCTTTCAATTGTCTGATTAATGCATACCGCTTGGGAGCATTAAAACCACGAGGTGATATTCCTAACACCATAAAGCTCCCGAAAATTCCCTGCACTCAAAACTACGAATATTTAGTAAATATAATAATTTCTTCTTTATACATAAATAATTAGCATTTAATTATTTAAATAGTATTCTGGGGGAATTTCTTAAACTATGCCTTACCTGGAATTTATGAAATTTAATTTCGCTCCTCTAGCATTACATTGAAACTTCGAATTGCTGGTAATTTATGTTCAAGCATGTAGAACACCACGTGTTCCACCCCAGCCCTTGCCCATCACCGTCAATATATGTATATTATCGAACACACCGAACACAAACACCAAATCATACGGTTCAATTCACCACCACACGATGGTGAACCGTAAATAAATCACTCCTCGAATCGTGTATAACATTTGACTCCTTATTAAATCCGCACATCGCGTATGTTTCGCTGATTGGAATTTCTGATGTTGCCTGGTTTTCTGTTGGGGGCCGGGAGGTGAAAGTAGCATGGCGACGGCGACGGCGGAAATACTATGACATATGTGCTCGTACCTACGAATACGTACAAGGTAGGTTCGATTAGGGTTCAATGCGATGACTGAGTTGACAATTAAAGTTGAATATTTTTAAGCGGCCCATTCTATTGCTGTTTTTTATTGAAATTTGAAAATTCCTATACGAGTACACAGTCTTTATCGTTAATTTTATTTTAATTTGTTGTAAATTCAATTCAATAGACTTGGAAGGCGAGGATTGGTTACTTATGCTCTACCAGATACAAATACATTCACTCGTGTCTTTTATTTACTCAGTCACACAATGGTTTTAATGTTTCATAAGTGAAATGCACTTGTATTGGCAAAGTGTATTGAAGCCTATTGTGGCTTTAGCAAATCCCATAAACAGAGGTTTTGGGCGATTTCAGCAATTTCTCTTAACTTGAATTACGATGAACTTCAACAGTTTTCTGCTCGTTACAGACCATGCCTGCCAAGACCAAAACTGAGGACAGTTTAAGGGGAATCCATCAAACTCTCTCAAAATTACGTACAACCACCAGAAGAACATCAGAAAAGCAACCTCTGATGTGCCAGGTTTTACAACATTTAGCTACAAAGTGGGAATGGTTAGGTGCTGTAAAAACCCAGCGGGGTAAGCCCTGACAGATATCGACTTGACGATATCCATTGTTGCAACTGTTTTTCCTACACATCAATTTGTGCTTATACCTCCATGTGGTAACCATCGGGTACTGGTTGGTATCCATCCGGACTCGACCTGCTAAACTTAAAAGCACGAGCAGCCAAATATAGCAGCACTTTCAACGGGACAGCCCCAGATAGAACCAATGGTGAAGAAAAAAATCACGGAACAAATGAGATCTTAACCGAGCTACTCCAACATATTTACAGCTCAGGCCGGTAAGGGTTTCCGAGACCCAGTCAGGTTCTTAGAAAAGAGATGGTGACGGGTGAGCCCTTTATGCACCAACGACAACGCTCACATCCCTAAACGGGTTACTGGCTTCGGTAAAACTGACCCCTCATCCTAAGGCTGTCAAAAATGGAACTGACCCTCCACGTTGAGGGTTGTGCTGCCGGGCAGACATTACTGCTATCCAAAAAATGCGATGGGATGGGCCGGAGTAAAAAAAAGGCTGAAAAACTGCGACATCTACTACGGCGTTTGTCATCGACGGCAAACGCAGAGCTTGTTTGGATATGGAGTTGTTGTTGGAGGCAAGCTGAATTTGCCAAGGCTAATCGACTTTGCGGCTACGCGAATCATTGTCGTAGCTATCCCGCGGTTCTCTCGATATTCACAATAGGACTTGGAGAACTCCTGATCAATCAACCGTCAACCAGATTGATTACATTATGATCGACACAATACACTCGTCCAGTATTATGGATGTCCGAACGTTCCGAGGAGCCAACATTACCTTGTTGTAGCCCTTGTTGTATTGAGGTACTGTTGCTGATATCCCGAACAGCGCTAGGGAATTTCGACGTCAATCGGCTAAAATCGCAAAAGGTCGTCAAATCCTTTTAATCTTTTAAGAGGTCCCTTGCCGCTAACATCAGGCATCGAAGATCAGTGGCAATACTGAGCTTCTGATGTGCTGACTTTCACTCGACGATCGCAATAAAACCCCTGGTTTGATGACGAATGTCGGCAAGGACATATAGCTAAGAAAGATCCATACAAAGTGGCGCTGCAAAAAAGACTAGAGCTGCTCACGAGCTCTATGAACAGAAGAAAAGAGAGACGAACACATGCTTCTTAGGAGGAAAATGAAAGAGCATGAGAAGTGCGCGAAGAAATTGAGAGATGCTACTTAAGTAATGAGGTTCGGAAGTTTTACCAAAAACTAAAAACCCCGAACCGAAGCCTGTAGGGACGAACAAGGGAACACCGGGGTAGAGTCGCAGTTGATGCTGAGGATTTGAAAAATAAGAAGAGAAGTATCAGTCTTCTTATGATCTTTTACAAGATCTTAACTGCCTTATTGTGTGAACGCCTGAAGCGATTCGTCAGACCAGGAAAATCCACCATCGACCAAGTATACACACTACAGCAGATCATGGAGAAAACCCCTGATCGATACACACCACCTATTTATCGAATTTAAAGGGACCTCAGCCAATTGAGCATGTGAAACTGGAGGCAGCTAGCAAAAGATCAAGCTGGCTGGACACGCTTGTTGACTGACGCCCAGGTCCACCCCGAAATGTAGCGCCACCTACAGTTAGCACAGTGAGTAAGTTGCTATGAAGTGGGAGTGGTATCCTGCAGCTATTTAAGCAATGATGGCAACTGAGATGAGAAATCCTATTCTATTCTAAGCGTACAAGTAGAGAAGAACTGAAGCAAAATAAAGTTGACTCATATTGTAGATAGATCTTGAAGTGCATCCTTCATCAACTTTTAGATTACTTATAAGAGAATCTTTTACAGTGAGCTATACACTGGATTGGAGTTGACATCCTAAATAAACTCATCCAGTTGTCCAGGAATAGATTAAAGCTCCCGCTGGTCTATCAAAACCGTAGAAATTAGCACTCAAAACAGTGCATCTTCCGATGCGGATTTGGAATTTTCGGCAGACTCAGGGAAGAAATCTTGTACTCAAGACTAGTAAGCGAGGGTATTATAAGAATCTGCGTCAAGGCTAAGTTCGCTTACATAAACCTAATATAGCCGTATGTCCTACGAAAACAAAGACCACCAAAACCGGTTTATACGAGCTCTTCGACAAGACGTATGAGCAATGGCGGAAATATGACTATCTACTCAATGCGTAGATAGGAAATTATGATATTTTTGGTAGAACAGTAGAACACAACTATGTTGGAGCCAACGTGAGAATGTGGATTTCCCAAGCTCCACAACAACAAAGAACTACTCTGGGAAGGAATAACGAAGAAAAGCTCCAATCGCAAGGGGTTGCCAGAATCTTTCCCAAATGGGTGTCTCGAAATCTCTCAACAACTCCTATGTCGCCACCATCAAGAACCAAAGATCACTGACAACGCTACCAACATTCACTTCACAGACGCTGCACCACAACTGACGTGCTAGGTTTCGTCCTACCACCACCATAAAATCCTTAGAATTCCAGCAAGAAGAGGCGAAGAAAGCGGCGCTGCAGCAGAGAACAAGAGCCGCTCGTGAGCTCTACGAAAAGCAAAGTTCCTGTCCTGTTCCATCGGCTTCTCAAGAAGAATTAAAAAGAATGACATATTGAGAGGTTATTCTCCAAGAATAACGTACGGAAGTCTTACCAACAGGTGGAAAGGAACTGTCAAGGCAAAGAAACCTGCACAGAAGAAGGAAACCTTATAGTAGAACCACAGTCGCTATTGAAAATATGGTAAAAGTATTTCCAACGTCTCAATTGCGCCAACGACAGAGGTATAAATCTCCTCAATAGCGCATGCAAGATCTTATCTGCTATATCGTGTGAACACCTGAAATCCTTCGTCAACAACTTGACTGGCTAGAAAAGTACATAATCGTCTACATCTTCACACTCTGGCAGATCCTGGAGAAAACTCAACAAGTCCAAGTCTATACCCAGAATCTTTTGCTCTATTTAAAGACTGCATACTATATGACATCATTTATAGAGAAGAACTACTCGTATAAAGAGCTATGAGTAGTTTTGGCAACCCTGTCAAGCTCGTCCGTCTATGCAGAACGACAATGTACAACGCTCGTTGTTCTATCAAAGTCAGTCACGACTTAACTAAGACTTTTGATCTCAAAAAAAGGTTTAAGCAAGGAGACACGCTTTCATGTGGCCTCTTTAACATCACACTTCAATGAATGGTGCCGAACTCATAAGCGAACACTGGAGGTAAAATCTTTCAGGGAACGCCAATTAGCAGAATACAGCGGCTGTCACTGTCAACGGTCCTTTTGCTTGTACTGAAACAAAAGCTGTCAAGTTGGGTTTATCGTTAATAAATTCAAAACCAAGTTCATGCTATTAGCTGATATCCATCGGAGAATTGGACAGAACGTCACAGTCGATAGCTACAATTTCGGGGTAGTGAGAACTTTGTCCGCCTCACTAGAAATAAAATGATGATTCACTGTTGCCAATAGCTGTTTTATTGGGCTTTTGAAACGAGGCCCTATCCCGAAAAAATAATAAGACCTTGATCATCTCAGCCCCGCCCTATAGCCCTCAAGCATTGATTCTATTGAAAGCGGATGAAGAAATCCTTGGTCGTTTCGAGGGACCAATTCTTTGCTAAATATTTGCTCCCGTTTTCGTTAACGATTTTTAGAGGAGCTGAGAGGCGACATCGATCTATTCAGAAAACTGCAGTTCAGTCGCATGAGGTGTCTAGGACGAGTACAGCGATAAGATATCAATACTCCGGCCGGCCAAGTCTTCGAATCTAATTCAGAGGCACAACGCAGTAGAGACGACGACAACGCAGTAGAGGTGGCGAGCACAAGTAGAAAGGGACCTCAAACGACTTGGATTGCGCAACTGGAAGGTCTTGTGAGATGAAGCCCAGGTTCACATCGATTTTTAGCCCCACTTAAAAAGTAAGCAAGAACTTTTCATTTTCACAAGAACACTAAATAAAATCAGTTATTGGTTTAACTGAAGGTTTATCTCGGACTTTCTTTAAAAAGATCAAATTAGCACAAACCTTGTAACGTTTACGAATCGACTACAGTACACTGGCTATTTGTAAGGACATGACAGATATAGTTTTCCTATTTCTAAAGCTGACACTAAATCACCGATTTGCAATGGCAAGGTGTAATCATTTCTAAGGAATTTTTTGGAACTTTGAATTTATATTTTAACACAATTAACTCTTCTATGTCTACATTCACTCAAATCGGGGATTCACTCGTACGACATTTAGTTGCAGATTTTTCAGACTCACTTTCCGTTTAAAAAGGGCAAAAGTACCTTTTGTAAGCTTTACTTCGCCAAGCTTCACTAAGAACTACGTGTCACACTCAAAATTGCTATACTCCGCCCGACGATACACCTCGACGCACTAAAGACGAATTCAATTCCTCCAACTCGCACACCTTTTTTGTCGATACCCCCACAGAAGTTCAATTAATTGGAATTCAGATTTTGTAACAAATGTTTTATGAACCTCATGGATATGATCGCGTACTGATCGATTTATGTAGGTTCTCCTTATAAGTGAGGTTTGGTGATTCGCGATCAATAGACTGGAAATATTGTTTCATTTCGTTTTGTCGGATATCTTTTTGTAAGAATACTTGAGTAAATGCCTAGGTCTTAATGTTGCCACAATGTGGGGTAAGGTTGGATCATTGAGCTCAGATCAATATACATAAGTTTGAGGGTACTCTTAATTTATTCGTTTTTGATCGCTTGACCATGTCATACCTTATTCAATAGGGTGAACGAAGTTTTATTTGAATTTGGGGTTTAAATTCCTAAGCACTTCAAGGGTAATGAACGTCTTTTTGATTTTTTTTTCTTATAATTGACTCGCGCACAAGGAATTTGTACCGATTTACGTTGGTCTTGAATGCTTGGAGGTTATAATGACTAGGAAATAAAGAGCTCGACAGGGCGAGTTTTGGCTTAGGTAAGAATCACGATATTTTAGGGCACGTCCGAAAGTAGGCTTAAAGATGTACTGATGACCATTCATAGTATTACGGTTGGAGGTTTGAAGGGACTGAATGCAACTGAGGTGAAAATAGCGATAAAACAAGATGAGACAGAAGACATTACGGCGGTAGTCGATGTTGTCAATCGGCTGTGTTATATTGATTTCATCTACAAATTTTATCGCGCGAATTTGAATTCTATCTGGTAAGTGAAAAGAAGTCTTGAGGGCACCTGACCAGAAGTGCGCCTTTTATATTGAAGCCAGTTCAGAGGGGGTGAAATATTTCTTACATCGTTTGGGAAAACCTAGACATTTCGCAGTATTTTTGGCGCCTCGAATATGTGGTCATTACAACGTGTGGCTGGATATTTGAATTTCGCTTTAGCGACAGCATTGTGTTTTTGAAGGCGGAGACAACACATTCTGGAAGTGTTAAGTTGGCTGCCAAGTGTGCAGGAAGTAGATTGCTTTTATTCAAAGAACTGACAGCTGGAATGTCATTATAAATAAGCATTGGGATTGGGGAAGAGGACGAATTTCTAGTGTTTTTGACGAACGAACAAACATTTTTACTACCTTTGGGGCACGTTTAAGAAAGACGTTGCAAACATTATTGGCTTGTTTGAATTTTTTTCGGTTTTCCTCTTTCGAGTTGGTCTTGTAAGACCGAAAAAAAACATTTATTTAACCCTGACAGTCTTTTTCTAGCTCGAGTCGTAGCACGCCTTTTCTTTTGGTTTGATACACTTAATCCGGTGTGGGATAAAGGATCACATTCCAAAGATAAGAGTGTCTGTGAACATATCAGCAGCGGCATCCACGTCCACTGATACGTAGTGTGGTATGACCGATGACTTTGATGGGTTAGCAAGAGTCTTACAAAAAGAGATGTACAACGGAAGACTTCTATGCATTATTAAGGACAAACCAGGAGCAATGTTTTGTGATTTCGGCATGCAAATAAGGTACAAGCATAATAATAGGGTTTAAGCGTTTACATCTCTACATACTAGGCAGTTTCTTCCCTGATAAACTTAACCTAAGCCTCTCCTTCCGCGTTCCCAATCACTTTAGCGTGTTCTAGGCAGAAATTCTGACAATCAAGGAAGCCCTGTCCTGGCTGAGGAAAAACGTAATGTCTGCAGTGAATATCCGCATCTTTTCCGACAGTCAGCCGATATCCAATCCCTGGTCTCATGCTCTTGTAATTCAAAGACAATTGTAGACTGTCGATCATCTCTTATAGAGATGGCAGAGCAGTTCAACATTCACCTTTGTTAGGCCAACGAACTTGCCAAAATTGGAATCACTACCTAAACCCATTATACCTGAAAATGGTAACATGGGTATTATCTTTCGCTACGTGCAAACTTTAGGTGGACGGTTGGATCGACATGTTTAGCGACGAAACAAATTTGGCCAAAACTAAATCTGAATCGCTTTAAGAGTTTGATCCTTCTAAACAGAAAGCATCTCAGCGCTATCATAGGTGCTATCACTGGACACTGCCTTCTAGGTAAACATGCAAGACGGCTTGACATGTGTACCAACGACTTCTGCAGAAGCCGTATGAATGTTGAGGAGTAAGAGGCAATCCAACACCTCTTTGTACATGTCTCCTACGCTTCGTCAAAAGCTCAAAATAGTTTCTTGATAAGATCCACGTGGCATCACAACGGGCAAACAGGCCTGAGTGGGTTGGTTTTCTAACAGCCACCCAAACTGAACCTAACCTAAATATGTGGCAAGAATGAAGGGCAAAACCCTGAGAGAGATAAAAAGAGAAATTCGGGACCGAGTTCACTGGAGAAGATGAATATCCCGAGGCTACCCCTACACGTCTTACAGCAAATGATGATTAACGAAGAAGAGAAAAACATTAGAATGAATCTATTTGAAACAAATGCTTGTTTTACATTTTGTAGGGGGTAGAAAATACAGAAAACATGGTGATGATCTATGACAAAGTCGATGTCACCTTACAACTTGAAACCTTAGCTCAAAGCGTTCCACCATACTAGTGACCCATAGATGAGGCACTGATATTAGACGCACTACGGCTATGTACATCCACAACTTCAACCTTGGTCGAAATTCCCACTTCTTTCCAAAGGTTCTGAAGCAGCAATAGAAGGCAACGCATGGTTTCCTTAACATGCGTTTAATAGAGATAAAGAAAACTAAATGCACGCGTATTCACATATGCATCACATGCCAGGTGAGCACCGCTCAATGTCAGCCCTAATTATACGCCCTTTTGAAACCTTGCCACCTCGGGTCAGAAAGGCCCTGTACTGGTTGATTGATTCAAATTTAAGTAGAACAATCTACGTGTTCAAATATGCAGTTGAATGTGAAAACGCTTGGTTACAGCGATTTTAAGTGCAAACTAGATTAGCAACTACACCGCGTTTTATGCAACACTAATATAATCTGAAAACAATTTTCATAAAATTAAATGCATACACCTCGACGCCAAATAAAATCCCTTAAGTATGCAAGATGTTAAAAACTCGTAAAGTAGCTGAGAGAAAAACCATAAAATCTGCTAACAGAAATGAAAACACTATTTTTTAAAAACTCTTTGTGTCCTTCGACCTGGCAGCACTGTAAAGAAAAGAAAGTGACGAAAAAAGACAAACCATTGCAGGTGGCAAACTTCACTTTCCTTGCATCTGTTTGGTGCAAGTATACGCTAAAATTGAATTCGCTTTAAGTTCATTCCATTGATAGCCATCTTCGATTACTTTTGTGTTCACCTATAGATGACTCTCAGATCGATGGACATTATTAAGGTTACGATGGCACTATAGACATTTGTGGGAATTGGTGTAAAAAAAATGCCATTGTATTAAATGTTAGTTCTAACTTGCAGTATACCTTAAAAACTGCAAAATAAATTATTCAATTGCAAATTATTCAAGCCACGAGTTGTATCTTACCTGAAATTTATCAAGATCCACCAAATACTTTTCGGTATCACACATACAAGTACATACATATATTGCAATAATAGTCATGCATTTAATGCTATTTAACATGCTCTGGACACCACTTTGTTTGTCTCAAGATGTACTTTATTTCACTTCTATTTTTTAGGTGCCCAAAGCATTACTTTAGGTGGCACTACAGTCTGGGGTGGACATTCAACAAGTGTCTCCAGCTAGCTCCATTCTTATCCATTCGGTCCAAGGCTCGTTCCGACCCCGTTTCCTACAATGTAGTCGCAGTGTTCTTATTTCCACATCGTTGTTTGAGTCTCTATCGATTTAAAGCATTTCCTTATTGATGTTCTATTCAAAAGCCCGTGAAGGTCGTACCAAAATATTTTTTTTCGACTGTGTACCCCGTGGCCTTAGGTCCTGGATTCACATTCAATTACCAGTTCTGTGATCAATAATCGCTCTCTGATTTTTGATTTTTATTTCTTGAAACCGTTCTATAAGTGGTTGTCGAGCAAATGATAAGATTTTGGGTACAAAGTAACAGCTTATGCAGGAAGTTCCTTTTCTGGGGCAAAACTACTTACTGCTCAATTTGCAACTCCCCTTACACTTAAAGATTTTGTTGTGTCTTAGGCTACACTATACTTGGAAAAAATACGTATGGATCTTAACAGACACAAATTCGCTAGTTTAGATAGTATATTTCCCATTCTTCTGAAGAGTTGTTCTACTACGATTCATCAATTCTACTCTTTGAGATTCTTTCCACACAGATGGAAAACAGTATTTGCGCAGCTCCTTGAAACATTCGAAAAGCACTTACGTCCTTTCTTTCCAAAGTCATGGATATGCTGATAGACCATCAGTTCTTCAAATGTCTCGAAAAACAAACACTTTTCAATGTATTCGTAGCAAATCTACGTTTTTGATGTCATGTCTCACCGAATTGTGGAATCAAAGCATTTATCTTTCTGACGAAAGTAACACAAATAGTTGCACTGGATATTTCAAAGGCATTTGACAAAGTTTGGTATCAGGCTCTTTTTATGAAAATGCGTACATTTGGGATGGATGAATCTCTTCGTTAATGGACTAGAAATCACCTTTCGGTTGCCCGAAGTCTGATATGTACAAGATGAATGCTCTTCGTCAATTTCGTCAATAAATCCCTTGTCTGCTAATCCAAGATATAGTATTCCGTTGCTGATGCCCATGCTCTTTGGCTGTAGAACGACAATCGCAGCTTTTCCAAGTGCTAGGATTCTTGTTGTTAATTGGGGAAGTGTATTCGGGTTGTTCTATTGTTAAACGTTGTCTTGAAGGTAGCATCCATTGACTATTATTGAGATAAGTGTAAAAAAAAAATCGAGAAATAATGAAGCAGGCAACAAGCCTCAATGATTGGATTTGCGTTAACGATGTGGTTGTTTTTTTTTTCAAATTCTTCAAACCCTGATATTCAATTGTCAACATTTGTTTTTGATTAAATGTGACAACCAGAGAGGCACACGTGAAGTAAATCATTTTTCAGCAAAAACACTTTACTTATTTCGTTTCGTTGATACTGATTTATAATTCGACGGAAGCACACAATTGGGTTCAAAACTCCTAACTCGAAGGACGAAATGTGTGCTCTTCAAAACCCTTATCCTGCCAGTTCTGCTTTATGGTGCCGAGTGCTGAACGATAAGCAAGAAGGGACAGCTGATACTGGGTTCCTTCGAAAGAAAAATACTTCAGCGGATTTTTGGTCCTGTGTGCGAGGAGGGCGAATGGAGGAGAA
Organism: Volucella inflata; assembly: GCA_928272305.1. Taxonomy (NCBI): domain Eukaryota; kingdom Metazoa; phylum Arthropoda; class Insecta; order Diptera; family Syrphidae; genus Volucella; species Volucella inflata. The sequence goes on from OV743720.1 coordinate 86,595,027, forward strand.
GATTCAACCGCGAACCCTACCAAGCTGTACCAAGATGTGGATGTAGTTCAAAAAGCCAAAACACGTCGACTACATTGGCTCGGCCACATCGAGCGAATGCACATTATTGGTCAAGCTAAGAGGATCTTCGAATCCCAGCCCCCAGGTTCGAGAAGACAAGGAAGACCGAACCTCCGTTTCAAAGACCAAGCCATCGCGGATGCCAGAGCGCTCGGTCTGGACAACTGGAAGCAGTGTGCCCGGGATCGTAGAGGATGGAAGGCAGCAGTGTCTTAGGCAGAGACTCTACACAGGTCGGGAGCCCGTTAAATAAGTATGTAAGGAAACACTGAATTAGCTGCAGAAATGTATCGCCTCGTTAATGAACTCTCAAATTGTACGCAAGCCTCATAATTTTCCGCGATGGTTTAGGCTCGGAAATCAACCTCAGAAGTTACGCAAACTCACAAATGTTACTTTGTTATTACAGTCAGTCGTTTCAGTTGTTGCTGTCACAGTTTTTGGAAAGATCTCGTAATGTCGGAAAGAATTCAAGTAAGGAATTGATTGCTTTAACTTGAAATTGTTTTTGATTTGCAGAAAAACGAAATGAAAAGAAACCTTCGATACTTAAAGGACAAACAGGTGAGATGAGGCATTTTGTTTTTATTTAAAATTCGCCCTCTCCCCATGAACATAATTAGTATAACCCGATCATTAATGGAACTTGCACTGAAAGTGGCTTGCATAATCGTGGGCCTTAATTGATTCATTTCTTATTAGTTCAAAAACAAACGCAAAATTGGTCCAAATAAAGCGTTTTAACGCTCGTGAATTTCACTTTCATCGAAATTTCGGTAGAATCTTGTTTACGAAATCAATATCAAAAATATTGAGCGATTCCCAGCCAATAAATTAACTCGTCCGAAATTGGATTCTCTTCTTGTTGCTTAAAACTTGGAAATTAAACACAGAAAACGTTTCGATTGACTTTATTAATAGCACACTTGATTTTAGTAACTCTTTTCCTGCCCATTTCTCCAGACTTTTAACAAGTTTTTTCTTTTCGATTACTTTCGGCATTTTAATAATTATGTAATGTTTGTGATGACAATCAACTTGAGGGTCGATTAAATCGATTTACGCAATGACAGTTCCGAATTTTCTAAGAATTCCTTTCTGATTTTATATTTGTAAAGTGCGCACTATTACACAATAACTTTTTTCTAAGACTGAAATTTGACATTTCAAATCTGCTCAATTGCACTAAGTTTACTTCCTGAACAACAAACATAAATGCAGCAACACAGTAATAAAATCAAAAGGAGAAAAACAAACGTCAACAAGAGACATCCAAAATTTTACTCACGACTTTCAGGGCAGCTCACTTCCCAATCTCATTTTTTCGGTTTCTTTTTGCTCTTTTGCACTAGCGCAGTTCGAGAAGATGCACGCCTCACAAGTCTTCGTGTAATAGCATACAAAGCACCGCAGAAACTTATACATAAATTACGAGGTGCATACATTTATCCGATTAAGTGAATACCCTTACTATTACCTTTTGCCAATAAATTGCAGTAATTCCACACTTTATATATTTCAATGTTTAAACAAAATAATCACCCTATTTGTGAGAAATTAACTCGTTAACCTCTTCAGAGCCATCTATGCCAACGTAAATTTGACACTTAATCGGTTTTTGTCCCAGCTATCTGTCAAATCTATGCGAAAAACCCAAAGCTCATGCAATCCCAAAATAAAACTTCTGATATGAACGTGACATTTGCAGCATCGTCATAAAAATCGATGCCACTACCCAGCTGTGTGCAGTTCTGTATACACTCCATCCAATTGGAATTATAAAATCGTCTGTATACTGTATCTCGTGCGTTACTGATTACGTGCACATAACGACGTTCACAATTCACGTGCTTTTGCGTATAGCACAGCTGTTTGCTACTTCCAAACCGGCCGAGGACGCCAACTATTTAAACCAAACGCGAACGTAAACAAAGCATCATTCACTCAAACGTTTCCCAAGTAAAAGGAGCTCGCTCTAAAAAACCCACAAATTAAAGCAATTTGATAAAGTGAAATTATTATTTATTAAATAAAAAAAAGCAATCAAACAAAAACTCCAAATTAAAAATGACTTCTGTAATTAGACGTTGTTCAAAGACACAGTGCGAATTGGTGACACAACTTGCCAAGCAAGGTAAGTGCCATGTTTCAACTCGGTTGAATTGTGGTTAAATAAATTTGTCGATGTGCCCCAGATTAATTTTTCTAACCTCAATCCGTCTTTTTTTTTTTCTTTTTCATTAATTGTAGCAACTTGTTACTCAACCACAACAACCGGACCAAATGCCAGTAATTCAAAAGTCAGTGCAAAAATGGCTGCTTTCCAGAAGAAGATGCGTGAGAAGACACCCATTGGCCGATTGGACGAAATCACCGGCAAACATCCCTTCCAAGAGAAGGAACCCCTCAAGCCATGGCCAAATAATGTGAACCCACATACCGGCGAAATTGGTGGACCTGCTGGACCAGAACCAACCCGCTACGGAGATTGGGAGAGGAAAGGACGAGTTTCCGATTTCTAGTCGTGTTGTATACAGTGATCCAGATGTGATACCTGTTTTTAAACCTTATTTTGTATACGACAAACTAACTACACTATCTATCTAGATTTAAGGATTCGTGAAGCTTTACTTTTAGTTTTTATTTTATTTTATTTTTTTTTCGGTTAATTATGAGAGGAATAAGTTATTTTCTTAAAAGACTGCCTTCCATGTAGACGATTAACATTTTTATTTTGTATTGTAATCGTACTTTGTGTAAAATAAAAAAGAAAACAATTCACAGCACAAATGTGTGGCAAAAAGAAAGAATGTTTTTGATTTCTTCTTTGGTTTTGTTGATTTAGGCAAGAAATCCCATCATAGCTGCGCAAAGTTGTCCGACTTGTAGTTGTGTGTTGGATATGTCGCAGTTGTTTCATATTGGCAGTTAACTCAAACGGAAGAAGTGGAACTGGCAATGTTTGGAAATTGTGCAAGAAGCAACTGTACCCGAGGGTATGTTGTGTGTTTGAATTGGACTTTGGAACGAAATTGGATTCATACGGACAACTTCATATCTGCTACATGTGATCTGAGTATATGTACATTTTTATATTCAAAAACGTAGTTTCGGGAATGGAAATTTGAAAAGTACAGTCATACACTTTTGGGCAACTGGGAAGAACACAGAATTTCATGGAAGTAAATTCGTCAATTTATGAATCTAGGTCACAGTCTTAGTTAAAGACTATCTACAAAAGTGCACGTTCTTTTACAAAGGAGACGTTGTTGTTTTTGTTTTTTATAGAATATCAACTCAGTTCATTGACTCATTTCCTTTTTCAATGGTAAGACCAAACGAAGGTTGTTGACTAGATATTTAAGTGGTTGCAAATTATGCAGTCGGTGTAGCAGTTTACCTTGCGTGCGTTTACAACACAAGTTGTGACCTTTCACTCATGTTGTCTGTTCGTGTGGCATCAACTGATAGGCACTCTAGGTGCACATCATTAAAGTCGAACACGAAACGACAACTTTATGTCTAGGGAGATGTGTTTACCTTATTAAGCATTGTAATCAACCACTTTACTAAGCCTTTTTCGTTGATGTTTTGAGTTACGACTGATATATTCAGGCACTGTTTCATATTTCAAAGCAATTCACTTTTCCAGTCCATTTCATTTGATTCTAAAAGAGTTTATGAAGCTTTGCTGGTTGTTCAATGGAGCCAGTTTCTTATGTAGTCGTCCTTTAGAATTGCGTACAAAACCGTAATAAACTACATCAAAAGTGTTACAACAACAGGACCGCTATTCCCACACAGGCTATTCCGCGATTTGTTCCCTAGGAATGATAGTGTTTCGAAGGGCAGTGGAAGGGTAAAATCAAGAATAGAAAAAAACAATCCCGCAGAATGGACGGAATCTCTAACTTTGAACCACAGGAAGCAATTCAAACGAGAACAGAATCATGTGTGATTTTACACAAGATGTTTAACAAAAGGAAGATTCCCACAGCACTCACCCCAAAAGGTGGCAAGTCCACAGGGGAACCGTCTTCCCATAAATCCCCATGCATACTGGATACAATAGAGAAATTGTTTGAAAAATCATTCATTCGGGACTGGACCTGTACACCAAAGCAAACAATGGTGTCTCTAGCGGCTTGTGGAAAAAAAACAGAGCACCCAGGCCATACAAGTAGAATGCCCAAAGCAATTTCTCGAACCAAATGGAAAGGCGGATGGAAACAGTACTGCACGGTCATGACGAATGATAACAAAAATGTTTGTAACTCTGCCAGCTGGAACATCGTCGTGAAAGCGTTACGAAATATGTAAATGCTAAGCTATGATACCAACTTCGACTATAAGAAAATGATTTTAAAGCTAGAATCCTCTTGCCACAAAGTTTAGTCCTAGGCCCAGTCTCGTGGAAATAAATGAATGTACAATAGATGCCTGCGAATGTTTAGCCAAAGAGGAGTGAATATCCATCAACATTAGATAACGTCTGCATTGACGATGAGTGAAGCAGGAGATAGCACGACGAACTGAATGGACTGCACTGTAACTAGGTGGGGTGAAAAGTAACCTCCTTGACCGCCATAATGCGCTGCTACTGCAAAAAACGTTATGTTGCCTTGAAGTCCGTTCATATTTAGGCAAACATGCCAAATTTCAGTGCGATACTGTCTTGAGTTTTGTTTTGACAGCTGATTGTTGTTGACGTATTTGGCATCAGTACCTATTAGACAAAAACAATTTTCGTTCTCTCATAAAACATTATTTTTTGAGAGGCAAAACGGCGAAGGAAACAAAAGAAAAGTTGGATAAATACTATGGGGCTAATGCTCCGTCAGATTACACCGTTTCGAGAGTTTCGTGGTGGCCGCAACTCCACTACCGATCAAGTCCGCAGCGGCAGGCCCTCCGATGCGGTTACGGAGGACAATGTCAAAAAAATACATGAAATGGTGTTGGCTGACCGGAAAGTGAAGGTGCACGAGCTGGCAGATACCACAAAGATTAGTACTGAGTGCACACGCCATATTTTGGGCAATATTCACAATATGAAAATGTTATCCTGCCGCTGTGTGCCGCGCATGCTCACTCCTGACCTGAAAGAGTGCTTGCTGATGCAGAATCGGGCGGACTTTTGGCATCGATTGGTAACTGTTGATGAAACCTGGATCCACTATTACACACCAGAGAACAGAATGATTGCCCGAAGAATGTCGGAAAGGTTATGGCGTCGGTTTTCTGGGAATGTCATTGCATACTCTTCGTGGACTACCTCGAAAAAGGAAAAACCATCAAAAACAATCAAAAAAGGAAATCGCTGCAAAACGGTCTCACATGAAGCGAAAAAAAAATTTGTTTTTGCAAGAACATAAGAGCATCGCAACCACGGCTAAAATCAATGACTTACGGCTCCAATTGCTGTCGCATCCACCGTATTCGCCCGATTTGGCTCCCTCGGACTATTATCTATTCCCAAACCTCAAAAGATGGCTCATCAATAAAAAATTCAGCTCACGCGAGGAAGTCATCGACGCCACGGAGGACGTTCCAGAAAATTACTTTTCGGACGGGATCAAGAAGTTGGAAAATCGCTGGAATAAGTGTATCAAGCTAAAAGCGGACTATATTGAATAAAATAAAAAAAAACATTTTTTTTCATTCCCAGGAGGTTACTTTTCACCCCACCTAGTACATCGACTTAGGCAGAAGAATGAAAATTCAACGTCTGAGATGACCCAGTCAGATCACCGATCCGGTCCGAAAAGTTTTCAAATCCGCCACCTAGGCACAGTGATGTACGAACGAATTCGGTTTTGTATGTACGTCTTACATTTGTACAAGTTGTTAGTGGAGCTTTTCAGAATCTGAGCATTTACTTCCGTTGACCACAGCATCCCAGTAAGTTTTAAACTGAAGAATGGCAACCCGTTCATATCAAAATGAGCCAATTTCTCCTACGTCATTATCCATTGACTGCGTGAGTCTGTTAGCGTAGTCCCAGTATAAGTTTCATCAAAGTAAATGCACTTTCGACTTGACTATAACAAATAGGTTTGCTATCGCAAATATCTGCTGATAAACTCGTAATACGTCAGATTAAAAAGACTTGTCTTAACTGCTGATTTACTCGTACTTGCGCGATATTTTTCATAGCACTATCGCTTGCCGCATGATTCGTCATTCGTCATGACCTTAAGAGCCGGACAATATTGTTCTGATTTAAAGATTTTCATAATAAAAAAATAATTTCGATATCCGCACTATGTATGCTGTTGGAAAATTAGCGATGGAAGCTTCATAACCAGTCTCGCAAAGGAAGCACGTTAATCTGAACATGCATTTGTAATATGTGTCATAGCAGTGAGTCTTATATTAAAGTTATCAACAAAAAGATCATCACTTCCATGTATCTCGAATGGCTATTAATCTCTTCTATCCTTATTGATCGCATGTCGCAGTAAGATGAATTTAAAAAAGACGGTTTCTCGTATTTCTAAATTACTTATCATTTTGAGCTATTCTGTTCGAGAGAATGCGATATTTACAATATAAATAAATGATACACCCAACATTTTGATAGATTTGCACACAGTGGTCTTAATGATATGTTGCAGATAGCCTCTATATCCTTCGGATGGGTGAAAGTTTGCCATGTATACCATAGATTTCTATTAAATAGCATCAAGCCAGCTCTTGTTTTTTGTTTATTTCTAAACCATCTCTAAATTTATTCCACTTTGTGATGTCTGGAGTTGCATCGGTAATAGTCGCCAATAGACTTGTTCGATAAGCTTGCTAACATACCGGAAACCCATCGCCGTCTTGGTACAATATAGGTAGGTTCGGTTCGGCCCATATTGGCTTGAAAATCAACTCTATGAGCTCTTTTATACACCAGGCTTAGAAGAGATGTTTTCCATGTAGATCGTGGCAGTTATTTTTTGAAATTTGAAATTCTACTTTTATCTTTCTAGATATATCCACAACCGAATGCCTTGCCACTTAATCACTAAGTTAAGAACAGAGAAAATTCTATAAAAGGCAGATAAACATTGACGGTCTACTTAAAAAACAATGAGATACTTTCATGCCCTCCCGGATATTTCAAATACCCGGTAATAATATTTATTGAGTATAATTTGTATCTTCATTAAGCACTGACAATAGATTTTGTGTGGCCTTGCTTAGACAGTAACATTGTTTATTATTTTGTGGCTTACGATTTTGAGACATTTTATCTGCTTTTTTGTTAAGAATGACAAGGTGAACAAATAAACAAAATATTCTTTGGAATGAACTTTGCTTTTACCTAGATTGAAACGTATTAAAGATCCAGTCTGTGCAAATATGAGTTCAATTGTTGTACTCGTATTAAGCGATAGCATCTGGAGAATTTTATTAAACGTTTTTTTTTTGTTTGGTTTTGTACGTCCTTAACTTAATTACTTAGTTCCTGTAACCTTAAGTGGGGCATTGGGCGTCCGAGATGCTTGCGTGTCATTATGAGGAGGTTATTACAACAAGTTTAAGCTCTCTCCAATCCATTTCCAGATACGTTGCATCTATCTGTACCAAGTTTGTTTGGACTGTTCAACTTTCTTCCAACTAGAGTTAAGGCATTCCACTGTATGGTATATTTTCCAACTGAACTATATATGTATGCGAAGTTAGCTCTCCCAATTTTACACTTTCTTGTGACAATGATTGACTCCTTGACTGTCTCTACAAGATACAAATTGCCAAGAATACTATATCCTTAAGCCGATGCGTTGACTTCCATCAACAAAGGTTTACTGCGTATGGGAATCAGCGGTAATAGTGCATCCATAAAATAGTGACTGCCTCTTCATCAAAGTAGAATAGCCGAAGCTGTGCTCTCAAGATGATTATATTATTCTATCCCAAGGATACCGATTGCAGATTTAGCTTTTCTTATCCTATTGCCCACAACGAGTTTGGTGATGCTAAAACTTCCCTTTCTGACCAGTTGCTTTGCTGCTCGATGGGAATGAAATTCTACGAATCTCACTTCCGCTCTGCTAAATTATTTGCCATTTGGTGTAGGTCCATGAGAATCATCTCAAAGCAAGCAATTAGGTCTGCATAGTCAAGGTATTTTAATACGGATTTCATTGCCTTTTTGATTCCGTGCCTTTTCTTGGTCAGGAATACAATAATACACAGAGAGGTCATACTACATAGCCTCACACTCTACTGTGTAACTCAAATGCCTCTGACATGTAACTTGTGTGTAGGTTGTGATATTTTAAACCCTCGTAGGAAGTGTTTGTAATGATTTCTTGGGAAATGTCTCTTGCGCAAAGTATTCCACATATAGTAAAGTTAAGATTCACTCTATCCAATACCGTCTCGAAGTGGTGAACTGTATTTTTGGTTAGTAAATCCCTTTCTACCACTCGTTCAACATTAAGGTAGCCGAAACGTGTATTTGACATATGTCTAAAGAAACAACTTCTTGTGCGGTTCTATTAATATCTGTTTTACTAGAAGGTACAATGCAAAACAGGAAATTTGCTGCAACCAACAAATCACTCCCATCCGGGTCCAGCAAGGTCCCACCCACGCTCTTCACTAGATGTGGACTGGAGCATTAGGAACCCATAAGCTCTTCTTGTTTGTTATGTAGAAGGTTTTGCTATTGCATTTTATTCACCCACGCTCGGGTTGGTGGAATTTTTGAAATTAGCAACTATTCTCCATAAGTCCAGATGAATGAAGTTCCAGAATTTAATCGCTGCATTGAAAGAAAAGTGTCGCAACTCCAAATAATCAACTTTTCAGAAGAGCGGGCGTTTTGAAATTTTGCAGCGAATGTATCGGGTTTTCCAATAGGGACTTGACAACTTCGAATTTAATTTGTGAACGCACTCTTTCACTAATCATCAAACTGTCATTGTCAATTAATCGGTAAACTCAACATTTTCATCATGGTAAAGTACACGAACGAGCAACGTCTGCAAATTATAGAAATTTTCTACCGAAATTCGAAGTCGGTGATTGCAACTTTAAGAGCGTTAATTCCAATTTTCGGTCGTAATTCTCGCCCTAGTAGACAGGCAATAACAAGTTTAGTGCAAAAATTTGAGTCTACATATTCGTTGTATTATTTGCCGTGTCGACCCGTTAGGTCGAAGTGTCGAGAATATCGCTGACGTTCAGGCGTCCGTAGCAAACGATCCAAATAAGTCAATTCCACGGCATTCTCAAGAATTGGGCATCGCTCACCGATTATTTTTGGCCCGAATTGGAAGATATGTACTTGGACGACACGTGGTTTCAACAGGATGGTGCCACAAGCCACACAGCATACGTTACAATCGATCTCAAGAAATGGGCCAGTCGATTGGCTGCCTCGTTTGTGCGATTTAACGCCGCTTGACTATTTTCTGAGGGGCTACGTTAAGTCATGAGCTCAGAGCCAACATTGAATGCGAAATAGCGGCCGTTTCGGCCGAAATGTGTGGCCGAGTCGTTGAAAATTGGGTCCAACGAATCGACCGATGCAAACGTGCCCGCGATGGTCATATGAACGAAGTCGAGTTCCATTCATAATTGTTTTAATAATTGGTTTGCGTTTTATTTAAAAAAAAAAGTTATCAAGTCCTTATTGACAAACCCTTTATAAGGTTCGATACTACTACTCTTTTGCGGCCGGGGAGTGCTCTTTCACTTGCGACTTTTTTTCGCAATGTTCTGACAACCATTGGGGCCATTTGTGAACTCATAACTCAAAAACACCGAATTTTGAGTTGTGACTCTTTTCCATTAATGCAGCGGAATCATTGGCCTTGTTCAACACCCAATGTTCGTCATCCAAGAGTCCCTTCATTTCCGATATTTCCACTAAAAAATTTTCAGCAATTCCCAGATGGCATTAGGAACGGGTTTGTATGCAGCAGCTCTTTCTCGCTTTCTACCGTTTTGAAAGGTGGACAATAAATAAACCTTATATAGGTTACAAAGATTTAAAAAATATGTAGTCAACATCAAGAAGAACCAGAAAAGAATATATAAAAATAACTCAGTATCAAGTTAAACTATTTCACGAGTCTCAACCCCACACCAATTCAAAGCATCCTAACCTTTTCTAATGGTACAAGTATTACGAGTAAATCACTTTATTTATGAATGAGTGGCTTAATTGATGTGGGTAAATCACCTCATGAATCACGCGCTAAAAGAGGATTAAATCACTTATGACGCAAAACCAAATACAGAAGAAACGGCTTCAAACATAAGCAAACTAAGCGTCTCCATCTAAATAAAGTGCTCGGGGAAACACTCTTGTTTGGGTTACATAAGTTTTGAAGATGTTTAAGGTTTGTGTGGTTAATTTGGGTGCTTAAAATTCGACAACTTTTAAGCTGTGGCTCTTACATTGTACCACGTCAAATGAAATCATCCAACTGTTGGTCCTGATTACAGCGCATAATTTTATTGAGAACAAATTTGTTTTTGGTAAAGATAAAATGGAGGGATGCCTATTTCTGAGCCTGAATCGGCCTGAACCTTAAGAAAGAAGCAGGCTTGTAAAGCCTGTACCTGTCTCCAATTTCGCACAGCACCTTGTTGCGGGAACTTTCTGGGACCGAGCAAAACACAATCTCTTATAGACATAAGATGGACGCTGACAATAACTTTGTGCAGAATAATTCAATTTCTTGAGCAGATGTATTTTTCCGCAATATATTAACCCTGGCAGAGAAAGGAGGGAAGAATCCCACATTACCAGCCCAAGCATGCAATTAAAATTTAACTGGGATGCTAAGCCTTACTTAAATAAGGTATGTAATGATGCTTTTTGACGGAATTCTTTTGATAAAGAGAATGGCAGAGAATAGATCAATTGCTAGGCGATGTTAACAGTGACGTTGCGTGGGTTGGGCCGCCCGGGGCAGGCCCAGTTAAACCTACACCTCTATCTTCAAAATTTTGTCAACTGTTGTTCGTACTACTTTCTAGCAAGTGAAACAAAAATGCAGCAGCAAATTTAAAATTTTCCCATAATGGTTACTTTCCGATTTCCCAATCTCTAAGCGGGTAAAAATTACTTACCATCTATATTTCCGTTACGTTCGATTAAAATTCCAAGTTTTCGACATACATTTTGAGCATAAGTAAAGCACGGTCTACCAATTCATATCGTTTTTCTGTAAGGAAGATCTGTAATGCGTTTATTTTTTGAGCACATCGATGAAGGTTCAGTCCTTCTGTTTAGAAGTTTATTTGGGCATCATAAGCTTCGTGCAGTACTGGTGTCTAAAAGCCCACAAAACACAGAAATAAAAACGATTGCAATGCTATTAGAAATGCTCCTGCAACCGTCCGTGTGTTTAGGTTTTCGTCTGCCTCCGTCAGTTTATCCAAGATATTAAAAATGCCCTCATAATGGTTCCAGGTATTCTCGACTGCATGGGCTCTTCTGCTCCATCTTTTTCTTGCAGTATCATCAATGCTTTGTCTAAAATACCAAGCAGAACTTTCCAACGATGTGTGGACTCGGAAAAAATTAAATATAAAGGTAGATATGCGTTCTAAGGTACCGAAGAAAGTGACCGAATTTGCAGCATGTAAACAAACCAAGTTCAAAGAGTGACTGGAGCAGGGTATTAATTCTGCTTTGTGGTTTATGTCTTTCAGTCTTTGCTGCACTCCTGTATATTTTCCAGGTGTGACAGCAGCATTGTCATATGCCTGACTTCTGCAATCCATAATATCAAGAACAACAGCTTTTAGCTTACTTAAAATCATGTCAGAAATGCCTTCAGCTGTTTTGTTCTTTGTTTCAATAAAATCAATAAAGGATTCCACAACTACTACTTTCTGATATTCAATTTTAAGATAACGCAATACTTGACTTGTTTGTACTTTCTGTAATATATCTGGGGTACTATCGAATATAATGGAATAATATTTGGCTACGATATTTTCCTGTCTTTTAGCAATTGTCTCTCCTATTCGAAGTCTGGCTTCTAACTCCTTCCATCTGCAAAGATTTTGGTTGTGTTGGGGACTTGATTCATGCCTGCCAACTTTGGGATTTACATAGTTTTTGCCAGTTACTAAAACCATCATATGAGCAAAACTGTGATGCGTTGTTTTTGTCCGCAATTTCAAACAAACGGCAACAAAAGCAAAATAATGACGATTTAGAAGGAGAATAAGCCATCGAAGAACGTTAGAACGCTGTTAGTTAACGTGCGATAAAACCATTCTTTCGTTAGCTGCCTCGTCGTTCCTGTCGGTGCAGCAGAAACCGTGTCTCTTACATGCTGCACTACTTCTGGACCGCGTTGCACAAGAAGCAATCACATGTATCCATCTATTTCATTAGGCCACTTTCTCATAACATCTAAATTTTTAGCTGATTCCAATGCTCATCTCTCAGTGTCAAATTCAATGTCAGAATCAGAGACAGAGCCGGAGTCAGAGCCGGAGTTGGAGCCATAACTATTGACAACCATATTTGAACATGTCGTTACAGATTGAGAAGTTGTAGAAATCTGTTCAAGTACAGCAGCATTTGCATTTCCAATAGAAGGACGTGAAGCTGAAGGTGACATATTTGGAGTTTTAAGTTCAGGTAACAGAATATCTTTGTTAAGTTTTCATATTACTTTAGAATCCGAATTGTCAACAGTTAAAATCTGTGTTGGAGATCTTACACTTGATGAAGAGACTAAAGTTTCAGAAATAGGAAGTTGCATATACTCGTATTTAAAGATAGACCCTTTGTTTTTCTTGATTCCGCTGCAAATTTCCGCCCCAGCAAAGTGCCGCCTGGGACTTTTTGTAGACAGAACCCTGGACGTTTAGAAACAGCGATGACGTCTGAAATTATTTTCCTGCTTTTCATACCAAATCAACTTATTTATAACATAAAATACGTGCAGACAGAAAAGCACAATTTGGTGTGAAACTTGCAATCATTCGAATTCAATCTTATCTTTACACGAAGGAGAAAATTGTTTAAGCATCTTGTTCCGTATGTTTAGTTGGTAAATGCATGAAATGAAATGTTTTGATAATGAATTGGAAATTGAACAACCTTGTATCTGGAGCAAAGCATTATGATTGTTTTCTAAAAGAATCACAATTTCAAGCCTGAAGTAGGTTAAAACCACCATCATATTTATAAAAATTGTTTTAGCTTTTTTAATTCGTAGATACTTACTTCCTGGATATTAACTTATTTTCATTATCGGCTTGTGATTCATTAAGGCCAAATAGAAATCAATTAAATCGGCAAGAACAAAACAAATGCTAATTGTCTTTGGCAAAAGATAAGCGAATTGCGATTTATTTGCATTACAAAGATGAAATTACTGCGCATTCAGCACGGAAGCACAGTAGACTGATATGGTGGAATATATAAAGGGTTGCCATTCTAGATGAAAAAAAAATTAGAAGTACAATGGATACGCCACGATTGGTTTCTTTAATAAAATTAAATATATTGTATATTCTGGATGGATTCAAATACAATTGATATTGAATTGATTAGTTATAAAATATGGCATCTTTCAAACTTTCTGTGCGGAACTATTTACTTGAGGAGAATCTAATATTCTACGACTTTTCCGCTTAATTTGGTCGATTTTTTATGGCCAATGTTAGAGTAGACTTGTCGTTGCACAAAAATAAAATCAAAATATTAAATGGAACGAGCGAAACAGCAAATTGAAAGGGCTTTTTCCAGCTTCATTAAATACCCAATTAATGTTTGGTAGAATTATAACCGTCCAAAATTTGGGCAAACGATCTTTACATTGTCGAAATTGACAGTGAATTTTAGTATAAAGGCTGCCAATGTTAGAGTAGACTTGTCGTTGCACAAAAATAAAATCAAAATATTAAATGGAACGAGCGAAACAGCAAATTGAAAGGGCTTTTTCCAGCTTCATTAAATACCCAATTAATGTTTGGTAGAATTATAACCGTCCAAAATTTGGGCAAACGATCTTTACATTGTCGAAATTGACAGTGAATTTTAGTATAAAGGCTGCCAATGTTAGAGTAGACTTGTCGTTGCACAAAAATAAAATCAAAATATTAAATGGAACGAGCGAAACAGCAAATTGAAAGGGCTTTTTCCAGCTTCATTAAATACCCAATTAATGTTTGGTAGAATTATAACCGTCCAAAATTTGGGCAAACGATCTTTACATTGTCGAAATTGACAGTGAATTTTAGTATAAAGGCTGCTGCGACGTTCGTTACCACAGAGTTACAAACATATTGTATTTTGGGGCAATCATCACGAGATCCACAACATTGATAACAATTCACATGGAATAAAGTAACAGATTCTTACAAATGAACAGATTTTATACGACGTCTTGGCATGGCTTTAAAAATTGATATGCTTCAGAAAAAAATATCAGATAGTCTAGAATCATTGCTCTATGTCGTACTGTTGACTAGCAACAAAGCAGATGATTTCTCTCGAAACCTAGGAAAATAAGATTGAGTAGGCATACTCCTAAAATAGCACGCTGATTTTTAGTACCAAAGAAAAAGGTATGAATTTGCTATCCAGTTTATGACGAACAATAGATACTATGATAGAAATCTGTTTCTCCTTATTGTAACATTAATAAACAATACTACAGCAATAAATTTTAAAATTGTAAAAATTTAACTGATTCATTTATTCTTAAATTCATTAGGAAAACTGTTTTAATAAGATTACGAACATATTATTCATTCGAATTATTATAGATAATTTATCTATAATTAAATAAATCTTGAAGCAAAAAAAAAACAATTTCTTGGTTAAAAAATTGTCTGCTGAATAACAATTCAGCAGAATGCTATCACAGTCGATAGTATCTATATCGTACGTGTCTGTTGTCTTAAAGAAGTAAATAGATCTAAGGTTTTAATTTTCTACGCAATTAAAATCGAGAAAAACCTTGGTAAATGATACTTCTATGCTTACGAGTACAAGAGGATAAAGGAGGGTCTTAGACTCAATTAGTTTCATATTTGCGAGAATTAATGTAACCTCTATCATGTTGTTTTATTGTAATTAAATCTTATAATAAAAAAGACAAGTTTTTCAATTAAAATGCTGCTTTTAATCAATAAAATGGACGAAAATGTTGCTTTAATGTTTCTCTATTTATATCCGTAAGAAGTGTTGTTGTTAATTTTATTTACTTAAATCGATGATCTGGTAAGTATACTCGTAAGCCTAAAAAGTAACCAAAAACGACAGATTTCTAATAATGGTATACGTACTGACAAATAATTACTATTAAAATAGCTTTCCTCGTCCTTTCTCAACAGAGTTTATGATCCCCCTTAACTACCTTATAGAGATAAGCTATAATATATAAAGATATTCCAAATGTGTTAGCTGCTCGCAGTCTTGGATATCAATGTATATCAGATGTCGATTAATATTAATAATGCGCGCACGCCAATTGATATAGGTGAAAACAGATTTAACGATAAATGGCACGATTCAGTACGTTTTTCCCACAAATAAGTACGCCCAACACTAACGGGTTAGACTATACTATATACCTGTATTGTTGGCTGTTCAGATAATGTATGACTTTGCTTACCTGTGCTCTGAATAAAATAAAGGGAAAACCAATGTACAAATGTCCCTTTGGTTAGCTTTCGAAATTCCTTCGACTCGGTAAGTTTAGACGTGGTTTTCTACAAGACGACTTACAACATGCTTATGGAAAAGAAGTTCGTTGTTAAATATGGCAACGTAATTTCGAGTGTAAGACTTTAACACAGAAGATGCCTTACAGCAAGAGGCGCTCATTTCCCCGATACTTAAAAGAGTAGGTGCTGTAAATCACGCTATAACATATACAGATGTAAGGATCAGGTTCATAAATCGATATCATCAACTTGTTTATACAGAGATATGTACTCGTACTTTGCTCATATTAGAAGGTATTGGAATTAAAAACCCATTATATGACTAACATATAAAAGCTTATCTGTTGGGGAGAAAAGTGGTTTATCCCTAACAAGGAAACTGCTTTAAACCAGTCAACTTGATCGAGAGATTAAGTTCATATTCTACGTAGTCCTAATCAGGCCAATTATTGCTTTTGATTTGGTTATGCGATAGGAATGGTCTTGTAGATGTGTCTTCAACTGAACGCAATAACAGAATACAAGTACATAAAATTGTATCCCAATAAAGCTCTTTACGATGGGGCCATACTCGGTAGGATTGACAATTTCGAAAGCATATTGCAAGAACAGTGACCTGACCAGCGACAATGGTCTAATCTTTGAGGTTTATTTCCCCAGTTTTTTGTACCCTGACATTTCAGTCTGGGCTTATTTCAATAGAAGCTCTATTACTAACAGAAGTAATGAAATTCCGTACTCAAGAAAATAAATCCATAATTCCCACATGAAAAGTATTTTAATAATGTAGGGAGGTCATTTACCCGTTTGGAATTCAAAATTATATCCCCAGTCTAACCCGACAGGGAAAAAGATTTCTAAGTCCTTCTCAAAAATCGACGCCTGGCACGTCGACAGCCACTCAGATACACCTTTAATGAAGCATAGTCAGGATGAAATATGTTTTGAAGCGGAGACTAAAGACTTTTGGATCATTGACGGTGATTTGGTCAAAACTGGGTCCTGGTGATATTATTATTGAATTGACAGAATTACTCGCCATCATTAAATGTGTGGCACGGGCATGTTCGCTTAGAATTTGCTGTACAACAATTCATAAAATATATATTATTCCGGGGTGGAATTTCCAAATCACAGTACCATCAGGGGATCAGCAAGGAATAAATAAATAAAATTATGAATGTTTCTCTGGGTCACAGCCACCGATTACAAGTGTCTGTGGGGTAAAGAATTACTACTTACATGTGTCCGAAAATCTGTAAGAAATTCATGGTGTAGCTTCTTTTTTTTTTAAAAAAAAAACTGAGTGTCTGCACCAGCAGCCTGTTGCAAGCTAAAGCCGGTCATTCACAAAGGTAGTGCACTGAGATATAGTCATCATTTACGCAGCATGCGTCGTTACAAGTTGTTTCACTTATGCTCAGCATATTTAAATGCTGAAAAAAAAACCCCGTCAATTCAGCCTTCCGACCGTGTTAAGTGAGGTCGTAAAAGGGTTCAACAAGGCTGAAGCGCAGATGTACTACTGTGTCCAAAAACTAGTCGGAATTTTTCGATTTAAATTACGCGGGTAAATATTTTCGCTCAATATATTTTCTTAAAGTAGGTACAACTGTTTCTGACTTCCATGCCAAATTATATGTCAAAATATTCATTAGTGTTTGAGTTACGCTTGCGGCACAAAAAGTGAATTTGGCGATTTTTACAATGTCTGAAATTATTCAACAAAGAAGTGCGATCAAATTTGGTTTCCTTAATGGAATAAATGCTGCAGAAACGTTGAAAATGTTGAAGAAGGCTTACGGGGACCGAGCTCTACCAAAATCAACAACATATGATTGGTATAAATTGTTTAAAGAAGGTAGAGAACGCGTTGAAGACGAAAAGCGCCCTGGTCGACCATCGACCTCAACTGACGATGCTCACATCCAAAAAGTAAAAGAATAAGTACTTGCAAACCGTCGATTAACTATAAGAGACATTGCTGATGAAATTGACGTATCAAAAGGATCAATTAATATTATTTTGAAAGATGTTTTGGGCTTCAAACGTGTCGAGTCTCGATTGGTACCAAAAATGCCATCTCACACTGCACTGATTCTTCGTGACTTTTTCGCCAAAAATGCAACCAATATCGTTCCACAACCACATTTTTCACCTGATTTGGCTCCGTGTGACTTCTGGCTATTTCCAAAACTCAAAAGACCACTCCGAGGAAAGCGTTTTAAGTTTCCTAACTAGTGCTAAGCAACTTAACGCCATCGAAGGAAGCAACAGCATATTTAATGGCCTCATCCATCATCTCAACCGATGAGATATACCAGCTACGGCTGCTTACCAGCTGCTTCGTTAATATGAACATGTAGTGAGCTGGTTCTGATATTAAGTCATCTGAGAATTGAGCCTCTACTTTCCACTTACGAGTAGCGTAGATACTATCAGCTTTTCTCAGTGGTTCCAGCCTGGTTGATCTTCTCCTTTTGATGACTTTGACCAGCCTAATTCTTTCGGCGACAGTTTCCATTTCCAAGTCTTTAAAAGAGGCACTGTTGAAATCAGAATAAGCTTCTTATATTATTTTTGCTTCAAACTGCTATGATTTTAGGATGCTTAGGACTAAGATATTAAGCCATTTATAAGTTTTCTGGGTGCTCTACAAAGACGCTGCTGATCTGTGTTCCACCAAGGACCGGCGATCAGTAAATTTGCTTTCTAGCCGAACATGCCACTTCAAAACTTTTGTTTAGCTTCTGAACAGTTACCTCTGGCATTAGGAGCAGCACTGTTGGGCTTGCCGAGCTTCTCCTTAAATTGTGTACGGTAGGATTTAGGCAGATTCCTGATTTCTTGATATGGAGATCTCCGATAGTACTTTCCAGCATATTATCTGATGTCTGACCTGCTGGATAACATTAAGTCGATAACTTGCTGCCTTACTCTCGTTGCAAAGGTTGGATGAGAGCCAACATTGCCAACAACCAGATCAGACGATAATATGATATATATTTTCTCTTTTGCTACTGCCCCAAAAGAATTCTACGAATAAGCATTAGCGTCGTAGCATATAGTATATGATAAGTCCCATCTTCCAAGAATAACAGGAAGAAGTGTTCGATTTCCACTTTTAGTGGCGGTGGTAATAGCGAAATAAATAGATGAAACGACAAATTTGTGGCATTCTCCGATCATTTCGTAAATTGTGTCTGCAGCAACTAAATCTTGGTTCCAAAGTTGCGCAAATGTGAATGGTCAGATTGAGTTCGGCGAATAAAGGCAAGTTCTCAGCCTCTCCGATCGTTCGTCATATTATGATGTCGTTTATCAAAAAAACCACTGATGCGTTTATTCCACACCCATGGACCCTGTATGCATATTATATGAGATTTGTATTCATAACGGAAAACCTTCTATATAAGGATGCAGTAGCAGACTTGAAATGTAGATAGTCGATAGAAGTATACGAAAATAGACGAGTACTGTGGTCGCCGTCTCTTATCTGCACTCATTTGGAAACAAAGCGAAACTTAATCCTTCGAAGCTTCAGAAAGGAAAGTGAGTCATACCTACCACTCAATAGTCTTGACAGATGCTTTGTTTAGGTTAGAAAAAATAGAAGAGCCGTTCTTATTTTTCAACTCTCTTTCACATTAGACGAATGCCGGTGACCAGAACTGCTACATTTTGGGCCTATTTGGGACAGAAAGAGGGGGCGCAGTTTCAAATTAGCGAATTTAGCCGACCTCTTTTTCTTCTCCGTCGGCAGTGTGGGAGTAAAACCTTTAACACTTGCGCCTTAGACAACACTTGCAGTCTCTTTGAGCCGTGCTTTTGCCCCACGCCGTGGGTAAATTGGTGCGGATTTTTGAAAGTACGTTTTGACCTCCAGAATATGTGGACCGGCCGCATTCGAAAAAGCCTCAGGTTGATTGTCGCTATTGCGTTTGTTTTTTGACGTCTTTGGAGTTTAGGTCTACGCATAAATAAACTAACATAGATGATTGACCTCTCAGATTTTTCCTGTTGCAAAAACCTCTTTCCATCGATTGCCTCTATGCCTGTGAACCTGTTTATAGATACGTGTCAATGTATGCCTTGACTTCTCACCTGGATTATTTTCAGTACCTTAGGATGGTGAGGAAGTAGAGCATACTGTGTTTTATTGTAGACGATTTCCAGAAGATAAAACAAGCTTGAAGGGCCTACTCACATGATGGGATCAGAAGGCAACTAGATGGAGATTTACTAATTTATAGAATTTCGAGAAGAGCTCTCATAGAATACAGCTTAGTTGCTAACCAGCCTCGACTGAGTAACAGGAAGAGCAATTGATGACTGTGTGGTTTAGCACGTAGGCGCGAGGCCCGATATAATCATGGGCTGCAAATCGTGCACTCGTACTACTGGCATCTATGAAGATTTCACACAATTGGAGCAAACCATTAACAAAAAGATGTGTTTATCTACCGAATTACGATGTTCCGAGATAGTCCAAGATACACACAATTTAATAGTTCAAGAAACGTAGCCGATTACAAAACATAATATTTAGTTTTTTAGCCATACTCGTGCTCTCTGCACTCACGTACTCCAGAACGTGTACAAATGCTAAACAAAGAATCCATTCAATTAATTCTTTTTTATACATATTTTCTAAATATATATATATTTGCCCTAATCTAAACAAAAGTGTGGAATTTTGTCCCCACATTATATTTGGGACAACAAACAGATAAAGTATCTAGAAGAATTCTTTCTAATTTTCTAAATAATACACATTTCCCCGAATTATTAAACAGCACCATTTGGGTTAATGAATCTTTTCCACGACTTTTTTGCCTTTTATCATGTGAAAGTCATGCATCATTCCTGAAATCCATTGTGCCAAATATTTTTGGGAACAAAAATAACAAACGAAAACGAAACATCTCTTCTAATAAATTTATTTTTTAAAAAAAAAGCAAATCTCTTTTATTTCTTAAAATATACAAAAAGTAAGACAAAAATAATAAAAATAGAACATACACAATTAGTGAATTAGAAGATAAGACTTTCACGTCATATTATCGCAATACTCATGACTGCAATCACCACCACTTAATAGCTTCTTCATGGATCAATCATTCATCGTTTATCTTTTATTTAGATTTAGCTAATGCTGTCCCAAGGTAATCTCCTTAACCATATTCTCGCTAAGCTGCCATAGTTGTTCAGCCAAGCTCTTGTTTTGTGACAACTTACTGGGCTCACAGAAGAAGCAATTATTAAAATAAAGCCCAGTTAGTCCGGTCAGTTCAATGGCCGTTGCACAGTAGACTGTTGTAGCTGCGGCTTGTTGCTAAAAGTTATCGGATTTCATAAAAAAAAAGAAAAGAAAAACAGCAAACATGAGTCATTCGTTCAGAGGTATCAACGAGTACATATGTACGGGTATAACTTACCACTGACTTGGTGAAAGGTCGAGCAATGGCAAACAGCAAACGATAGAACCACCAATTGCGGCTGATTTGGGTTGACACCATGTTGCCGGGGTGGACGGCAAACACCGATATCCCACGGTGTTTCCATTTCTGTGGTATAGAAACAGTCATGTCATCATAAATTGTTTGTATACATTAATCACAAACATGTGATGGTGTGTATCTAGAACAAGACCTACCTCAGCCAAGTGCATGGCAAAGAGCACGTTGCACAGTTTGGCGTTGTTGTATGCCATCATGCTCCAAAATTTCGCTGGCGATGGTGATAGATGCTGTTCAGTCAAGTGATCTGCGGGGAGGTTGGAGAATCTGAAAAGAAGGAGAACAACGCATAAGTAGAGATCGGTCATCATTAAAGTAATGAGCCAACAAGCGTACGTGACAAAGTGCAGACATGCTGCTTGGAGCACAACTCAGAAAAGCCTCGAGTTGGCCATGAGTGTTTGGAAGTGTTTGCTTCCGTCGTGATCATGATGCAATGATGGTTTGAACAGGTCTGAGTGGAGTTGAGGAAAGGGGAATATCAAATCGAAATACATATTCGTATTTTTTCGATGTTGGTTCGATTCGAACAAGCAAAATGATACAGTCGTATCTGTAGGTTTCGAAATAGTGAGCAGTAATTAATCAAAATTCGCAATAATTTTTTTATATATTTTGTCATCACTAGAAACTCGTTCTTTTGCAAAAAAATATAAATACATATATTTTAATATCTTGTTTTTGTGGTATGCAAATTTTAATCTGAGACATACAGGAATTTCCATTGTCCGTTTGGTGTCGCTCGCTCTCAAATTCTCAGAATAATCTAGTGAATTTCAGTACATCATTTTTAATCAGAAATATCCAAAAACGATAAAAATCGTGTGCCAGATTTAATTTAATTTAAACTGAGTAAGGAAGCGGTAAGGCCACCAGACGTGTTTTGACAAAAAATATAGAATAGAGACATCAGTGGAGAGACTGACTTAAAACTACACTGCTACCACCAACTTGATATTTTTAAAAACCAATTACCTACGCACATATTAACATTTGTAACATAATATGGTCAAAACAAGCTAGTTCATTCACAAATCATTATTTTACCAAATACACTAGATTTTTGTTTATGGCGGCAAAAAGAGTTAAATTGGAGAAAAAATATAAATATAAATACTTATAATTTACCAATTAAAATATTTTAATGAGAAAAGTTCATAATGTTTAGGTTGTTGTCGTAAGATCATTTGATGACCTGAAACAGATTGTTGATTAATTTCTGTGTTTGAAAATTAAAGCCTATTCAACGACTTTATTATTTAAACCATAACCAACTGTGGTGATAATATTTTTGTTTTAATTGTAAAGATACAAACCCTGATTTCATATTTCATCAACACTTAAGATGCTTGCGACAAAATTTTGATTTTTTAGTATGCAATCTCGAAGGCTACATATAAAATTCCTTAATGTGAATTTTGTATCAATAATATTGATTTTTATTCTGCGGAAGGGGTGGGAGAATATTAAAGATTCTTATGAGCCTGATGTCAATTTTTCTAGGTATTGAGAACGAGGTTAATCTTATTATTATTGGATACCTTAATATAGACATTCTAAGCCAGAATGTTGCTGACTGAGCATTTACTGGTGTCATTTATCAACAAACCAACTAGAACAGTTGGAACAGCAAGACATAGCCTATGTATTAGCTAGCTTCCTTAAGGTGGAAACTGATCAATCCGCTGATCTTAACTTCGATCTTCACATTACCGACCACTGTATGTGGTATTTAAGTTTACTTAAATATATTATGGCGTATTAAATAAAAAACTCTTAACGGAAAACTGGCATGAAGTGTATGCCGAAGAATTGTTTTCAAAAACTTTAAAAAACCTGATTAATAAATCTAGTGTGTCCATAGTTAAAGGTAAATCTCGAGTCATTCTTAAGCCCTGGTTGAATATTTCGCTTCGCAAACAAATTAAGCTTAAGAATAAGTAGTAAGTCTTGCAAACATCCACTTAATTGAAATTTGAAAGTAACCTAGACTCGTATTTGTCAACAAATTAAAAAAGAAATTAAATCTTGTCGTAATAGACACTTTCAAGCCACAGGGGTATCTAAACAAAAGAATGGCATGTTGTAAACTGTTTAAGCTAACTGTAAAACTATTAATCGGCTTAAAGCCATTACGTTTAAAATTGATAATGCTCCTAGTGCCCTAGGTTAATTTTGAAAAAAATTGTCTTAAACGTGGTAAATTGTTTGCCCCACTTTTTCAATTCAAGCATTTTTTTTTCGGGAACCTTCCCAGAATTGTTAAACAGGCGAATGTAGTCCCAATTCTAAAAAAGGAAAGCAGAAAATAAAAACCAAACTACAGCCCGATTCCATTGCTGGCTGTAATATATAAAGTCGTTGTCTTTGAGAATAGCTGTAAAGTACTTTTTAAGCGTAAACCAATTTGGATTCTGGGAAAACCATTCTACCGAAGATGGTCTTCTGGATTTTTGCCAACATATCTTGATGACAAGAAATTCTGAGCTGGATTTTTTATAGACACAACCAAAGCCTTCCAGATCGTAGATCAAAAACTTCTTTTTTGTAAAGCGGAATGTAAAAAGTAAAAATTGGAGACAGCTTTGGAGAATCTAAAATTGTCATCCCCGGTGTTCCACAAGGTTCCGTCCTAGGCCCCATTACTATTCTTAATCTACGTCAACTCAATATTTAGTCTTCCATTTGTCGACAAACTTAAGGCTTTTGCAGATGACTTCGCGTGTGCGTACGGTTTTTAAAATCGCTGCTTTTGCTGCTAAAGAATCTCCGGAAATCAGTATCATGACACGAATTTAGTTTACTCCAATGCGATTGTTATACCTTCCATAATCTTCTCCGAGACTAAACTAGTTAAGTCTTATAAGTACTTAGCTGTTGTAATTGATAAAAATCTTGACTCGGGCTAACATTTTTCTATTTTGAAGAAATATTTGTTATCCCCTCTACGGAACTTTTATCGGCTTCGAAAGTACTGCTATACAAGTATCTAGAAAAATATTTATTTTCGGATCTATCATCCCAGGTAAGAATATGACATTAGTTGCTAACTATATCACAAAAATCTGTGACAAGAAAAATATGTTATTCGCCTCGTATAGCCAACAACTTAAGGTTTCTTAATAAATTCAAAATGTTGCCTGTTAGACACTTTTACTATTACAAAATCCTTCCAGTATTCTTCATTAGAGGAAGCAGCACAAGTACCATTGTTAGCATTCTACCTTTGCCTTCTTTGAGCTTAAGAAGCGTGTACTCTGTTTTATCATGTAAACTTTTCAATACTCTTCCCGAATATATACGATCAGGTCTTTAAAGAAATTTCCAACTAATGTAAAATAGTGGCTTTGTGTCAATACTTTTTACTGTACACTATTTATTTATTCCCTACGATATTTTTTCACTCCACACTAAAAATACTTAAAATAAAGTGTCATCTATCACTATTTTTTATTGACAGACAATTAAGCTATGAAATATTCCAAATACCAGCAGGCTATATGTATGTACATGTGTGTATACCAAATAATATGAAACTAGGAATTTTTGTATAGAAATCACACCTTTTTTGTATGAAAATGACAACAAATCTTTATTATCTTTCAAATGGTAACTGCGGCTAGCACGACCCATTCTGAAATTCCGATTTTCCATGACGCTTTCCATCACTATGAGTTGTGTTTGACCAATGAATCTAGTAATGTTGGCCTCCGATTTCTCAATCGTAGCCGATTTGTCCATGTAGACTTTGGACTAAGCGAAGTCTCAATGAAAAAATTCTAGAGGTGTGATCTTGGTGGCCTATTCATCGGTCCAAAACGCGAGAGTGAATGATAACCGAATCATTTTCGCAATAAACCAATGATTTCACGGTTTGTGTGGCAAGTGATGACGTCTTGTTTGAACCAAATGAGACCATGAGCTTTTGAAGAAATATGGACTGATGATTCCGTTGGGCCATAAACCACACCAAATCGAATCGTTGTTTTGTCTGAATGCAAAAGCAGCTCTTGAACATCTTCTTGTGACCAGCTAATGGAATGCTACCGAATATGGACATAAACCAGAAAGTGGACCCTCAGAGTAGCTCCCCATTTGATTGACCTAGCTTTTTTTTAATACATAATGGACTGCAGCCTTAACAACATTTCCAAAAAAACCGAGTATTGGATCTTTGGATCTACTTCATTTCAAGTTAGATATTGCAGAAGCTCTTGCAAGTTCAAAACGCAGAAGACCTAATACGGATGAGAAAGGAGAAGGAGAAATCGAAACCCAAGCAAGCTCGACAAAAACATTTGCATTTGAGCTAGCAAAAGATTTGACTAGTCGAACCATCGCCCGGCAGTAGATAACCTGAAAAGTGCACGAATGTGTCGCTTAAAAGGTTGTACATACCAGCCGGACTAGAAAAAGGTGTAAAAAGTGCAATATAAATTTATGATTCGTCCAGCGAAAACACTGGTTTAAGCGCTTTTATACAATGAACTAAAAATAAACATATAGTAGGAAAACACTGAATTATTTATGAAATTTTAATTTTTTTTTAACGAGTATAATGTGTATATTAATTTTTTAAAAACCAGGAATGTTCCAGTTTTGGGTAGACTAGGTTATTTTTTTGTAGATTTTCCAACGTCCAATTACTTCAAATTTGGCCAAAATCCATAGACCTTTCAGATCATCGGTACTGATAAAAGGGATAATGAAATAAAGGTTTCAAACTGATAGTATAAGAGCACGAAACACATTCCTCGTAAAACGATGATTGTCGTTATACAGCTGAGTAATTTGTAGAAGCTGTGCCGGGCTAAGTCTTTCATTAAAAAATGTCAAAACTGAACAAAATTATTAAATCAGTGTGACACGAGGCATCCGTGATCTTTCACGACATCTCCACTGGAAAAACTACATCTAATCGAATCAATCACCCTTTATGATGTTGCTCAAAAGAACGATTTGGCTTATAGGGTGGAATGTGAACTTTAACCTAAAGAAAGCGAGTTTCGGATTATTATTCAACTTCCAACTCAGTAACTGATTAATTTAGACGTTCAGTAATTGTGTTGCATAAGCTAGTTTGTAACGCTACTTTGGTGAAATAAGTGTAAACTTTCATAAAATATTTTCATCACTCGTAAGCCACTGATTTTGCTTGACAATACACTCCCAATTCATTTCTGACAAATTTTTACGCTTTCTTTTACAGTTTTATAATTTCACATAACAAGGTTGAGAGTACTACGAGTACCAATAGCAAAACTAAAAAAAAATTAAATTCTTCCATTAGAAGGCAAACAATAAAAAAAATGCTTTAACCAACAACTTTACTAACTATCGTGTATTTAGGTATTAAGGTATTTCCATGACTAAGCTCTTACCTGTTTCATTAAAATTCATACAGAATGTATCTGTTTATATCGCATTGCAGATAAAATAACTATTATAATGCTAAAAAAGTATCCATTAATTATTGCTGTTAAAATAACACTTTGTACAAACGTTCGGATAGTCAGCGGCAAGTTTAATATTTGAATAAGAATATTCAAATATCGTTTGAGATAATTGAAAAATTACACAAGTGCGGTACTTAAATGAATCTATTTTTTAAGATTCTTAAACTTCGAAGCAGAATGCCCAGGTGCTAGTAATTGCCTCTAAAATTTGTGTAAAGTGCCTAATTTACGTCAACTTGGATCATTGAAACGAGCTCAGAAAATAAAAATCCTTCAAATTAAAAGTTTATGGGTCAAACGAAACGTACAAGTGTGCGAAAAATTATCATCATAGATAAATATACAATTGGGACTATCTGCCATCGATAAAGAGACACATGCCATTAATTAATCTATTTTGACAGATGCTACTCTAGGAATGAGATTTAGAAGTTTTACCAAAAGGTAAAAAAATATGCCACCGACACAAACCCCGAACCGAAACTTGTAGAGACGAATAAGGGAGTCTCGTCCCTCTAATCGTAGAAAAGTCACAGTCGATGCTGAGAATTTGGAAAATTTGGACGATGCAGACCAACAATATCTTATCGTAAATCCAAAAAGGATGTTGGAGCGGACGGCCTGACTGTCAGGAGTAAGGAGCGTACACCAACTCATCTCTAAAATATGGTCGGACGAAAGTATGTTATACCCGATGAATTGAACCTCCTCAAGAAAGGAAACCTTTTGAACCCTCTAAACAGTCTTCTTAACATCCCATACAAGATCTTATCTGACGTATTGTGTGAACGCTTGAAACCCTTCGTCAACAACCTGTTTGATTCATATCTGTGTGGCCAAGAAAGTCCACCATCGACCAAATATTCACACTGCGACAGATATTGAAGAAAAGCAATGAGCTTCAATTTGGCACACACCACCTATTTATCGATTTAAAAGACGCGTATAACAGCATCTATAGAGACATGCTTTACGGAGCAATGTCTAGTTTTGGCATCGCTGCAAAACTCGTCCGTCTGTGCAGGATGACGATGGAGAATGCACGCTGCTCCATCAAGATCGATAAAGATCTCACCGAGACCTTTGATGTCAAAAAACGATTAAGACAAAGCGATGCGCTTTCATGCCATGCTGTCAAGCAAAAAGGACACTCAACACCGACGTCTTGGACAGAACGTCACCTTCGACAGATGTAACTTTGGGGTAGTAAAGGACTTTGTCTTTCGTCGACACCAGTGCTGAGATCAAACGAACAATAACCCTTGCCAATCGCTGCATCTCTGGGCTAAGAAGGCAATTGACTAGCAAAGCCCTCTTTCGAACAAAAAAAAATTATATGGACATTATATGGATGAGGGTGCAGTTGGCTCCTTTGAGAGGAAAATTCTTCGTGATTTTCGGTCCCGTCTGCAGTGACGGTGAGTGGAGGAGAAGATACAACGACGAACTTTACGAACTGTATAGCGACATCGATCTAGCTAGAAGGCTTAAGATCCAACGACTGAGATGGCTGGGTCATGTAAAGCGGATTGACATCAACGCTCCTGTTTGAAACGCCTTCGAATCCGCCCCCGAAGCACAGTGCAGAAGAGGAAGACCGGGACTCAGGTGACGCACGCGAGTGGAAGAGGACCTCAGCCAGCTTAGCGTACGAAACTATAGGCAGCTAACAAAGGATCGAGCTGACTGGAGACGCGTGTTGACTGAGACCCCGGACTGTAACGCCACCCAAAGTAGGTATTTGGGTATTCGAAACCTCTATTTGAAATGGTTACCACGTTTGAATACAACTAACAAAAAACAACAGCATAACATGTTTATTATTCAGACTGTTGTTTGAAGCTGTGTAAGCGAAATAAAAATGATTTTTTTGTGTGCTATGTAAAAATCAATGAAACTTGCATCCAGTACTGTTCTTCGCACACCTCAAAAAAATTCTCGCCAAAAAGATATGGCCAAAACTGAAGCGCACATTGAAGAGCTGAAAAAAATCATTCAATAAGAAGGGCATATAAATGGAATGATTGTATCACTCTAGAGGAAGGCTTTGTTGATGAATAAAGTCGCAAAAAAATTTGTGATTTTATTTGTTTGTCTCGGAACTTTTCGAACCACTTATTATTTTTGATTGATTGACCATTGGATCCTGCGTAGTTTTTCAACTTCACAGTCGGCTAATGTGCTGTTGGCTACAACTCCGATGAATCAAAGGTGGGTTTTCTACTTCAAGGCTTTATCTCATCAATGAATATTGCGAAGGTCTGTGATAATAAAACACAATTAATTTTATCAGCTATTTTGCACTTCCTGTTTTTGAATTATTTACGATGGATTTTCCAAATTTGAGTACAAAACATCTCAATAAATCGTTACTGAGTCATATAAAAGGTGAGCCATCTGTTGGTTTCTTTTTGAATCCTCTCATGAGCTCTAAAAATCGACAGAGCATCAATATATTTTGTTTTTGCAGTACGAAATGGATTGATTTACGCACGAACAATGTTCGAAAATATTGCAAAGTCATTCCCAAAATGGATGCAGTGTTGCCCAAAGAGTGTCAATTTTAAAAGGAAATTTCGGTCGAACTAATACGAAGGTTTTTGAAGAAAGGTCGTGAAACTGGCTTGCTGCTTGATAACCGAACATATTCCGGTGTTCGTCCTGTGCCCTAAACGAAGAATATTGCAGCTGTTGCCAATAGTGTGCACCTAAACCAGACCTCAAAGATCTCAGCAACTGAACATCAGTCGCACGACAAGAAACAAATTGCTTAACTTTCGAAGAAAAACCAATGCAAAACGTCATAAGATTAATATTTATGATGGCGAACATAAATGTCAAAAGAGAGAGCATAATTTTAAAGTTATACGTTTTGAAAAATTCATCAAACAAAAAAGGCTCAGTTAATAAAATTTGAAGCAATTTAAAGTCCGATTCATCTTTTGAGGGATGAACAACTTTCTAAAGAGGTCAGAGGCTGCCTCAACTAAAAGCCCTTTTCATTCAGTTTATATTTGCTTCAATCTGTCTGTTGGTTAAGATTCCTTCCTACTGAAATGCGCCTCCTCCTCGCTCAACATACCTTTTGTCGCTTATATTATATTAATCCGTGACAAGAAGACTTATTTCTTCTGTAGTCATCCCAATACTGTCTGCGGGTATTAAAAATTGACCTATAAATGATGGGATTCAATACACCGGCCATATTTTCATGTTTTGATAATTCGCCAGTAAGAAAGTCTCCTAAATTCTATTTGGCTTTCTAATATAACGTTATTTCGCACCCTTCCATGAGTAGGAACGTCTCAACTTCTCTTTGACAAGTCGATTGTCTTCTCACGCGTTCTCATCTTTCTTGGCAGCGCAGCCTCAAGCCAGCTCAAAACCAGTGGCCTATCCTTTGCGACCTAACATGTCTCCATATCCATAACTTGTGATTTATTTTTTGCCAGTGACCCAACCATACTTGATATTATGGTAACGACAAAAAGTTATTAGTTCTCAGGACAACACATTATAAGAGCTAACAATAAACATAGTAATTAATGTCGTCATTGGATATTGCTCCTATTCTCAGGAAAATATGGAACACTAGAATGATAAGTCAAATTCATTAAGTAGTAGACTTTACAAATGGCGTTGAATGTCAATTTGATATTGACATTTATGAAGCGAACAGAATAAGAATATGTGTAAGTAAGCAGAGCAACGATATACTCCTGAACAACACAAAATAATCGTCACGATACTGGCGCAACGTGCATTTTGTGCCAGTTTTCCTAGCAGCCCGCACGTGTCTGCGGCTCATTTTGATGAAAGACTTGAAGATGTTTCCTTACAAAGTGCACACAGTCTACCAGCTAATGGGCGTTGAATATGAATCGCGTCTAACTTACACTCAGGCTCTCCTGAATTTCAACAACAAAGTGGACCATTTTGCGTCAAAAATAATTATAAGTGACGAGGTCCATTCGCAAAATACGAGTACGTATATGTTACTCCCAACCGCATCCACATTCGTAAAGAAATCTAACGCAGAATTTAATTGGCTATAGAAATAACTGATGCCTGTATATTGATTTCAAAACAACACGCGCTGTACGTATTTATTATCAAATACTTGGAAGACAAAATTATCTTATACCAATCACAAAGACGTGAGACAGATAACTAAAAACCACGAAGCCTTTCCTACCCCTTTTTTGGAAAGTTCAAGACATAATTAAGTATCATAATGAAAAAAAAAGTTATTAAAATGCAGAGATCTAAAGTCAAACTTTCAAAGATAAACTCGCGCGCGCGTTACTCATTATCCTATTTAATTGCATCAGGTAAACAAAAACTGATAGCCATACTTGAAGGTCATATGATAAACAAAAAAATTTAAGTGCAGGATACGATGTGATCTATAAAAGATTTCATAATATATTTCCTGTTCCAATTTTTATATTGCCAAAATCTGAATCTGAATAAAAAAACCAACAAATTGGGGTTTGCCAAAGAATAATTAACACGTCCTATTTTTTATTTAATCCAAAATCTACTCTTTTCAAATATTTTGACTGATAAATAAATCACAACATTCTCATTTCTAATTGACAAAGAATTATCGAAAATTATCGAGCGTTTATCGAAATTTGCACAAAATATTTTGATGAGATATTATCGATATTAATGCGCTCTTTGCTTTAGTGATTGATATAACTAATCAGATACTCATACTAGGCGCTTAACAACTGTAATGCGAAAACGAAATTTGATGAGCCGTATCTTAACATTCAATATTGACGTGATGGGTTCTAAAAAGAGCTGGCAATCTGTCGCAATTGATGATAATTCATGGATGTATTGCAGCTGGGTTGTCATTACATTAATTACTTGAAGGCCTCAACGTTGTTGATGCAATTAAACCAAACAATATGACTTATCACCACTTGGGTGCCATAGTGATTGCAAAATCAAAGTTCAGCTGAGTTTCTAAATAAAGCATCTAAATATAGAAAGTAAATACTTTGCTTACAATAACACAATCTTTATTAAGTGGTTTTATTGTTTATGCTGGAAGAGTAATCTCGCCATCAGGGACTGTAATTTTTGTTCCACGGGCCAAATTTAAAAATTGAAAGTCAGAAATATTATAAAAAATTATATTTCACGAGTAAAAACCAGTCATCATTAACAACGAGCTCAAATATGTTTCTCTGTCGCTCGCCGATTAAACCAGAATTTTTTTTCTCCGAATCACAAAAATTCGTAGCCGTAACCATTTCAAATAGGATATTTGCCTACTTCGGAGTAGATTTGCCTACTCGTTTGATCTCTGATATATGCGTTTTTGATCTAGGTTTTATCAACGGTAACAACCCGATGCCAAAACTTTTGTCAATTTCACTTAAAAATCTTCAAACAATGTGTCGATGGCAGCCTGATCCGCTTATTGTCCACTGTCGGCAACTTATCACGCAAAATGTTGATTGCCTTGGCGCATATTCGTTTAGCAATCAGTAAGAATCACGTCGCCGACCCTTCTTACGACTTTCTAACTAAGGACGCATGCCGGGCAACCTGAACTACGTTCATCAAAAATAGATGAATGGCCAAGTTTAAATTGATTAAACCAATATCTAAAGGCTGTCATAGATAGTAAGAATTATTACGAAATACTTTAATGACCCAGCCACCTCAGTAATTGGATCTTCACCCTTCTGGCTGAGCGATGTCGCTGTACAGTCCATACAGTTCGTCATCGTATCTCCTCCTCTATTCACCGTCAATGCAGACAGGACCGAACATCACTTAAAGAATTTTCCTCCAAGAGCACGCTCATCCATTTTTGATAATGTCCATGCCTCTGCCATAGAGACTGGTATTCCTAAGGTGTTTTATTGCGATAGCGATTGGCAAGTTTTATTCTTCGTTTGATCTCAGCACTGGTGTTTTTTTTTGAATTTATAGCGCACTTAGACAAAATCCTTTACTACCTCAAAGTTATGTCTGTCAAAGGTAACGTTCTGTCCGAGACTTCAGTGCTGGGTGTCCTTTTTGCTTGACGGCATATAATTGGTCGTGCTATCATTAACTACTAAACCCGTTTTCGACGCTTCCGTCTCAATACTCACGAAAGCGCCACTGACATCACGCTGCTTTCTTCTGATGATATCAATATAATCGGCGTATGCGAGTAATTCGACGGACTTTTGAAAGATTATGCCTCTTGTGTTTGCGCGTGAGTTTTGCACTTTTCTTTCAAGTATGATGTTGAAGAAATCGCATGACAGCTCATCGCTTTGTATAAGTCCTTTTTTGACATCAAAGGTCTCGGTGAGATCTTTACCGACCTTGATGAAGCAGTGTGCATTCCCGTCTTCATCCTGCGCAGAAGGAGGAGTTTGGCATGGATGCCAAAACTAGACATTGCTCCATATACTCATAGCTCGTCTCTATAGATGCTGTCATACTCGTCTTTGAAATAAACAGGTAGTGTGTATCGATCTGAAGCTCATAGGCTTTTTTCACACTGAAATGTTGACGAATGGCTTCAGGCGTTCACACAATACGATAGATAAGGTCTTATGGGCGATGTTAAGGAGACTGATGCCTTTGTAGTTGGCGCATTTCAGAGGGTCTCCTTTCCTGAGGATCGGAAAAACAATGCTAAGGTTCCATTCATCGGTCATCCGAACATATTTTACAGATAAGTTGCTGTATACTCCTTACCAAGTCATCGCCTGCCGCTTTGAAGAGCTCAGCAGTCAGGCCGTCCGCTCCAGCTTCATCAAGGTCGGGTGTTTAGTAATCGCCATTATACAGTCTACAGAAATAATCTTTCCAAATTCTTAGCATCGACTGCGACTCTACTACAATGTTCCCTTGTTCGTCTCTACAGGCTTCGGTTCCGGACTTGTGTCACGTGAGCAGCTCTAGTCCTCCTATGCAGCGCTGCTTTGCATGCATCTTGCTTAACTGCATGTGCTTGCCAGCATTCGTCACCAAACCGAGTGAAACCCAGTACATCAGTAACAGCGTCTCTGATGGCTTTTGGCAGTATTGCCACTGCTCTTAAGAGATTGAGAGACACTCGATCGAAAAAGGATTTGGCGATCTCTTGCGATTGTAGCCGACTGACGTATAAGCTCACAGTATAAGCTTGCCTTGGCATTGTCCAGGATATCCGTAACCGTACCTTGGCTACAACAAGGTAACGGTCCGAGTCGATGTTGGCTCCTCGGAACGTTTGGACAGCCATAATACTAGAGGAGTGTCTTGCGTCGATCGCAATGTGGTCAATCTGGTTGACGGTTGGTTGATCAGAAGTTTTTCCGTTGGTCTATGGAGAGCGTGCTAGCTACGACAATGTTTCGTTCCGCCGCAAAGTCGATTAGCCTGAATCCGTTATGGCTACCAGAGATGACTTCTCTTCTTAGCTTTGCATTAAAATCACCAAGGACAATTTTAATGTCATAGCTAGAGCATTGCTCGTAGGTCTTGTTCAAGAGCTCATAGAAGGCATCTTTGGTGTCGTCATCCTTCACCTCTGTGGAGGTTTGCGCGCATATAAGGCTAATGTTGGTAAATTTAGCCTTGATGCGGATTGCTACCCTGCGCTCGTTCACATGCCGGAAGCTCAAGACTTTTTGCTTAGGTCTGCCTCCAACAACAAATCTGCATCCAAATAGACGCTGGTTTTGCCGTCGATAACAATCGCCGTAGTAGAAGTCGCAGTTTTTCATACTCTTTTTGTCCGAAACATTCCATCGCATTTCTCGGATGGCGGTTATGTTTGCTTTGCAGTAATCCAGTGCTTCCGCTAGATGTTCGGCTGCAAGTGGCATGTTGAAGGACCTAAAATTGCGCATGCATATCTGGTTGTTCTTAAATCATTTGCATGGGTTGTCAACAGTAAATCCATCCGTATCCGAGGTTTGTTTATGTTTCGGAATTTTCGTATTTTTTCCATGGTCTGGTTGTTATCCCGCCGACAATATCCCCAATCTGGCGGGATAGTTCCATTTTGGATACCCATAGGACAAGGGGTCGGTAAGACCGAAGTCAGTAACCCATTCTGTGACGTTAGTGCTTCCGTTCGTCTTTTTCGGACTCTTCCGCCACTATATCTTTTCCAAGAGCCCCAAATATATCGGAATAGCCCGGATAATGTCTCATTTATTCAGGTTTTTTTTTTCCACCGTTAATTCCATCTGGGGAATTAATCCGCTATCCTGTTTATAGTGCTCCTATTTTGACATCTCTCAGGGTCTACCCTATTTCTACAACACGCAACCGTCAATAGTAGTAGTCAGTACAGAACAGTAAAGGAAAAAATTATATTTTGAAGAATGGCTGATTTTGGCAAGATAATGTAAACATCTAATAAAGCCATAATTTTGGAACATAAAAATACGGTCACGCGTTAAATATCAAGCGCTCATAAGATCAAAAATAGATTAAGAACATTTCAAAAACAAAATTTAAAGGCAACCGCAACCAATTTTGAATTCAGCGTGAGAATAATCTCCGTAAGCGGAAGTCTTTTCTTACTCGCGCCCGCAGTTAAATAGGTTTTAAATCTCTGCTCGAAATCATTACAGAAATTCTTTTTTTGTTTTTGAATTATTTAAATAGATTTAAATAAGTTGGCATACTTTTTTTTCGCGTTATCATGGCAATGTTGACGGAGGTTCAGCGAATGTTACAGACTTTGCCCCAAGCTGACTGTTTGACGCAATGCAATTCACTTATCGATACAATGCCTCCAGCCGTTGTCTGTTACTGCAAACGAATTTGTTGTTGCTTTAATTGACATGAAAATGTAAACAAAGCCAAGATATGTTTAGATGTGTATTTCTGAGTTTAATTGAAGAAGAAAAATTGAGAAAGCTGGTGAAGGTATGAAATTAACAGATAAAGATTGCGCTGATGTGAACAAACCATTCACCCAGCAAATGTGTAACATCTACTTGAAAAGTAATTAAACAAATACTTTTTATATATCTGAGTACACATAGGTACTCGTATCAAAGAATAACAAACTATCACACAAACAATTTTTAATAATCCTAGGTGTAACGAGTACTTAGCAAATAATGAAATGAAAGTGGTTTCTACAGAAGGTCATTGTCTTCACGGACAACAAAGTTATTATTTAATTTTAACTGAATAGTTGACAAGTATATAAGTGAATAAATGTTTTAAAAAAATTTACCGTTTTTAATTAGTTCATATTTCTTTAGAGGGAAGTATTGCAATCACAACTAGTTGCTTGATCAATTAAGCTAAAGATCAAGACGTTAAAAAACGAGAATGAAAGGCGTCAGTCGCATTTCCGTTTCAAGTTAATCACAAGGAAGTGTAGTTAAACTGATAGATGCTTAATGACTTCCGAATCCAATTGATGGATTGAGTTTTTCAGTTCCTTTATTATGTATCCATAGTTGAACACATCTTGGCAAAGATCTCTTCCGTCTAAATATAATTAAGTAAGTAAGTCTCTCTGATAAGTAAGTAAGCATAGGGGGCTACGAGTATATAATGCTATCATTTTTAACACTTCTTTGACAAACATCATGAGTAGTTTACACCAGAAGAACTTTTTTGAATCATTCAAGCTTATTTTGAAAACCGGTCTTTTATTCGCGAGCCGTGTAGAAGATTACGTGTTATGTAAGACCAATTGAGCTCGCTTTTCTATATGACGCAAAGCTATCAAAGTGTCACCGAAGAAACTATTAATTATTAGTGTAAATTGACTAGGTGCAGTTTAGACAACCATTCATCTCATATGATTTAAATTGCCTGAAAAAAGCATGTCTTTCGGGCGCGGTTGAAATTGAACACCTAACCCTCCGATTGGGAAGTCAATACACTGCCGCTTGAGCCACGGCCACCCACAAATCAGGTGAATATGGTGGTTGTGGAATGATATGAGTAAATTTTTTGGCAAAATGGTTTCAAAGAAGAATTTTATTGGAAAAAAATAGTGTTTTTGGATTCAAATGAGATCTTTTAAAATGGTCTGGACTGATCACTGGCTTTCCAAGGCGATCTTTGTCTTGAACGCTTTCTCTGTTTCCTTTGAACTGTTTGTACCACTGGTAAGAGCCCGCGTTTTACAGAGTACATTTTTAAAAAAATGAGTATTTACACTGCGCTGGTGGAATCATCGTTTATGTCTAATCTAAAGCGCAAGACTGCAGGTACTGATAGCCAAGAGGGAAAACTGGTCTAGAATATCCCAAAATCATCACTAAAATATAATCAGTGCAGCGAGTGTAAACTCAGAATTGTATTTCCGATCGTGAGGAAAGGAGGCCCTTTCGAAAACTACGAAGAAAGCAGGACTACCGGTCTGAACCAATAAGATCTCCTATCATCGCGTGAAATATTAAGCATTTCGGCAGGTAGTACTTATTTGTCGATTTTTAGGTCACCTATCACAGCGTGCATATACTGGTAAAAACTATACAAAGGCATGTCTGAGGCCTTTGATGTCAAAAAAAAAACTTCCAAGAAAGCGTAACAATATCATATATTGTTATTCTCAACATTGTACTTGCGAGTAATGTGCGAAACTCACATATAGAGGTACAATTTTCCAGACGTCTGTACAACGACTTGTCGCTGCGGATGGCATAGACATTACCCACGGAATACGGCGAACTTTTTGTGGGGCCTTGCAACCATTGAAGCAGCAGCAGCAAAGATGTTTCCGACAATATCGGAAACCCGGAAAACCTTAAAACAGCGAATATAACTTCGAGATAATTAAGGACTTTGTCTATCTGGGTCCAACCGTTAATATTAACGAGACCCCTGAGATCATTGGATATGCAACACTTGTCTATTGTTGTTCTTTTCGGTTTATAATTCAATTGATAAGCAGGGCCTTCTCTAAACAGCCTTAACAGAGCTCTGTAAAACACATTGATAGCCCCAGTCCTCCTTTATGGCATAGACACATGGGCTTTATTAAACTACCGCAAAACTGTGCTTGATAATTTCGAGTTTAAAGTGCTTCGAGTAATCTACTGCGCTGTCCGTACGAGCAAAGAGGAGGAGGAAACGTAACCAAGAAGTGTGCGAATAGAAAAATAAAAATTCACTGCCTTAGATGGATAGGACGTGTAGAATGGATGGACATCCGACATGTAGATTGAGGTTGAGGTCTACTTCGTGTTGAAGCATCACCTAAGTAAGTAAGTAGAAGTAGTAAGGTCGACAAGTGAAATAGAAAATAAAATAAAAACACCGTTTTCTGCAGGTAGAAAGGGCAAAATTTAATAAGGCATATGTATTTTATCAGTATTTCTTTTGTAAGCCGGTTGGAATACTTAAAAGGTTACTGTGATTTATATTAATCTGACCACCTCCTTATTCGTCATTCATCGCGACCCATTAACATCAATTTTAAAATTCATTTTCATTTATAGCCTTTCCAAAAATAAACGAATACATGAACATTTTTTGATTGATTGTGCCCATGATTAGGAAGAACAAAACACATCTTTCAATATCCAGACTTCAACTTTATAAATAAACCATTTTCCATTCTTTTATATGTAATTATATTTTCTCGGATTATATATATAAAATGCTACGGCCCTTTAAAAGACAAGTGCTTATGTGTAGTCATCGATCGCACTCTTTTTGATAATAGTTCAATGTCCCAAGCACCAAATCAAAACAAAGCCAAGCCAGAGTATACATAAAAACTATGTATCCGAACATATTTGTGTGTACTATAGATTAAAAAACGCCCATACATAACATTCTAACGCATACTGAGTATTGTGTGTTAGCTTGACCTCATTTTATCACTTTCCAAACATGTGCCACACAAATGCTGGTTTTTGTTTGCATTTATTATACGCACTATTCGTGGCCCTTCAACGATTTCATAAGAAATGCCATCCCAAACAGCTAGCACTCACGTGCGCAAAGCGCACATGCTTCAAGTCATGTACGAGTACAAGTTGCGATAGCGTACATCGCATGCATAGCATCAACAAATGTTTACTCGATGGCCCTCGTAAAACTCATTCAATCAGGGCCAATAAATAAATAGAGAGCATATTCTGTTTGATCTATTTAGGGCAAAGTACAAAATGCGTTGCTTAATTGTGACAACCTTCACAAAATTATCTAATCTAAAGCGCGTTCTTCAATTTCAACAATTGAATAAGAATTTTCGAATGCATGGAATGTGCTCTACTTTATTCTTACCTGTGTGACTCAGATGATAAAACAATAACTCGAGTTTTATGATCGAACATAGAATCCAGTTCAAGGGTCAGATAAAAATGCGACAGATGACTAACTTGAAAAGTTGTCTCCAAACCGTCTTCAGTCACAGTATACGGCAGACCAAAGACGCCCGCATTTAGAATCAGGTAATCGATGTGACTGAAAACAAAAACAAATGTAAAGAAAGAAATATTGAGTCTAATTAGACCTATCTTACTTACCTCACAGAACTCTTAAGCTCCTGAGTAAAGTTTTTTACAGATTGCAGGGATCCCAGATTTAGCAGCATAAATCTACACTTACGCCCGGCAGCTAGCTTTTCAGCAGAAATTTTTTGAATAGCTTCTTCAGTTGCATGCTGATTTCGGCATGCCAAAATGACCTCACAGCCATGTAATGCCATTGATTTGGCAGTTTCCAGACCGATTCCAACATTAGATCCAGTAATAACGGCTAGTTTGCCTGACAAATCTATGCCATGAAGTACCTGAAGTGCTGTACTACTAGAGTCAAATCGCTGACGTACTTTGGAAATATGCATAGTTGGCTCCTCAAAAGCAAAGGCTAATCGAGGATCTGTATGAGTGAGTTGATTGGTTTCTTTATGAAGGAATGCGGGACGATTCGTTTTCACATCGATTGTTTTCTCCCATCCAATTGGCAAATCGCCAGAGACGCGTTTGGATTTACCAGTTCTGGGGTGCACCCACTGGGTGTTTTTATTTTGATGGCTGGAATTGAAAGAAACAAGAGTTAAAACAGGATTTACAAGGATGTTTCTGTTTTCTTTTCTGACTTTATATAGTAAACATGACCGTCATCGGTGGCTTTTTCTTCCCAGCCTGGAGGCAATTCATCCTCACTGTCTGAATCAGGTAGAAATCCAGGCATTTTATTAAAATTGTTGTATTTATTGGATAATTTAAAACTTAAATAAGAAAAATTCTTTTCGGTAATCAATTTATTTATTTGGAATGTTATCAGTCGCCGATAATTGCCAAATTTCGGGACTGTTCGATTCATGTTCGAAAGTGGCAAGAGAATAATTGTTATATCGTATGCGGGGCATGATTATCGTAAACTTTTCTTATAAAATATAAAAGTTGCCTACTTCAAAACAAGTCTATTGAGTAGTGTGAAAAAAAGGTGCAGCGGTAAAACAGGAAAACACAAATGTATCGGATATGCAGCAGAAACTTGTTATTTGTCCTTCGCTTAAGACGTACAGGAGATGAAACCTATTTCTAAACTTAATAAATACTACAAAAAAATTACACTTGACGGATTATCTAGAAGCACTTAGGTGACCGGCGTTGAATTGGAGCTTAATACGGAAATACAAGCAAGCATTCCTTGCACAGGTATAGAAATTGGGCCCTCTTATATGAATTATACGAGTATACACGATCGAGATGTTTGCAGCCTTTAAAGAAAGCTTTGTTTTCGTATAAGGTAATTATCGTCAACAAATATGTTAAAATTACTGAGAAAATTATGAACCAAGACAATAGCTTGACTATTGTGCTCAGAATCCTTACAGACTTTATTTATGGTTGCTAAACTGGTTTTCTAAGCACATGCTTCAAGAAATTTATTTACACTTTAACCTCTCAAATGGGCAAATCTCTAAGTTTCCCTTTGACACAGAAGACTTTTGAATTCAACAACCCTTATTTTAAAGAATCCTCTGGGGTACAATAACATTTAATTCATTTGAATCATTGAATTATAGCCTTTGACAATGGGATGGAGAAATCTTCATAATATTTTGAACTAAATAAATAAATTTTATTTTGAAATAACTTTAAAAATAAAAAACTTACGATAATGCTTCTTTCAAATACCTACAATTTTGTAACACTCTGTTTTTGATATGTAATCAAACAGTTTTATCAGCTGTCAAAAACATATGGTACCACCCTACCATGATGTCAATCAAACTGTCAGTGTCAACTGTCAACGCGTTCTTTCATGTGGTCGCGACCAAGTTATGTCAATAATTTCTTTAGATTTACGACCAAAAAATTCGAATAAATTTAATATAAATGAAAATCTAATTGAAAGACTTGAACAAAATAAACTCTCGTACAATGATTTCTATTGGAATTACATGAAACGCAACTGGCCGGTCATTTTGACATCAATTTCGAACGATTGGGAATGTCGTCAACAATGGACAACACAGACGAACACTTCTAACAACGAAACCACCGAAATAAATTTTAAATACCTCAAACAAAGAATTGGTGATTGTATGGTTCCGGTAGCGAATTGTTCAAAAGAATATTTCAATAGCCATGCAAAGTGTGAAATGAAATTTTTTGATTATTTGGACCAATGGCAAAAACTTACCGACGAAAACGAAGGAAACTTCTACCTCAAGGATTGGCATCTGAAAGCGCAAATGCCAGACTATGATTTTTATAAAGTTCCTAGATATTTTGCGTCCGATTGGTTGAATGAATACCTTGTCGATAGGGTACTTGATGATTATAGATTTGTTTATATGGGTCCAATGGATTCGTGGTAAGTACTTGTACACATACTTCTCTAAGAAGTAAGACTAATTTTACAGTAATAAGAATCGTATGTTGTCATATGTCATGTGTTGTAATCTAGACTTTATGACTAGACATCGCCTTTATGTTTTCTATAGATTGCTCCTATTTATTTCGCTACTACTTCCTGAGTTTGTCCTTAAATGTTGCTTGTATCATCTACATTTCGACGATCTGGTAAAGAGGTGTACGACATTCGTGGTTTTTAAATCCTTTAAGTGGGTACGACTGGATGGTGTCGCATGTAACAAACTGGTATTATAAAGAAGTCAGTCGACTTTTTTTTCCCCAAAAATATAAAATAGAAGACTGAGATTTCTCATTTTCAGTTTGACGATTGATTAATGTGCTTCTGAAGGAATTCCAATTTTAATGGCAAGTTCTCTTCAAGTCCGTCCAGACTGTAACAACCTCCGCAAACGAATCTCCTCTGTTTTGTACAGAGATCCTAGACTCATTTTGAACTCATTCCACAACTTCTTATAGTAATATCAAAGTCAATATTGCATAGCCGATAACGCTATAGTCCCTCACCTTTTCGGTTATTTCAATTGCGTCCTGATCGTGAAAAGAAAAGTTTTTGACGTCAGTGTTCATCTGGCCATGGGATTGTTTTAATTGTATGCTTTCATGGAGAACAGATGTCTTAGTATTCTTTTCTGCAATCCCTCTTCGCTGTTGCACGTCGGGCTAGCCTCGACAT
The DNA here is from genome assembly GCA_928272305.1 of Volucella inflata. Classification (NCBI taxonomy): domain Eukaryota; kingdom Metazoa; phylum Arthropoda; class Insecta; order Diptera; family Syrphidae; genus Volucella; species Volucella inflata. The sequence goes on from OV743720.1 coordinate 86,637,211, forward strand.
ATCCAACTTCTTCAATGAACTCGGTCTCGGGACTCACTTCTCATCGCATCCTGGATGCGATTTACTTAAGTTCTTCCGGGTCTCTTTCTTGTTAACATTTCCAATACCCGTCCAGCTTCTCTCGACTCGTCGGTCCGATACAGATGTCTGAACCATTTCAGCTGTCCCTCGTCGATTTTTTGTAGGATCGACTTCATCTGAGCGTATTTTTTCATTTCTGACCCTATCTCTCCTATTTTTTCCCTGTGGTTTCTTATGTATGTACTTCATTTCTGTTTCCTGTTGTAGATCTTTTGTTTTTGTCCTTATCTCTTTTGTTTGAGTTTTACTTATCTGATAGTACGCTGACACTGCTTTCTTGGTCGGGGTAACTACTTTTGCTAACTAAGGTTGCAAGGTATTCATAGGATTCAACTCTTTCTAATTTGCCGTCGTTACATATTATACGCATTTTATATATGATTTCGAAGACTCTATTTTGGTCTTGGTGGCTTCCTAAATCGGATATCTGCTATTAGCGAACCGTGTCTGCCGCCAAATTCGCACCTACAATTACTTTAATATCTGTTATGGTTCTTCTTATTTTATGTGGATAGATAATAGGGTCATAAATGCTTCTGCCGTTACTTTCGCCAGCATGAAATATAGAATGTAATCTTGTATATTGCTTTGATTTAGAAAAAGGAGTTGTCGATAAAAAACTGATAATGAACCCAGAACTCCATTAGCTGTTTTTCACTGACATTCAATGTTGTCTCCCCTTCATTTCCTGGCCCGGTCTGAGGTTTAGACCTCCCAGTACTAGTGTCGTTCTTCCTCTCACTGCTTTCTTGTCAGTTATGCTCCACAGTTTTGCAAATATTTCTTTCTTATCGAGACTAAGATCTCCACCGTACTCAATAGCTGAAATAGTAACATTTTTAAGGAAAACAAAGTTGTCATTTACTGGCTGGTTAAGAAAATCCAAGCCGCTGCTTTCTTGAATAAATTCAGATTGATGATTGGCAGCTCCTCAAAGAACCATTTGTTTAAATTTCTTTATGTACCTTTGTTTCAAACGAAGTCTTAACGTTGAATCAGAACCCATAAACCCAGGTTTATGTACGTGTAAACGCTTTAGAACCCTACAAGTTTTTTTGCTATAGAAGATTAAAATGACAAAGGGTTACGATTCCAAAAGGGCTTGGTTACAATAGTGTAAATTCTTCTCAATAAAAACATCTACTTACGAAATCAATAGAAGGAATGCTTTATATGATTATCATTGGGTTCATTTTAGTAGTTAATTGCTTTTTTGGTTGCTTAATATTAATGTTAAGCGTTTTCTAACAATTGCATAACACATTTCTTGCTTTTGTGTAGCTAGATATGTTGTATTTAAAAAAAATATGAATTTAAAACCAGACACATTAAGAGATTTTATTGGAGTTATAGTTTAATAGATAGATAAGACCGCTCGGGAAGTTTGACTTATCCCGTTCAACACATTGCTGGAGTTGGCAGGGATCATACATAATAACCATAGACAAGAACTCTGTCGAACTTTGATTCGATTTGAAAGCTGTTCAAGCTGTATTTTTCTTAAAGGACTGCATGGGTGACAGAAAGATATAATCTGATATGCCATCAAGCTCCATTTTTGGCTTTTATGACGTTGATTCGAGACCTTCATTTCTTCTCATTAAAGAAGGCTACAAAACCCTAATATGTCTAAAAACAATTCCGCTTGGGCAAACCTTTATTACGCTAAGGAAAATTTTTTCTTTTCGATTTCCGTTACTAATTATCGCTTGCTATCAATACAGTGTCTTTCACACCCGAGCATGAAAGATAGTGTTGCTGAATTTTTGTTCTCTGTACCCTACATTATAACAATACTTACTATTTAAAAAGATGTAAGCAAAACGTAGATTGTCGCCTCATGATCTATTAATTTCTATTTTTAAAAACAACAACCCTTGTTCTCCGTTCTCTTTGTTGCCAAATTTCGCTGCAAGTGGGTACTTAAAATAGAAATTTCACATTAAGCACATTCAATTCAATGTATTACTTTCTATGTACTTACATTACTATTGTGCTCACAAAAATGTTTTTATTCTTTTTCATTCATGTAGGACTCCCTTTCATGCGGACGTCTTCGGTTCCTACAGCTGGTCAACTAATATAGCCGGTCGCAAAAAATGGCTACTGCTTCCACCTCAAGAAGAACAAAAACTAACAGACTCATTGGGTAATTTACCCTTTCGCATTAATGAAGAACAACTCACCGAGAAAAATGTGAAATTTTTTACCGTTATACAAAGAGAAAATGAATCTATTTTTGTACCATCCGGATGGTATCATCAAGTATGGAACCTCACCGATACCATTTCGATTAATCACAATTGGTTCAATGCATGCAATGTGCCAACAATATGGCGCAATTTAGCCATCAATATGCAACGAGTGATTCGCGAAATTGAAGATTGCCGACAAATGGACAATTTCGAGGAGCACTGCCAAACGATGTTGCGCGCCAGCTTCGGGATTAACTATTGGGATTTTTTGAGTATTTTACAGCATATCATCTCGAAACGAGTGCAAAGCATCAACAACAATAACATAGAGAATATACTTTTTGATACATTTACACTAAATGACTTCCATGTGCATTATGATTTAGCAACAATTGCTGATGTTTTAGATATGATGCAGATCGATGAAGTGGTACGAACGCAAACCGAATTATGTGATAAAGTTACGGAATTGGCAAATCAAACACTGAGTTTTAAATTTGAGTGAGAAAACCAAGAGAAAATGAAAAAAAAAACAAAAAACAATAAATTAAAGAATTTTGTAAGAGAAAAAAAGCACCCGATAAATATAATATACATATATCTATATTTTTTAAACAGAAGAAGATGTGTATTTATTTTAGCGCTACACTGTTTGATGGGCTTAAACAGTTTTGCTTTGTGAGAGTGCTTAGTTTGGTTAGAATTTGGGCTTCTAAGCGGTGGACCATGTGTACTTTTTACTGTAGCTCAGACGTTCTACTAAGTTTTTGTAGGCGAAAAATTTACTAAAGTCTGGGATGGAGCAAGGGCGCAACTAGTAAACCCATGCAGTTAACGCGGAGTTTGGCAAATTGCTTCTAATCAAAATGCTTAAGACCTCTTCTACATGTTCGCGCCACCTCAGCTTAAGTTTGTACCGTGTTTTTCTTTTGAAATCCCCCAATTCAAGGCAAACGGGACCAAAACTCCTTTGTAGAATATTGTCTTCCTAAACTATCAAAGATATCTTCATCCGCCTTTCCATTCGCCCATGCTTCCACGCTTTTGAGCAGGATGATTATGACTTTATATAGGAAAGAATGAGATAAAGAGCGGCAGAGTATTCATAAGGCAGCTATGATGGAATGACTTCTGTTACGATCAACGTTGTGAATGGTACTGGCAATTTCGTTGGGGCACTAGGGGTGTTGAAATACATTACGTTTATGTTGTAAGGTGTCAAATTAGACATCTGCATGGATTCGTTCATGCAATGAATGCATAACTTGATTCATGGATACGTCTTATTACCCATTCTACAATTAGACCTCTGAATGAGTGTGGGTAAAAAATTGTGTTGTGCGTAGTTGTGCTGTCGACCGTCGAAATTCATACTCATTCGTCTCATGGATGGGCTAACTCAGATTCACACTACTCACAAGGGTTGGATATAACAAGGAATTGTGTTTCCAAGTAATGAGAACTGTGAATACTTGTGCAAAAATTCACGCATTCCTGTCAATTGGAAGAAAAACCAAAAACGCACAACAGAATCCAACCTGCAATAGTGATGTATCCCAAAATCGTCTATGCAATTACTCGAGTAATTCGAATGCGCTTTCCACCCTTATTGCATGTCTCATTTGTACCATCGTTTTCTTGTACAGCATTCACACATACCCAAAATAAAGAATGCTATGGGTAGAGTTATGATGAGTCTGAATCATGGGTTGTATGAGTTAAAAGACCTCGTTGCATCCATATTCATATGCATTCATAATTCTCTTCACTCATTGATTTGTACCTCACTGTGTGTGAATTGAATGAGTATGGTTCGTTAATTTCTTAGGGTGTCTCATGGGTAACTTTTTTGGCATTCGTGCAGATCCATAGTGTCAATCAACAAGCCAATCGGCGTCATATATCCAGCGCAGAGGGATCATAAGATCACCAGACTTGTACTTTATTCTACCTTTGATATAGATTTGTTTATTTAAGAATACCCTCTTCTAAAAGAAGTCTTAAAGAGTAGAAATGATGAAAAACTTTTATAGAAATTTTGTCCGAGTGAGTTATACATATTCATGAAGCGAAGATAAACCATCCAGATCCAGGCCCAGCCTCTTTTACGCATAGTCGTATGTTTTGACATCCACAAAATTAAAATGGCTTCGCTCGCAACGTGATCAATTTTGGCAGGGTGATCAAATCTGAACAGTGAATTGGCACAAAGAGAATTCTTTATAGTTGTTGTCTAAGTTTTTGTCGCTTCGTACCTATTTTGAACAGTATACGGTTTTCACTGGTAAGAAGAGGCAAACATCATTAGGAAATTTCTCTCTCGATGATAAATAAGTACAGACAGTAGTATCAATTCTTACGTAGGAAAATGGATTAATGACGAATAGCTATGCAACTTCGTAAAATTCAAATATTCAAAATAAAGAAACAAAAGATTTGCTACTCCCTTTTGTTTATTAGCCTGCCCCACAAAATTTATCACTTAATACCAAACTTTAATCACTTTAAGCTTTCTACAATTTTCCCTGCGCTGGAATCAATAAGACTCCCTCGTCTATTAACTGCTTTATTTCTTGAAAATCTTTTCCAATATCAGCTAAAACCTCTCTTGCCATTGATAGTACGTCATCATTCTTTGAGACTTTAATCTCTCCCGGTGTTCTGCTTAATCTCGGGGCAGGATTCGGTATGACCTCATCCGTCTCAGTTTGAATGAATGAATTTCTGCTCCTATTATGGTCATGATCCATTACTTTCTTCCATTCAAGAACTGGATACACACAAGCATCAATATCTTCGAATATTTTTGACCATTCCTTTTGAGTCTTTGTTAAGAATTTGCTCCTAACTAGTTGCCTTGCTTTTTCATTCGCCTCAAATTGGCTAAGTTCGGGTAGTCCAAGATTTTTCACAAACTGTTCATAGAACTGCGGTTCCAGTGCTCCCACAGACATGTATTTACCATCTTTAGTTTCGTATGTGTCGTAAAAGAATGCGCCAGAGTCTAAAATATTAGTTCCCCGACCGTCTCCAGACCAAATTGGTAATTTTTGTGTCATTATTAACCAGCTTGCAACATATGCTGCTCCTTCAACCATTGAATTATCTATAACTTGACCTTTTCCAGAACGATGTCGTTCTAGTAGAGCTAGAAAAATTCCCATTGCACATAAAACACCACCGCCCGCAAAGTCTGCGAGTATATTTACCGGTGGAGTCGGTTTCTCATGTTGTCTGCCTAATAAAGAGAGAATTCCTGAAATGGCCACATAGTTTATATCGTGACCAGCTCGATTTGCTAGACGTCCTGACTGTCCGAAGCCAGTCAATCGAGCATAAATAAGTCTTGGGTTTTCTTTACAAAGAACCTCTGGCCCTAGGTTGAGTTTCTCCATAACGCCTGGTCGAAACGGTTCTAAAAGGACATCATAAGAACGGATCAAGTCTTTGATGAGCCTTTGACTTTTGGGATTCTTCAGGTTAATAGGGAGGAGTCGTTTTCCATTTCTTAAAACATTCAATTGATTGTTGGGCACCTTAAGATAGGGAGAGAAAGGAATGTACACATTAATAAAAAAAAAAAATTTAGATGAATTTAAAAATCCTTACCTTATCTACTACAGTCACAGATGCTCCAAAGTCTGAAAGGATTTTTCCACAAAATGGACCTGGTGCTAGACCACAGAACTCAAGTACTTTGATTTCTTTCAGTGCCATGGTTTTGGATAACACTAAAAACAGCTATAATCAACTTTGGACTTTGTACTTTTATTAATTTGTAGACTGTTAACAATTATTTGAATAAGGTGTTTCTCATCTGTCAACCTCAGACTCATAGAAATGTTACTGGAGAAAACATTTTAAAATATAAAAAAAAAAACTTAGCAAACTTTACCAAAGAACATATTTTTGATAACAAATGTCAACAAGTAGAGTAAACACAACAAAACTAACAAAACATAATAAGTGATGCCAAACTTTAACTTTTTAACTTCTCTAATTGGTGTTTCTTAAAAGACGTATTTTTGAAATTCTTTAGAGAGTTTATCTGGTCAAATATTTGTAAGAAATGCTTATAACCGTGTTTATGTTGCATGTTAAATTTGGATAGGGAAAAGTACATAATTGAAAGTAAACCATACAAAAGAGCAAACTTAATTCAAAGTTTTTAAAGGCGGACTCTTACGCAGTGCTAAGTAAACTGCAGTACAATGCTTTATCAGTGGAAAATGTCGGCGTTTCATATTAGCGTTCTACTAAACTTAATATTTTGTTTGTGCTTCTGATTTAGGACCAGTATACCTACTGTGTTCGAATGCTTGACAAGATTAAAGAGTAGTAAAAGTAATTTACTTCTTCGAAATCAAAACTCAAAAACTGATGTTTCCTGCTTATCAAAAAGTCACTCACTCTGGTATTGATGGGAGTCGGCAAAATGTCTTAAGGCGTAATTATAGTAGCCAAAAGCAATCAAAAGTAAACGTCAAAACTCTGCGTTAAGTTTTCTAAAGTTCTGTTAATTACTTAAGTTATCCATACTATAGGTAGATATATGTGAACGAAAGTAACTGTCAGGTAATTTTGATTGTGCTAGTTCTGAAAATAATGGTTACTTGTATCGAGAAAATGTATTCAAAAGTTATTGAATATTTTAAATCGGTACATCTTGTGATGGTAGATATCGTTGATTTAAAGAAAAAGAAAAAGAAGAATGATACTGTTCTGTGCATCGCATAAACCGAGACCGAAAGAATTTTTTTCAGTCTGTTATTTAGAAAATCAAAGCAATATATACGTGAAAATTTAGGTAGAATCGTTTCTCAAAAACAGTCCATCAGAGAACATATTTTCCAGAATGCAAATTAGCTGACTATGCTCACGACTTTGAATATCCTGTGTCGTTAAACACAATATTATACTGTTGAATATGAAGAAGGCTTTAATATATTGCCCTAACAACTATGCAGATTGAGGGGACTGTAATTGTGGCATAATAAAATCCAAGCCAATACTCCCTCAATCGCCCCATCAAGTAGTATCCACCATTACGGTAGAAGATAGTCATCAACCATACTCAAATTGTTCGCAGTCATAAAACGCGAATATTTTGTTGCTGAACGACTGATTTGACCTTTTTGTTTCCATACCACTAATCTATCCCCTATGTTCCCCACAGGATGCAGAAGCAGAATGTGTCGCTCATTATCTTTGGTAACATCGTGTCCTATAACAGAAAACAAACAAAATATACATTTAAAATCTAAAATTCGAATACCCGACATTCGCAAAGATCGTAAGTCAAGGTACCAATTTAAGTCTTTACGCATCTTACCACTCCGGCCTGATGCGCCCCATTAGTTACGAGGGCGGGTCAATAAGTCCGTGACTTTTGGATTAAAACACAGATTTTTTGATAAAAAAATAATTTTATTTTTCAACGTAGTCTCCCTTGAGCTCTATACACTTTGTCCAACGCTTCTCCAATTTTTTTATCCCTTCCAAAAAAAATGATTTGTCGAGATCCTCAAAATAGGCCTTTGTTTGCGAGATGACTTCATCATTGGAGTCAAATCTTTTTCCACCAAGCCATTTCTTCAGGTTTGGGAACAAGAAGTAGTCGCTCGGAGCCAAATCTGGAGAATAGGGTGGATGAGGGAGCAATTCATAGCCCAATTCATGGATTTTTGCCATGGCAACTGCACATGTGTTTGTGGTCGACTGTAAGCAAACGCGGCACCCATCTTGCGGAAAGCTTTCTCATGCCCAAGTGATCATTCAAAATTGAAACCACTGAGCCATGCGAGATCCCTACGGCTTCCACAATCTCTCGCACTTTCAATCTTCGGTCGGCCAACACCATATCGTGAATTTTTTCGATTGTTTCGGGTGTAGAGACCTCAACTGGGCGTCCAGGACGTTCGGCATCTTCAGTGCTTGTACGGCCACAACGAAATTCAGTAAACCACTTTTTTACCATTGAAATCGATGGTGCAGAGTCCCCATAGTATTTATCAAGCTTAGCCTTGGTCTCGGTAATGTTTTTTTTTCGCAAGAAATAATGCTTAATAAGCACACGAAATTCACTTTTTTCCATTTTCTCCTCAAATTAGTGAGTAGTCTGATAAAAATAGCTGTCAAACACAAACTAACTGACGCAGCAAGTTTAAATTTTGACAGGAGTCAACAGACAGATGCCTGTTGACAGGAGCAGTGTTGCTGTTTCAGTAAAGAGGTCAGAAATTCAAAAAGTCACGGACTTATTGACCCGCCCTCGTTCTATCTAAATGAAGCAGGGGCGTCCATACGAGTAATTGTCATCCTGCATTGTCGGACAAGCTTAGCAGGAACGTCTTTCCTTTGAGTTAGTTTGAAACATTAGTTGATGTATAGTATGCTTCTTACCAAATCCTCAATTAATTTATGCCACAGGAATTCTTTCAGTTCCAGAAATGTGATATTTTTTTATCTTGCTCTTTTCGAATAATCGTCGACCATTGTTCATATTGAATGTTTCATAAATCATCCTGCACAACAACGAAATGTTGATCATTTTCGCCACTGAAGTGGCGTTTCTCTATTTAGCTCTTTCTCAAAAGCCGTTGTTCATGTTATTCTTTCTGCTTTCTGCTCGTCTTTGCTAGGTGTCCCTGCAGGTATCTTTCACTAAACTTGAATTTAGTCAAATACCTGCGGAAAATATTGCTTATGGTCTTTTGTCGGCTACAATTGGCTCGAAGCCAAACTTTTGCAGAATATTCTTACGGGTTTTGACAGCGCGACATTCGCGTGAATTCGCCTAAAATAAATGCAACGCCCCAACAGAGCAGAAAGACGACCCTACAAAAGACTGCTTATACAAACTTCTGGATGAAACCTACGAGAAACGCTCTGAGTATGATGTAAAGATCATCATTGGCCATTTTAGAGTCAAGCAAGACAAGGAGGGTATCGTTCAACCTCCGCACCATCAAATCCGGAAACCGAAACAGTCTTATTTCTTTTGCAGGCTGACTCAATGTAACTTTATCAGCGCACGGTTTCTACACCTTGATATCCATAAACAGACATGGCTGTTTCCTGATCAATATACCGTCAACCAAATTGTTCACATTGTGATCGACGCAATGAACGCCTCCAGTATTTTAGATTTCCGAATGTTCTGAGAGGTTAACATCTTCTTCTTCTTATCCTTTTATTAACCCTTTCCTCGTTATACGAACTTATGCGTAACGAGTTTCCCATTTTTACTGCATCGCTGCTGCTCCGCTTATGGGGTTGGCTAATGTCGCAGACCGCAGAACGCGTCTACATAATGCTCGGTCCTGGATCGCTTCCGTGGTTAACCCCAGACGTTGTTGCGCATTTGCCATCTGAGAAATCCAGGAATTCTTTTTCCGACCTCGTTTCCTTACAGTTGAAGTGACCGTAGTTGATAGTGCCTTTTTAACCGGATTTTCCGCAGATCTTCTTTGAACGTGGCAATACCAACTTATTCTATTCGCCTCGAGCTGTTCGGTTACCGAATTCTTTATATGTAGACTTCCTCTTATACGCGTAGATCTAATGCAATCGCGTTTAGTGACTCTGAGAGGATAACATAAGGATGCGGATACCCATAACAGCCCAAAATCGCGAAGCCATTATGAGACGGAGCAAAATCAAATAGATGCAATCGCAATAGACCACCATTGATTTTCAGATCGAGTTTCCTTTGACCAGTCGGGAAATCCGGTACTGCCAGACTCAAACGTAGAACACCACTAGAACTACCACAAAAGAGCTCGCGTCGGATGAAGAATAAGTTTCACCAAAAACTAAAAAGAACACGCCATTGGACTTGCAAACTGTGATATGGCGACCAATATGAAGTCAGGACACTCACCTCGAAGCTTAAGTCCAACTTAACTACTGGAATGAGCTGTTTAAAGTAACAGGTGTTGTTTGGATACAGTGCATACATCAACTCATAGCTAAAATCTGGATCGACGACTTCGACCTCAGCAATGGTCGTCCGATCCTTAAGAAGGCAAATCTTTTGAACTGGCCGGCCTTATCAGTGTACTTTTGGACCTGAAAAGTTCACCATAAATCAAATTTTCACATCAGGACTTGCAAAATGTCCAGGAGTTCTTAATGAATAGATAGCACTTTATTTTAAAGCCGCATCTATAGAGACGAACTTTTTGGCATACCTTGTCCAGTTTTGGCATCCCCGCCAACCTCATTCGATTATACAAAATGGCGATGCGGAATGTATGCTACCCCGTCAAAATCGATAGTGACAAAACCGGGACCTTCAGTGTCAGAAAAGGCTTTAAACAAGTCGAAGCTCTGTCGAGTGAATTTTTCAACATCGGTCTTGGAAATATATAAGTCCAGAGGTACCACCCTTAATGACATAACGAAAGTAACACAATGTCAATGGAAAATTTGCGACTTTGTTTGCAAAAACTAAACTTTCATTCCGACTGTGACATCAGCGTGAAAATCATGCGAAGAATCACTTTTGCCGATTGCTGCTTCTTTGGCTTTAGAAGGCACTAAAAAGGCCCTCTTTAGAGCAACCAAAAAGACTTCATACAAGACACTGATTATCCAAGAACTGCTTTACGGCGCAGAATTTGGACACTGCCGAAAGCGGATGAAAATACTCTCGGGTGCTTTGAGAAAAAGTTTACCGGGCAGCATTCCGTCCCTTTTGCAGCGATGCAGAATAGAGTAGAGGCCTTAATAACTAGCATGTGGGCTGTACACCGACTCTGTCCTTGTCAGAAAAGTAAATATAACCAGACTTCTGGTAGATGGCTATGTCACCCACCTTGAGTGCATTGACAATAGCGCCTCGGCCTGGAAAGTTCTAAGCCCCAACTGAGGGAGGCAACCTAGTAAAAAACGACTTTATTTCAGGTAGCGTACACAAATGAAACTGGACACAAGCCAACTTCGTGTACGGTAATGGAGACAGCTTGTAAAAGATCCTGCTAATTGAAAAGACATCCATCTTGCGCCATTCAAATGACGAGAGTTCTTAAATCGCTATATGGCAAGTATATAAGATTAATATTCTCAAAAATAAGGTATTCGATGATTCGTTGAATACCAAAATCTCCCACCCAAAAATTTTAAGAAATATATTAAACTCAAACGATACTGATAAAATTAAAAGTAATTCCGGATAGATTACCCTCGCTTAATCATAGTCCGGTTGTTAGTTCGTTTATTTTCTCAGTTTACTTATACAGAAATATCAAGAATTGATACACATACAACCTGTTTCATTATGCAACTGATTGTTTATTTTAGCCTTGTATGGAATAGAACTTAGTGACTTTTAAGTTGAATATGCTTATCTGCGCAGAATAAAAAAAAAAAACTTGTTTAATGTTTAACCTTTCTAGTGAATTACTCATAGCAAAAATTTTTATCACTCGTTTCAAAATCAGACCATTTACCCCGAGATAATATTTAGTCAGCGTTTGATATGAAATAAAGATAAGTGCCTATTACACAGCAACGCAACAATCAAAAGCTTTTCTGTTAATAAAATTTTTACCGATTAACATTAGTGCAAATTTTGTAACCCACTGTGCCAAGTGCAACCACTGCCAAACTAGACAAAAAAAAAACAATAACAACTAATGTAATCATTCCTGGCAATACCGCGTGCCAAATATTACATCGAAAACATTGACATTGCACTCAGATGTCAAAAGAAAGAAGAAAAAAACGAAAAACAAAAATATAAAGCAAAAGCGAACAAAACAATTCATTTGTCATCTTCTCTGCTCCCTCTGCGTGTTGTGCAAAGAAAAATCTGAAAAAATTCGTTCGTCTACCAACAAAATACAAAAAGTCGAGAAAAAAACGAAACAAAAACATTATTTTCGCTTAATTAAATTTTAAAAATAAAAATGTAAGTGCGTATGACTCATTGAGTGATCGGGGCATAAACAAAATTCAAGACGATGTTTTCCAAGTGATCCGAATACTCAACAGACCCAAACAGAAACAGAAACTGAAATAGGCAAAACACTAGACGAGTCGAGAAACCTTGTTTTTTTTCACTTCAACAGAGCAGGGTGTGTGAATTCAGGAATTCTCCAGAAACACCTTTTCAAAGCCAACATTTGCAACATTCGAGTGAACCAAGAGTAAACGCTCAGGCGACGACCACATTGTGAAAAAGCAACAAATCAATAATTACATTACATTACAAGAGAAAGTTCTGATATTTTTTTTTCTCAAGTTTCAAGTTTCAAGAAAGAGTCGATAAAACGTGTTTTGCTTGTGCCGAAGAAGCGTTTCTGGCATTGCGACCATTTACCAAGGTTTCGGACATTTTTTTGGGTTCATCTGGTGTAAGTGTGAAAACAAAAAACTGCATGCTCTCTTGCGATTACCTCACAGACAAAAGAAAACAAGAATTCCAAAACCAGACGAAGTATGTACAAGTTTTCGGGTTTTTTTCTGAATTTTTAAGTTTTGTTTCTTATCGATTTAATTTCTAGTTGGAGAAATATTATTTTCTTTTTTACGTGTAAGAGAGGTTCGTTCTCTTTGCTTGCATTTACAAAGTTTTTATTATTATTATTTTTTACGTATATTTCGTCTACTTCCTCATTGTCGTCGTCGTCTTCGTCGTCGTTGTGCAGCGATCGATTGTTTGGTACACTTCTCACAAAAAAATTTGGGATGAGAATGACGGGAGTGTTTATTTGTAAGTTAAACGTGTAGAGAGGATTTGCCTTTGATACGTTTGAAGTGTTAGATAATTTTGTGAAACACCTGTAAGTGTACGTGGAGTTTTAGTTGAATGTTGTATGTGTGCACTGTTTATTGTGGCACTTTGTTTTTTTATCAGCTCGAGAGATAAGATTTGCCGGGTTTTTACTAAGGAAGATTTTAACGTGACCCAGAGATTATTAAAATGGTATTCAGATAGTTAATTTACTGTTGGGAATTCTCTTTTATTGGCACACCATTTCTTCCAATAGAACAAGAAATGAGTGTGTCAAAATTCTTAATTCATGAAAAGTCATATTTGGGAACACGACTTCGAATATATGGCTTACTCAGCTGTTTTTTAACAAGCGCATCTTCTGTGTTTTATTCTGGGCCAATAAAGTGGTTGATATTTGCTTCCAAGCCTCAATAGTTTATGATATATCCAAAGACTATGGACAGATCTACACAGAGTAATCGACAGAGTCGGGGGATCTTGAAGATCTATTCACGTCCAATTCACATTATAAAGATTTCAATGTACCATTCGACTATACCAAGATATCGTCTGGATCAACGTACCCCATATTTACGAAGAAATAATCATTTACCATTGTTAGCCATAGAATGTGACGTGAGTTCCGGCTTCATTTAAAAATGGACCATTGCATTCTTAGTGTTTGTGGGTCTCATGTCTCTTCTGCGTTTGCATAATTTCAGAAATTGCCTTTTTGTTTGTTTCCAAACCCATTGAACGAAAACTGTGCTTCGTTACAAACAACGATAAAACTTCGATAGAAATTAGGGTCGAGTTCAAGTTGCTTAAGCGCTCAACTCGCAAATTCATCTTGTAAGCCATGGGCTCGATCTTGTTCTTCTTTTTCTTAAGAAAAAATATCACATACACTGTTTCGATCGATCGACGCAAAAGTGAAAATTCTTATTCTTCCGCCACAATTTCACCAATAGCGACATGAGAGTTTTCTGAACCTTCATTACGTGGGTATATATGATACGATATGTTGTCGTACAGTGTAGAAAACCTGTTTAGAGTTTTACTGTAAATCAACCGATAGAGCTTGGACAAATTGTACCCTTTTACTGACACCTAACCCAATACATTTTTGAACTTTCCCCCTCAAATTACAACGTTCATTATTTTGTTTTTTATTGCTATGGTTTTACTCTTTTAATTATTTAAAAAAGTGAAATATAATAATTTAAAGAAAAGTTTACAAAATCTGTTTATGATTAACATCAGCCTCATAGACCTTATTTTCATCTCCATTGACCAATACTAACTCCTTATTCAATCTTGGATTTCTGGACACTTGTCTACTCAATGAAATTGAAAAAACTTTCACACGATCAAAAGTTTCGCGAACTATCCTTTGGTTTTAACTGCACACTTCCTCCATGCCTCTCCAGCTAACACGATTCGTTATTATCTACCTCCAGTTGCATCCACGGAGTTGGTTGCAGTTTTTACCTATCAGCGCAAAGACATGGTCTCCCTATAATAAGTCGCAATTCAAGATCTGATTTCCCTTTTGGTAGAAACAGTGATTCAATAAAATACAATGCTAACACTGGTTATATCAACATGTTTTCCAATTTTGAGCATTTTTTGGAACATCTGGATCCGCAATATCTGACCGTATATTGCCTTTCAAAGATTTAATCGTTGGTGGTTTATTCACGTAAACAAACAATTTGTCATATCTCCACAACGCTAACCGTATGACCTGAAATTCCAAGATTTTTGTGACCCAATTGTGAAATCAATTTCTTATCAAACTTTGATTTCAAAGGTGTTGGTTGCATTATGATACGGACCCCATCCAACTGGAACTACGTACATATGGTCAAATTCGATGCCACATATGTAAATTTAAAAACAAATATTCGTAGATCATTTTTTTGCATTCGTCAGTATTGACTGTATCGTGATCTCCTCCCTTATTATTGAAGAAATGAGTAAATCATACCCTACGCTAGTCTGGCGTGATTAAGGGGTTAGGCCACTCTGGAGGCTGAAAAAACAGGCATTTTAGGATTTGTTTTATCAGAAATACTACAAAATAAATCGAGATTACAAAAAAGAGTATTTATTAAACATATCAATGACTTTTTTTGAAGTGATTATTTGCAAAGTGGCGGTTGTGCAGCGTTTTTCCGATGACGTCTCCGTTTTTTGAGAGTCCACGGCCGGACAAACAACTCCTGTAATTTTTAAGTTATAATAGGCCAATGAATTTTTTTTTGATTTTATATAATAACTGCTATAGAAGTAGGTAGGTTTTTTCGATATATTAATTTTTGGCCAAATGTCGCACTTCCAATGTGGAAAGTAAAAACTTGCCTAAGAAATCATCAGATAATTGTTAATAACAAATGAACTATGCAATATAAAAAAAAATCCTACGTACAATGTATTTTTCAATATATATTCAATATATCAAGTGAATCGGTTGAAAACTGTCCGAGTTATGTTTCCGGTTATCTGAAAAAATGAAGTTTTGAGATACACGCGTTTGAAGTTTTGAGTAGTAGAAAATCATGAATAATTTTGCAATACCTTTAATACAATTGGTCTTCCAGATTATCGTCCTGCTCCTGCTTTTCTTTTGTGCTTGATCTTGAAGCGATCCTTGTCTCTTTTACCCGTTCAGACAGCGATCTCTCTGCATGCTTTATGCGCTGCTTGTAATAATCTAGGCAAATTTCGTAACTGTTCGGGCCGATTTCCAAGTCCATTGCTTCACTGTACACACAAACTGCAATATCCATAGCCACAGCCAAGGCTAATTTACCACTCGAAATGGATTTCTGGGCCAATGCCCACACATTCGATTTGCATCGAGTTAGAAGATTTTCACTGGTCAGTTCTTCATAGACTGGTTTGACACCTTCGTAGACTTCAATTGGAAGATCTGACTTTTGTTTGTATTCAGCCAAAGTATTTGTAACTCTAGCCCATTGCCATGAGCACCATGAATTCTCTCCAATGGGACATTTGCCTTGCTGCGGTTTGCCATCAGTAAATAATTTATAATCGAATATAGCCCATATAAAGCATCTCATGTTCTTGGCTGAATCACTGTTTCTACGAATCGCTAATCCATAATAAATAGATAGGTCGACTCTAAGTTTTCCGGTCAATTTGCGCCTTCCACCGAGACTTATTGTCTCCTTTTTTAGATTACGAAGTCGGGTGCCCATTCGTTTTTGCACGTGATCTATATACCCTTCCTTGAGTACTGTGAAATCCTCATACGGCTTAGCATCTTTAATGTCTTTAAAAGTTTTAGAATCACCGTCACCAATATAGTGAGTGTATTTGATCTGGTGCAAAGTTTCAGGGCGCCATCGCCATCCATTTTTCCGCATTCTTTTGCATGATTTTCTGCCCACTCCGCATATTCTTCGGTATTTTATTTTTTATTTTGAGCCCAATACTCACATGCCTTACAGTATTTTGATTTCACTACACAATCAACGATTTTTCCAAATTTACTGCCAATAAGAATCACTAACCCATAAAAAGACGTAAACCCACGATTTCTCCACGAACCATCGCCTGATACTATAATTACATTTTCTCTATTTTCAATAGAAATGGTTTTCTCTTCTTCCGTAAATTGTCAACAAATTAATAACTCGGTATCTCAATCTTTCCGTAATTCTCACAGGACTCTACTAGTTTGAATACCAAACCGCGCTTGCCACTTTCAGTAAATTTCACTTCCGATTGGCATACCTTACAAACGCCGACGGTCGAAATAGCCGAAAACACTGCAATGAAGTTTACAATATGAAAACCAAACGCTTAATTCACCGGTATCATATAGATCTTCCGTTTATTTCAGTTTTTTTTTTGCTGATGTACTGGCATTCAAGTCATCTGGTGCTTCTAACTCATGGCAATTCAGTCGTCTTCTTCGAGATGCTTTTGGTCTCTTGCTGTTGCCAAATGCCGTTTTTCTCCTTTCTTCCCACTATACACCACTTTATCCCTCATTGTAAAAATAAATTAATAATTACTAAGGGTAAACAAAATTAAATTTCACAGAAGTAACGATAAAAATGAACGTTTGTCGACTAACGTCCTTCTCAAATTCTTGGCTGTGCTTAACTAACTGGAAGAGACATTCGAAAAATCTAAATTTGTCTAGACTAGTCAAAAAATCAAATGATTTGAATAGCATCTGCCGAATACCCGCTATAATCCCCTAACGTACTTTCCCTCGAGCGCTCACAAAAGGAGACCAGGAGACCAGGAGACCTTGTAATAAAATTCGAAAGCTGAGTACTTAGAGATTTTTCCCGACCATAATATTTTGGGGCATCATTTTTGAGGTCCTAGGGGTCAGTTTTAATTCTCACGTCAATTGCATATAAGGCCAATGCAACTCAAGCGGTCGATGGTCAAATCCAAGCTCCTTTGCATCTCTGCGAACTGATAAATACTGGTCTTCACTAACACTGGCCTTAACTGTGACGATATTATTTTGTTCGGAACGGCAGTGAAGAAATAAATAATTCAAAATCTACCCATCACACGACGAATAGCATTAAGGATGAGGAAGTGCTTGATAATTCGGAAATAATAATAATATTTATTTTGTAACGTTGTTTCGATGTAAATCTTATTCGAGCCCGATGTCTCTCCAATCAATGGACATTCGAAGCCATATCCCATATTGTTCCTTTTTCTTTTTATATTCGCTAAATCGGAATAAAAATCTGTATAACTAAGCTAAAAATTAGTTCCTCTTTGTTTTTGTGAGAAGTGTACTATTCAACATTTAAAAGAAAAAAATATATATATATTCTTCGGTTTCTTTATTAGATCATTTTCCTCCTTCTATTCATTTCTATGCAAAGAAAAACTAAAAAGTAGAAAAACATGGAAAATTCTAACATGAAATATGCAGTTATAACAAAACGTACAGACCTGCGACTTGATCTCTGCGCACTACAAGATGAAAAAGAACGTGAGAAAATTTCCATAGAACCTGGAACACTGGTCAAAGTGTTTGACAGTACAACCGGCGTTGGCAGTAACAATGCAGTCAATACTATTAACAATAATGTTAGTAGCAACAGTAAAAACAGCTCTGTACAGATTCTCGATTACTTTAATCACAATCCAATTAGTGAGAATCTCTATGAATGTCCGACAACACATTTGAAAAGAATCCATCAGGACATCTGGCCATTTGGCATAGCTATATCAGATCCACTGCGTCGCTTACATTTCTTTCAGAGTGCCGAACAGTGTAAACATATATTGTATTTAAAGGAGAACGATTTAGTGGCCGTAAATGGACAACTATTTGGTAATTCGATGCGATACGATTGCATCGTACAGTACATTGGCCTAGTGCAGGAGATTGGTCCGGGCTACTATTTTGGGCTAAAACTTCTGGTAAACGGCATTACAAGCGAACTATTAGTTTTCTAATTTTTATTTTTCCTTTTTTTTTCTATTATTTTTCTTTTTGTATTTCATTTGAGTGTAAAGTTTTTTTTTTTTCATTTTTTTATTTGTTTGGGTTTAAATAACTTTCACTTTTCTTTGCACTTGTTGGCGATGTTTTTTTGTTTGTATTAAATAAAAATTAATATTCATTGTGGGATCATCTTGAGTGTATATGATTTATGGTTTTATAAGAAGAAAATTCATTTGCTTTTTCGGATGCTAAGTACTTCATTGGCACACACTACAATTTCACAGCTAACACTGTTCATTTTCAATCATCATCATCTTAAAAAAAAGAAAAATGCAATTCAGTTTTATTTTTTAAGTAAAATCAGTCTAAAGGATGTGAAGACGATAAGGCTGGTCGAGAAGAACCAGTTGCTTACGAACGTCTGCATTATTATTATTAAAACAAATCATACTATGGGTTCTTCAGTGTATATCTATTTCCAAAAACATAGTTCATGTTCTAAAGGCACATTTTGGTTATAAAGACACATTTGAATTGAATCGTTCATATGCTTCCACTGCTGCTTTTTATTTTATTTCTTCCACTTTTGTCTGCAAATTCAGTTCTTTTATTTTACACGGGGCTTATTTTTTTAACGTTAACATGAATAAATTCCATGATATCGAGATTATTCTCTTAAGATTGGTATACGGACGTCCTTTTATCTTTAACTGAGTGCTGAATATTGATATACCCATTGCTGTTATCTTTCAAATCTACAATTTCTTATGTCTATCGCTCATTAATTTTGAATTTCTTGCTTCAACAATAATCGAACACAAAAAGTTCAATATTGACAAGAAAAGCAAAACGCATCGTCATTCTATTTTTGACTGGATATTAAAACCAATAACTTGGATATTAAAACCAAAAACTCCGAAAAGTAATTTTCCGGAAGGTCTGCAAAAAATGGCGTCGATGATTTTCTCGCGTGAGCTGAATTTTTTATTGATGAGCCATCTTTTGAGGTTTGGGAAGGGATAATAGTCCGAGGGAGCCAAATCGGGCGAAAACGATGGATGCGACAGCAATTGGAGCCGTAAGTCATTGATTTTAGTCGTGACTTATGCGCCGGCGCATTGTCTTGCAAAAGCAACATTTTTTTTCGCTTCATGTGAGGCCGTTTCGCAGCGATTTCGCCCTTCAATTGCTCCAATAATGTACAGTAATACACGAAGAGTATGCCATGACAATCCCAGAAAACCGACGCCATAACCTTTCCGACCGATTGAGCCTCCGTCCGCCGCTTCGGAGCACTCGTGCCGGCTTCAGTCCATTGCCGGGCACTCATTCTTTTCTCTGGTGTGTAATCCAGGTTTCATCAACAGTTACCAATCGACGCCTAAAGTTCGCCCGATTCCGCAATAGCAAGTCCAAACACTCTTTCGGAGTGCTCTCGCGTTAGTGTTTTTGGTCAGGAGTGAACATTGCGCGGCACCCAGCGACAGGATAACTTTTTCATATGCAGAATATTGCCCAAAATATGGCGTGTGCGCTCAGTACTTATCTTTGTGGTATCTGCTAGCTCTCGCACCTTCACTTTCCGGTCAGCCAACACCATTTCATGTATTTTTTTGACATTGTCCTCTGTAACCGCATCAGAGGGCCTGCCGCTGCGGACTTGATCGGTAGTGGAGTTGCGGCCACCACGAAACTCTCGAAACGGTGTTATCTGACGGAGCATTAGCCCCATAATATTTATCCAACTTTTCTTTTGTTTCCTTCGCCGTTTTGCCTCTCAAAAAATAATGTTTTATGAGAGAACGAAAATCGTTTTTGTCTAATAGGTACTGATGCCAAACACGTCAACAACAATCAGCTGTCAAAACAAAACTAAAGACAGTATCGCACTGAAATTTGGCATGTCTGCCTAAATATGAACGGACTTCAAGGCACCATAACCTTTTTTGCAGTAGCAGCGCATTCTGGCGGTCAAGGAGGTTATTTTTCACCCCACCTAGTACATATGCGTTTATGTGGCGTTTAATTGTATGCGAATAAAATATAGGTCTAACGCACCTAGAAAAAGAATTAAGCTCCATTGCACTAGGACATACATTACCATGTAGGTTAAATATCTGCTTTCACATAATACTATCAGATTTTCTAAAAAGAGTCCAAGGTTACATAATATTTCATCGAATAAGTGGTAATCATTTTGCCGTCGATATCCTCCACCTTCCATGTACCAGTCTACGAACAAATTGTAGATTTGTCAGCATATTTTAGCGCAGTTCACTTCAATTAATCTACCATTTAAGTTTATACATATATAGAAACATACTCGCTTATCAAAATTAGGATGTAGAGACTGATTGTGGTCTGCAATTACGTTAACATTACAACTACGTCTTGGTAAGGCGCACACGCGATATTTATTAATCCACTTGGCTGCCCACTTGGCCAGATGATTTTTTGTATTTTATTAGGCTGTACAACTTCTTCCCACATAACGTACGGCCACTGGATACTGAAACGGCTTTAGATTGTTACTGAGGCAGAATGCCGCACCTCCATGTCATGTTGTACTTTAAGGATTTTTTATAGATTGGCGATTTTGGAATTGGTTGAACATTTTCTTTAGTGTGATGCTTGAGTTAGATCGAATCGAAAACTTTGTATCGTGTGAACGCACGTTACGCTAGACGTAGTTGTGGAATCGTTGGCTGAACGGTTGTATTTATATGTCTTGCTATTCATACATCACGAACGCATCAAAGATCAAATGCATGGTTTTTCTAGACCATTTTGTGTAATGTTTTATTTTTAATATCTCTTTTTCCAGTACAATGTATGGCCAACAACTTGTCGTTATTCTCTTTTTGAACTTTTTTAAAACTTCATCAAGGCATTTTGTCCTGTTTTCCCACTATATTAGGTGCATTATCTACAGGAAAGAGACCCCAAAAATAGTACCTTTCGCATTTAAAGCGGCTCAAGACGGAGAAAATGTTCACAAAATTGACCTGCCATTGGCGTTTATTCTAACCGTCATTTGTTTTGGTGTATACAATTACTTCTTTTTATCCTTTTATTAACCCTTTCCTCGTTATACGAACTAATGCGTAACGAGTTTCCCATTTTTACTGCATCGCTGCTGCTCCGCTTATGGGGTTGGCTAATGTCGCAGCCCGCAGAACGCGTCTACAAAGTGCTCGGTCCTGGATCGCTTCAGTGGTTAGCTCCAGGCGTTGTTGCGAATTTGCCATCTGAGAAATCCAGGAATTCTTTTTCCGACCTCGTTGGTGTACACAATAACATTACACACAATTCTTATTCTACGTTGTTCTCTGATTCAGTACAAAGTTAAAAGATTTGTGAGTATCCCCAGACCAGAAGACATCAATTCTACATCTCTTAGGCAGCTTTTTCAGTCCAGTCGTTTTTGTTTCTCTGGACTAAGGTTTGGTTGATAAATTTCACTTTTTTAACAAGAATATCTTTTATTCTAATCATATAGTACCGATGAATCATGGTGAACGGACTGTCTGTACGGAAACTATTGCAAACAAAAATATTATAATGAAAAATGTTGATCAAGCACCACCCCTATATCCACCTTTTGCTTTTTGCGGTGACCTTATACATTTAAACCGGCTGCGGCTATTCACGAAGTATAGTTATAATAGAGCCCGCTATAAAGATCCTTTGCCGACCCTTTTAAAAATCATATGCCTAATCCAGTTTCATTGTCAGCAACCTAATCGACTTAGCTTTTTTTCTGTTCACTTTACCACTTCCATTGTTTTGTAAATTTGCCACTCACAAAATTCAATCATGTGTCTTTGATTTTAAACTGAGGCCTAAAGCTTCCATTCATAAGCTAATTTAAAATCACACGCCACAACTTTTAGACTGATTCACGTGCTTAAAACTTTAATAGATGTCATTGCCACCTTTTACCTTTATTTACTACACTCTTCTAATTATTTGATTTTTGATTTTGCTTCCCCCACAGCACATTGAAAGCGGTTTTTCTCCACAAGAATCAGAAATTCCATATGTTACCAAATATATGCAATGTGAACCTCGTTTGGCATTGATTATTTCCGCCGATTGGATTGATCCTGTTCCATGTGATGTTAAGAAGAAATTCTCTGCTCGAGAACTCCTCTGTGGAACAATCGATAAAGCACGTTCAGCAATCGGTTTAACAACTCGTCAGCCTATTCCACGGAAAATTCATAAAAAATCACCAACCAAAAAGGATTTACTGCTCTTCCCCAATTCGGAAACACAATTCTACGTGCCCAATCCATCTGCGGCAGATGGTTACGCCAGCAGCAGTGGTTGTGAAGAAGTTGATTCGGCAATGGATCGAGGACGTAGTCTAGCAACGGCTCAGAATCCAAAGCATCCACGAAAAGATAAATCTACAATAATAAACACATTCACCAAAGAAGATAACTCGATCTCACTTCCTCCACTCGAGCAAAGAGATAAATCCATTCAAAGTGACGAGGATTTAATACCTTTGGACAACGAAGACTACAGTAAATACGTTGAGAATTATGAGAAAACTTTAGAACAACGTCAACAACAAGAGCAAAACATTCCACCGGGTATCTTAAAATCAATTATTCAATTAGCTACTCCTGCAGCTGCAGCAACTGCTAAAAAGAAAGTTACAACTACTAGTATAGAAGTGCCCGTTAAACCTGTGACGATAATGAGTTTAGAAGATCGTGATATTGTAGTAATTGATAAAGCCGACATCAAGGAATCCACCAAGAACGAATCAAATGTTATTGTTGTAGACAATCCTCGACAGCAAAAAGAAGTCGACTTGGCTGATCTATTGGGTGGCAATTGGCCAAATAATGCAGGTGATGCTGCAATGGTCTTGAATACTACGGCAGACCAAACGAAACTGACAAATATGAGTAATGGTGCCACTAGCTGTGGTGGGAGTGCGATCTACGTCAGCAGCAGCAGTAATAGCAGTGTAAGCAGCATGAATCAGAAATTAGATAGCAGAAGTAAATCAGCTAACCCATTATCGCATTTGCTTGCTACAAAGAGTTTGGATCGAAAAAATCGTGACACACATTGGACACAAACGGAGATGTCAGCGTCGACGTCCGCAGCAGCAACGGTAACAAACAGCACTGACAGCAGTGGAATTAAAAAGGAAAAAAGTGAGTACACATATAGTTATTTTGATTAAAATTATTTTCCTTCGATTAGAGATGAAACAAAAACAAAAATCGAAAAAACTTACAAGTGAACAGGCGATACTTGATTTGTTGAAGTGAATCACATGTAACAATTGCCATGTGCAATTTAGAAGTGGTATTCCACAGGTGATAAACTATTCGTATCAATTGATAAGCCATTTTCGGTGATATAACGTTTCGTGTATATCTTTAATATTTTCTTCGTTTTCTAAATAAAACAATAAAATAAACATCCATTTCAAAGAGTGACATCATATGAGCTATTTTGCGATCAGAACAATCATAGAACACTTGGTCGAAAAGAGATTGAAATTCAAAGGTGGGCAACATTGCTACGAATAAAAATTATTCTTATAGGCGAAACTAGGACTTGAAAGTATCTGATGTTAGTCATTATAGTATCCTTTCGATACTATTTAACAAATTCTTTTATTAAATAACAATAACAAAGGGGCTTGTGGCTTGTGGCTTAGTTGAGAATTTTTCAAGCGATAAGTGTGCTCTATAGATTAGTTGTCAACAGTCGTTTGGTGTGTTTTGTTTGAAGTGCCAGCATTTCCGTTTTCAACGACTATGGCTATATCGTTATCTAGAGGGATTAGTTATTCACTTAGGTGAATTTTAGATAACGCAACCCTATAGTAGTAGATACATCCTTTCACACATTTTTCGTTTTGAGGGCTTTACGTAAACGTAAAGTGCTTAGACACTCCACTTACTTCCAGCATGCGCGCCACTTGCATTCTCCTACGAAGCTAAGTGTATCAACTATGCGCCGATTTTAACAAGTTGCTGTCGATACCCTATACCAGAGGTTTCCAATTCTTTTCGACTACGGAACCCTAAATTATCAAACTTTTTTTGGCGGAACCCCATATTGATAATAACAGAAAACATCGTTCCTTGAAGTGCGGTTGTAACCAATTATTTTGACATGCAGTTTTGTTTGAATAGCTAAAACAGCCCCTACATACATACATATGTACATACACAAGTGTGTGTACCCACATGGCATTCTTCCCCATAGGTACGCAACACCTATTATGATACCGACACAAAAAATTCAAAATATTTTTTTCGCGAAAGACTAGATGTATAAATTTGTTTGATGTATGAACCCTTTGACCATCCCACGGAACCCCAGGGTTCCGTGGAACACCATTTGGGAAATGCTGCCCTTTACTATCGCCTTGTTCATCTATTCTTCCACTGAGAGATGATATGCTCAAAATTTGAATCTAGATTAGGTTAAATTTTTTTGGTCGGAAAACGAAGGCAGCTTATTCCTAGCATTTAGCTCTTTGATGGCTATTGTGATACCCTATTTCGCCTTCTTTCGATTATATATAATAACTTTTCCCGCCCATCCTTACACCCTAAGAGACCTGTATAAAGTGGATAATGAGGATGAATGGGTGAGGATCGTAAGAAGTGCTTTCAAGTTCTCTGTTTCCTAAGTGGCAGTGCGCAAAAAGATAAGGTGATCCTCATGGGTGTCCTTATCACTGGATTTTCTACAAATGTCGTCAGGGATTGTCATTGTTTAGTTCCTATAAAAGCGGAACACCTTTTACTTAAATAGCGGAGGTCTGTCATGCTAAAAAAGCTTGTTGATCTAACTCTTATCATATGTTGGTCAAAGTTTTTCTGATCAGTCGCAGGTAACTATCCTGCATATATGTTATACTACCCCAGGATCGTAACAGATTGAAAATTGGCTCCTACCTAGCGGATAGTATTGTTGCACTAGTTGTCCTTATCTACATACAATAGTTGTTTTTGTATTTATGTCATTGCTCTGAGATTAGTCACTTTATGTCTGGCCTACGATCAGACTATGATGCCATATGTAAATATTGTCCGTGTAATTGCCGAACGTTTTCGCAGAGTAATTTAAGTTCGACAACTTTCGCTGACGATTTCCGTGCATAAAATTCAATCCTTTCTGTCTCGAATTAAGTTTTCTATTACTTCCGGCTAAAAATACGTCCTTTCCTATAACAACCGCTGATAGGCCGGTTGTGAGTTTGAATGCACAAGTTGGTATACAATTACTTATTGTTGTCTTCTTTTCAGTATCTAAGGGATTGTAGTGTCTTGTAGCTAGTTTTGTGTGAGGAATGAGAGATGTCTACGCATGCTATTTATCTATCTGTGCTAGTATTCATCTTTTTGATGACAAGGGTATTTTCTTTTTAACAAAAAGTGGTGACTACAGTGAGATAGATCGATCGTCGGACCAACTAATAATTACTTTTTTCAACTTAAATGGTTTTGAAAGAATTCGACCCATATAAGGTTAATTGGTTATTAAAATAATTTATCTTTTACAAAACGTGCGTCTTTATTAAACCTTTCTATTAGTAAATATACTCTATTCAAAAGACCGAAACCTATTTAAACATTTTCACTTACTATATTATTTCTATCATTATCTATTCGTGTTCGGTTAGGCTACCAATTATATGGTCACAATGTTGCTCTACATTTCTATTCGATAGAGTTTCGCTTATCTGTTTCGATCATCCTTAGTTCATCTACCTTGTGAGGGAATAGGCCTTCTTAAAAAAAAAAAAAAACTAAACAATTCTAAAACTGACACCACGCCCGTATTTATAGCACTCCAACTCTTGCCCAACGTTTTGGAATACCTTACATCGTACCATTCTCTGACCCATGACATTTTGAAAAGCCCATTCATCCGTAGAATAAATTTACTGCAGCGGCATCATCTTTAAAACGAATCCCAAACATCTTCTCTCTTTCCATTGTTTGTGTAATCTTCTCTCCCTGTGGATAGTAAAATGCAGGAAATGTGAGCGAGCATACCATCGCTTGGTGAGATTTACTCGCGCGCCCAGCTATTTTTAGTTCTCCCCATACACAAACTCTCGAAATAGACAAGTTCTACCTCACCATTCGGTTGACACATTATGGGAGGCAAAAAGGGAAAACTCATCATCAAACAGACACAGTTTACAACTTTCGCGATTAGTTACTGTCCATTATTAATACTCCAAGTGATCTACGGTGGACAATTGGTAAAGGTTTTAGGTGGGAAAAAAAGGCCGCCAACCCAAGTTAACAGAGTGTAAAAATTGTTACCTATCGTATGACGTCAGTTCCGCATTAGTCGGTTTTTTATTTCGCAAGAATATTACACACACAGTGCAAAGCAAAATCGAGTGTATGAAAAAAATTTATAAACAATGGAAACAACTGAATCGTATCACTACATGAATGATATCCCACTTACGGTCCTTGAGCTATTTTCATTCAGCAACGACGAAATTTCCTCCGGCTATGGAGGTTAGAAATTATAATAATTCGGCTTTTACGTCGTTACTCCGCTGATTGTCATTGTAATTGGTGTTTGTGTGTGTTTTTTTTTTTTTTTTTTTTTACAGAGTTGAGGAATACCATTGAGCCACTGTACGATAATGTCAACACACTTCCACCGCAAACTGTTGCTCTTGCATCGCCAGAAGAAGAATTTATTCAGGCTTCACCATTACATGATGTGCCTGGGACCAATTTAGGCGTTGGATCTATGGTCGAGGTTTCAACCGAGACTTGTGAAGATTTATACGGGGTGATACGGTGGATTGGATGTCCACCTAGTACTAAGACTGTTATGGTAGGAGTTGAATTGGAGGATGAACAGGAAGATAAACGTTTACCACTTACCGATGGAGTTTATAATGGAGCAAGGTGCGGTAATATTATTATGGTGTGACTATATAATGTTCTAATTTCTAATCGGTGATGGTGTGATGTTCATTTTTAGACTTTTTAAATGCCAAGAAAATCGAGCACTTTTTCTGCTTCCAAATCAAGTTTCAAAGGACAGGCGTTTCGTTGAGATAGAAACACCACAACCGGGAAAATCGACTGCAAAGTCATTGGACTCGAAAATGTTCGGTCAAGTGGAATGTCCTTCTGTACCCGGAGCTGTGTCACCATTAAGTAAGTTGATTTTTGTATTTTTTTTGCTACAATTTGAAACCTCAAAATTGTTTTTTTTTTTTAAAGAAATCTACAATCTGGAAGAATTGGAGGAGATGTGTGGAAAGTTTAAGGGAATCCAAGGACATCACAACTCCTGTTATCTAGATGCAACATTGTTTTCAATGTTTACATTTACGAGTGTCTTTGATTCATTGCTATTCAGGCCACCAGAATCAGAAGTAAGTAAAGATCATTAATTAAAGAAACACCAAATGGATTGTGTTTGTGTTTTGCAGGATATTTCGCACTATGAAGAAGTTCAAAAGGTTCTTCGCGAAGAGATAGTAAATCCTTTGAGAAAGAATATGTTTGTGCGAGCAGATCGTGTAATGAAATTAAGGCAATTGCTCGATAAACTTAGTTCAGTAAGTGGATTAACCAGCGAAGAGAAGGATCCTGAAGAGTTTTTAAACAGTTTACTGGCGCAGATTCTCCGAGCTGAACCGTTTTTAAAGGTGAGTTTGTCATAAAATGAAGTCTGCTGTTTATTGGCGGAAAATCAATCAATCAAGACGTACTTTTCACTTTCCTAATTGAGTTGACTACGAGTATATGCTGTCAAGCTCAGCCTGGCAGAGACTGCTTCTCTCTCTTTGTCAGTAAAGTAAGGAAACGTGCTTACCATAGTGCAAACGCTTGAATTCAAATGAAAGTTCACCAGTTCACCTATATTAAGCAGAATGAGACACATGATTTACCTTTAACAAAATTAGTATCGCCAGAGAATAGGCAAATTCCTCTGCCGTCCTTGCAGTTAATAATACCTTCCTTCTTAGGGGGCTTGAGTTTAATTTCTTTATTCTACTCTTCGGAAAAAAGAAACGATTCCCAGCGCCTCTTCTACTGAACCCAGGACCCCCCTACAGATGTTGGTGCCTCTGGTCATAAAGACACATCTTTTTATTTTTGAGTGACTAAAAGTGGATGGAGGTGCAGATGTGGTCAATTCTTTCTTATGATAACTCGTTAGAAATGTTTCTTTGTTTTCATTTTTTCATCTTAAAACTGTGAGTTATTGATTCTTTTGGCGGTTCTGCCGTAGCTCCTCTATGTGTTTACTTATGTTTTACGACATTGGCATATATATACGAGTAATTCAGGCTTCTCTGAATTCGTTTAATCTGCATTGGATTATTCATTTTAAAAGTAGTTTCAAAATGTTTCCTTCGTGTCATTCACACTCCTTTATACCTTCTAAAAATGGACACTTATACCCAGATAATCTACAAGAAATTATTCCCTGGTACCCAGCTAATTTTATTAAACGCCTTATATTCAACGAATAACTCTAATGTTAAGTTGTACCCTGCGCTGCAAATATTTTTTTTTTCTGTAATTCTGGTTGCAGAACGTACAATCACTTGAGTTCTGTAGTGTTTTTGTGTATTCTTTCATTTTCAAGTTTTATTTCAAAGTATCGCAGCTATTTTTTTTATTCTTTTGCGAAGCTCAACGATTTTTTATTCTTTTAAGGCTTTCTGTTAGACGGTGATTAAAAATATTTCAAATATCTGCCAAAAAGTTTGGCATTCTTTATTAGTGTTTCGACATCATTCGCGTTAATTTGGAGTAGTCTCATACGTTTTTATACTTACGTGGGTATCACTTTGGCGGCAATTGAAACCAAGCACATATTATTAAAATGGTAACTGACTTTCTGGCTATCTAGGAAAAATGTGGTAATTTACCAAAATTCTGGATTTGTGATATTTTTGGTTAAAATCGTGCGTTATAGCTTGCTAAATTGCTAACTAAAGAAGTAAATTTATTACCATACCCCAATTAATTGATTTCCATTTTTCCGATTTAATTACAGTTAAGTTCTGGCCAAGATGCATTCTATTACCAACTATTTGTGGAGAAAGATGAACGTCTTTCATTTCCTTCCGTTCAGCAATTATTTGAACAGAGCTTCCTCTCATCAGACATAAAATTAAAGGAAGTACCGTCATGCCTTATCATACAAATGCCACGTTTTGGCAAGAATTTTAAAATGTATCCAAGAATACTACCATCGCAAGTCCTGGACGTTACCGATATTATTGAAGACTGTAAGTTAAATATTTTTTTTACTGAAGTAAGGTGTTTAGTTTACCTTTTATTTTGTAGCACCTCGCCAATGTTCTGTTTGCGGAAAATTGGCCGAATACGAATGCAGAGAATGTTTTGGTATATTACAATGTGGCGTTGGATTGGAGAGTACAGCGTTTTGTAGAAAGTGCCTAGAGACTGTGCATTCCCACACAAAAAGGTAAAAATGAAGGACTGTTTATATTGAATTGTACTCGTATTTTATTTTTACTCTTTTTTTGTCTTTTTTTTCTTTTTCTTTCAGAGCAAATCACACCCCAAAAGAGATCTCAGTTCCCCACGATTTTAAAATAATGGTTGAACATTTAAATGTTCCTCGATTGTACATGGAACTTTTTGCAGTTGTCTGCATTGAGACATCCCACTATGTAGCATTTGTTAAGGCTGGATCAGGACCAGATGCCCCATGGTGTTTCTTTGACTCTATGGCAGATAGAAAAGGTACCAGATTAGGAAAAAATTTCTTATAATTACTTTGAAACTCTGTTTTCTTTTTCTTTTTAATAAAAGGTGAACAAAATGGGTATAACATACCGGAAATGATTTCAGTACCAGACCTACCACAATGGCTTTCCGAAGAGGGAGCTCGAGCAGTCAATGAGACATCATCCAACGATAAAATGTTACCAGAGCATGCCAAACGATTATTTTGTGATGCATACATGTGCATGTACCAGAGTACAGATGTAATGATGTATCGTTAAATACACAGAGCAATAATTGTAAAACACAATGCAAACAAACCACACCTACACATAAGAGGAAAAAAAAAACACATACATAGTATCCACTGTGAACACTTAGCTGAACTTAGTTGTAGAGAATTAAATAAGAACAAAAAAAAAAAAAAAAAAAATACAACAATGCAAAGCATTACTAATTTATTGATAAATACAATATTTTGTCGTATTGTTATCTACTTTTAATGATTTTACATTTAGTAAATATACAAACATGCATCACTAACTAAGAATTGCAGCCTTATGTCAATTCTAACTTCTCCAGCAGACAACTTCTTATCCTAAACACCCTAGATAAAATTTCCATAATATGCATCTCGAACTACAGAAGGCTATTTCACAGCAACATCAATTCGAAAATAAATCACTATTGGACGTATTGGAACTTATTTTTTACCGAGCTGCTTACTAAATAAGAGGCCGGTGGATGTGTTGTGGTAGTTTTCGAAGACGTCGTCTCATATCGTGTCGGCCAACAACTATCAGAAACTCCCTTACATTCTCCGCTCTGCAATGCAGCTATAAATTCCATTTAACGTTAATCGATTTGGGTCCGAGCTGAACTCGGGAAAGACTGCATCACATATCAAATCTAAAATCTAATGCTGCTTCGATCTGATTTCAGAGGCCAGGCTGAGATGGAAAGGCAACGTTGGAGAACAAAACAAAAAACCGTAAGCTGACCTCTTCACGTGCAAAAATGCTTTATGTCCTCAGTATATACCACGGTCCTTAGACCAACACTCATTTATAGTATACCCGTCTAGTGGCCTGCACTAAAAAACAGGACTAGCATTAACTTGTTAGAATAGACGCAATTGACTTTCTGCATCATGGCGGCTTCTCAAACTCTGCTCCTTTCGCTACTTATAGATTTTCTGTATTAAGTTTGGTGCGAATTCTACACTGATGCCAAGACAGACTAAGGAGTGGAAATAATTAAATATATGAATGACATCCTATATCTGCATCGAATCGAACTGAAGAACTGAATTTGACTGAATTTGACTTCGGCATAGACTTCAGTCACCGAATTCTCAGTAAGCCCATTTATTGACAGGGGATCGCGATGGGCCCATTTTGGTGCCTAGTGTCGGTGTCCTATGTCACACCCTATTTTTCCTAACCTATCTAAGCCCATCTTAATATTATCGAAGCGACTTTGTTTGAAAAACTTTTATTCTCCAAACCGTCAGCCTTGCTCTGCGTGCATTTCAAAACGAATCCGAACCTATTCAGAAACGAATTGTTCTACACGAGATAGCTGTACAAAACCACACTGTTGGGTTGCAGTCAGCCACTAAGGTTCCAAGTTATTGCCAGGATAACTAAAATTTTTCCAGAGATCGCTGAGATCGCAAAATGTACCTGCGACATACAAAAGAATGATAAATGCACAGCAGAAATAACTGGAGTTAAAGTTGGGCTTCAACGATGCTGTATACAAAGCCTGTGACTTTCTAATGTGGTGTAAGATTTTCTATTGAAGCATGCAAATCAAGGAATTTGGAACAAATAGATTTGTTCGGTCTATGATAGCGCTTTGAAAAGCAGCGACGTAGTAGCACTTCAGGCAACTTTTGCTTATTAACTACAATAACACGCTAGATAATAAGAGATTACGAACCAGACTGAATATAACAATTTTTTGGAACGGGTCATCGTACCGAAGCGCAAAACCTTAAAATACATGAGCTCTGTCGCAGCCCATCAAGGGAATTGGTATAAACAGTTCGCATATTAGGTGGGTGGTTTAAAATGTCAAAAATGTTGCTTTAGTTTAGTCTTGTAATTCATGAGAAAATGGTTTTTTTTTTCACCCATCGAGTCTCAGTGCAGTGTTCCAAATCAGAATATGCATAGGCAGTCCTCTTCCATCTTGTGAACTGGACGATTGCCCATCAACGAACCGAGTCTGACTTTGTCAAGATTTGTTACTCGACTCTACACGTTTATGTTCGCCTCTTGTTGCCTTGAATTGTTTTTTTTTCAAATTTCCCTCCGGAGAAGACTTATGTTCTTCCCTAGTCTTTATGGTAGTTGCTTGCTACGTGTGCTTCCATTTGCTTTTCGTCAAACCAGGCAGTTGAACAGGGCCATCGAAAAACCCAGCACATTAGCGGCGGCATCTTCGGATTGACACGATTGGTGTTGAGCTCTTAAAAGTAGCGTAGGGCTTGTCGAACGTTTTAGCAACATACGGTCGACAAACACCCTGGAGGTAAAGTGTTGTCTTCGTTGTCGTTACATCTCACACAAGAATTTATATTTTTGTTGCGCCTATGTAGCGGATCCAGTCTTTATTGATCATCCATAATGTTTGGGCATATAAAAATATATGAACGTGGTTTAAGCCAAAACTTTAATTTGTACAAATTTCATAGCCCTAATCTCAACCCTTAATCTAGTTGATATTGCACACTTATACAAATGGATGTCTCCTCTCAAAATTGCCAGCCTTATCTGGAATTTCTAAATAAAAAGTCCGGTTTTCGTCCATAATTGATTTACTGTGCAAAAACGCATAAATCACACCCGTATATAATTTTCACTAAAATACTATTATCTTAACATAAATCAAAAATAAAAAATAAAACTATAACTTCCTATTGTCCCAACCCATGGGCATTGCCTACTCCATTTTCTCAAGAAAACTATTTTCTATAGAGAGCTGAGGATGAGTTCCTGCCGCTGATGTATTTAGGCACTTTTGTGCCCATTGGAACTTTTCATCGCGCTCAGCTATCTTACTTACTGGTGTCCACGTTGAATCAAACTCCAAGCGGTAGCTGCCAATAAACTTTTGATCACACGAATTATTCCATTCCTGAAAATTTAACAAAATGTCAATGGCAAATTCGATTTAATATTTATAAACATTTGTCGTTCATACTTCCGGTGATAACATGCTAAAATAATGCTGACCCGATGACCTTTGATAGAGATGATAGATATTTCCAGGTTTCTTTGCAAAATTACATGCGGCCGCATGAAGTACACGACTTTCCTCGGTTTCCTGAAGAATAGCAGTCGCTTGGGCTTGGAGCATTTTAATCTAAAGCAAAATACAGCCATGTAGGAAATTGAAAGAATGTAATTAGCTACGGATTTCATACTTGGTCAAGAATCAAAGCCAATCTGCCACAGGCATTTGTTTGCAGATGTTTATCTGCCTGTTGAATTTGTGTCGCTAGGGATATGATATCGTTTTCATCGTGAATCGATACCCGACTAGGGTCTAAGAGGCCAACACCATTTGGCATCGGATTTCTTTCAACGAGCTGAGCTAAAAATAGAAAATTATCATAAAAAACAAAATATGACGTTGGTAGAAAATGATATCACCTTTCTTAATAGCCATAGGATAAGTTAAACGCTCCATATCTCCTGCTCTTTTCATAATAATAAGTACAAAAAATAAACAAATTTAATTTCAAAAGAAATAAATAGTCGCTCACCTGCCTGCTTGCAAGACGTTTAAAATGTCAAACGCAGCAAAAAAAAAAAAAAAACCAAAGTAGATGTCAAACGGGAAGAGCTGATTCGTCAAAGAAAATCCGGCAACGGGTGTTCATAAATAATATTGTTAGGCTTAACGAGAAATCCATGAGATAAAACACCAAGATCTGAGTTAAACAGGATGTTTATTGAATGTCGGTTGCTAACTAGGAATTCTATCTGACTCATGCTCCACTTAGAAAGGTGAAAACGGTTCAATGTTAATACCAACAGCTCTGTGTCGCTGAAATCAAACAGTTACCAAATATTAACGGCAAGATAATGATAAAATTTATTACAATTATTATTGGCTAAAAACATATAGCGCTTAGGTTTCCGATTTTGTGACGTTTGGCTTAATTCGCTTTGTCCAGAAGAGCTATTTTATTTTACGCAAACTGTTCCCCACCAATTGACATCCTGAGTGAAAAATCGTAAGTGTAAAGGGAATAATTGTATGCCAAGATCGACGCTACAATGCCGAGTATGAAATTAACTTCTATAATGCCATAGATTGCACACTGATCAAGATAAGGCAGCAAACCAAAAAGATTCTTTTACAATTAGACCAGAGGAAAAAGTTGGGATTCGACATCGATACGAATAATATAGTCGTCTTAAGGTAGCTCGAGTACGTCTTTCGCACGGCGTCGTTAATAGGGTCGATTCCAAAGCCTTAACTGTTGTCAAGTACGAAAATGACGAAAATGAATTGCATAGAGAAGAAGGACGTAAAAGTAGTGCAATCAAACAGCAAACAGAATTGGGATGCACCTCCAGATAACTTCTAATGAACAGCAATGATTCCCCTTTGTCATTGAATTAGGGTCAATAAAATAGGGAGTATTTGGCAGTGTGTTAAACCATTTTAGTAAATAATCGCAGTAACAAATTTCCGAATACACACTGGAGTTCTAGCATTGTACGGATTAAAACTGAAGTGAACTGCAACTGCGAAGAATATCATGAAATGTCGAAAAATGAAGTTTGCTTTTGAATATGTTGCATTGACATCTTGTGACATGTCGGAACGGAAGAGATTAATTTGAAATATGTGAATGTATGTGTGCATATCATTCTAAGTGTTTTCTGGCTAAACAATTTAACGAAATGCTATTGATGAGAACAGGTTTTGAATGTCCTCACTGGAGATGGGTGACTTTGATGGAGCGAAAACTCTGAAGTATACACGTACAAAGAGTACAAAGCAGAAATGAGAACGACGGAAATGAAAATATTACGAATCTCAGCGCGCTACCACACATTATCAACTTCGCTGACGGATTGATCTAAAATAGAGCGGCGGGTTGTATGGTACCAAAGTCGGCAGATTTAAAAATCTTGTTAGCCATCCCACAAGTGATGTAGTAGCAATCCAGATATGTGGGGGATAAATGTTGCATTAGATGTAGTCACATGCGTTATATAGTATATGAGCATGAGTACATATATGAGCTGTTAAAAATCTTAAAAAAATCTTCTCATTGCTAGTACTCGTAGTTCAAATCCTAATAACAGCATTCTTGTTGTGTACCTTGTATTTAACTTTAGAAACAAAATATTTAATTTTAAATTAGGTCACTAGCAAAAAACAGTTACAGTACAAAAATAGACGCAATTACTTCAAATAGTAGAAAGTACGTAATCAAGCGATAACATTTATAATTCGACATTGCTATGGTTACACATAAAAGTTTGGTCAATGTAAGAAATATTTTTTCTCATCTATCGAGTAAGTGCAGTTGCTGTTTATACAAGCATTTTTGATCTTTTCATATTTCATTTTCCTTTAAGTTATCAAATTATTCCTATGATTGCAATTATTATTGTTATTTAAAATCACCCCATCAGTTAAAAATCAATAACTATCGAAATAAATTGTGCTCTTCCCCTTAAATTCACCTGACAGCTGACTTTGATTTGACATTCCTGTCTTATTCATCATTATTATTATTTTTTTTTTGTGGTGAAAGTATTATTTTTTTGTACTTTTGTTATTCAATTCATATACATAAATACGAAAGATCTCTATTATTAACGAAATTCCTTATTAACAAAATTCTTTCACAATGGATGGTGATAAAATAGAAATGTGCAAAAGTCTGATAGAGTGGTTTAAAACGCTCAATCTAAAATCATCCCACAGCAATGCGGAAGAGCTTAGCGATGGCGTAGCCTTAGCCCAAGCCCTTAATCAATTTTCTTCGGAATCTTTCACTGGTAAATGGACGATTTCTTTGGCAATTTCCCGCTTATTTGGATACATTTTGAATATTAAATTTTATTTACAGACCAATGGCTGTCGAAAATAAAACCAGATTGTGGCTCTAATTGGCGTCTGAAAATGAGCAACATGAAAAAAGTCATCGAGGGCGTGTACGATTACTACACCGATGTGCTAAATTACACCCTATCTGATTATCCACGGCCAGATGCCCAAAAAATTGCAGAAAAGAGCGACATGATCGAATTGGAAAGATTGTTGCAGTTGATTTTGGGTTGTGCTGTGAATTGTGTTGATAAACAGAATTACATCACCCAGATCATGGAGTTAGAGGAGTCGCTGCAGCAGAACATAATGCGGGCGTTGCAAGATTTAGAGTCCACTTTACAGGGCTCTTCACCGTCACGCAATTCCATCAGCATGATGAATTTCGATTTCAAAATTCTGCAAGAGGAGCGTGATGCCTTGGCGCAAAAGTGCTTTGAAGCTGAAAAGAGGGTGAGTGGACGTGTTTCATATACGGTGGAATAATTCTAATAAGCATTTTTTTTTTCGTTTTAGATCGTTCTGTTGGTGGAAGAGAAAACCAATATCCAACAAGAATTAGCAAAAGTCCAAATAGAAATGGAAAAATTAGAAAACTCCTCTACAATAGGCGAAGATGGTACTTCCCTTGGACCAATGCAACCAGGTTCTGCACGTTACAATGAGCTTCGTCGTCAAATGGATTTGTTAAAGGAGGAGCTACTTCAGTCGGAGACTGCTCGGGAAGATCTTAAAATTAAAACGCAACAACAGGAGAATGAATTAACAGCCCTGCAGCAGAAAATCGACGAACTGACGGTAGCTAATTGAATTAAGTTTTTCTTATTGTCTTTGTTTATTTATATTGCATTTGTTTCAATGTTAAAAATATTACCCAATCGATAAACATTGATTTGTTGTTTGTATATTTTACGCAGCAACATACTGCAGAGTTGTCTCAGCTGAAGGATGAGGTTGATATTCTTCGTGAATCGAACGACAAGTTGAAAGTTTTTGAAGCACAACTGGTCACGTACAAAAAGAAACTGGAAGACCATAACGATTTGAAGAAGCAAATCAAAATGCTGGAGGATCGCAGTGCAGAGTATCTACAGCAGAATGCAGCATTTGAGGAGGATGCTAAGAAGTTTGCCACTGTAAAGGGACAGGTGGAACTTTACAAAAAGGAGGTGAATTTTGAAAAATAATTGTTGATTCGTGATGAACTTATTGTGTTTCTTGCTTCAGATCCAAGATTTGCACAAAAAGCTGGACATTGAGTTGAGTAAAAACGTGAAATTAGAATTCGACAATAAGAATTTGGAAAGTAACCTGAGTGCATTGCAAAGAGCCAAGGAGAGCTTGCTAAAGGAAAGGGATAACTTGCGCGAGGCGGTTGACGAATTGAAATGTGGAGAACTATCGACGAGGAAAGGTACGAAATTTATCAAAAATTGAATTTAATTGAGCTGCCATAAGGGGTTGGATTTATTTTTGGCCGACTCATGGGAAGTTCGTTTGCATTTAAGAGGTGGTCCGAACATACATAAAGAAAAAAACATTTTTTGGCGAAATTCAACATAGTCAACAGAGACTAATAGACTTTGAGTGTGCTTAACAATTGTGCAGAGTTAATAGTTGTTTTGTTTGGTTTTTGGTAGTGGTTATTTTTTTATAGCTAAAAGTCTTCTGGACATTTTCTGCTCCAGCTTTGGTTATATCAAGAGTGTCGCGTCAATCAGTTTGTGGTGCCTAAGGTTTGCTTTCCACAGCGCATCGGCGTGGTATGGTAGTTTACAAATGGCATTAGAACTTTAATGCGGCCTAAGTTTATGCTATGTTTAAGTAGAAGAGCTATGTCTCTTTAATGTGCTTTGTTTAGTAACAATTCGCTAAGATATCGTAATACAATAGATTGTTATGGTTTTGGTAAACATTTACTCAGTCAGACCTCGATTGTAAGCACATGCGAAACTTTTGTTATACTGAAGGAGAGAATGAGGTGCCGAAGTTAAATTATATGTAAAAGTATTTTCATTAGTCTGGTTTACATCACAGCCTAGTTTTTCCATTGTTCGTGCTGTTCGCCTTTTCATTTTATGCAGTCACGACATTAATGACTTTTTTTTGAAGATTTCGGTCGACAATGGGAAAATTGTTATTTCTTTACTTAATTGCAAAGAATCTTAAAAATCAGCCAAACAATATTGTGGTTCCATTTATAAGAAACACCATCGTTACCTATCGTTTACTACCGTCATCTCTAACAGGTTTGTTTGATTAACATTTGTTTTAGCCATCCACCAAATTGGACGGTTTATTGTGCAAAGTCCGCAAATAATAGTGCTACTACGAGTACTTTATTATTATTTCCATGTCCGTCTTTGTCGGCTTCGGTTCTTGTTTTGCAGCCTTGCCAACTTCCTTTTACCCTTTGATAGAATATCCGAACCTCATTCATGTACCAGCCTCTCTCTATAATCCCGACCACACGCTTCTTCCTATCCCTTTCGAGAAGAAGGTCTTTATGCCGTCGCTTTTGCTCGTTGAGCTCGCGATTGGCTCGAGTCCTTTTCGTCATAGCACAGAGGTTTACCACTGCCTATTGAAAGGCACTCCCAGACTGTCAGTTCTCATCATTTCATTCTTTGCTACACACTATCACTCCAGGAATTACATTTTTTCGAATATTTTCTCAATTTTTGCTGTTCATTGTTGAATTTGTCTTCTTTGGGCGCGGACGTAAAATGAAAAACAGCAAAAAAAAAATTTTTAGGGAAAGGGGTTTTGTTCTGCATACACATACGTCAAAAAAAAAACTAACACCATGATCAAATTCTAAAATTTACTTCGTCTGTGTAGCCCTAAATAAACTAAAATAAATTTTAACCCTTTTCATTTTCGCCATCATTTCAATCCTCATTCCTCATTCCTAGCCACACACTATCATTTTTATACCATTCCAGCAAGAATGTAATTTGAAAAATG
This sequence comes from Volucella inflata, assembly GCA_928272305.1. NCBI lineage: Eukaryota > Metazoa > Arthropoda > Insecta > Diptera > Syrphidae > Volucella > Volucella inflata. Next base: position 86,676,454 of record OV743720.1, read on the forward strand.
ATAGCCTGTAGTTAGTTTACTTAAGTGAACAATTGATTGTTATGTGAAAAAATTCGAAACGATTTAACCAATCCATAATGCCACGCCAGAAGTGAAGAGAGTATTGAGACTGTAAATCAAGACCGCAATTAAACGATTTTGCGCCGTTCACAGGAGCTGTGCGTCTCTCGAACGTCTTGTGGCGTATTTTGTGAAGAGTCTTTGTTATACGTCCGTATAAGATGGTATTGATTCAAGAACTCAAGGTAAAAGACCATCATGCACGTCGAATTTTCTCTGATTGCCATCGCAAGCTACATTTGATTTTACCAATGCGGAACTGTGTTGAGGGCACAGCTTCACCCTTAGTATAAGTCGAGGCCTACCTAAAACCTCTTACTGATCTTAAGGTCTCAGCACCCAGCACTTATAACCACTTCTCTCCAGGTATGAGCCCTAGCAGGGTCACCCTCCCTGCGTGTTTGGTTTAAACCACAGCCACCCTGACGCTCCCACAAGAGGCCTACCTCAACAACTTATGCCTGGACCGAAGTCCGGGGCTCCTAACTCCCACGGTACCGTGTTTTAAGTCTTGGCATGGACTACCGATGGTCTTGCCACTCAAAAAGACCTATGATTGGTAGCTTGTAACTGGACAAAGAAGCCTTGATAATTGGGCGGGGGCCCTATCTCTCTTACAGTGGAGACACTCTCTCCATGCTATACCTACAGCAACGGTCATAATCGACTTATTGAAGATATAGGTGATCGCCCTATCGCCAGAAATGGCGATAATTGGTCGCCACCCAGGTTCGATTTAACACGTTTAGACTCTTTTCTTTGGTGCTAAATTAAAACTCTAGTCTATACCGAAAAGCCAGCACCTTTACACGCAACCGATTAAAATTGATGAAATATCGGTGTACTCGTAAATTTGTGAAAAGTAATGGGAAATTAGGTCCATCATACCATGCATGCAAGCGGTTCGATAGAGAATGATTTGAATGATGTCTTATTACATAACTTTGATTTGTTTTATTAATCTTATTTCATTTCAGATAGCGGTAATACTATGTCAAAAGAACTGCAATCACCTGCCTTAGTAGAGAAAATCGAACGTCTAGAAGCCGAAAACAAAGCCTTACGTGAAGGTCAGGGCGGACAGACAGCCTTAGCGGTAAAAAACAAACTAAATGTTGCTTGAACTCTTAACAATCAAAATAAAATCGTTGTATTTCTAGCAACTGCTTGACGATGCTAACAAGCGCAATGATAGTCTTAGGGAACAACTTAAAGCCGCAAACGAGCAAGTTCTTTCTTTGAAATTAGCTTCGACTAGTATTGATCCCAAGTTGAAGGGGTAAGCTCTAAAATTCTTTCAAAGTTCTTTTGAAAATATTTTAAATTTTTTCTTAGTCCTGAAATGGATAAACACCTCAAACAACTTATCGAGCTGAACGATCAAAAGAGTAAGTCATACTATCTTATTTGTTATAGTTCTTGTATAGAGAAGAACATATTTTAGCATCACAATTAGAGGATTCACTTCAACAAAATACAAGTTTACAAGCTAAAATTACACAACTGGAGAGCACGGTAACCGCACGGGAACAGGAACTACAAGCATTTGATGCTAGATACAGGAAATGTGTTGAAAAGGCGAAGGAAGTTATTAAAAACCTAGACCCCAGAGTAGCTAGTGGTAATTATTAGTTTTAATTCTAAATCTATGTACAAACAATTAATAATATTTGTATGTTTTGTTTTTAATAGTAATTGAAACTATTGGCCTTGAAAAGAGTCAGGAAACCGAACCAGAGAGTAAAATCGGTATGAGCCTTATGGAAGAGCAACTAATGACAACGGCTTTTTACAGGTTTGTTATCTTACCTTCCTCATATATATATATATTTTTTTAATTTTATTTAATATTCATTTTTTATAGACTCGGTATTAATGCTCAACGAGATGCGGTTGATACAAAACTTGCCATGCTGATGGGACAAGGGCAAACGTTCCTAGCCAGACAGAGGCAGTCAGTACCACGAAAATCATTGAATAGTTCATTTAAATCCAAATAACATATCTTAATCGTTTTTGCATGGGTATGCATCGTTTAGAAGTAGGTGTTTATGTTTGTATTTTGTTCTACCTATTTATTTATCCATCACATTTTGTTTATTTGATATTTTTCTTACCTTGCTTCGTTTTACGTTCCCCATAGAATATATTATACATAAATATATTATATTTACACATTTTAGATGTTTTTTTTTTCTTTTTTTCTTGGAAAATACACGAGGGATTGTGATGAATTCTATTAAAGATGTTCCTTTCACTTATATATGGTTGCATCGGCATTGGTTGATGAAAAAAAGTCTACATACTTTGTTAATTGAGATATTTATTCAGGGCCGCCTTTTTCTAAGTGGGGGGTTTTGCCACTTGAGACTAGGAGGAGCTTCTTCTTCTTGGAGAAATTATTTATAAATTATTTATAGACTATATAGGCTAAGGTTCGTCTAATATATATAGATGATTAATCGATTTCAGTCTTGTGTTTGCATCATTGACTTTTAGCTTCTAAGTTTCTCTACGTTCTCTTGCACTTATTGCGGATTCATCACATAGTCTTTGACGTGATTATGTTGATTAGATTCTGTTCAATTTGTCTTATTTATCATCATTGATGGATGTTTTGTGGAGCTGCTGTTTCCTAAACACTATCCATACATAGACCTTTCGTAAACTAGTCTCCCATTTGTAAGCTGATTGATCAACTTTCTTTATTTTTTCTTGAAGCTTATAGAACTATTTTCGACAGATTCTGATACTGAATGTTCAAACTGGTCTAGCAATGATTACATATTCAGTTTTTCTTCTTAAGGGTATCAATACGGATGAAATAATAGAGATTAGAAATTGTTTTTTCCTCAATTTGGGGACGAAAGTCTCTTTCACCCAGATACAGTCTGTTTGATAAGATCGTATACGACAAAACTTAGAGAAGAACTTATAATAAAAAAAAATCAATTGTACTGGTTTATTTTGTTTACTAACTTGAATGCTTTTCAATTAATATGTTGTCCATTCTCCCCCATTAGCAATAATTGCTTGGAGTCTTCGAGGCATGCTTTCTACTAATCTTATAGCATAATCTTGAGACAAAGATCTCCATAAAACTCGTATTTTTCGTGATAATTGTTTGACCGTCGAGATCTTCTTTCCTTGGAGCTTTAGCTTCATGAATGCCCAAACATTTTCAATGGGATTTGCATCCGGCGACTGTGATTGCCAATCTAAAACATCGACGTCATTTTCTTGTTTCCACGCACTGCACAAACGACTGCGATGTTTCGGGTCATTATCTTCTTGCAGTAACCAATTCTCATTCCTTCTTTTAAACCACATTTGGGCAGATGGTAATTAAAGCCTTCTTATAAATTTTGACCATGTTGGGTGCGTTTAAGTTATTTGTAAACATGAACAAATTGCCAAATCCTTGTTTTGAGAAGCATTCCCAAACGTGCACCTTTGCCGGGTGTTTGACGGTCCGCTGGATTAATTTATTGGATTGTGTACACCAGGTATGAGTGATAGGACACTGCCCAAAAAGAAGCTTCATCCGAAAAAATAACGTTGTTCCAATCTCTGTCCAAATTTTCCTTGGCCTAACTGAGTTGTTTTTCTACGTGTTTTTTTGACAGTAGTGGTTTCTTTATTGTGCTTCGAAATTTTACATTATTGGCTAGTAAACGTCTTCGTATCGTATCACAACACACATTTAGACCCCTTTTACGTAAAATCCCTTGTCCTCCACGTGACGATAGAAGAGGATTTTTTTCAAACACGCGTAGAATCATTTTGTCCTGCTTTTTTGTTGTTTTTGGCGTAGACCCACGATCCGGCTGGATGATTTTTAACTTGCGAATAACGGTGCACCCACTTGCTAACAAATGTTTTTGCCTTTTTCATGTATTTAGTAGCTGCTCCATATGCGTGCACAAGAATACTGCTTCATACCGTGATGCAAACGCGACACTCATTTTAAAATACTTCCGTCTCTGACAAAAATTGAACACTCTTTAAATTTTTTTATTCAAAGCATCTTAGCAGAAGTATTTTTTTATCTGCTAATGCAAATGCCTCTTCCAAACCGGTTTTCATAAATGAGTTTTGCCGTATACGATCTTATCAAACGGACTGTATTGTCCCGAAAATAGGCCTAAGAAATACCCATGAATCTGTTAATTTCTGGCAATTAAGCATTCAGTTGCCAGTTAAGGTGTGTCGAGTTGTTAATTTGAGGTAGTAAAGAATGCAACTTGTCGTTTCGGGCTTAAGCGTGAAGATTTCGCCTATCGTCGATTTAATTTAACTTCATATCGATTAGTGTGTTGCAAAATAGCTTAAAAAGGTTCGCACAGTACTCTGAACAGGAAAGTCGATGCAGGACATAGGACTGCCTTTTTTGAAGATTAGCCAATAAAGCTGACACTAGATTATTGTGATTATTCGATGTGTTCATGCTTCTTACCAAAAGCCTTCACGGCCAGCGGCCTTACTATGTTTAAGCTTTTCATAGCTAAGCTGACTTCTAAAGTCGGAGGGGGACCATTACGTTGACTACAATGCCCTATCACTCTCTGATAGAGAGCTGCTAGAAATTCTCCTTAAACACACCTGCAATTCCCTATGAGTCAGTGACCAGATTTCTTTGTGTCTGCGAGTTGTTTGGCTTTTTTGTAGAACTTGCGAATGCTGTTTCTGTCACAGACTCTTCGATATCCTTGAGCTGCGATGTTGCGTTGACCCTCTTCTTTCTACGCAAAGTTTACTTTTCCTTCAGTCTTCTTTCGCAGCTCTTGTTTTTCGTTGTAGAGCATGTTTGTATGTCATACCACGGTTTTTTTTTCTTGAGGGTGGCTGGTTAGGAGTGCCATCGAAAAAATTTACCCACTCTCATTTCGAATTTACTTCCAAAAATTATAGAAAAATCACTCTTTTTTTTAAAATGCTGGGGATGCTTCTATTATTTTTAAATTTTTTGTTATTTCTGTTTGGTAGTTTACATAATCAACATGGAATCCGTATTGGATGTAAGAAAAAATATTATTTAGTGCACACCCAGGGTGGACGTATATAAAAATCGCAAAGGAACTAAAAGTTAATATGAAGACAGTTGCTATTGCTATTGAGAATTATAAAGAGAACGTGTCAGTTGAATCTAAAAAAAGATAACTAAGATTTTGACCCTTCTTGAACAAAATCCGAACGTTTCTGAACGTAATTTGGCAAAAAAAACAGAATTTTCAAATTTTTTAATTCATAAAGTGAAGAGAAATACGGGCTTGAAAACATACAAAGTCCAAACGGTTCCAGATCAAAACGCCAACAAAAGTTTTGGTGCGAAACAACAAATTTTGCAATCAAATTTTTTGACCAAATTTTCATGCATTGTAATGTACGATGAATTGTATGTTTTTGCTGATTTCAACCAGCTTCCGGGGTAGGCATTTTACACCGCTAAAGCTAGAGGAAATGTTGAAGGAAGTTTCGAACCCATCCTAAAGCGAAATTTCTAAAAAATTTGCTTGTTTGCAAGCAATTTGTTCTTGCGGGCTCAGAAGCCAAACTTTCATCACGACCGGCTCAATAAATGGCGAAATTTATGTAAATGGTTGCCTGCAGAAGCGCTTAAGGCCTTTTTACAACAATCATCGAGAACTCTCCTTATTTTGGCCTGATATTGCGTCATGTCACTATAGAAAGAGAGCCATGGATTGGTATGAGCTAAACAACGTTTCGGTGGTGCCCAGAGAGGCCAATCCTCCGAATTCGCCAGAACTTAGGCCAATTGAAAGATATTGGGCCCTGGTCAAAAACAAGAGTTAAGGGCCACCAAAAAAGCTGTCAAAACCCTTGAAGAATTCAAAACTTTGGAAAAATAGCTCCAATAATAGTAACAATAATAATATATAGGGTGTAGTGCACTGCGACCTTGTGGTCTATTGTGCCTCCTACTTATACCTTGGAGAGGTTTGCTCCCTCTTCCAGAGCCCCCTCACAGCTTAATTCACCAGGAATTATGCTGGAGTGTTTATGCTCTGACGTTGGCCTTGGCAAGGAAAAACCTACTCAGAGCACGTCATCCAGATCCGTTTCTTTTATGAATCTGAGAATGAGCAGTGGATCCGTGGTTGGTAAATCCTTTCCCTGGATTTGGTGTATTCCCAGATATGTAAACCTTTTTCGGGTCAGTGCCCCGCAATGTTCAAGTATGTGTTCTGGAGTTTCTGTGGAATCGTTACAGAATCTGCAGAGACCTTCATCTGATATCCCTATTTTCTATAGGTGTTCCCTGAGTTTACAATGCCTTAGGATGCGTAGGCTATTTTTGCTAAAACTGATACATGCTTTAAATCTTTTGTGATTGTAATCTCCTAAGAGTTTTTTGGCTTGTCTCAGAACTTGGAGATCCCTAAAGGTTCTAGCCCCTTTATCCTTTTCCGATTTCCTGAATTCTTCGCGTAAGTTGTGTTCCCCTATCCCGTAGAATGGTTCAGGTCCTATGAAGTGTTTTGCTGCCCCTTTTCTCGCTAAAGAGTCTGCCGCCTCATTACCAGTGATGCCCACATGGCCTGGTATTCAGCAGAAAGATACTCTACTCTGTTTTTCTTGCCCAATTTGTTGAGACTTTGTAGGCATTTCCATACAAGCTTGGATTTAATGACAAAGGAGTCCAGTGCTTTGATAGCTGCTTGACCATCTGACATTATTGCTATGTTTCAGTTTCTGTAATTCTTTTCGAGATTGATTCGAACGCATCTCTCTATGGCGCATACTTCTGCTTGAAAGACGCTGGTACTCTTGCCCATGGATTTGTGGTGTTTCGTTCTAGGCCCAAACACTCCTGCACCTATTCCCTCGTCAGTTCTCGAGCCGTCTGTATACAACTAAAAAGGAAGGTGTTCCTGAAAAAATTAAAAAAAAATTGTTAAAAATAAAGATTAATTGTTTTTGTTAGTTTTTACAGATTTGGAACATGAAATAAATACTTTTAATCTTTTTAGAATTTTTTAAGTTCTATTTTTACTGTATTTTTTATTAATTTTCGGTGGGTAAATTTTTTTCGATGGCACTTTTTATCTCAGAGTGGTTTTAGCAATTTATTTTATGATTGTGGGTCACTGGATCCACTGGTCGTTGGCGTTTTATAGTAGCGACGGCATACTGGAGAGTTTCTCGTTCCATCACCTTAATGTGATTTCTTATGCAAATAAAAAGAGGTAAAAAGTAAACATTTAAGAAATATCTCTTTATTTTAATAATACACATGTTGCAGCATATATTGTAATATTTCTTAAATTCTCTTTCTTTGTTTTTTTGTTTATTTAAATTCTCTTTCTTTTCATTTATGCTATACTTCAAATAAATATCTAACAATTAATAATTTTCACAGAATGAAGTAGCTATCTAATAATTTACATTAGAAGCCTCTAGTGTTTTTTTTTGTTTTTTTTATGTTTTATTAATTTATGCTTAGAGTAGGGAAATAATGAGTCTACAGAGTAATAACAATAAAGTAACCAAAAAAATAAAGAATATAACTAAAATTATCATAAGAAACCCAAAGCTAATTTGTAATTCAATAACGCTAAATGCATGTAGACGCCGGTGGATTAGGTTAGTAATATTTTCTTTTTTGTTTTTCATTTTTCTATTTATGATTAGGAGGGGAAGGAAAAGATTGAACAATTTTACATAGAGTGTTTGGTTTGGTTAGCATTTCTTTGGCACAGTTTCAGAAGCTGAAATACTCGTACACAACAAAGACGACTTTGGTTTGTTTCTTCTCATTGGGTTCTCTCTTTTGGAGGGTTAGTGCCGTAGTGGCATAAAAGTTAAATAATTTACATTCCTATTACGCATTCATTTGAAATCTACCAAGGGCGCCACATATTCTCATCCATTTGCCTAGATTCAGCAGCAAACGGACCACCACCAATACCACCGCCACCACCACTTGTACCACCCTCCTGGCGATTAAGGTAGTTTTGATTATTTTGATTTTGATCCGAACTTTCCATATTCATATCGTTGTCACCATCATCGACGACGCTAATGGACTTTGTCGATAGCATTGGGGGCGGGCTTGTTGGAGTTTTTTCAATGTCAACATCGATTTCCGATGAAGTTGATTGTCCGATAAGTGCTTGTGAAGACTGCTGTTGCAGATGTTGTTCCAAGTGATGTTCGGTTACGACAGCCATCGGGCTGTGCCTTGGCGAATTGGAGGCGATTAATGAAGTGCCTGCACATGTGGCGGGAATTGATGACGGTTGAGTTAGAGCTGGATTTGGGGTTGGATTACCTTCGTTTGTTGGTAGTTCCATTGTGCATTTGTCGAAATTTTCGATTTTATCGCCAGTTACAATGGATGTTGATTGATTTCGATTTAATTCGATTAACCGCTCAAAGTCGGTTCGGGTTGCGATTGGATCAACAATCGGTTGAGTGCTGAGACCTAAGGCAGCAGCTAATTGCATGTAGTGCGGTGGTAACACTAGCACATTGTTGGGATCACCAACTTTCAGGTTTTTATATGCGTCCATGGTGCAAGGCTGGAATACAAATGAAAAATTAAATATTTTATAAGTAATTTGGAAGTTTTAAATTTTTTTTTATTTTCTTTTTGAATAATTTGAATCAGTATTCAAGAGATGAGAGATGAATCACAAATTATTCACTTGAAGATCCCTATGCGTTAAAATTAGTCTGCTTGTTTAACTAGTGATTGCTGTGGAAGGGAACCCCTAGACGACAAATCAAAGAGTACACCTCTGCTTTTGAAGAGCAAACTGTACTGCTGGCTACTTTTATTCAAAATTTCTACAGGCAAAAGGAGCATTTGGCAGCCGATTTTGATGGTTTCCCTAGCGATACTTTCATTACGATTACTTTCACAAAAAGAAGAGATTGAAAAGAAATAACAGGCCTGCGAAAAGGATACGTTTGCTAAGTTGAATGTAAAAAGTTCGAGGACTGTTAAGCCAAAGAGAAAATCAAATCTAAATAATCATTAACCAAATAGTACCAAAAACAGCATTTCTTATGTCCGGGGATAAACCGGACCTCAACCAACAAGCCATTCCATTCAGTTGGTTGGCGATAGCTTTTAGTTCTGCTTGCTTAGTTGATGGAGGTTCGTCTTAGTTTAGGAGAGCAGTCTGTTACTCTATACTTCCCTTTGCATAACAATACAGCGAATGTAAGAGTTTGGGTGAGTTATCCTCAACTGCAGATTTGTTATACTCATCTCATCCGATCTAAGACGCACGTGCCCATTTGGTCATTTTGCTGTACTCGCAGAATTTGGGGGAAGTTTTTGATCATTCCTGCTGGATAAGGCTGTCTTCGTTGTATCAAGGGTTTTGTAGTGGTGACCGAGAGGTAGGTCAGTGACGACTTCCCTGGTGACGGTTTATCTATCATTTGACACCACTGGGTACTTGATCCTGACATCGTGAGAGATTAAAGGCTACTCGATTGGCAAAGGCTCTAGCGGTTCTATACGTAAGTCGTGAAATTACATCATTGCATTTTCTTTATATCCTGTCTACAGCAAGGTAGCGGTCCGAATCAATCAATGCTGGAAATGTTCGAACATATATCATCATATAGCAGCGTTTTACCATTGATCAGTCCATATGGCTAGGAGTCTTCCATTCCATCTTGGGAATATTCTGATCGCACCGCATCAAAGTCGAAAAGACCGAGTTTCTTGTCTTTTACTTTGCAATAGTACTACCAAAGATGTACTTCCTTTGTTCTGTGTCAGACATACGATACATAGAGTACGGCTTGCATTTTTGTCTGAGAATTATGAAGCTGCGTTTTCTGTGTCTCTTAAGGAACCCTTGTTCATATGTCAATAAAAAATACGTATACAAATAGAGCGGCTCTTTCCGTCGTATAAAACAAGTGAAGGGAGGTTCTTTTCTAAAAAAAAAATAAAATGCAATGAAAACATTGAATTCTATCGGGTCTTCTCTATTACCATGCAAAGGAACCATTCCTATAATTTTATATTTAATTTCTTTCGAATGTTGACCGTAACTGGGAACAACATAGTCCATTCGGAAGTTCTAATTTTCGTTGACGCAGTCGAGCATTAGGAGCAGTGTTTGACCAACGACTCGAGTAATGTTCCGCTCCAACTCTTCAATTGTAGTCGTCTCATCAACGCTGTCTTTTGGCATATCTAGGTGGCTAATTCTCAAGTCCAAAGCGTGAACTTATCTGTCGCAATAAAGCCATAGTTCCACGAGTAAGTGATGCCGTCTTGTTAGAACCAAATGTCATCGAGATCACGGGCTTCAATTTAAGGCAGCAAATAATCCGAAATCATTTTCTTTTTGACGTAGCCATTAAACCAGGAATGGGCCTCATCGCTGAGGAAAATTTTAATGGATTTTCTTGACCCAACGATTAAAACGTTCCTCGTATAACGCTGATTTTCGTAATAAAGTTTTTAGATGCTGTGCAGGACTAAGTCCTTCTATGACGAAATATCAAATTACACTGAACAAAAATATCATATCAGTGTGACCCGACGCATGCGTAACCTCTAATGAAATCCCCGCTAGAAAAAGTACTCCTAAAAGAATCATCCTTTTTTCTAAGGTGGTAAATTGGCACTCTTGGCCATCACACTTCATTAATGGTGGTGGTGGTGTTTCTCAGCAGTCTAGGACCTCAGCTCATTGTACTACTTCATTCGGCCTCTTAATGAAGACAACCTTTGCTGTCCTTATCCTTATCAGTTCTTACCCAAGACTTTTGTTATAGCTCCAAGCCCCAACCTTGGGAATTAAAAATATTTAGCAAAAGCAAATGGATTTGCTGAGCAAAATGGGGTAACTCAAAATGAATTTGTAAATACTTCGTAATTGGCGCTTTAAATGACGAAGTAAAGTAAAGTAAAGTTCATGATAAGAACTTCATACAATGCAATCTGCGAAGAAAAAAAGGAGTTGTTGCATAGCTAATTCGATATCTTCATATGTAAAAGCTAGTTAACTAACACTGGCGAATCAAAATTTCCACGTACGAATGAATTTGTGTTTCTAGCTAAAACAATAAAAATAAGACCAGCCGCTTTTTAGAGGGAATAAAATAAAAATCAAGGTGAAGTCCCTTTTGGCCAGTTTTTTCACATCATCAAAACCACTGGAGACTAAGAAATGACACATGATCCAATCCTTTCTCTTGCAAGATGTAACGGAATGGCATGCCTGAATGCATGTTCTCCCAAACAATTCAACTTCAATCCGTACTCACCTTATTTCGAATATCTGCCGTGCTAAGACCGGTGTTAACATCGATCATCCCTGAAGATGTTGCCATTGGTAATCTAAGATTATCCACCCCGCTGTCTGTTGCATCCATATCCTGTCCTCGGTTGTTATTTTCATCCTTAAAGTTTTAAAACTACTATATAACAAAGATCAAACATAAAAGTAAACATTTAAACTACCTGAGTATTAGCATGTTCAGAAGATGTCGACGATATCGTATGAGTAGTTATATTCACCCTGGTTGTTTTACTGAAATCTAGTGGATTCGAGTCCTGACTGCTGTAGTCCATGGAGTTTTCATCTTGCCTAAAACATTCTTGAATAATGTCAAACGTTCCATTTAAACCATCTGTGATGACTTACGGTTTTTTAGCGCAATTTATCTCAAAACAACTACTCGAAGGACTATCAGCATAAGCTGTTGTATGCGGGCATATTTCAACATCAATCTCTGCAATGCACTGGTCTAGATGACGTAAAAGTCGGGCCTTAGATCCAGGATCAGATAGAGATGGAAGATTTGGCAGAGGCGGTGGTTCAGGCGTAGCAAGGTATCTGGCAACTTCGCGCGCGCAATCCGTATATCCAGCTCGGTACTTGTTAATTGCTAAATTTATTTAAGGTTACAGGATATATGAACATGAATATGTTATGATTTACTCGTAATTGGACTTACTAGGATCATCTAGGTTTCTATGGCGTTGAAAATGTCGAACTGTTAACTCCAGAATATCAGCTTTTTCTAATTTTGTATGCTTTGTTTGTCCATCGGTGCCTTTGGCATTTGCTTTTGTTGATTCAAGAATTAAAGCCTTTAGAATGGCAAGACTCTGATTGATGCGGGCTCTTCGTCTTTTCTCCATGAGAGGTTTATTTGTGCGTTTCGTAACTTCTTGACTTGAGCTTACATTTTGTGTAGAGGTGACTAAGCCAATTGATTTCGAATTAAGCAATGTACCGGGTTGTGATATTCCTAGACCTGAAATTTGAAAAATGCTTTAGAGATAAGAGTCTATACAAAGAACTTAATTGTAGTGAACGATTACAAAGTCGATTATTTTAAGGATTTAAAAATATTGAGGAGCAGAAGGTTACAGCGATAATCTATTTAAAAGAACTTGTCATAATTTGAGAAGATTCACAGATCTGGTAAGATGTTATTTTTTCTATTTATTTATGTCGAAGCTATGACTCGGCTAATTTTTCAACCCCAAAAAGGAAGGAGCAAGTAAATTTGAAAATCAGCATTGTAATGGCTTTTATAACTTATACAGTAGTGGAAAACCAATTTGAAATAGTGAAAATAATGAGCATGGCTTTTTTTCTCATCTTTCAAAATATCTGCACCGGTGAATTACCGTTTACTTGCAACCGCGAGTGCGCTTTTTTTTTAAAGAATATTTCATAAAATTAACTGGTGTCGTTGCGACCTGAGCTGGAATTATTTGGAAAATAAATAAGAAAGAGTCAAAAAATATTGAGGAAGTGGTATTATTTTATGGTAAATATTTGTTCTATTCAAATATCTTAGCTTTATTATCTAATTCAAAAAAATTAGAAAAAAGGGGGCTGGATACCAGACTTACGAAATTAGTGCCAGGCTTCTATGAGTACCATTGCGAAGGACCTGCTATGCTTCGAAAAGTTCGTGTATGGTGCGAATAAAGTGTATAGCGGGACAGGAAGTACAGAAAACCCCAAAAGAAAGCAACAGATAGGAAAAAAAAAAAAATCCAAAGAGGACAGGCTTATTTATTGACTGAGTAAGGCGTTCCTTTTCTCGTTCCTTATCAAAATGTTCCCGTTTTTTAACTCGATTGAACAGAAAGAAAGTCACAGGAAGCCAAATTAGGTGAATTCGGTGGCTGTTGGATGGTATTTGTTGCACTTTTCGTCAAAAAATTGCGAATAATGATGGCACTGTGACACGGTGCGTTATCATGGTGCAAAATCCACTTCTGGTCTCTTTCAGCGAGTGGCTTCACGCAAACGTCCCATAACGTCCAAATAATACTCTTTGTTTACTGTCTGGCCTTCTGGCAAAAATTCATGATGCACTACACCGTTGTAATTCATGAAAACCGTGAGCATTGCCTTCTTTTTTGACTGAAAACGACGTGGTTTTTTTTGTCTCGGCTCATTTAGTGAATGCCATGTCTGATGTCTGGATTGCGTGTCGTACTCATAAACCCAAGTCTATTCTCCAGTAATGATCGTTTTGATTAATGTGGGATCGGATTCAGCCTCGCAAATCATCTATTTTGCGACTCAACACGGTCTCTTTTTTGTAAGAAATTGAGGTCTTTTGGCACCAACTTTGCTGCAACACGACGGAAACTCAAATCATTAACCAAAATGTCTTGGACGAATCCATAGGCAATGTTCAAGTCCTCCGCTATCTCTTTGATGGTTAGTTTGCGGTTATTGACTAACATTTCTTTTACTACATCAATGTTTTCGTCGGTTTTCGATGTCGATGGCCTGCCACTGCGTTCATCATCTTCGATGGACTCACGACCACTTTTGAACCGCTCGTGCCGCTGGTTAATGACCGTTTTCTTTAGAGAACCGTTGCCGAAACACTTTTTCAATGATTCCAACGTTCGCGCATCATTAAATCCGTTTTTTACGCAATATTTAATACAAGTTCGTCATTGTAAAACATCGCCAACACACACAGAGATAGATGTACCCTTGGCTACGTAACTTTTGCCAATGTCAAGCTATGACGCTAAGATTTAGAGGGAGTATCAACAACAGATCTACCAACTTACTAAACAAACAGAACTCAAATCGAAACAATGGGAGCGTCACACGTCCCGATGTTCCGGGAACTCTTTGATCAAGGTGGTATGTATAAGGAGGACCACTTGCCAATTTCGTATTTCATTTTTTCATTTTTCAGCATGACAACGATCCCAAACACACTTTACCCCCAGTGAAGTGTTGGTTTGGAAAGGAAAAAATAAGCTTCCTGATTTGGCCAGCGCAAAGTACCGACCTCGTTTCTATTGAGAACTTGTGAGCTGAAGTTTGAGCCCAGAAACCTCAAAAAAACTCGGCTGATCTGTTCAAAAACATCAAACAAGCTTGGAGGAATATCCCTTTCAAAACGATGCCAAGACATGGTAGCTAGTATGCCTAGTATGCCAACATGCTGTGCAGTTGTTATTGCAAATAAAAGATACGGGATAGTTTTTATATATTGAAAACAAAATCCGAAGTATAAAATGTAATTTCCTATTTTTTTATTTTGAATTGTTGTCCGTTTTTTTATTTACTGTTTAATATTATAATTCCCCACAAAAATAAACTATACCTGACTTTTTTCGAATATGTGTCTATTTATGGTATAATTCTTAATTCTGTATTTTTTTTTTAATTTAAAATTTTTTTTTTTTAAATTGAGGTACGTAACTTTTCGTAAAGAAAGTGTGTGTTTCTAATTAGTTGTCCACCACTGGACATATTTGTACTATCATTTTATGCAGTTGCAGTAAGTTTGTTCTATTTTTTTTTTGGAATTGACACGGAGTGGGGTCACCAACATATCTACAAGTAACACCCAGTTTACAAATTTTTAGTTACCTGTTGGTCAATTTTTATACGGTATTTACAGAAAAGAGTAGATAGATTTTTGAACCACATTGTAAAGCATGTCTAGCGAAATTCTATGGATTCTATGTTTTAAGAACAATATCTACAGTTTGTATCTTCAAACTCTTCCAATCAGACTCTTAAATTTATGAATACGCTAGAGTAAAACGTAGGTTTATATGCACTAGTTTCATGGCATATATTTTATTATAGGGCCTCAATAAAAAAAAAGTCTCGCGGTATAAGGTCCGGTGACCGAGGTTCCCAGAGTATGTCTCCGTACTTTCTGATTAATTTATTGGGAAAAAATCGGACCTAAAGCTATGTGCGAAGTCTTGCTGAGATTCTGTTCTAGCCAATCAATTGCACACCACACTGTCGTTTTTGGACAACGGAAACGTTTTTGATGGCATTCCCCTTTTTTTTTATTATTCCAGTACAAGAATATTCCTTATAGATTAACGTGGATTGTACATAATTTCTCGTCGAACTTGAGCCACATGTTTTGGTGTCGCTTTTCGCGAAGATGATTCTGGATGATTTTATTGGAACATTGCGCAAGAACCATCGTATCACTGCTCATTGTTAGACTCACGTCTAACGATACCACTCTCACTTACATCACTCTGCTAGTTTACGAGAAAATAACCGCTGGGTACTCTTTAAAAAATTCAAATTAAGTATGCACAACATTTAGCTCGACATTCAGTTACGTGTCTTTTATCTACAATGCCTTCGAATTTAAGGAAAAATCTGTAGTAGTTGTGAGTTTGATTTCTAATATTTGGAGAACTATTCTAGAACTAGCTTGCTTCTTCACACTTTCCTTCTCAATCGAAAATCTGTATCGAAAAGAGTCTATATAGTTCGAATGCTTAAGAAATATAGATAAATTGAAATATATAATCACCATGGCATGAGCAATCTCTTTTGTATATATCGATACCTTAAGGTACAATCCACTTTCTACAATCGAAGTGAATCCAAAAACAAGTTTTTGATCACACTTTCCAGAACATGGTTCCTTTTAGATTGTTGGATTTCATCAAGTTTTTACTGAAGATCGGACAAAGCACTTGTGTGCTCTCGATGAGAGCATGAATTACAAATCCAAAAACACAGAAATTGCGAAATGGACAAAAGTGGACAAAGCACTGTGCTTTAAGGTGTCGATATATCAAAATTCTATGAGAGTTTAGTTTAAAACCTGATGTTTTATTTTTTCTGTAAATCTAAGAGTATTTTCTATCCTAAGCTGTTCGAAAAATTTATGAGAACATTTTCATTGAAGGGGCAATGCAGCGGTCAGAATTTGTTTCTGTTTCTGCCTATTTTGCCAGAGGTATCGTCTTTGCAGAGAATACAAACTACAAAAGTAGAAAGGTAGAAGCACAGGTATGTGATCAAAAAAACAAGAATTGTAAAAGTCAACATATAAATGCTGCACGCCGCGCTGTTCTGCAACGCATCTTTATTTCTAAATTCGATGCAATCAACAGTGTCACACATAAGTGACAGTAGCTGTAAAATGAGAGCAACAGATGCGGTTGACTTCAAAAAATATCTGCACATCTGTTTCACGGGCAGAGCTGTCAGCAGTACTGCAAGTAAATTTTCTGCACATGTGTTTTGGGCATTAGAATATTGCGACCAGGTAAAACTGAACTTATGAAAGTCAAAATCGTTGCCTATTCGCAGAAGTCTAACTATTAAGTTTCGAAGTCAGTGAAGGGTCTCACTCACCTATGTGCATGATCACAGATTGTAGAATATTACAAGTAATCTAGTCAAAATGCTTGGAAAACGGTTTGAATTGTCTTCCGAAACCAATAAAGACAAGGAATAAATGTTCACAGTATCTAGTTGATTAAACTTCTTAAGGCTTGATTTATTGGAAAGTCCTTTGAATTGCACTTTTAGAGGATTTGTCAAAGTTTCAGATAAACCATGGAGTAATATTCCTGCTTAGATGTAACAGTTTAGAAATATTTCTTAGGTCGGACATATTTTGAGGTAAATTCAAAAGGTCAATGGTTGGAACTTCTCTGCAAAAATACGAGTACACCAATTCAAATGGACGAACTGGTTTCCTATGTTGTGACATTTTTTGGAAGAAAAAATATCAACGACATTATTCGTTATTCCAGAAACTATTGAACACAAACTTTCCTGTAGCTTAGAATAGGCAAAGTGGTATCTAAATACCATAAATGCTGACATGCCAAAATGGTAGGTGCGTTTCTAATCAGCAATTAGTGTTGAATCTTTATAAGCTATATATACGCCGCGGTCCTAACTATAGAGCCGAAAAGCAAGTATATAAGTTCCGGAACGAATACAAAAAGCAGAGTATTTTTTAGCAGAAAAGGAATCAATATACTGGATTAGAAGTGACAGACCAAAGAAAATAAATTGACACCAAAAAGTGTGTTTCCGACTTGAAACCGCTAACAAATTAAAAATTCCATGTTCCAAAAAGTTATTTCGAATCTAATGACGAAAAGATTAGCCAAAATTAAATGCAATCTGCTTTGAGAGATTGGTGTTAACTTTGGTTCCACTTTCAATGAGACTTGCCGTCGAAACCTGTACTTCAGGTCAGAATCGCTCGCACTACTACTGTCGCGAACGGCTACGAATTCTTGAACCACATTACAGTGTAAGAATCTTCTGTGATCCCGACCACAGAGGTGGGTTAGGAATGAAAAGCATGATGAACTGCCAAGGAAGGGATTGACCTTTGTTCCAAATCAAGGGGTAACACAATGAAGATCCCATTCTGTTATCTAAAGAAAGGGATTAGAAACAAAGAACTAGGAACTGGAAATGAGAAATGGGGTGTCCCCGAATCCTGTGAGAAAATTTCACAAATGAAAAATAAGACTATTTGTAATTTTTTCTATTTGTAAGGAAACTTGAACTCGCCTCAAATTAATAATTCGGAAGAGGTGGTGAGGAAGATATGAAGGATACATATGTGATGTTTACATATGTATGAGGATATATATGAGGATACATATGTGTACACATATTATATGACTCCGAAATTTGAAAAAAAAATCCTTTAAGATATTTGTTCATATTCTTATTTATAAATGACACCTTGTTGATGCTATAAAAATTCATAGTTACCCCAATCTACACATAACACTGTTGTTTTAAAGAAAATTTTAAAGATTTTAACTACGCAGACTCTGCACCTAACTCCAACAACAAGTAAGTCTTGTTAATTGCTCCTTTTTCGGGCTAACAAAAACCCTTTAAACGACTATCTAAACTAATTGACCCTCAGCTTTCAAGTTCTGCTCTCTAGTGCTGAATACCCCTACTCAGATGGAAAATACAGTATCGTTGGCCGATTTAGAATAAATGTTATATAAGCTTCCGTTTGTTTTGGTGGAGAACCGAGAAGAATATTTAATGAGTAAATACACAAACAAGACTGTGACACCAACCTTGTTTTAAGAAATACGTCCGTAGGAGTTGTACACGAAAGCACATTTGCAACGAATGGATGCGGAATACACCCACTGCTTTTATATTGCGACTCAAGTAATCGCAAGTGAAACACAGCTCCTCTTGCATGTTCATTCTTGGAGCTGTGACATTGAATATTAAATGGTATCATGAGAACAATTAGGCTAGTTATCAGTACTTGCAATGATGGTTCTAACCCGGCGGCGGCGAGAACTGCCTTCTCCCGCTTTGGTCATATTTTGAATTGATCCAGCCGTTAACAAAAATTTACATAATAGGATAAATTACAAAATTAAAATGGTTAAACATACACGCCTATCATCTGAAATATACTATCGTAATCGGAAAAATTCAGTTCGGTTTAAGGATTCTAATCTTTTACCACGTTACATTCAAATTTTGTTGGGATGTTGCACATTTGGGTTAGCTTTCTTAGCCCAGTAAATCGCTGCGGCCGTCTGATTTATATTTAAATATATTTTATATACAGGGTATATAGTTTAGCTGTTTAATCCCTTAAGGACATATTCCGAAAGTTCCACGAAACAGAAAATTGTATGGCAGGGGGGTCTATTTTCACTCCATTTACAGTTACAGCCCATCAAAATGGATGACCTCTAATTTGAAGGTGTAACCACTTTAAACGCAATAATTTCTAAACTAGTACAGGTACAAAAACAGTTGTAGATATTTCAAAAAGATAATTCAGCAGTCCATACAAGCCAAAAAAGTTATGGCTCGTTAAACTCAAAATTATAAAAATTTGCGGTTCTTATTTTTTTTTACTTAAAATGCAATTTTGTTAAAATTTTATGAAATTTTTATCCTTGGCAAAATTTCCTAAAAATCATGTTTGGAAACTTTTTTACGTACGATCAACAGATTTTGTAGTAAAAGCCATTTTTTGTCGAACAAAAATGGTCATGTAAATATCTAAAACACCTCCAAATTAGAGGTCACCTACTTTGATGGACTGAAACTTGAAAAGAAGTGAAAATGGACCCTAATAGATCTTAACCTCACCTAACCTAATTGCGCAATATTTAGTTTTGAAGTTTTCGGTTCTATTGTCGTATTTTTCTGTTAAGGCCAGCGCAAGTTGAGTGTATAAGGAATAATTGCCTGCTGATCAATTGAATCAAGCTGTTTATTTTTTAGTGTGAGGTTGAATTAAGCGATTGAAATCAGGAGGAATCTTAGGTAAAGTACAGATACTCGTATTCGCTGATATTTTGACTCATCTGGATCATGTTGTTCTTTCATATTCTTGGCTTCTTGACACTCATTTGTGTTGCTCATGTTGTCATTTTTGTCACATCTGAGCGGGGCCTACGGTTTATCGCCGAGCCCCAACGGCACTCCTTAAAAGCTTTTTCATAGGCAATTTTACTGTCGGGAGTTTGCCATTGCCCGCCAAAAGGGTGATGGCGATTTGAAAAATTGTTGGTGACCCTGCCAGGAATTGAACCCAGACTCTTTGCGTGATAGTCCAATGAGCTAACTATTGCGCCATCGCCATCGCTCTTATTCTTATTAACAACTACCTATATACTAAGATTATATTTTGTTAATGTTGTTTAATTTATTTTTTGGATATAATAACGTCTGTCTCCGGACACTGGCGACATTATGATTTGCTGTTTAGATATTTGATTGAATGATTATGAATAATGAAATGATAATAGTTCTTAGCACTCTTTGTATATGCCTCTGAAAGTTTGTAACTTGATGTTAATTAAAGAAAGAAATTGCATGATCACTTCTTTCAATTTTCAACAGTATTCCCAGAAGAGATTCGATAAGAAAATGTCTCTCTGAAAAACAAAAATTTTCGGCGAATATCCAGAATTAAACTTTTCATTAGAGAGCTGTGTATATTTTAAAAAAAATTTTCAATAATATGAAAAGTGTATATTTTTTCTTAAAAAAAAAACCTTTTATGGAAACATAGCAGAAGTTATACAATAAATGGTAAGCTAACAGAATATCCTTGGTTTTGTCGAAGAAGCATAAACGTTTTATTCCATTTTGGGATTTTTTACAAATTTAATTTCAAGACGTGGTGAGTATGGAAATATAATATCGGAGCGAAAAACTATTTTAATTTATAGTAAATAAATACATACGAGTATACAAACTCATACACGTAGGTATGCACGTAAAAAAAACTCAAAAATCTGGTCATTTCAAAACAAGTAAATAAGATACAATTCATCTATAGTAAGTAGGGTTTTATGAAATAGAGAAATAGTGTCGTTTCTCAAGGATTATGCTCAGAAGCACCGTTTCTATAATTTCAACCTTGTAACATTTAAGTAATTCATAACCGCTTAATTGACTACGACATGATTTTAAATCCAGTTCGGTTATATAATATTATGAATTAGGAATTAGGGCTATCTTTACTACTAACAATCGATTTTTCAAAGAATATAAAGGTCATACAAGATCAGCGCAATATAGTAAAAAATGTACCTTGTTGATAAATATTCTGATAAATTTTCTAATAAGGGTAGCTTGATGACAGAGTTTTGGCACTTAGGCTCTGAATTGCTGACAAATCATTATAAATAGACTTAAGTCTTAAGAAATATTAAAAATTAAGATGGATGCTGTCTATGGGCACCATTCACCACCTGTAATAACCCCAAAAAATATTTAATTTAAAACCGGCCTTACATCTCTTTCCAGGCCGATCGGAAGACGTGATTATTGAGCAAGTCGTTGAAAATGTCCGTGACATGATTCTTCATGATCGCCAAACGAGAGCGAAGCATATAATATGAAACGGCATTCAACAATTTAATTATAAGTTAAGCATGATAAAAATGTTGTGCCGAAAAGTGGACAACAAGTGACTATCAATTTCGCAGCAGTGTTTAGATCTTTCGTTTTCGCACCCAGTCGTTACCTTTGATAAAATGTGGACTAAAAATTACACGCCAGTGACTGACCAAAAGCCATAATCCTCATGCGCTTTTTGAAGAAAGGAGCAGGAACACAGTGCAGTACTGGGTGAATTTCTGGACCATTTTGATAAGAAATTGGCAGAATTTGGGAAAGAAAAGTTTAGTTTTTTATTTTTTTTTCATCATCTATAAACTGTTGTTCAATTTTAATGTTTTACCCAAAGCCCTTTGGTTTATATACATAGGATTGCTTTGCAAGGCTAAATTATTTTACAGGAGCTTGAAAACTACTTAGTTATTACAGTGTTGGAGCTATTTTACATATAAAGGGTTGCTTCATAACGACCACACACTAGCTCACTCATCCGAAACCACCGTGGCGAAATTCGACAAATTGCAGCATAAACCAGATTCTTTGGGACTTCGTTTCTTGTTTTTCAACATGGAAACGTGGCTCATAGAAAAAAATGATAGCTCTAATAGGAAGGCCAAAAGCGCGACAGTAGACTATTCTGAAGAGTTAGACAAATCATATCGCTGAATTGATAGAAAAGTATCACAACTCAAAATTCAGCGTTTTTGAGAAATGGGGTCACAAATGGTTGTCAGAACATTGTGGGAAAACGTGGCAAGTGTAAGAGCATTTCATGGCCGAAAGGGAGCAAAAGTAATTTTTATTTCCTTGGGGGCCTTACATATATGTACATACATTCGTTGAAGATTTTCAAGCCGCTCTCCTGAAAATTTGATGATTTTGAGTTGTGACATCTATCTTTTAGATGGTTTAAAAAATGGCAAATGGAATTTGCATTTTAGCTCCTAACATGGATCCACCCCCGTATAGAAGAATTGTTGGATTTTATAATCGACCAGCTAAGCTCGCTGAATAAATTTTAGGCCCACATTCCACTCTACATAACGCAAATCCAACACTATTAGGTGTTTTGTGCTACCATTAGAAACTCCAGCGGTGGTGATAACAGTTTGGCATTTGTCCATCAACTAAGTGAAAGATCTCAGCCTGCAGCCAAATAAGATCCAACTGATGAAGGAACCAACCATGAGCCACTTGCGACGAGAGTTCAGGGATTGGGCCCTTGAGTGCTTAAAGCCGATTCTTTTTTTTATCGAAAATCTTGTTTTGCAACAAAACCCACTTATGGCTCTTTGGTTTTGAAAACAAGCTAAGTTATAATTTTTAGAGTTAGGCAAGGTCAGAAGATACTCAATTATGATACATCCATAAAAGTTTACTATTTGGTGTGGTCTTAACGGCGTTGACATCATGGGTTTGTTTTTGAGGCCAGAGCTCGCGTTCCAGTCAATGGTGGGCGAAATGGATGGACTATATTGATTTGAAACTTGTTTCAAGCCATATTTTCCCCCATACTTGACGCCATTTGAATACCTCTTTTAGGATTATGTAAAGTCTGTGGTGTGTGCAATGTTCAGCGTGTCAATAGTAAGAAAGGACCCCAAATGCTTGAGAGAGTGACCGGAATTTGAACCAGCAAAATGTGTTTCGTCTGCCGAAAAACCTAGAATGTTGTTCAAAAAATAATGTCATGAACCATTCTGCATAGCGAAAAGAGATTTTTGATTATATAGAATACAGTGATGACTGAAGTCTCACCTTAGTCGGAATACTGGAAAGCCGTTGATATTTCTAATGCGGAAAAACAGTTGGGTAGAGGTCTTACAATCAATGTCTGACTATGACATATATTCAGATATGTAAACCTTCCTTTAGAATGCACCCCTTTACTGAATTACTCAGAATTTAATAATTCAACAAAGGCACAATGGTCTTGGCAAAATTTTGTTTTGAATTTCCAAATTGGAGAAGGCAAATCAGTAGAACTTTGGGATAATCGAAATCCGGATAATGAAGAACTCCACCAGAGAACCCATTATAACCTTATAAATGCCATCATTGGTTACTAATGCATCTAAGATGTATAAGTTGATGCAGAAAAGATCTTGTCCGGAAAAAAAACCAGGCACATCTGAAGTATAGTAAGTTCTCAGTCTAAGGCTGAAATAGCTAAATTATAGAGTAAAATCTGGCCCAGCACTCCAGTGCTATATCGCCTACAACTTTTGAGGAGTTGAAGTCTAATGATTCTTTTTTACCAGCGCACCCTGCAAGTAACATAGGTTCTGTTTTCTTGTGAGTTTTTGATAAAACATAGGACCACTTGTTTGAGATGCCACTATGTTAGTGGCCTAGGAAGGTCATAAAACAATTCAAAAAAATAAATAAAAGACGAGAAAAGTAAGTCAGTAAGCTATGATTCAAATCACTACAAAATATTTTAAGCCACATAAAAATTAGTTAAACGTTTCATTTGAAATTTCTAGAACGCGCCAACTTCTAGAATCCCTAATTCTGCCGACGCATTTTCAAATCCCACTAAAATATAGGTGGGTGTCGAAAAGGACTTTATCATTTGGTACACCCATACGAGTATTTCCACATTTATTCGTGGGATGGCAATGCAAACTACTAGGTTGCCATATCAAAATTTAACGAGACTATGTGTGAGATTCGAAGAATCAGTAAAATAAGTCACTGGGAATCTGAAACTTAAATCCAACCATTAAAACATGAACTAAACAACCTGTGCAAAAATTAATATCGCAATACCACAACAATCCACAACGCATGTTGCTCAAAAATATAGTATGTCCTTATCTAAGTGAATAGTTGTAAAATTGTAATCTCCCTCCAAACTTCATGGCATGGATGAATGTTCTGAAATTCATTCCCAGCAGCATCATCACCCACGCCAAATCCAAAACCAAATCTAAACGAACCAAATTTCAAAAATAAAAAAATCGCATATTTCGCAGAGCACTGATAAGGGTGCAACATTTCCACATTACATGCCACAAGGGTGTACTCTCGCACTACTGCAAAGTTCGAACTAGTGATTCGAAACAAAGTCAAATGCATATGGTTACTGTGAACCAGATACGAGATACCATTATTAGAATGTCAATGTGGATATATGTTTGTCCATACCTAGCCGATAGGCCGATGGAAATGGAATCAATGAGTAATCATCAAACATTTGAAACCCTTTGCTAGTGTAAATGTGTAGATGGTTTTTTAGTTTTTTTTTTCTTTTCTTTTTTAAAACAATTTTTTTTTACCAGAAGTTGATTTATTTTTAGCGTAATCCTTTTCGCGTTTTGCAGTCATTTTATTTTGAAATTCAATTTCTAAATCAAAAACTGATTACAGATGCACATTTATAGATAATTTTTGTTGTTTTCCTTTTTCTTTATTTTGAAATTTCAAATACAATTTAGTTTCAACACATCACTTAATTTTGGCATGAGATACTCGTACAACACATTATTTTGCACTGTTCTGCGGTTCTTTTGAAATTATTAACGGTTACGTTTTCAAATTTCGATAAAAACAAAAATCATAATAATAAAAACAACAAAAAAAAAAAATCAAAATCACCCACAAGTTAGTTGAATGAAACTCGCTCGCAACTACCAAAAATTGTCGAGGAGCAAAGTCCGAAACACTTCCTTACCGCAAGAAGTCATCCTTTGAACTAAACCGAATCGAATGAGAAACACCGAAATCACTGAAACATTATCCTGCTAAAAAGAGCCGACACCGACATCGACACTGACGAGGACGAGGACAACTACGACGATGACGTTGAGGACGTAGAGGACTGTGGGGACGATAAGGATGAAAACGACAACGAAAACGACGACGACGACAACAACCACGACTTGAACGATTCCAACGACTCCAACGACTCCAACGAGGATGACTGTGAAAAGCTCCACTGCCTGTGTGCCTTTAGCCGTGCTCTGGCATGTGACTCTTCTCTATGTCGAACCAATTCTATACCATCACACTGTGATGGTACTGTGTTCCAGCAAGCAGTCAACCCAACACACTTTCTCCCACTTGCCTGGCACCAAACACAAGTGTACTCTACCGAATGTATACAGAGAGATACTCGAATCTATCTATGCTTGTCTGTATGTATCTACTCGTATGTATGTATGTACATTTGTACTCGTATCTATCTATGAGGATCGCCTTTGAAAATGGAATGAGTGAAATGGTCGACTTTGCCGCCACTGCTACTGTTCGACCCTTATACAACAGAGGTTACCACATCGTCGCAGCAGATACTTATCCCATCGCCCATTCCATCACCCATATTCCCCCTGGTGTATTGGCGACTTTAACTTGAAAGTGCCGTTCTGGGATGAAAACAACCATCACATGCCGCAACTAAGCTTTCCATCACCACCCTTTGCCCAACCGACCCACTTTAGTCCAACACCCGATGATGTCGACAGCGCGGCAACACACAATATCTAACGGTGCGGAGAGTAACTCACAGGCGTGCAAAAAAAAACAAAAAACAAAACGTGCAGAGAAAAAAAATTAAAGGGAAAACCCAGTGGAGAGAAAAAAATCACCCCAAAACCACCCCAAAATAAAAGAAGAAAAGAAATCTTCCACTTGTCTCTCACTCCTCCATCGAACTGAACCAGAGAGTGCAGAAAGAGCGCGAGCAACAAAAAAAAAAGAAGATAAAACGAAATTAGAGCGAAGGGAAAAAATTTTTTTCGAAACCCGAAGAGCTAAAGCACTCCAGGGGGTGAAGGGTAAAGAATGGGGTGTGAAAAAAGTGGTCTTGTCGTCGTCATCGGCATCCTCATCGTCGTCGTCGTCGCAGTCGTCGTCGTTGTCGTCGTTGGCGGCATTGTCCGTCGTAGGTGTGGGAACCAACTACCACGTAAGTGTGGTGAGAGGAAGCACGCGCGCAGGATAACAAAACAAAGCAACAAAAGCTGTAAAGCACGACATCGCGGCACTTTGAACCATGAGTCTAGTGCCAAATGTTTATACTACCACTCTCTATGGAATAAAATTCCCCCAAGTCTATGCGCTATAGCTGGACTCGTAGATACGAATTCAGATACGACTATACACTCAGTCGAATAGAGATATACATATGTATATGTACTTGTATAATACTCTTGTGTGCGCGTGTAAATGTGGGTTGTTTTGTATGGATGAATAGATGTGGGTATTCCTGGCTGGCGCACACCGTAACGCTAGTACCAAAGTGAATCCAGTCCAAGCCCATATCTGTATCTACTGGTATATTCAACAGCAACAGTAAGAGAAGCGGTGTAGCAGCTCTACCAAAGAAGCACAAACAACCGTACAGATGCTGCTCCAAAGTTATACTCAACTGTGCTCTGCTGACTACCGTATCACAATGAATGGTGGTTTTCAATGTAATCGGGTAGAATTTTTACTGCCTAGTTTTACGCCATCACAAAAAAAAAAAAAACAACTAATAGAGCTTGGGATCGATCTTATGCATTTTAAGTTTGTCATGGAACTTTTGTATATATGAATGCCTATGAGTTTTTTCCTGGTATTCATGATCCTTACTTTTCCGAGTGAAGTTAGCAAATCTCTTTGCCAGAGGCATAGAAATGAAGCTAAATAGGTCGTTCAACCTAAAACGAAGTGTTCTTTCATCGTGTTGTCCCAATGGATAGATTTGAAAGACTCTATATCCATCTCAGGCTATGAAAGTGAATTTTGCTGGCCACAGACCATTGAGTTCGCTGTTAGGTTGCCTCCTTCAAAATGATCTAAGATACCTTCACTGGCTCTGCTAGCGCCTATACTTCAGCGGCTGTGATAAAAAGGGTCTTATACAGAGGGTTCCTAAGACTCAACTAGAATACACTTCAATGGGATTAACCTTAAAACGAACGAAAAGCCCACCATCATAATTTCTGCCAAACGTTGAGGTTTCGTATGTTGTACTCGTATTGTAAAGGCTTTTTCAAAAGTCGCAAGTCGGGTATAACTTTGCAGCAATTTATGCTGCTTGGCGTCGTATTCTTTTCTGAATTCGAAGCTCCTCTTGCACGTTCTCAATAAACTCATTAATTTCCATCCTTTTTCCCTCAGATCGAAGCATATGGGCTGTGAGAAATGGCGGGGGGGGGGGCTAGGAAGGTAATTTCTTTAATTTTGAAATTGTCTACAGTAGAGGACTGAGTACTCTGAATCTTCCTCCTGGCCTGGGCATTCTGGACAACACGGAGAGGTATCGTGTCCAAATCGGTGCAGATATTTCCCATAGCCGCCATGGCTAGACAAGAACTGCGTGAGGTAGTAGGTGCAGTTCCCATGTGCTCGGTTTAACCAATTTTTGATAGAAGGGATTAATTTGTCGGTCAACCTGCTTTCTTTAACCGTATTATCCCATCGAGTCTTCCACACAGCTATTGAATTTGCTTTCTCTTCTTGATTAATTTTTCTTCTTTCCCTAGCCGCTAAAGTGTGCTGCTTGAAGTTTCGACTCTTTTCTGCTGCAATAAGCAACATGTTTTTTAAACAGCATTCTGTTGTCGATCATTATTCCCAGGTCGTTGATGGCTTCCTTGGATCTGATGATTTGGGTTCCAACTTGGACATACATATTTCCGACTGATTTCCGACTGATTTCCGACTGGTTATTAGAAAAGCTTAAGTTTTGTGGTCAGACCGGCAGATTTTAGCCAGCTTTTAATTTGATTGATTGTCACATTTGATTTGTTTTGCTACTATGCAGAACGCCGTCGTACATTATGTTCCATAGTAGGTGGGCCAGAGATTATCCTTGCGGAACCCCAGCTGTGATATCGTAGTGCTTTAGTCATTTGTAGGTATCACACCTCAGTTTCCTGTTGGTAAAGTAGCTCGCCACTATCTGCAACAAGTAGTATGCTGTATCTTTCTTAGCAAGAGATCTTCTTATATTAGGTCAGTCTGGCGATTTAAACGTTAGCGTTACTACTGCGCAGTATTCTTTGGTGCCTTATCGCCGTCTTTCGCCTTTAATCGCTTCCGCTGCCATTTAACCACCGATTTAATGACATCAGTTGTAGAGTGTGACTTTCGAAACCTGAACTGGTTATTGGCAATCTCCATTTCTCTTGCGCTATTGAGAGCAATCTATTGTAAATGGTTCGCCATTTATGTGAGGGATTCCAACGCTCTAAACGTCTCCTCTCGTTAAAACGGTAAGATCCTCCAGAAACAACCCTGAAGTACTTCGTCAGGAGGCCGTCGTGAGCACGAAGCTCGAAATTCATCAGTCAGGTCGGTCAGTTCATACGTATCAACATTTTGGACCGCCACTGCCATTGCATTTTCGTTTAGCCTTCCTTTTACTATTTTCCTAAGCTCCTTTTGGACGTTTATAATGAGTGGGAAAACTTTTCTCTCTATTGGGAATGGTGAGCTCGGGAGATTGCCCCTCCATTCCCTGATGCGAATATATTCGAGAGTGGCGTGTTCCGCATCTTTGATTTGACCTGGAAATTCTGGGCACTCAGGTGAGCTATCGTGTCCAAATCTGGGTGACGTGGTAATTGCAGTCCCCTTGAGCGCGGTTCACCCAGGTCCTGATAGTGAGGATCAGCTTGTTTGCCTGTCATGTGGCGTTTTCCCAAGGCCTTTGCCAAATGACAATTAAAGCTTGTCTTTCTTCTTTATTTATATCATTTGCTTCTTGTTGATTTCGACCTCTTCTGGTGTAGATTCTTTGCATTTTGTCAGCAAGTATGTAGATCGGGATCGGTTCGGGTATACTATAACGCAGGTGGCCAGGTATGAGATCGTGCGAAAACCACTTATCGCTTTTAGAGCGGAAAGTCTGTACGTCCTGGAGAGTCCCCGTCTAGTTTCTATTCCATCTAACCCGGCCCAAATGGTGTACATGTGTATGTGTGAGTATGTATGCAGAATCGTTGCCATTAGATTTTGAATAAAATCTGTCTATGGCTTTTTAAGTTATTAAAGATTAACGAGTCTTTCAAAATGCTTGCAGTACTAATCGAAACCTATTAACTTTGCGCACGTTTAAGGAAAATTTGAATAAAATCGGGCGAAAAGAAATAGAAAGCAACAATTTTAGAACCGTGAAATCACTTCAAGTTTGTATTCAATTCGTAACTTCCCGACAAAAAGCGAAATAAAACCACCAACCACACTTTTTTAACTTTCATTCGATTCAATAGTCAGGTTTAATCTGTTTTTTGACCAATTTCGCATTAATTTGTCCTGAATTCTAGTTGAATATGAGATATAAAAAACCATTGGGGGATAGCACACAACAAACCATTGGGAAGCATTTCGTTCATTTATGACATTAACTTATGTTCCTCTGTGCTGATTGTAGTTGGGCCACTTAAGTTAATGAAACTTTGCCAAAATTAAGTAAAATCCCATTTAGGTCAGGCAATACTATATGAGTCATTTCATTAAGTTGATTTAAGCTCATCATAGTCCATTAAGGGTAAGCATTTAGTACAATATTCCTTGACAAAGTTATTTTCAGTGCATAACATATTCTTTGCCCTTTTTTTCAATATTTTTCAGCGACAGTGTGTGTAAATGTTAGATGTACAAACTTTTGGAAAATTGTGCATCACTTGTCAAAACGCTTTTTCGAAGTCAAATGTCTTGGTGGATTTGGGTCTAACTATTATGCGTCAGCGAATATTTTTCATGGTCATTTAGATCACATCTGCTCTAAGAATTTATATTTTTAAGACAATTTTAAAAATAGGACTAGAAAAAGTTTTCAATAGCACTTGCATTACTTTTGGACTAACAAATTTCATGACATACTTGTATAGTTCAGCTCAGTCTTTCTAAAAATGTTACTTGGAAATCTTGCTTTGTTCTTAACTAGCAAATTATAGATTAAGCGAGTCTAAATAGGGGTTAATTGAATTGAAAAAAAGGGTTAAATGAAAATGGCAGACGATGGTAACGTTCCGTTCTTCTCTTTGGGCAAATCTTGATTTATTCATCACCTACTGTCTTAAATTGTTCTGCAGGTACGTCCTTTGTTAGCTTTATTATGCTTATGTTTAGATGAGCATCAGAGATTGCGTTGTTTTCTCCTTTTAATTTTAAAAGGAGTTTTTCCATGTCCTTACCATAGGCTGTAATTACATATTTTCTTCTAAATATTCTTGCTCTTCTCTTCATGTTGCCACGTTCAACAATTAAATTTTAAAGGTGTAATTCTTCACAGCGCTGTTTCAGAGCAAAATTATTTTGCTACACACGCTTGTCACAAGCATTTATCAAAGCAGTCGTTTCGTGCGGATAGTTAAATTCGACCACCTAGGAGATATTTTGCGGCATATCTGATGGGTCATTGACTTTTAACACGTAAAGCAATATGTAAGGGGATTGACGTCCCCCTGTCGTGACGTGGTATGACTATATTTCGGCCACTTGAAACGTTTAAGCATCTAAGAGTATACTAACAGGGAGTACCTTGGACCAATCGCAAAGTTATCAATTTGGTTAAAGGTTTATTGATCCGATGACTGTCATGTTCCTTAGTTAAAAACATATTTCGTTTTTCAACAAAGGTAATAAACGTAAATCCCTTTCTGAAGAGGGAGACTGAGTTAAGACATACTTAAGACATTTTTCATTGACAAATTATTTTGTAGCATCTTGGTACGTAAGCGTAAGCGTTACAACGTGATCGTTAGCAAGCCGAAAGCTTAAGACTTCTTCTTATGATCTGGAGTTCTATCTAAATTATCACTTTTGTTCACTAGTTTACTTAACTTTATCACTTTATCACAATTCTTAATTCACTTTTTAAATTTAACTGAATAATTGATTTCACTGCTGATCTACACTGGTATTTAAATACTTACTGCCATCTCTTGAGAATTTTCTGTACTAACTAGCTATCCATACTACTTCTATTTTCCAAAAAAATCCACTATTATTTGTTAAAGAGATTTCATTATTCCTCAATTTAATGAGTGTTCTGCTATACAAATATACGAGTAGATGACACTTATTTTTCTCAATATAATAGGTTGTCACACTGCTCCCTCCCTAAAGTTGTTCAGGATATCGTCATGTCTCCTCAAGTTGAGGTGGCATATCCTTTCCACATATATGAACGACCTTTATTTTCCCTCGATCATCAGGCTGGATCCGGTAGACAACGTCATTGAGGCGCGTTATCACTTTCTATGGAACTTTCGAATCCTTTTCAAAAAGATTTTATTTAAGACACTCATTACCACAGAACCATTGAAGTTAAAGTCGGGTATCGGGTATTCTTAGATAACTTACCCCGTTTGCGTTGATGTATTTTATAGAAAAAGATAAAACAGCAACCAAGAGTTTTTGATTCCCAGACTGTAGCTCAATCTAATTAAGTAACTATGAAGGTAAACAACAACAAGTTAATGACTAAAGCAAAATAAAACGGCAATGTTAACGAGATTTTGGATATTAAAAGTATATTTCGACAAGGTAAACTACTTTCGTGTGATTTGTTGTACCTAGTCATAAATACTGATACACAACTGAACTCAATCATTACGAATACAACACTGGGCGCATCCATTTCGTATTGATTACGATTTGACAGTTGATATTTATGCTTCATTGTAACGTAAAAAGTTTTTGACATTAATTGCTTACAATCATAGAATGGGGCGACATCGAAAATCGTATTGTTGTAGTTGGCCTACTTAAATGCAGCATGGAAAAAGGCGATATCATTAGGACGTTGCGACCGCTTGGAATCACTTGCAATTTTGTGTATCGTGCTGTGAAGTTGTTTGAGGATAATGGTGGAGTACGAGACTGTCAAAGATCCGGCCGTCCGCGCACTGTGAGAACTCTGAAAGCGATCAAAGCCGTGAAGAAACGAATCGACCGAAAACCGCTGCGAAAACAGAAAATCTTGTCGCGGGAAATGCAAATTTCGCAAATATCCATGTCCCGCATTATCAAAGAAGATTTAGGACTCCGCGCGTACAAGCGACACTCCCGACATCTGCTCACGGCCGCATTGAAGGAAAAACACAAGCGAAGAACGAAAGCGTTACTCAGCCGGTACGCGAAGAACGCGTAAATTCTGTTTACTGACGAGTAAAGAGGTTCAAAGAGGCCACCATTCCGCGTCTGTAATGGTATTGTGAGGAGTGTGCTACGATAGCGTTACGAAGCTCCATTTTTGAGAAAAAGGAGTGAAAACATCGGCCAAAGTATATCAATCGAGCGTCTTGGAACTTTCCAGCAAGACTCTGCTCCAGCTCACAAAGCAAAAACGACTCAACTGTGGCTCAAAAACAATGTTCCGGACTTCATATCAACAGATGATAGGCCAGCTGGTAGTCCAGACCTCAACCCGTTGGATTACAAGTTTTGGTCCGTATTAGAGAGCATAGCTTGCTCTACTCGACACTCAAATATTGAGTCGTTGAAGTGAGCCCTTGCCCGTGCAGCGGACAATTTCCTCATGCATGAAGTGCGTCTCGTAATCGATGAGTGGCCACATCGTCTTAAGTCGTGCTGGAAGGCAAATGGAAGTCATTTCGAATAATTTGGTCTAAGATTTCTAGCCATTGAATAACCCAATAACAACAAAAAAAATTGTTTAAATATTAATTCGTCTTCATTTGGCGCTGATTTTTCTGTGTATCAGTATTTATGACTTGCCTCGGTACAATTCGCTTAAATTATTCTCCAAATGATGGCAAGAAATATCCTTGGAGGAAATCAGCGGAATACCATTGGGCATTCATGACTCTGGAAACAGAGCAGTCAGAGGTAAATAAGGCTAAGCTACATGCAAGCAGTCAGTATTTAAAAAGCTAAAAACCAGGATCATTGACACCACCCAACAACGAGAATTAATAGTATTAAAGTGCTTAAAACAACTGCAGAAGTCCTGACCGCTTTTTCCTTGGACTATGAAGGAAAATGAACCACAATCATAATCAACAAAAGCCCTTGTTTCCTCCAAAATGGTTGAGCGTATTTTGAAAAGCAAATTGCTTTCCAATATAGGTATATAGGTATTGTAACTCTTAAGATACATTTTTGGTATGAAGTTGAACGGTTTCGTATATATTCCAGAACGATTTTCGGTGGGGATGTGGGCTGATGCCACTTTAGTTCTCAATTCGGTTTTTTCTTTCTTTTTTTTCGGATTTTCCACTCCCATTTGGATATACTCGTACATTCCCACACACAAAATCGTCTCTAACATTGACTGTTCATGGCACCGTAGAGAGGTATGCGTAGGTATGTCTCACACAATTATAAGGCACACGAGGTTTTTGCTTGCGCTCGAATATCTAAAGCCGGAAGGGGAGCAAGGAGAACTAACAACGAAACCAACTGACACGAACACGACAAATCGCACAGGGCAGGGGCAATACATTTCACTGCTTCAGGATTTGATTCCTCTGCTCCCCAGTGTGCTTGTAGCTATAGAGATAGATTAAGTTCCACACAGTAAGGATTTTATTCTACGTTCGCCCTAAGTGACGTCCTTTTTACCAGAACAACCATAGAGGTTGCCTTTCTTCCTTTCTACCGTTTTCCCACACCCTCATTAAATGGCAAATTTTCTTACACTTCTTGACTTGCATTTAAATAAATGGCATCGTAGCATAGCCAGGAAACCGAGGTAGGTACTTGTAACCTGAAATCAGGTACCCACAAGGAGTTCGACGGGTTTTTTTTTACGACTCAATAAAATTCACCACATGCTTCTGCCATCAGCCCCCAACGTGATCCCTGGTAATCTGTAGATGGTTATGGGTTATACTAGTGCCGTCGTCGCAAGCGTTAAATTTTGGATCTGCCATGAAGATCCTGAAAGCAGGTCTGACTACTGGGGAGTTTGATTTTTTTTTATTTTTTTTATTTTGCTGCTTCTAATGCTGCTACACAGCCAGTTACCACTTGCGAAGCTACTCCTCCGGAACTATGGTGCTGGTAGTTGACAGTACTTGTACCTAGTATCCGTACAGACAGAGATGGAGACGGATACGAAAACGATGGCAGACGAATGAAAGCAAGCAACCATTGAGAGCATCATCTCCCAGTGGAAAAGGCACTGTCGTCGTTCATATAGTTTAGGGCGTTAGTGAGTGGGTTTGCCAATGTTGATGATGGGTGGAAACGAAAAGTGAGAGGTCGTTCATGGGGAGAGTATCTGAATGACAAACAGAAGGCAGCAGCATAGCTCAGGATACTTATAGTCACATGAAGTCGATTCAAGTGGGACGTTATGACATCATGAAAGAACAGCAGAGACAGAGATGGAGTTTACTAGGATACGTTCACCAACATGATGGCGAGGATGACAATGGAACTTTGTAGTCATTATGATAACGACATTGGTTTCGTCCTGGCGTCAACGTACTGAACGGTGCCAGTGATCAACGTCCGCAGTGTTTGTATGTACAATGTATACCCATTGAATAGCGCATTCTAAACGAGTTACCGTCTGATCCTTAAGCTTAGATTGATTATGTGAAAACACCACCGCTAGTCCGACGAGGAATAGACAGATACGAGCCTGTACCTACATACGAATAGATATACGAGTATCTATACAATGTTCAATGGTTAGAATGAGGACTTTAGCTGAAATCAGAAGCAGAAACCACTGTGTTACCATTATTACCACCCGCCTACACCGACAACAGCAATTCAGTGAGCGCGGCAAATTATGAAAGAGAATGTCAGCTTCGAGGCAATAATGGCTTTGTGGGTCGTCGGTCGTCGATTTTGGGTCGTGGGTCGTGGTACGATAGTGTGCAAAGTAGGAGGATTCGAGTAGACATCCGACACTGGCGACACTCTGTTCACGGCACACGACAGTGTCTCACTCACCCTCCAACAATAAACCGTACAACTCCTGCCACTGTACACAATACCATAACATGCTGGCATGCTACGACGACATGCCGTGCCACCCCAATTCCGCCGATAATAAGCGTCGTGTCCCCATTGTGCAAACTCCACAGAGAGTGTGCCTATAATTCATTCAACATTTCGGTTGTGTGAGCGGGGGTAGGTGCAAATAAGCTCGTTTCGACAGGAAAAAAAACACAAAAAAAAAATAAAAATAACAAAAACCTTCTACAATTTGAGTCATCAGTAATTGGGTGAGGGTTGGGCCAGCTTAACGGTAGGACTCCCACCTAAGGTGAGCTACCACTTGGCTTTGTACTTAACCACCACCATCACCACCTTTATCAAGAAATGTACGAATAACTACCCCCCTTCGTCTGTTAATTTTTTGTACTTTTCCCAGAGAATTGTGTTGGTTGTTGACTGGGCGAAGAAAGTAACACCGTCCAGAGCATGTAGATGTGTATAGATAAAGCTGGCCATAAAAGTCAGTGCCATGGCGATGTGAGGGACGAAGACGACGACGGCGACGGCGACGACAACAACGACTAGAACGACGATGGACACAAACCTGCTCCAGCCAATTTACTATGTAATTCTTTATCCATTACTATCACTTCATGACGGCATGGCGGCAATGCCCATCCCTTGGCATTTGCCACAATTACTCTCGTGCGCTCACCCTCGCCCTTGGGTTTTACCCTCTTTAACGGTGATATGGCGGTGTGGTATGACATGCCTTGGTATGGTATCGTATAGCGGTGGTAGGATGTGGTATAGGGTAACTTAGCACAACCAGACGTATAGCTATAGCTAGGGGAGATAAAATGCTCCGCAATTACCACTAAGGCCACATCTAACGAAGCCGATGATTTCTATAAAAACTTTTTTCTGTTTTTTCTTCTTTTTTATCCTTTTTTTGTTTTTGTTCTTCATTCCACCCTTTTGGGGGGGTCGATTTATTTTTTTCATTTTTGTTTTTTTTTTTTTTTTTTTTGATTGGGGTTTCTGGGAAGTTTCTTTCTTTCTACATTTTTTGTTCGTGTACGGATTTCTTTCTGTTTTTTGCTGGTGCCGTTTTATCCCTCTCGGTTCGTATTTTACACTTTGCAGATATGGCCAAGGACCGCCACCACTGTCGTCCATCGTTTATGGGAGTTAGTTTACGCAGTCATGATATACAGTGACGAGAAAATGTTCAAGGACATTTTCGTTTTGCCGATACATAGTTTTTAATTTGTTTCTTCGGGGTGAGGACAATAGTATTTATGTAGGTAAAGATCGATGAAGAGGATTCAAATTGAATGAATAAATTGACATGATATGGCATTATCAGGCAGAGGACTACTAGACCGAATGTTTATGTTTGTATATTTGCTCAGAGAAAATCCGATCGGATCCTTTAGATTATTCAGATTTCAAAGGATCTCTCCTAAGCAGCAGACTTATCTACATATATCTTGAATCCAGTGAGTCGCCGTGGCTCAAGTGGTAGTGAACTGGCTTCCAAATCGGAAGGTTCGGTGTTCGAATCTCTGTCATGCCCGAAAGGCATTAATATTTTTCTGTTAACTTAAATCAATTATGATGTGTAGTTGACTAGAAAGCACTAACAACAAGGCAGCTCTCACTTGCAATTGAGTCTCCCTATTAAGTGTTGAATGCCAACCATTGCGCTAAATTTTCCAAAAAGCTTAACCACATGTCTACGCACTATACAATACCTTATAATCGATTCAATTATTCATCGATATTCTTTCCAGTCCCTTCAAGGCAATCTCCATTGCAAGCAGTATAAATATTCCGACGCTTCTTCCAATATTCAAAACCCTTTTCATACGCCGATTTTGGAATTGCTTTTAGCACGTTGCGCAAATTCTCCTTTATCGCCTCAATTGGCGCAAAAAGTTTTCCACAAAGTGGTAACTTGAGTCATGGGGAAACCACGTGTTGTTTCTCCACAATCCTGGCCTCTTCTCTGTTCTGACATAAGAAATTCGCAGTGGACCGCACCAACGTAATCAAAGAAAACGGTGGATTTTGGATCGACTCTGTCGTAGCTTTTGAGCTTTGGCTCGTTTAAGAAACATTTCGGCCTAAAGAAAGCATTTCTCTTGCGATGCATTCTGTCACAAATTCCCATGCCCAAAACATCATACATAGCCCACTGTACCGATCAAAATTAGACACCAAGATCGGCTGCTATCTCCCTGATGCTCACATGACAATCTGCGTAGACAATTTTCTTAGCTTGTTCGATGCTTACGTCAGTAATACTAATGAGCGGACGACCGGCACGAGGCAAATTATCAACCACAGTACGGCCCGCTTTATCTTCATACCACTAGTACGCTTGTGTTTTTGACTTTGTCGAGTCCCCGTAGGCTGCCGATAACATCTTTAATGCTTCTGCTAATAATATTTTGCTAGAAACACACAATTTCAGGCAAACTCTTTGCTCAACTAAATTTGACATTTCGAAATTTACAGAACACAACAAACACAGACTCGTTTAAAAAGCTATTAGATACGCGAAAACTCCCGACAAATGGCGCTCAAAGAGATAACAGATGTACCAACCTAAGAAAAACAAGCTTTTGGCTCAAGCGAGGTTTGTTATGAAAAAGAAAAAAGAAAAGCTTGCAAAGTCATGTTCTCGGGGATTCATCTATTGGGTCTATAACTTAATTCGTACGGTTTGCTAAGAGATGGCGTAACTTTTATTATTCCATTGGAACACTCGTTGGAAAGCTACTGTCATTGTACGCCATTTCAGTATATGTCATTCATTTGAAGCGTAAACAACAATAGTTTTTTTTCACTCAAATATGTCGAACTTTGTGCCTGAAAAAGTGTTTTTGCGGGGAGTTCTTCTTCATTACTTCAATATGAAGAAAACTGCTGCCGAAAGTCATCATATTTTGGTGGAAGTTTATGGTGAATATGCGCTAGCTGAGCGAACGTGACAAAGTGGTTTGCACGATTTAAAAGTGGTGATTTTGGCTTGGAAGAAGATGAACGTCCTGGGCAGCCAAAAAAGTTTGAAGATGAAGAACTGGAAGCATTACTCTATGAAGATTGTTGCCAAACACAAGAAGAGCTCGCAGAATCTTTGGGTGTCACTCAGCAGCCATTTCAAAACGTTTAAAAGCAGCTGGATATATTCAAAGGCAAGGAAATTGGGTTCCACATGAACTCAAGCCAAGAGACGTCGAAAGGCGGTTTTACATGTCCGAAATGCTACTAGAAAGCCACAAAAGGAAGTCATTTTTGCATCGGATTGTTACTGGTGATGAAAAATGGATCCATTACGACAACGCCAAGTGCAAAAAATTATATGTGAAACCCGGCCAACCAGCCAAATCAACGGCAAAGCCGAATATCCATGGCGCGAAGGTAATGCTCTGTATTTGGTGGGATCAGATGGGTGTGCTGTATTATGAGCTGCTAAAACCGGGTAAAACCATCAATGGACAACGCTACCGAACACAATTAATCCATTTGAAGAGAGCAGTAGCCAAAAAACGCCCGGAATATGCGACCAGACACGAGTCAATAATTTTCCATCATGAGAACGCTCGGCCCCACGTTGCTATTCCGGTTAAGAACTATTTGGAAAACAGTGGATGGGAAGTCTTACCCCACCCGCCTTATAGCCCAGACCTTGCCCCTTCTGACTACCGTTTGTTCCGGTCGATGCAAAACGCCCTCACTGAAATACGGTTCACATCAGAGCAGAATTTCAAAAATTGGATTGATTTATTCTTGACTGCCAAGCCGGCGCAGGTCTTTTGGGATGGGATCCACAAATTGTAAGAAAGATGGGAAAAAGTCATAGCTTCAGATGGCAATACTTTGAATAATACTATTGTACATGTTTTTCTTAAATAAACGTTCAAATTTTGAGAAAAAAAACCACACGAATTAAGTTATATACCCAATATATTAAATAGTTTTCGGAATTTGATTATCTGGTCAATCTGTTATCCATTACTTTATATGGTAAATAGCATAAATCAACTCCTTTACCGAGATAATAGTTTACGTTGTCAATAGAAAGTATTCATCCCAGCTTTGTCATCTATCAAAGGCTATACGGAATGACGGATGAGTGAGGAAGAGCAAGTCATACTTACTACTGTGATCAAAAATTAAGGCGAAATTTTAATTTAAAAGTACGCTGTCAAATATTTTTTTTTTTAGGTTGGTGGCACCATCATTGATATCTGTATCGCATTTGACATCAGAATATCATTTGTTACGCACTAATTTCGACAACGGAAATGTTCTCCCTATCCAACATCGTTGCTATATAACACTGTTATACACTAAATTCATTGACTTTGTATGGGACACCCGCAGTAAAAAGGTTTGTATTTGTGATTTTGAATGTTACGTTGTTTCTTATTGGTTTAAGAGCATAACACCAACGGGAATTTGATGTGGTAAACCAAAGTTACAACTTTTCCTAGCTTGATCAGTGTTTGGGTTTTTTTTGTTTATTTAGTAGCATGACTCACGGATTCAGAGTAGATAAATGAATATGGCTAATCTTCGCAGACTCCTTGTCTGCGTACGTCCACTTCAGTTAGTGAAACACAATTAGATCCAAGCCCACGCATCTCAGATTTCTCGGATCTGAAACTGTACAGCAGTGTTTATCTGAAAAGTTCTGATGTTTTTTTTTTTCTTAAAAAGTGTGGACTCAATTGCTGAGAATGATGACTAATCGAAATGGAAGGATTCTGGTCAACCCTCTCACTAACTGCTACAATGTGTCAATAAACCGAGCTACATGAACGCCGGCAGGTCCCTTCTGGGTTTGAACTGACCCAATCGCCTGAAATTTCACTGTTAACTGGACCACTCGACAAGAGGGTGCATTATAGTGGCTGAAAAATCCAAGATATTTTCGAACAGTCTTCTAAAAATTCTCACTAATTTGGGAGTGGATTTTCGTTCTGCGTCCGTGTAATTCTCCATGACTGAACCTTAATGCTCACACACAGGACAGCTGTCAAACAAAAAACAAAAAAAAAAAACACCGTGGCGCTGGAAGCCCGGTATGGGCCATGGCCTAGCTTCTTGTCACTCATTTGTGTTGCTCATGTTTTCATTTTTGTCACATCTGAGCGGGGCCTACGGTTTATCGCCGATTCCGAACGGCACTCCTTAGAAGCTTTCTCGTAGGCAATTTTACTTTCGGGAGTTTGCCATTGCCCGCCGAAAGGGTGATGGCGATTTTGAAAAATTGTTGGGGACCCAGCCAGGAATCGAACCTAGACTCTTTGAGTGATAGTCCAATGAGCTAGCTATCGCGCCATCGCCATTGCCAGCTGTCAAACAACAACGCTGAAATTCAAAATGGGCGGTGTAAATGGGTCTTAATGCTTGGTGAACAATCTCGAAAAATATGATATACCTCGAATCCCATCAAACAGATAACAGTAGGTACATTCATTGGATGCAAGCCAGCTCTTGCCACGGATTCAGCACCATTACCTGCTTGTTTCCTGCTCCTTTTGCGTTGCACGTTATTGTATAGAATTTACTTCTTGTCACCTGTTTCGTCTCGATAGGTTCGGAGGTTCGTAGTATGGCATCTAGGCAGAGATATGGCCACGGAGATGCGGTTCAGCTTATTTTATTTGTGAAACAATGCGGCACCCACGCACGTATCGAACTTGGAAGTGAATCCAAATTTCTTTAAAAAGCGAAATGCTAACGAATGGTTAATATTAGGCCTCTCATCAATCTCCTCAGGCGAACCCTTGCAAGAAAAGTCACACAACTGGTAAAATTCGAGTTAATACCGTTAAATGACTCCTATATTATCTATTCACAAGTTATCAAAAGCATACTGAGGTACCTTTCTATCTGATCCTAGATACAAAGATTTTATAAAAAATTCTAGGAACTGGTACCGAGTTCTAAACCTCTCACACACCCAAGCCCGAATAGAATGCAATGCAAGTGGATAACAGACACCAGAAGTGAAATGGCTTTAACTTATCCTGAAGTGTCGGGATTGTAGAACATGAAACAAAATTCGACCGTATACTTCCACCAACGAAAGTCGCGTAAGAAGCTGAAGTAAATTCAAATAAATCATAGTAACGAGGCAAGTACCAACTTTTTCTGTCTCATGAATATGAAAGGCGGATACATCGTCCCCATTCAGAAACTGGAGTTAAGCTGAGACAGTTTTAAAGGGTTAAGCTCAACTAAATCAAGGAACCTTAAAGCAAACTTAAAAAATGAATGAGGAAAAGAGGCTGTACAGAAGCAACGTCGTCTTTTTAATACTCAAAGGAATGATAGAATGTGATTGACTTAAAATATCCTATTCATGGAGCTTCTGAGGACAGTTTTACTGCATCTAGGTTGTATCCAACAAGCATGGGCTTGTGTAAGCATGGTTAAACAAAATCGCTGCAAAAATATATTTTGGTTTCTTTCCTGACAATGAGCAATTCTTAACAATCTTAACAAGATCAGCGGGTACATTAGAGAGACATTAGGTTACAGAGTACTTAACATCACTATCTCTAGAGGCATCCCACAAGGAGGAGTAATTCCACACTTTTTTTGTTAATAAAATATTTGGGCACTAAAATGTTAAGGAATCATAGCCACTACGCATGTATAATAGTAATTGTGTTCTTATGGCCACAGATAAGATGTTTCTTACAACAAGTGAAATCGTAAACAACGTTCTTCGGGGATTGAGCCGGCTTGGAATACTGAGCCTGTAGTATCATCAAAGCGGAGATATCTGTTGTGGCAGGGGTAGGAGATTTAGTTACAATAAGGACAATGTCCCAAGAGTATTTGCAATATTTATTGACAGTCAGGCTGCCATAAAATCCTTCGCTGTTGTTAAAATGAAATCAAAACTGGTTAAGCGCTATAGTAAGAATTCTTAGAATTCTGTCAAGCCCTGTTAGGTCTTAGGACTACGAAGGCACAGATATGATAGCAGGAAATCGAGTAAAGGATAATAAACAAAATAAACAAACGTCTTCGGCAAATAATAAAGCTCGATAATAGTCAGTGTGGATTTGTTGAAGGAAGATCGACGGTGGACGCTATCCAAAGCCTACGAATAATAATGGAAAAGCACCGAGATTCGTCTAAGGATTTACACATGGTATTTATCGACCTCGAGAAAGCATTCGATCGAGTGCCTAGGGATCTCATATGGGCCGCGCTGAGGTCTCAAAACGTACCGGAAACGTATGTTAGAATAATACAAGACATGTACGGAAACGTGAAAACTGCGGTTAAAAGCTCTGCCTGACTAACGAGAGAATTTCCAGTTAATGTCGGAGTGCATCAAGGAAGCGTACTTAGCCCTTTCCTCTTTAACGTAGTATTCGACTATCTTTTAAAAGACTGCATGCGCGAAACAAATGTAACGCCAATTCTCTTCGCTGACGACGCAGTTATACTTAGCGATAACGTCGAAGATTTACAGAACGCCTTAGATTCATGGAGAAATGCGCTAGAGAGAAACGGGTTTAAAATAAGTCGTTCAAAGACGGAGCATTTGACGTGCCCATTTGCGCATCCGTTGCGACCTGTTCCGGATATAATGTTAGACGAAATAGTTCTTCCGAAAAGCACTATCTTTAAGTACTTAGGATCAATCGTTAACATGGAAGCGAAATGTGACGACGACGTAAGCCACAGAGTGAGTGTGGGATGGATGAAATGGCGGGAAAATTCGGGAATCTTTTGCGACCGAAAATTTCCACTTAAATTAAAGGGGAAACTCTACACCACGGTTGTTAGACCAGCTCTTATATACGGTTCACAGTGCTGGACAATGTACGAAGCGTTTAAAAACAAAATGAAGGCAGCGGAAATGAATATGTCTAGTGGATTCACTAAACGCGATTGCATTAGATCTACGCGTATCAGAGGAAGTCTACATATAAAGAATTCGGTAACCGAACAGCTTGAGGCGAAGAGAATAAGCTGGTATTGCCACATTCAAAGAAGATCTGCGGAAAATCCGGTTAAAAATGCACTATCAACTACGGTCACTTCAACTGTAAGAAAACGAGGTCGGAAAAAGAATTCCTGGATTTCTCAGATGGCAAATGCGCAACAACGACTGGGGCTAACCACTGAAGCGATCCAGGACCGAGCATTATGTAGACGCGTTCTGCGGTCTGCGACATTAGCCAACCCCATAAGCGGAGCAGCAGCGATGCAGTAAAAATGGGAAACTCGTTATGCATAAGTTCGTATAACGAGGAAAGGGTTAAGAAGAAGAAGAAGATAATAAACAAAGCTAACGATAGATGGGAAAATCATGTAAGGTGTTAGCATCACAAAGGTTTGAGATCAATAAATTCATAGATATCTTATATACAATACTATACCAACATGTTCTTGAAAGACAAAACAAAACTATACATTTTGAACTGGTTAAATTAGTGCACTATTACGAAATATTTCTGGGTTCGATTCCCAGGTTATATATCGAAAAACAAAAAAAGTCAAAAAGTCGTTTTGGAAAGAGCTCTTCATTCTCTTGCGAGTTGGGGTTGGAAAAAACCGCAGTCAATGTGCACAAAATGGCACGACAAGCAAAACAATGGTTGCTGAAAAACAAGTCTAGGTTCACCACGAGTTGCGCCACCAATTTATTATTTTTTGTACGAGTATGTTTTTCAGGGAGACTGGAAATGATCAGATGATCGGTAAGTTCATAGTTCATATGAGTTAAGAGTCAGATATAGTTTGGATTGTCGCGGGATGCGAAACGATCTAGTTTTCGAATCTTAATTAAATATCTTTTTATTTTAAGTTAATTTATTGCTTTCATTTTGATGATGACTCTAAATGTTTGAAAATGCCAACATATCACTGGTGATCTTAACCATCAATCGTACCCGGCTAGGGCAGATATACAACATTAACCAACGAAGCGCAAATTTTAGCACAGAAAACTGTAGAAAGTATCATGAAATTCATTTTAGATTTCAAAATGGTTTAGGTATTCAACTGATTTGGTAAATTTAAGAATCCTAATTTATGGACACCCAAAACAGAAAATTCTAATCGTTTAATTATTCAAAAGGTATCTTAAAGCTGATTGGCCCCAAAATCAATCCAGCTCTAAACGAACATTAAGGTCTAAAATCAGATCAAATGTATCTTAACCTTTTCCCTCAACTGTCTGTGTCTATTTATCGTATCTGCTGCTAACGTGGGCGACAGCAACGGTTCCCTGAACGAAATCAAAGCACTCAGCTGTACATCCTCCCTTTGCTACACCCACCCCTATACGTATCTCAATCCACAGTCAACTAGATAGCTATTCACTGAGGCATATCTCCATTGTGGAGAATAAGTGTGTTCCTGGCGTACAACTGTGTTCAGTGCACAAAAAAAAAAAAATAAAGGACGAAGAAGGCCAGAACACGAAAAAAAAGGAGCGGAATTATACAGCATAGCACAGAACAGTACACCAGTGAGCAGAACAGA
Source organism: Volucella inflata (assembly GCA_928272305.1). NCBI lineage: Eukaryota > Metazoa > Arthropoda > Insecta > Diptera > Syrphidae > Volucella > Volucella inflata. The sequence continues at coordinate 86,721,039 of OV743720.1, forward strand.
ACACAGTAGAGCATAGCCAAAGTAGAGTATGGTACTTCAAAACTCAGTGTGCAAAGTATACGAGTACGAGTAACGAGTACGAGTACGAGTAGGAGTAGGAGTAGGAGTACGAGAGTACGTACATATAACAGAAGCAAGCAGGCAGCAAGCAACACAGCACACGGACGCACGAGGGCGCACATGGACATTGCCATAACGCCGCACACCACATTTTAACACCCTTCAACAATAAACAGCATGTCACTTAGTCCCAACTTCAGGATATCTCCCCCTTAGAACTCCCCTTGTGCTCTGGTGCTTGTACATCTGTGCCATAGAAATGAAGATACACACGAACCCCGGTGGCACCATCATGGCATGGCATGATCGCTATCAACCTACATCCATCCGTACCCAGAGCGATATACGAAAATTTGTACATACTTTCATAGATACTCGTACTTACTCGTACATACAAATGTACACTTTGGGAGCCGTATGCCATCAACAGCCACCAGCCAACAGCACGAACGACATCAGCAGAAAACTTTACGTTTGGTCGCACATAAATATCCTTGCCAAACATCCTTGTCCATACCATGCTCTATACCCTACTGCCTATGCGGGTATATCCGACCGATTTGGGAGTACTCTGCCTCGTATAGCTCTTCAGCTCCGGCTCTGGCTCTGGCTCTGGCACCAGCTCTGTCTCCAGCCATTCGTATTGCTGCGTGTGCTTTAGGTTGAAATCCTCGTGCCGGATTATATCCCTCCGGTGCTGTGCTCTTGTTGGCTTGATGGTTGTGTAGTGTGTACGGATCGGATCTATAGAAAATGTGGTGGGAGTTGAGGACAACGACAACGAGGACGACTATGGCTACGATGGCTACGATGACTACCACGACGACGACTACTACGACGATGATGATGATTATGGGGTGTGGGCGGCTTGTCGGTTGGTTGAATGACGGTTAAGGATTTGAGGGAGACCAGGATTTGACAGAGTGTGAGGTTTGAGTGTTTGTTCGTTTCGACCTTTTTTCCCTCTCCCCTTTTTTTCCTTGTTTTTGGTATTTTTCTCGTCTTGTCTCTTTTTTTTTTTTGGGTATTTTGTTTTTTTTTTTTTTTCGAGCACTGCCGATAGCATAACGTGGTATAATTCAGTGGGTAAGCAGCAGCAAGGAAGCTGAAGCAGGAGTGCTGAGTGAGTACAATAAAAAAAAAAAAATTACCTGACTGCTGGTGCTACTTCTGCTGCCACTTCCATTACTACTGCCATCACCACCACCCCAAGGACTTCCACACTGCTGTTTCTAATTCTCTGACTGTGCACTGCTGGCATCCGTTCGGACTGTGTTGTCTGCTTGTTACGAGGACTATCTGTATACGAGTATACTCGTATATACAGATACCTATAATAAGACGGTAGTTAGGTAGTAAAATCCAGGATGTGGGGTTGGTTGAATTTGGGGGTGGTGACTGGGTGAAGCGAAAAATAACAAGTGAAGCCCAGAAAAAGGGATATTAGAGATATACGATTTTGAAGATGGCAATACAGAGCAAACCCAGGACATGACATCGTAAAAAGCTATAATTCGCCACAGGATGTCTGTTTAACTTGAGCCTTCCACTTCTAGTATTTCCAAAATTTATATCATCCCACAATTCAACCCACAGAAATTGACAGTAGGTGTAGAATTAAGGGTGGTGCGGTAGCTGTTGTAAAAGATGTATTTGGAATCTTGATCGAATGCGGTTTAAAGTCAGGTGTGAGATATACAGTGACTAAAAAATTAAATCACCATTGGTTGCAGGTTGGAACTGAGCACATTCATACTTATGTACATATACATACATATAACTCGGTCATATATGTAATTAATTATTCAGAATGAACTTCACGTAAGTTATTATCTCTTTATTTATGTGGGCGTCCTTGAGACGGCGGGTCCTTCAGGTATAAAATATTACAGTTCAGTATCATGATGGTGACTGATTAAAGTTTAATATGTGGGCAGTATCCTTTACACCTTAATATGATTTGCCTTAATTTTGCAATTGAATTTTTTATATGAATGCACGAACACACAAAATAGAAAACAAATTCCTGGCCTTTGTGTAATATTATGCTTTTTGGCTACTATTCTCTAGAAATTCAAGCCTACTGAATTCTTTCATACTTATATTGTGCTACAGTTGAGGATCCGAACCAATCAACCCTACCAGTATCTTGGACTGATTGATTCCGGCTGGGCACTCAAAGATGATAGAGTTATTCTACCTCCCCAACAGCATTGCTTTCCTGTGTCTCCAGTGTTTTTCTTCTTAAATACCTGCCAAGAGGGCTCAATCCCACGAGATATCAAAACAATGCGTTGATTAGCGCCCTTCGACTAGTATTTTACAAGTACCTCCTCCATTACTAGATTTGGTGGAGGGCCGTGCCTCTCTCTAGTACCTCAGCCATTCTATGGGCCATGGCACCTGGTTAAAGTTCAGCTCTATATCAAGCACATCGACCAGTTACATAGCCAAATCAAATATTTCATCAGCCGTAGGAGACTACAACTAAGGCTGGACCATGATATGTTCAAGCTAGTCTAACCCTCTCCATGATTTTGGGAGAGTCAAGCGACAAGGAGGCAAACTTATATGTTTGACTGGAACTAAGGTTCCAGGGGCCCGCGGTACCTAACTTTCAGCTAGCCACCTTAAGTAAAGGACGCTAGACGCCATTTGACACCATAAATAAATCATGAACCTACTCGTAACTATAAATTGTCACCCGCGTGCCTATTTCTTTTCCTACATAACAATTCGTTTGCAAACCATCGGTTTCTTTCTAATCATACGGTGACAGTAAACACTTCACAATATCTGCAAAAATACCTGCACTGCCTGCGTGGAAGGAGGGAAAACACCAAGTAATGCGACTCCTTGGCAAGCCAATATCCATTCACAGGCAAAACTCTATCGTATCAAACCGACGTCTCTTATGCTTCACGAGTAATAAGAAAGTTGTCGCATATGATACGAACAGCAATCCTGGCCTTAGCTTGGCTGCAGCACCCAACTGTCGTTTTCTCATTCGTACGAGGTGAGGCATGAAATTCATGCAGTCACCAATGGTTATGCCTAGATATCTGACTGAGGTCACAAATCTAATGCTAATCACGAGAGGCCGGCTTGTATTCAAGTTGCCTTCAAGTAAAGCTGAAACTATCTTCTGCCGTGACATTCTCACATCCAAACTTTGTTCCCATTCAGAGACGACTGAAAGCGATTTTTCTCCTAATCCATCCAGTATAGCCCTAGATCAAATTTTCAGGATAAGCACTAGATTATCTGCATACGCACAACGTCCGCAAAACTCAATCGACATTCGCCGAAGCAGATTCATCAAATGAAAGGACCGCAGAAGGACGCTTGAGGGATTCCATGTTCAAAAATCACACAAACACTCTCAAATCCATGAACCACACTCGGTCGTCTGTCAGAGAAATAACTTCCCCAAAGCCCAGTTTCCTGGTAGTATTTTCTGCATATTTTCTGAAATTTAGTTTATCGAAGTCCCCTTAAAATCAATAAAAATGTCTAGAACCACTCTGACGCCGTTGATCTATATTTCGAGAAAGACCATGCGTCCTCGACATTCTTGGATGTCGTTGTGCAGATTTCTCTGGTGTTTATACATGAACACTAGTTTTTGTAAGACTTTATTTCACGGGATGCCCATACATCTATGGGGGCCAAAATGCGCCTGGCCAATGCTTGCATGAATTAATTAATACCAAACCGGAATTTGTATTGAGTCACAGACTCCACCTTCGGTATGAGTCGAGACCGACTTGCCTATTTTAAGGTCACGGCACTTCGTACTTATTGCAATCCCGCATTAGGTCAAAACCAACTGGAGACTCTTCCTGTGAGTATGGGTTGAAACCACATCCACTGTGATACTCCCACTAGAGGCTTTAACTCTATCAAGTCAGCCAAAGACAGAAAACCGAGGGGCAGGACCGTTTTTTTAAGGTACTGGTGTGGGCTACCGGTGTTCTTGCTACTCAACAGGAGCGGCAGTTTGTAATTGCAGAAACCTTCGGTGGCGACAATCTGGAAGCATTTACGACAAGACCAGTATTCATTATTAGACTACTCTTACGTCCGGCCCAGATGTCGTTGGATAGCTTAAAATGTTCGCTGTTATACAAAAATTATAAAGCCCAGCAACGCAAATCTCGTGTTGAAAACGACTTAGGGTATCTTCATTCGCCATCATTTAATTTAATACTTCTGCGTAATGAAGCAAGACTAGAATGATTTCGATCATACGTATGTAGATGCACAGTGTGACAAATAATATCCCGGACTGGCTCTAGAAAACATAATAAAAACACGATTTCTGCCTATTTTTCGGGGTTTTCATTCGAAAATTCTCTTCCCGATCCAATACACCTACTACAGCGATTCAAAAATGATTCAATTATCTGCTGGCCGTGTGGAAGGTGCTTGAATGGTCGGAATGTCGTCAAAAAAGCATCCTTTCAACTTCAATTTCAATTTTAGGTGAATACGGTGAATGATTTAACACACACACACCAATTGACGAATAATAAGTGCTGTGTGACTCAATCATTCAATGTGTGTGGAACAAATTTTCCACAGACCTTTGTTTTGCACAAATCCTCGTGCAGAATGATTTGAATAGTCTCTTGGTTGATGTTTAGGCCTCTTCCATCATTCTCAGTTTTCACGTATTATTTGGATCATTTAATAGGCCCAAACTGAAATCCCTGGATGTCGGTCTTCTTCCAGCGTCTCTCTGCCGCCCAAAAAAACCATTTATTCCATTCGAAACAACTGTTCTACTCAAACAATCATTACGGTACACTTGTTGCATCAATCGAAATGTTTCTGAAGCATTTTAACCAAGTTTTGTGTGGAATTCTATGACCGCTCTTTGTTCCAAGTTAGATTTTCTACATCAAATGAAAAGGTGTTCTGGAAAAGTAATTTTTAAAATAGTTAAATGTCAACCAAATGCCATGAAATTTTGACAGATAGTAGAGAAAGATTCATGCTCTAAGAGGCATGCTCGGACAAATAGATGGCGCTCTTGGTGGTTGACATATGACTCGTGTCCGGGATAGTATTTGTCACACTCTGTTTGTAGAATGTTTCTTGACAAGGAATGCCTTCTTAGGACAAATAAATAACGATTGGGAAGTTAACCATGTCGTCTGTTTTCTGGAGAAGTATTTAGAGTTAATAGCGGAGACGATATACATATCTTATTGTTGAAGTTCCGCTCGATTCATTGATGTGCATTCTGTCTTATTGACACCATATAATTGAGTCTGCCTCAATCACGCAACCGGTAATCGAACGGCTTATTGACACATACAATTTAAACACTTTCAAATACGATAAAGAAGCTTATATAAGGAATCTGCCATGCTAACTATTGAAGCTCTACTTGATTCAATTCAGTTGAGTTCTCGTGTTTATATGTTTGGCAAACCAAGCCTGGTTGAATTATATTTACTAGTACCCTGTGTCTACTGCATGTAAATCTAAGATGATAGAAAAGGTGATATCACTGCTCCTTGAGGGGCGCCTCGTGTGGTAGTGACCCTCAATAGGATGTTGCCTAGTACTGCATTGACATTTCTGTTGCGAAACATATCAGTCTTGCTAATGCCGTAATTATTTTGACATTTCCAAAAGTTCTACGTATTTTGCGGACGTAAATATTATTGAAGGGTCCGTCAGTGTCAAGGAAGACAGCCAATGTGTATTACTTTCGTAGAAACTTTCCTTCTATCTTTTGTGCGGACTTGAAGCTGAATCTTTACGATGCAGTTGGGACGAATATACGTATCATGCAGTTTTTCCAAAGTTTTAAAAATGGACGATGTTAGGCTTTTGGACTTGAAGTCTTTTAAATGGGTATGTCTGGGCTTATCTGCATTGGGAATGAAGACTACCTTCACTTCCCTCCAATATTTTAGCACATGATTGGTATAATTCCGTCCAGTTCAGGGGATTTGTTAGCAGAGAAATAATCTTGTAAGCCTTGTTTTCTTCTAGTATCCCCTCTGGGATTTCATATTGGCTAGGGAAAACTGTGTCTACATCTATTACTGATGCTGGACCTATGTTCCATTCAGGAAAGTTTCAAAGCCTCAGTGCTCAATTTCGTGTAACTACCATAGGGTAGTTTTAAATCGACAGCTACTGAGGGTTCTCTATACATGACTGCAAAGTGAACTCTTGTATTTCGTTTGACTGCGTTAAAGGATTTCTTTCTTATGGTTAGTGGTAATTTAAACCACCAATGTGGGTAGTTTTTGGATTTTTGATCTTCGTGGAATTTGTTTTGTTAAGAGCCTGGGTGTACATCGTCTCTTGTGTTTCCGCTGCGAAGTCTATTTCGGCGGTGGCTTCTATTTAAAGCCCGTTAAGGACATAATATTTCTGATCGATCTCTTCTGTAAAGATTCGCAGTTGATATATTTAGGATTCTTGTACAGTTGAGGGGTTATGGGTGTGTCTTTACCATTGAACTATATCAATCTGTTAAAAGATACCCTGCTCCTAACAGCAACGGTGTTGGAGCTACTCAACCGGGTGGTCAATTATGTATTCGAATTGGGACTCACCTCGAGAGTTTGTATACGTGTGCTACATCATTGTGTGTGATTGGAGTTAGTGTCACATCCAAGAAGGACATTGGATATTTTGTATTCTACTTTAGTAATAAGGTTGTTTAGTTTTGTTAATGGGGGTCGGTTAGACAATTCATATGCATATAGGTTTAACTTTTACTTCTATTACCTGATTCAAACCTCTTTTATTGTCTTGGGGTAACCAATGTGCCTGAATGAGGGCGATGTCAGTGTCTTTCTTACTCGTAAGATACTCGTAAAAAAGTTGGCGTTGGCCCGCCATCTAATTGTGTTAAGGATTTATTTTTACTATAAGCATGGCGTTTCGCATTCTTGCATTGGGTTATTTCGACCAGGACCTTGTTATTGGCATTGCGTAGCAGTGGAATATATTTTTGGCTAAGTTTAACCAACATAACGTAAATATTTTTGTTGTGTTGCTTCCAATTCTAATAACCTTCCATTCCTTGCTATTAAGCTTTAGATTGAAGTATCTATGGTTGTATTCTATTCTGTCCTTGAGTATGTAGCGATCCGGAGTGTTCATCTATCCCTTTGGTCTGATGAGATCTCGGAGTTCTTTCTAATCGACTTTTGCTCAAAGTACATATTTCCGATGAATTGCTTCAACCATTCTAGGGTGGTTTTATTATCGCACTATATAAGCTTAAATCCGTTTTGAGTGCGATATGTTTGCAGATCCTTTAAGGATAGCGTCATAAGCACATTCTTAGTTTCAACAACCTCCATTGGTTGTTAGAAAGCTCATCTTACGTTACGAGTGTTCTGCGAAAGTATTTGGCGCTGCGATACAAGTAGTTCTTTTTGTGAAAATTGGTAAGAAATCCGGTGCATATTTGGAATTTCGTTGCTTAGAATTACTGTTTACAATTCATACAAGCTGGACAAAAGTAATATCAAAATGGAATTGGCTGTTCTGCTTTCACGAAAAGTTTATGTGTAGGTGTAAAATTGAAGACATTAAGTTGAAATAGTGATATAGGTCCAAGGATCACCTCCTGAATTCATTCAAATTTATGCTCGTTGTACTGCGTTTTGAATTATTATTCGCAAAATATCTGGCTCTAAATTAATGATGGTTTTCGACACATGCAAGGTTTGAAACAAGATTTCAAAAGCCAGAAAGGAAGCAGTCTGGCGCCGCCGGATCTGGCTGGAAAATTCAAATCGCCAAAGAGTTGATATCACTGAGATCACTCGGAGCTCCATTAGAAATTGGTAATTTAAAATCTTAATGGTTGATCGAGACTCAATTCAGCAACTTCTGCCAAAAAGAAACTCATTTCGCATGTCCGAACCACTTGTCAGTTAGGGCGATTCCGCCGCAGGCCCAATCGCTTTTTCACTGCAAATGCTTTACCAAACAGTCATTTCGAGGGTATGCAATGGCTCTTCATACGATGTTTGTCCTTGGCCACAACAGTGATATCCTTAATCAAAAAAGCAAAGTGGGCTATTTTTTGCGACTTCAAAGTGGACCCAGTTTGCATTATTTACTGACAACTAATCCTCGAACTACCTATAATATAAATGTCAAAACACAATAATATTTGATGCTACGAGTATTTGCAATAATTATGGCACATTTTATAACTTTAGGTGGCGCTACAGTCCGAGGTGGACCTGGGCCTCAGTCAACAAACGTCTTCAGCCAGCTCGATCCTTTGCCAGTTTCTTCTAGTTTCGCACGCTTAGCTGGCTGAAGTCCCCTTTCATTTGCGCGTGCCACCTGATTCTCGGTCTTCCTCTACTGCGCTATTCCTCAAGGGCGGATTTGAAGATTTTTCGAACCGGAGCGTTGGTGTCCACCAGCTCTACATGACCCAGCCATCTCAGTCGTTCGTTCTTCACTCTTCTGACTAAGTCAATGTTGCTGTACATTCCATACAGTTCGTCATTGTATCTCCTCCTTCATTTACCGTCACTGCAGAAGGGATATAAAATCACTAGAAAAATTTATCTCCCAAAGCAACCAAGAGCACCCTTATCCATTTTTGATAAGTCATATTCACATTATGAAATTATGACAGTAGTAGCATCTCTCTTTATTTGCAAAGCTAAGACTCATCCGAGCTATCATTGAAGAACTACCATCCAAGATTTATATTGGATGCTGTTTAGAGTTCCAACCAACCAACTCCTTCGCCCAGTAGTAAGCCCAGTTTCATCTCCCACTAAGCTGCATTTCCAGCAGATGATTCCCTGGTTCCATGGTATGATTTTGCTTCGTGCTGCCGTCTAGTTTTTTGCTCATTAATTGTAATCTCCATATTATCTCTTTCAACAAGAAAATGTTTACTCAATGTTGCTCAAGTTGCTGAAATTTGTCTGAAAGTCGAAGAGGATCCTGACGTTCCACAAATTGATCATTGCCAAAAGTTCGGTAATCCTTTCTGGCTTCAGACCAATCAATACTTATTCTGCCTTATGGGGCTGAAGGTTCCCAATTCGTTCGTCTTCGTTCATAATTTACAAAGAAATCTCCAGATGGTATTTTGCTAACAGAGCTGATTGCTTTTTCTGCGGCTCTTTCTCGGGATGCACTTTCTAAGGAGCGTTCGTCAGTCGAATAATGCAAAATGAGAAAGCTGGCTGAACTTGCCTAGAGAAATTAGAGAGAAATTTGTTTAAAATTTATGTGCCAGCCTCGTACTCATATCTACATGATCGGGAACAAGTAAGAACATTCTTTCAGTGACTTTGCTGCAACGTGCCAGTTTTCCTGGTCGGCCGGCCTCACGATATTTATGAACTGGAACACGGTATCGTGTCTAGCTAGTTCTAGAAAGCCTCGTACCTCTCGTTCGGAAGGGAATATCGCTGGCGTGGCTGAAGATATCGTAGACGTTTCATTGACATCCCCCAATTTGCGATTCCCCGCTCGTCTCTGTGGGGCATTTTGGTAAACGACTTGAAGATATGCCCTTACGAAGTTGATCTGTTAACACCGTGGATCGCGTCTAACCTAAGCTAACGCCCTCCCGAATCTCAACAACGAAATAGACTATTTTGCGTTAAAAATAATGGCCCCTTTTAAACTTTGTAGATATGTGAACAAACAAAATTTGAGGTCTTGGGGCACTGAGGAATTGACGAGGAGCCATTACGTCCAACCAAAGTTGCTGCATGGTTTTCTGTTTACACTAGACAAGTCATTGGACCATTTTTGTTTAAATAGCGCAATGCTAACTCGAAGTACACAGATTTGAATCCCTTCATGTGTGTCTTTTTATTCTTGACGTCAGACCATATTTGTGCCCCGAACAGCTGTATGGAGGCTACAACTCTCGCAAGCATTAATCGTTTGCCTTGTTTCGGGCCGCCGATATTCGACATGAGTCTCGAAAGAACTTGTATCGCTTTCGACGATTTCTTGCAAGCGTATGCGAGGTGATGCTTGAAATTAAGCCGGGCATCAATCATCACTCCCAGGTATTTTATAAATGGTCTGGAAATAATTGTGTGCTCTCCGACTTTTATAGTTATCGTCTCTAGCACCCTTCTACTCCTTGAGAGTAAAGAACGTGTTCATTTTTATGTTCCGCGAGGTCTAAACTCATATCGCGTAGCCAGTTTTTTTGTCGGTGCTATTGCTTCGTTGCAATACAACTCGGAAGAGAAAAGTTAAGCGTTGATGAAATGCTTGTTAAGAACTTCTCATCGGAAAAAAGTATGATCAGCCTTTCTAATGAATGTGCTGAACTTTTCTCGGAACAGACTCTACAAATAATTCATCAGTGTAACGCAATCACATCGTATCATGCGAATACCTTCGTAGCCAACTCAATTTTTGCTAGAGAAACCAATATCGCAGAGGTGCGCAGCATAATTAATTTCTTCGACGAAATTAAATCCCCCGGAATCGATGGAATATGGCCGGTAGATATTAAAAAACACGCAGATATTTTTGCTCCCCTCTTGTGTAAATTTATTAACCTCAGTCTGATGCACGGCGAAATTCCGAAAAAACTGAAAACTGCTGTGGTTAGACCTATTTACAAAGGAGGTGTTAAAAGTGAAATCGCCAATTATAGACCGATATCGATACTGCCAGTCATGGAAAAGTGTTTAGACGATGTAATTAGAAGTAGACTTATTAGCTTTATTGAAAACCACTCCCTTATCCACCAAAGTCAGTACGGTTTCCAGAAGCAAAAAAGTACTGGACAATTGCTTGGAGAGTTTGCAAATTGTGTCAATGAATCCCTGAATAAAAGTCATCACATTCTGGTAATGTTTATGGATTTTAGTAAAGCATTTGATACACTAAACCATGCAAAGCTACTGGAAGCACTTGAACGGATGGGTATACGAGGAGTGATGGCGGACTGGCTAAGAGATTATCTATTCACCAGGGCCTTTCGTTTAAAAATCAAGGACGTTTATAGTGAAAAGGAGCATGTACAATATGGAGTTCCTCAAGGGTCGAAACTCGGTCCAATTCTTTTCATTTTGTACACAAATGAACTTCTTCGAACTTTTAGAAATAGCATTCCATTTGCTTACGCTGATGACACCGCGATAGTTGTACGCCACAGGTCTCTTGAGACGGCAACAAGACTAATGCAGGCAGAATTTAACAATGCAGTGAAATGGTGTCACGACAATGGCTTAGTAATCAACCCGGCGAAAACAAAGATGATGCACATCCAAAGTCCACATCATAAAGCTACGCAGGAGCGAGTGTTTTTTCAAAATGGTGCCTGCCCTAAATCAAACAAACACTTAATTGAAGTCGTAGAAAGCTATAAATACCTAGGAGTCATCATTGATAGCCACTTCATCTGGGACAAGCAAATTAACAAGATACGCTCTGATTTAAAGAAGGCTTCATTTGCATTGGCGCATCTAAGAAATCATGCAACACCACAAATTTAAGAGCTGGTATACTACGCCTTGATTGAATCCAAATTAAGTTATGGAATACTGGCCTGGGGTAACGCCTCCAAAACACATATCGAGAAGCTGCAAAAACTCCAAAATTCTGCATTGAGGCTAATAAACTGCGGAAATGTTCCTGACATCCGCTTTCAAAGGCCAATCGAACATGACATTAACACCAGAAGACGTACTACGGGTATGTTACAAGTGCCATTGAACTACAATAACTTTGGTAGCTAAGGCAGCTCATATATAGCGTTCCCCCAATATTAAATGAATTACCTGCTGATCTTAAAAATATTGTAAATTTTAAAAATAAAAAAAAAAATTATTAAAAATTTTCTTTTAAATTCACAAGATTAAATTTAAAATAATTGAATTCATTTTAGTTTAAACTTTTGAAAAACAACCTTCTGCAGAAAAGCCATTCAGGCTTCGCAGATAGTTTACACAAATTGTTAAGAAACTTTCATGCCTGAATAAAAATAAAAAAAAAAAAAAATAAAAAAATCTCTTCAAGTCGTTTCGCCACGACTACAACAGCAATCTCATCCGCGAAACCTATAATGGCGGCTTCCCTTTGGACTGAGAGTCGTAGAATGTCATCATACATCACGTTCCACAGTAAGGGACTTAACACTGATCCTTGGGACACGCCCCCTGTAATTTTATATAATTTCGTCCCGTCAACGGAGTTGTAGAGGAGCAACCTATCGGTAAAGTAGCAACGGCACAACTGCACGAGTCACAACCGACATTTTAAAGCAGGAGTTTCCCCATTATTTGATATCGCGTTTTAGTGATTTGAACTGGCCCGCAAGATCGCCCAATCTGACTGCCCTTAATTTTATTCTGTAGGGTTATATAAAGTCAATGTTTGTTATGAACTAACACTAAGTCTGGCAGCCCTCAGGGAGAACCTATCGCCAGAGGGTCTGAAGAAACTCATAGAAAATGCCATAAAAGTGCCCAAGTGGCGGCCGGCGGCCACTTAAGCGATATAATGGAAACAAAATCTTGAATTTTATTCCAAAGATGAACCATAATAAAATAAGGTCATACATTATGGTCCATCTTATAAGTGGTTCTTACTACATTACTCTTTCGTTATTTAAAAAAAAAAAAAAAATAATTCAAAGTGCTTGACTATTTTTGAGGTTAAACAAATTATAAGGCAAAACATTAAAAAAAAAGAAATTGCCAATATCCTGCAAAGTTCAAAGAGGCCAATAAACACGAGTAGAACTTGAGAATCCTGCCATACTGACAAGTATCTTAAATATTTTCTCGTTCTAATAGTTGACGGGGGTTGCTTGTACATTTCACTCCCTCGCCAATGGAAGGCAATATATGCCCAAAGTCATAAAGTTCACCAATTTTCCTCCCTTTTTTCTGCTATTGACCTCTATAATCACTTTCCGACCCCTTAAACTTTAACCCTCTATACAGTTTCTCTTATTCACTGTATCCTTTAGTTCCATATCCATTTATATGTACGAGTATATATATGTAGATACTTTTATAATGAAGGAATTCTTAGGGTTGTTCGAGTAGTAACATCGACATTTCGCTTCTCGAAATCCAGTTCATCGGATCAATTCATGGCAATGGCAAATTCCAAGTTGTAGGTTGTTCAAGAGTTTTCAAACGAGCGTCTGTTTTATGGTTGCGCATTGTTGTTGCCGCCATCCTAATTGCTATAATCGACAAAAGGAGGAACGCGCGCGGTAGCGTTAAATTTGCCCCAAAAAAGGCAGTTAGAGGAGCAGGACTCTGCTAATCAAAGAGACAGTCATCGAATGAACGACCCAAAAAGCTACGATGGGCTTCCTCTGTGGTTTTAGGGAGTCATAAAAGATTTCTACGTACTAATACTTGCTGGATCTGGGTGCTTGCTGCTGGGTGCTTGGTGCTTTGTACTCCTTAAAAGAGCCGGAGAAGACTAGTGGTTGCTTTGTTTGATGGAGTTGATGGTTTTGGGGTGGTTTGGTGGATTGTAGCTGGTGGCTGATGGTGGAAGGCTGTTTGCGATTCCCAATGAAGTGTGTATCCTTCTTAGGCCAACCGGAATTATGTGATAATGTACTTAATGTAGTGTAAAGGGAAACGAACGAAATTTGAATCGACGACGATGTTGGAAACGACTACGACGACAACGACAACGGCAACGACAAGGAGAACGAAAACGATTCAAACGACAACGACGACATTGACGACAAGGGAGTCGATGACAACGACGATGGTGACGACAGCAACCGGGGCTAACTACAGATGAATGGGGTTGCTTTGGTGTATGGTTGGTGTGGATTTAATGCGAAGGCACTTATCAGTTGAGTAATTGGTGGCAAGGACTCGATTATATTATAACGAGGTGTCTGATACGGTTACCAAGGAAATTTATTACACGAATTAAATGGTCAGGTGCCGGGGACTAACATCAGTATGGTGTTATCAGGTGTAAATGCTTTTGATAATCTTTCTACGGTCAAAACAATACCTTCAAACAATGGGAGCTCGAAAAAAAGCCCATTTTTGTATGGAGGCAGGAATCTTATCTATTGCCTAGGAGACAAAGGTTTCACAACAATAAACCATAAGATAAGCAGGGTGTTTTATTAATTAGCTAGCTTCTGGGATGAATCATGACTTGGGCACACCGCACACGTGGCGGGAATTACAGTGAATGTGACACGTGTACCTACATTAATAAGTTAATTGAAAGTAGAGTAAACAATTGTTCTGCAAGTGAACAAAACTCGCTCATTCTGTGTGAACCAACAACTTTACAAGAAATTTGGAGATCCTCGATACATTGTGTAGAAGTTATGTACATAGGAGTTGTTCGATCTCAGCTCATCGATGTCATGTACTGATCTCGCTTAGCAAGATCGTATGGGAAGTGAATTCAACTGTGTATACATATATTTGGAACCGGCAGCTGAAATAGAGAAACTGAGGGATAAACTTCTAATCAAAAGCACTCATATTCTCCAAAGTGAGCTCAGGGTGACTCATTCACTCTTCGTTTTGAAGTCACAAAAGAGTCTGGTTCTCCAAGAGTTATGAATTTAATTCACTTTCCAATTATTCCACTATTGCAAAGCAATCAAAAGCGTCTGATAAGGATATATTGATGACCAATTCCAAAAGAATAAGGACAACAAACTTACACGTGGAATGTAGGTTCTCCTGATAGACCATGTGCAACTGAATAATTATTAAAATCCATACATAGCGGCAACAAAGCAGATAAGATGACTTTTGTGGCTGCGAAAATATATTGCACACATCTTGTGGACTTAGTTTTTTGCCTTTTCATCTTCGTGAAACTATACAGGGAACTCTCCAATTCTCTATTTTTGTTCGGCAAGAACCATAGTGGTATCTCAGTTTTATTTTTGTTCAGCGTACCTAAGTAGGTCAATTCCCTCTTTAGCAATATTTCCATAAGTGGAATCGATCTGAGATTAGAGATGCTGCTACTGATATGCTGGGTCTCACTCGACCACGACTACGAAACCTCTGGTTTGATGAAGAATGCTGGCAAGCACATGCAGCTAAGCAAGGCGCAGACCAGGGGGAGCTGGAAAGAAATATGGCCTTATGAGTAGTAAGTAGTGCAATGGCATGTTTCGGGGCATGGCGTTATAAAAATAAATATAAATTTGAGACATATGGTCTAATACTTTTGTTTAAAGATAAAATTTAATCAGGTAAAGGCTAAAAAACATCGCTTGTGAAATACAGCCGAATTCAGAGATAGTTATGGGCACCTGCCTGACAATTGTTAGCATGAGCGGCTAAACCCTGCGGAGAAACGGGTGAAACCACCCAGCCCGGAAAGTTCAAGTTTGAGGTAGGTGGCTCGCTTCGCTCGCTATCAGGGTCACATCCTTTTCGTCGCTGCGCTAAGAGTATGTCAAAACTGGCAGGCATCTATAACTTCCTAGTAAGTGTATTTTAGTTGTTATTTTAATTGGTCGATTTGACATGGTACATTTTCAGGGGTGCAAATCTCAAAAACGTTAGAAATTTTTATCTGAATGTCTTTATAAATGAAAAGTGAAATAAGGCTCACTCGGCTTTATTTCACTTCAGCAAAGTGAAATAAGACCGAACATGGAAATTCGGCGTAATTTCACGGCACCTTAAAATCCATTGAAAAGTGACATAAACCCATAACGGCGACGACCAAACAAATACCGCTGTCAGGCAGAATGAACCTCTCAACCTGAACGATGTAGATCAACAATTCTATTCACTCGACCTGGATGAAGTAAAGATAGCAATATCTAAGCTGAAGTCCAACAAAGCTGCTACAGCGGACGGCCTGACTGCCGAGCCCTTCAAAGCGGCAGACGATGACTTGTTAAGAGGCATACACCAACTCAACTCTAAAATATTGTCAGGCGAAAGTATGCCCGATGAATGGAACCTAAGCATTGTTTTTCCGATCCTCAGGAAAGGAGACCCTCAGAACTGCGCCAACTACAGAGGCATCAGTGTTCTTAGCATCGCGTACAAGATCTTATCTACCCTATTGTGTGAACGCCTGAAGCCGTTCGTCGACAACGTGATAGGACCATATCAGTGTGGCTTCAGGCTAGGAAAGTTCACCATCGATCAAATATTGACACTACGGCAGATCTTTGAGAAAACTCATGAGCTTCAGATCGATACACACCACCTATTTATCGATTTTAAGGCCTCATGTGACAGCATCTATGGAGACGAGCTATACGGACCAATGTCTAGTTTTGGCATCCCTGCCAAACTCGTCTGTCTGTGCAGGATGACTATGGAGAATGCACGCTGCTCCATCAAGGCCGGTAAACATCTCACGGAAGCCTTTGTTGTCAGAAAAGGATTTAAACAAGGCGGCGCGCTTTCATGCTATTTATTCTACATAATACTTCAAGGAATAGTGCAAACGCTTGTTGACTGAGACCCAGGTTCACCCCGGACCATAGCACTACCTAAAGTCAGTAAAGTGAGGAATTGAACTGAACCAATTGTCAGCCGTAATATTGCGGTTCGAGTTTTCGAGAACTTTCACTTGTCTCACAACAGATTGAGTTTTGCCATTTTTGTTTTTTTTTTTAGTCAAGCCTGTGCCATCCGTATTTTTGCATTGGTAGATGTACGCATTGTAAATGAAGTATGTGCCGCCATCTACCAATAACAGTATGTTGATGCTATATTTTGCTGGTTCCTAGGGCATGTGAATAATAGATTTTCAGCGACCTTTAAATGCCAGCAACATTTCATCGATGCAAAGGTATGGTGCAGGGGTATATAGAGACTGGCTGTTTGAGATGAACATGTTTGATATTGGGGCCAGTGGATCTTCTTTCAGATGCTTCTCCCTGTTAGTGGAATCATCAGATCGGAAGCATTTGACCAAACAAAAAAAGACGTCATCTGGACATTACACAGAAAAACATGCAAGGGTTAACGTCAGGTGGACTGATGTTTCGGCTATCATCGTCCAGGTCGAATGATTTTGCCGTTATACAGTCTGCAGAAAAAGTTTTCCATATTTTCAGCGCCGAATGTGACTAAAACATCCTTCTGTACTGGTCTTCTTGTTTTTATACCCTCTTTGCAAATCACCTGCAAATAAAACTTTCGTACGTTATTCCTAGAGAACCATCTCTCAATATCTTCGATCGCGTGCTTTTCGAGCTCCTTCTTCCTTTTCTGTAGAAGCCGGTGTTCTTTCAGTATCATCAGCTCGAAGAGCTTACGAAGGGCTCTCGTCTTTCGTTGAAGCGCCACTTTGTACGCTACTTGTTTAGTTTGCCGGCATTCTTCATCAAACTAAGGGTTCCTTGGTGGGGCAACGTCTGATGAAACATTGGCAGCGTTGCCACTCGCCTCCAGTACTTCATGCTAGAGGCATAGGAGTTTATGAGAGATCTACGGATACGCGTCCGGCGAAGGTTCTGGTCTCTTGCGATTGCAGGTTTTCTGCATTATATTTTATCGCAGCAGTCCTTTTTTATTTTCGCGGGAGAAATCCGTATTTGTACCTTGGCTGTATCAAGACGCGTCAATGTTGTCTGTTCGAAACATCGGAAGTCCACTATTTGAATTTGAATTTGCATGCGTTACTTCTATCGCAATGTGAACAATTTGATTTAGCGCTTCCTGAACCAAATTTTGGAATATGACATCACCCAAATGTCCACCCTTGAAGTTTTTGAAGGACTTATTTCTGACAAGGTAATTTTCGCTGACTTTCGACACATACTCGACGTATATTCGTTTTCAAAGCAAAGAGTTTGTGGATTTCGGGCGTAAACATTATTTCTTGTCCCACAAACAGGAATTCATCGAAGACAAATCACACGATTTCGGTGGCCAGGGCACACCACCACAACGAGAAATAACCTGCCCAAGAAATTGTTCCTTCAATAAAGCCAAAACGGTCTGTGTTTTGTGAGCTGTGGCAATGCCTTTTCAAAATCTTGGTTATCATTTGGTTAAAGTGATGAGAATTGACGATGACGGTTACGCCTTCCTTATTTTCGAAGAAGTATGAACCGATGACAATACCAGATAGTTGCATGTGGATTTCCACTTACCCATATGCAAACATTTTGTTTGTTAACGTATCTACGGAGTGAGGAATGAGCCTCTTCCCTCAAGAAAACGTTTTGTGAAAATCGGTCATCCAAACGCTGGTGTTTAAGCATCAATCAGCGCATGTTCTACACATTCCGTAGTCAGCGGGCCTCAATTTTGTTGATCTATGTATATAAATGTGTAGATGCAAATAAAAATACAAATTAAGCCATAATATGCCGTAAGATAGGCCCAAATGCTGTGTTCGCCGTAAAATCGATAAATTTGGATCTTCATCACTTTCAATAACAGCAGCCATATTTTCCGCAGAGTGTGCATTTCGATGATGGATAGGCCTTAAGACATCTGTAACAGAGCCAATCTCTGAATTTTGTACAGTTTTGCCTATAATACGTCCAGATGGGGAATTATGTCGGCCATAATCTGTTCGTAATGTGCAAAACGTACCGACTACAGAATCACTATGTTTGTAGTAGGTCTTAAACCTTAAACTAAATGTATAGTGTTTCCAATGACAGTTCGGTTTGACGTATGAAATTTAAACAGCGATATTTAGTCCGGACCATGTACATTGGACATTCCTCAAACAAGTAAGTTTTTTTAAGTTGCTTGTTGAAACATCCTTTAATGGCGTCTTCTTTGTCTTCCATAGGAGCATTAGGAGCATATAAGGCTTTTGTTAGCGACTTAAGCTTTTATTAAGATTGTCATGAGATATTCGCTAAAGACTTCTTGCCAATGTCTGTCGCATATTGCAAATTCGTATCCGAATAAGCCTTGTTTATTTTCCCTATAGCGATCACCACAGTATACACATATATCACAACATTTCATCTTCCTTATGTCTGACCCATCACATTCCCTGAATTACGATCATATCTGCGTGAGAGAAGCTTTTATGCCCAGAATCAAAAATAACTTTCTGGAATTTTCACTAATTCCAGCGGGGTGTTCGTTTGACCTCCAGGTAGCGCTTTAAAGGCAGCTGAACCTGGGAAAACACAACACAATAAACGAAGTGTGATGTTGAAGGAATCACAAAACCTTCAATTACGACAAAAAGGTAACAAAAAACCGAATCAAACAACCAGAAAATCTTCCTCGAAAAAAAGCAAAAAAAAAACAATATTTTAGAACGTTATTAATGCTCCGTAAGAGCACGACGATTTATTTGTTAAGTAAGCGGTACACTCGTCGACAGAGTGACCCGCTATTTAAAAAAAGACCCCAACGTACTAAAAAGGTAATTTAACAGGTCGCGTTTCCCCTTTTCTCGAGAATTTTTCACGCACGTGCGGCCTACCGGAGTCTTCTTTTATAAAATTCAAAACCGTTTGCACTGTACTACTCTTCACTATATACACTATACTCAGCTTTTCTTTCCTGGCGGTTCTGTACCCCTTTCGGGCGCAGTTTTCCAAATCCCTTAGTCCTGCAACTCCTGTATCCTTGTTCCTTCCTTTCTACCGCGTAAAAAACACTCGCGTGTAAAACAAAACTACTCCAATCTTCTAACTTTAAAAAAAAGGAAGAAAATATTGCTTTTCACAATCCGCAAAATAAAATCGCACCAGTTAAACTTTCTACAAATGATCCTCACTAAATGCTCGTCGTCACAAAGGTGCCTTCCAGATCTTTTGCATTCCACAACTCCCGGCAGAGTCACGCACTCATTCTGTGAGTCACTCACACATACATTTGACTCTAGCGGACGCAAAAACGGGGTTTCCAGCTACACGTGTGCTCCCGTGTCCAACTAGGCCTCTCATACAATCCAATTATTTCCAATTGTATACTCTCATTCTAAACTCCTCAGACACTGAGTTCTCTCCCGCTTCCAGTGATAACTGGGAACTCCACGAGCGAGTTTATGAGAGCTTGTGGATTCTAGCTATGCCTAGCTATTTCCTTAGACAATGGAATTACATGGAAAATTGCGAGAAGCAATGTTTCTCTCATTGCTGATCTCCGGGTAATTTTCCCCCATCGAATGAAACAAAATTGCAAAACAAAACAAACGCGAAGGAGAAAGAAAGTCTGGTCGAAGGTCGATGGAGTGTTGGGACGAAGGAGGAAGGTTGTGCGGGTATAATCCTAACCTGATTATAACCCGATCAAGCCATTCTCTAAATCGCCGCCCCAAACAAATCTAGGTATCAGTGTCAATGTCATTTTGCCCCGGGTCCCACTTACCCCGGTGGATCGGCGGGAGTGGGGACTGACCAATAGCGAGTCATTCCTTACAATTATTTATTTATCATGTCGTGTTTGTTTAGGTTGTGGGCCTTTCTGCCCGCCTGATCTTTGCCAGTTTGTTATTGTTTTTATTGATGTTTATGCTATTGTTGTTGTTGTTATAAGAGTAGTTTTTATTGCTATTGTTGTTATTGTTTTATATGTATGTTTCCCATGTTGGAGGCTATCTCATAACTTGGCCGTCCGCCTACAGCCTCTGCTGCTCCCTTGGTGCTTCATCAGTGGGGTGGTTCAAAGGGGTCGTCGTCCCTTCACCCATCGTAGCTTCCTCGTTAGGAGTGTAGCTATAAAAGAGATCGTTATCTCTTCCCCCTTCAACCGCTTTGCAACTGCTAGCTCCCGCGCTAGTTGCATCCATATTAATGGTGGGATGTGATGCTGGCATTTGTACCCACATCGGTTGCAAGATGTGGAACTCCTCAAGCCTTTGTGTCTTAGGCTCTCGTTGGGGTGTAAGCTCCGGGGATCGTCCTCCCCCACTCGTCATCATCGTGTTGGGGTATCTGGCTTAAAAGAACCGTTAGTCAACCACCCGTGGACGACTTTCAGACGTCCTGTCTGATTCTGCCCGTTGCGATGCTCCCGTCTAGACTGTGGGCTCCGACAATGGTGATCTTGGTAGACCTCCTGTCGCGCCCTGGGCTCCTGGTTCGTCGTGAGTCTCCCTACCATCCTTATGGCTTCAACGACGGAACCACCTCGTCCTCCTCTGAGGAGAAAACCGCTCGTTAACCTATGTGGGTCCTTTCCAAGGTCTGTGGGCCAGTGGCTGATGAGAGCTCGGTTTCCCACTCCAAAGAAAAAAGGGAACGAAGGAACAAGAATGGGAAAGATAGTAAACCTTGTTGCGGGAAAATTTACCGCAACAAAGCTAAAGGTCTCTCTTAACTGCACGGCTTCAACGTTTTCTGTTACGGGTCCGAACATTCCAGGTGCAGATCCGAAGGACGTTTTTCCTTAAACGTATGCAGGAGGCTTCAACAGCTTTTTTTTCATTTTTATCGGATACCTTTAGTAGGTCAGTTACGTGTTTTAAATGCGTATTCATCTCATTTTACCAGAATTATCACTGGGAGGTAAGGCAAAAGTTATATAAAGAACTCAGTGATATGATTTCATGCCAAGTAAAAGTTGATTCATATGTTATACATACATGTAGATGTAGGAAGTGCATGCCTTACTTCTCAGTGGTAGTCCTCAGTACCTACACGCTGTCCAAAATTGCAATGTAGTGCTTGATCAATGGCATAATACTAGTCTTCGCCATCATAGTGTTCACAACCCTATACAGAAAAAATGCAAATAGCTTATTTTTATTTAGGTGGCGCTACAGTCCGGGGTGGACCTGGGCCTCAGTCAACAAGCTTCTCCAGCCAGCTCGATCCCTGGCTAGCTGTATCCAGTTTCGCACGCTAAGTTGGCTGAGGTCCTCTTCCACTTGCGTGCGCCACCTGAGTCTTGGCCTTCCTCTACTGCGCTGTCCCTCGGGAGTGGATTCGAAGACTTTTCGGACCGGAGCATTGGTGTCCATGCGCTCTACATGACCCAGCCATCTCAGTCTTTGGATCCTCACTCTTCTGGCTAGGTCCATGTCGCTGTACAGTCCTTACAGGTCGTCGTTGTATCTCCTCCTCCACTCACCGTCAATGCAGACGGGACCGAAGATCGCCCGAAGAATTTTTCTCTCGAAGCAACCAAGAACACCCTCATCCATTTTTGATAATGTCCATGCCTCTGCGCCATAGAGCAGGACCGGGATTATTCAGGTCTTATAAAGGGTGACTTTTGTTGTCCGAGAGAGGGCTTTGCTAGTCAATTCCCTTCTTAGCCCAAAGAAACAGCGGTTGGCAAGAGTTATTCTTCGCTTGATCTCAGCGCTGGTGTCGTTGTCTGTGTTTATAGCAGAGCCTAGGTAGACAAAGTCCTTAACTACCTCAAAGTTATATCTGTCTAAGGTGACGTTCTGCCCGAGACGTCGGTGTTGGTTGTCCTTTTTGCTTGACAGCATATACTTGGTCTTGCCCTCATTGACCGCTAAACCCATTTTCGCCGCTTCCGTCTTAATACTCGCGAAAGCGCCACTGACATCACGCTGCTTTCTCCCGATTATGTCAATATCGTCGGCGTATGCGAGTAGTTGGACGAACTTTTGAAAGATAGTGAAAATAGCTTATAGCCTCGAGAAATTACGGATTCACTCTTAACGACCCTGGCAACCGATCAAATGAAAATGATTTTCAGATCTACACGTGGAATGTTTGAACCCTATCACTTTGACTACGGTCGAACAAACAGCGGAGATTCCGAATTCCATAAGTTTACTAATATAGGGCATAAACTCTGCTTAAACATCTCACAATTACACTGTAAGTGAATTCTCATAACTTGCCCAATTCCTTAATTTCTAGAATCACACGTATTCACAGAGCCGGTCACATGGATAGAAGCAATCAGTGGAAAGCGGTTTTTGGAACAACATCTGTAAAGTTTGGCAACTTCGGTTCGTCAGTTTATTTATGGCGACTGCTACAAAGCAGACATAATCGCCATTCAAAAAGTGTGATGGAATGGACCCGACGAAAAAGGTTTAAAAAACTGTGATGTCAACCATAATGATTGATACAGCAGTCGCAACGTACCTAGGTATATTCGTATGTGGATTTGCCATCAGAGGATGATCTATGGGGAGCAAGGCATAATATCGAAGGTCTGACGACGATTCGCAAAAACATTATTTTCGCCAACAAAAGCCTCATAAATCCCCATCTCTTGAAACAGGAAAAGGAGAACCTAACCAGGGATTGCTTCTTCGCACTTCTATTTGCTGGCGCCAATAACTATAGAATTCGTATATTTCCATTCTTAATTTGTTTGTTATTCTTTCTCAATTCGATCTCTCGTGACTAAATCCCTTACACCTATAACATGTACCATGAGACCCAAGTTATCATATCAACATAAGTCATCCGGTACTCTTCGTTTTATTTACGTTTAGTGAAAGCCCTAAACTGTACCAACTTATTGTTTTCACCCCAACCCCAACTCCTACTCTTGATACAATCTAAAAAAAAGTTCCTTCCCTTCGGCAAAGGGGTAGGTAGGTACAAGAACCCCTTTAATAACCACCAACCACCTCAGAATCGCCCAAATAACAACGGGATAACATTTTTCACAGACTCGCCACAAACGACCGTAATCAAAATTGACCATAAAAAAACAAAAAAGAAGAAAAAAAAAAACTAAACTATCATCGTCATCTTGCCGAATTTTACCCAAAGGACAACGTTTCACAGTCCACAAATCGCTCTTCACATCCCGGGAGCTGTTTATAACCCCGTTTGGGGTGAGTTGATTTCAAAATGTGAGCAGCATATTTTAACCAAACCGAACAGCCATGCCAGACATCTTAAAGATATTAAATCGTGAGGTGGATTTTTATGACAGTTTTTTTTTTTAGCACTCGACACTCAGAAAAATCAGTAAAACCAGAGAAGAACAACCCCTAAGTTGAGTCGGCTTGGTCGGTCCTTTTCCTTTTTAGAATTTTTCCCCAATTACGCCTCGTAATCTACTTGGCAGAGTACCCACCTAATGTGAATCACAAATGTACGAGTTACTTGGTGACTTGCTTTGCCACTCCCCATTTAATTAGCTTTCTCATGCGACCGCCAATCAATGTCTACACTTTGTTTCGCCACAACAATGGCCAAAGGTTTGGTAAATTTTAGTTCGTAAATAAGCTCAGCTCTCTGAATTTTTGGATTTTTTTTTTGTTTGTTGGATACCGTCTTCGATCCCTTAGTCCCATCCAATCAATTACGTTTTTATAAATCCATCCGAAGTCACAAAAATTGCAGAAACGAAAACATGCACCACGTACTACAGACATCCATCTACTATTGCCCTGGCCTTTTGTTCTGTCAACCTCTTGGCAACCTTTACACACCCCATTATTCCTGGTATACATATAGATTGAGTGGCGAGGCCCTGTACGAATAGGTACTTTGTATTCGGTGCTCTATGGTCCTTGCTCCATGGTCTCTGTTCCAGTCTCCTCCGTGTTTTATGCTCCTTGCCCTGCCAATCACTCTATCCTTGTGCGCACATAAAAAAAAGGAAAACAAAAAAAGTGAGTATCGAAAGTTCTCTGTGACCGACCAAATATCCTGCATTATTATCATCACTGGTGTACTTCCTCCTTTGGGACCCGTCCGTCCGTTTGTCCATCAATCGACAATGACAATACCTTCCATTATATGTCGCCTATGGCTTACTTGGCGACAACGACGTAGATGACGAACGTCGGGAGACATCTTTCTGCCAGATATCCTTGAAGTTGTCACTGCCTCCTGGCCCCCTAACCAGTTCCACTTAAAGCATCTTTTCAAAAGGACAAACAAGAGACTGCCAGTTCCATAGTGATGTACTGTACAATGTCGACGACGACAACGACGATGGCTTGGACTAGGTGGATATGGGGCGACAAGGATGACGAAAAGAATCGAGGATGAGGACAAGCACAACAGTATTATAGTATACCAAGCTGTGTGCTTGTGTGCGAAGTTACAAGTGTGTATGCGAATAATTTGTACATATCTCAGGGAAATAAAGATATTATACCGAGGTGTTGCCAGTGTACTACATACATATATGTACACAATGGCACGTACATACTTGTATAACACGATATTGCTGCTTGACGAAGGAGGAACATCTTAAACGAATGGCAGACCCGGAGAAGCGAAATCCTGTGGGTGATGTGGCTTTGATTGTTCACACTCTTAATGGTGGTCTGGGATTGTAACGGAGTACACTTCAGGGTATAATAGGCAGAAGTGATCAGGACCATCGAGGCTGTCGAGTCGGAGCTGCCATCACAGTGACTCTGACTGGGATCCTGGATACACATTCCTACAAACACACAAACATATAGTAAGTACTCGTACAGTTGGAGGAGTGGGTAGTTGAACTGAAACCAGCGTGAAAATCGAAAGGCCAAAGGCATAATCATCAGTCGCATGGCCTGGCATACACCGACTGTTTTGGAATGACGACGACACCGAGTCACTGGATTTGTGTAAGTGTGTTTGGTATAATGGCATGGCATGCCATGCCATGCCATGCCATCGCAAAGGCTCAACAAGGCACCGGAGCAAAGCACTATGACTTGGATATTGCCACACAGAGATTCAAGAGTTGTGAGTTGTGAACGAACGAATGTCGGCAGTCAGGCAGGCAGGCAGGAAAGCAAAAGCAAAAGCAAAAGCAAAAGCAGAACCAGAAGCAAAACCAGTCAAGTGGATAGAGTGAAATGGAGATGGGGGTAAACTCCAAGGCAAGGAAATGCCGTATTATTTATATCATGCCCTGGTATCCGCATGTAAGCCCGTGGGAGGGGGCGTGTGGCAAACGATGTAGCACTATTCCTGCTGGGAGAAACTGAAGTGGCACTACGAAATCCGAACAGAAAGTTATGGCTTTGCGCATACACATGTACATACAAACGTATTCTACATACATAAATGGTATGGACGTGAAACTACTCGTACTTATGTACATACATACATATAGTATATCAAAGAGAGAGTACGACTTTGGCCATACCGGGAATCGGTGGACACCGCTGCGGTAACATTGCCAACGACAGGAGTAGCATTTTGTAAATTAAGCTAGAAGGATGGAGGATTTTCAAGTTCTTTCTCATTTTACTCATACCGTTTCCTTCATTCTCTTCTCCTGGGTCTTATCCGGTTCGGATAAAAAAAAAAAAATAAGACTAAGTCCATCCTCGTTGGGTTAAGATACGTATTACAGTTGTGGCTGGCCAATTAGTAACATGGGTGTTTAAGTTACGTAGTATGAAAGCATCGGTCTTCTTAGATGGATATTTAACTAGCCTACCAATCCCGAACAAGTGTTATTTCATTTTCAAATATCATAAAATCGAAAGTTGGCTCTTTCACTGCCCAAAATTAAGCCTTATTCCCGATTTGAAAATTTCCAACCAAGCGGTTCTATAAATTTTTATTTTTAGTAAATCATTTCGTTGGTACTTTCAAATAAAACTCTACATTCTTTTAGTTAGTTGTTATATGTACACTTCTTAGCATAATTTGATCATTGCTTAGTAATCGTAAGCCCTAAAATGTTCCCGGACAGATAGAAATGGCCCTTTGAGGGGAGCAGCGGCTAGGCTCCCACTTTATGAGATATCTCAAAATTATCGGGCAGGTCATCAGTGTTTTTGACTTTGACGGTTTGAAGCATGCACTGTTCAATTACCGCTATAAGGGCTCAGACAAGAAGGACTAAGAAAAGTATGAGATGTGAAAGTTGCAAGTGCACTCAAAATCGCAAATCTAAATCAACACTCCATCAGAGCAACGATTAAGCCGCGTCAATATATATAATCGAGTCTTATGACTTTGGGGGTCAGTTCAATTGAGTAGCCGATTAATAAATGGTTTCTTAAACACCATCTTGCTATATATTGCCCTAATCGATTGCGTTCATATTTTCGAATAAATAGTCGCGGAGTCCATTTTAGGTCTGGTAACGTTGGTCATTATAAACAACTAATTATAACAATTATATTGGGTGTATAACTCAATTCGTGCGGTTTGCTAAGAGATGGCGTAACTTGTATTATTCCATTGGAACATGTGTTGAAAAGCTACTGTCATTGTACGTCATTTCAGTATATGTCATTCATTTGAAGCGTAAACAACAATAGTTTTTTTTCACTCAAATATGTCGAACTTTGTGCCTGAAAAAGTGTTTTTGCAGGGAGTTATTCTTCATTACTTTAATATGAAGAAAACTGCTGCCGAAAGTCATCATATTTTGGTGGAAGTTTATGGTGAGCATGCGCTAGCTGAGCGAACGTGCCAAAAGTGGTTTGCACGAGTGGTGATTTTGGCTTGAAAGAAGATGAACTTCCTGGGCAGCCAAAAAAGTTTGAAGATGAAGAACTGGGAGCATAACTCTATGAAGATTGTTTCCAAACACAAGAAGAGCTCGCAGAATCTTTAGGTGTCACTCAAGCAGCCATTTCAAAACGTTTAAAAGCAGTTGGATATATTCAAAAGCAAGGAAATTGGGTTCCACATGAACTCAAGCCGAGAGACGTCGAAAGGCGGTTTTGCATGTCCGAAATGCTGCTGGAACGCCACAAAAGGAAATCATTTTTGCATCGGATTGTTACTGGTGATGAAAAATGGATCCATTACGACAACCCCAAGCGCAAAAAATCACATGTGAAACCCGGCCAACCAGCCAAATCAACGGCAAAGCCGAATATCCATGGCGCGAAGGTAATGCTCTGTATTTGGTGGGATCAGATGGGTGTGCTGTATTATGAGCTGCTAAAACCGGGTAAAACCATAAACGGACAACGCTACCGAACACAATTAATCCATTTGAAGAGAGCAGTAGCCGAAAAACGCCCGGAATATGCGACCAGACACGAGTCAATAATTTTCCATCATGACAACGCTCGGCCCCACGCTGCTATTCCGGTCAAGAACTATTTGAAAAACAGTGGATGGGAAGTCTTACCCCACCCGCCTTATATCCCAGACCTTGCCCCTTCTGACTACCATTTGTTCCGGTCGATGCAGAACGCCCTCACTGAAATACGATTCACATCAGAGCAGAATATCAAAAATTGGCTTGATTCATTCTTGGCTGCCAAGTCGGCGCAGTTCTTTTGGGATGGGATCCACAAATTGCCAGAAAGATGGAAAAAAGTCATAGCTTCAGATGGGTAATACTTTGAATAATACTATTGTACATGTTCAAAGTTCTAAAAAAAAACCGCACGAATTAAGTTATATACCCAATACTTTAACAAAAATAAGGACATATAATATCAGCGGCGGAAGATCACAATCAGTCCACTTTCGTGGGTATACAGGGTTGTCCAATTACAAGTTTCTTTTTTAAAACAAAATAAAATAAACAAAAATCAATTATTTGTAGTACAAATAAGTTTCCGCCGTCTGACAAAAGATGGCCCTACCAGTAAGTTATGGTTGAAAAGGCGTCATTTGCACGAACTTTTGATTTACTTGTTAAATTTGAAGAAATCTTCAGCTAATGCGCATTGATTGCTTAAAGAAGCATAAGTTGAGGCTGCTTTGGGTGAGAGTAGTTGTCGTGTCTGGTTTCAAAATTTAAAGAACGGGAGTTCAACGTCTATGACAGAGAATGTAGAGGAAGGGTGAGAGTGTATGAAGAAGCAAACAGTTTTTTTTTTATATCTTTATTTCACATCAAAATCTTAAAGCCAAAATATACATAAATATTGCATAATTACTTAGTCTCCAAAGCTTTTACATTTCTGAGTGAAATAGTGAGATACAATCAATTCTAGAAGACAAGAGGCGAATGTACCTATCATTTTAAATTGTAATTATAATAGAATAAAATATTGCCACAAAAGAAAAGAAAATTCAAACAGAATTCAAATTAGAGAAAAAGTGTAGAGAACATCAATTGCAGAATGGTTAAACGAGAAGGGCCATTTTTAATATTATTAAGGAATACGAATTTCACTCTTACACATCTTAGGATCTCTGGCAGAAAATTAAACAGATGAGGCGCAGTAACAAACTAAAATCGTGAATAGTGTGTTTTATAGATTTTTGGCACATTTACAAAATTTCTAGGGTTTACTAGTAAATTGAAATTTGTATGAAGTCTAACAGCATAGTACCCGGAATTAAAAAAAAAGATTTTAAGGACTTTGTAACAATATAAAGGAAGAATTTTAAGACTTTGGAACAATTGAAAACTAGGAGTTCGTCGATCAACTTTACACATAATTCTGATTGCGTCTTTTTGTTTCATTAATAAAGGTTTTATATTATAGAAATATGTACCACCCCAACAATTAATTCCATACTGCAGCTTAGATTTCAATAAACCATTGTAGACTTTAAGACGGGCAGACTACAGAACAGACTGAGATGGTGGAGTTGCCTCACAATTCTATTAAGATACTGCTTCAGATATAAAGTATGATCCTTCCAACTGAGCTTATGATCCAATTTATAGTAATACCTAAATATCTAAAATTGTTAACGCAATCAGTTTTGAAGCAGTCTTCGCTACAACTTTTATTACTGTTGAAGGTAACAGAATCATTACGACCTGCTACTAAACAAAATCGTAAGCACCTTGGTGAATGATAAATATTATAAAGGAAATTCATCGCAGACTTCGCCCTTGATATTAAAGATCATAAATTTCGTTTTATTACTGATTAACAGCTTATGTTGCTTGAACCATCTTCTCAATATATCTAAATCATTATTAACATCCGAATATACATTAAGAACACTCATATTGGAATATGAAAGAGCAGTATCGTCAGCAAATGCTGAGATTTTGCCTATAAAGGGTTGGATAAATAACGAATTGACATATATTAAAAACAGAATTGGACCCAAAACAGATCCTTGCGGAACACCTACATTAATGACCTTCTGTGAACTAAAACAATTTTTGATTTTTACTATTTGCTTTCGATTTTTTAAATACGAAGTTAACCAATCTAAAACCCGCATCATAAAGTTTATTTAACAGCAAAGTGTGATCCACTATAACAAAAGCTTTGGTAATATCTATGAAAAGAGTAGCTGGAATTTCGGATGAATTCAAACTGTTGTATATTTCTCCCGTCAATTGAAACAAAGCACTTTCCGTAGACCTCCCACTTCTTTTAAAAGATAGTCGAATACTACGTTAAAAAGGAAAGGGCTAAGTATGCTTCCTTGGTGCACTCCGACATTAACTGGAAATTCTCTCGTTAGTCCAGCAGAGCTTTTAACCGCAGTTTTCACGTTTCCGTACATGTCTTGTATTATTCTAACATACGTTTCCGGTACGTTCTGGGACCTCAGCGCGGCCCTTATGAGATCCCTAGGCACTCGATCGAATGCATTCTCGAGGTCGATAAATACCATGTGTAAATCCTTAGACGAATCTCGGTACTTTTCCATTATTATTCGTAGGCTTTGGATAGCGTCCACCGTCGATCTTCCTTCAACAAATCCACACTGGCTATTTTCGAGCTTTATTATTTGCCGAAGACGTTCGTTTAAGACTCTTTCGACGATTTTTATTGTGTGTGACATAAGCTTGATTGAACGATAGTTGTTGCATTCTCGAGTGCCGCCTTTTCCTTTGTATAATGGAACCAAGAAGCTACTTCTCCATTGATTCGGCATAGGTTGTCCACATTATAATTTATTTAAAAGTTTCGATAGCCAAACGCTGCCGATCCCATCCCATCGACCAAAACTCTGATGGAATGCTGTCTGGTCCCGCCGCTTTCCCCCGCTTCATTTTTCCAATTGCTATACTTATTTCTTCGAAACTTCCTCCTCGAATAGACCAGCTGTCGGCACGACATCTAAAACTTTTTTAAGACACAGCTGGAGATCTGATCAAGAGAAGAGGAATTCGACTTTTTAAGTGATAGTAGAATTTTATGTATTTCAAATGCCGTAAACGGTATAAGGACAAAACTTTCTGGTTGAAAGTTCACTTGCTGTATCATACTCGTATTATCCCTTTGACAATTAGAACTTTCATCGTTCGGAAAATCCTGAACAGAATTTACCATAGGTAGAAAAAAAACTCATTAAATAAATAAGCAACTTCTAAGGGGTCAAATACAGGTGAATTACTATTATTTATGATTATATCTGAGTTGGCATTTGTTCTTTTTAAAATTTCTGCCCGTTCCTTTTTAACATTACCAAAATTTTCAGCTAATCTATTACTGAAATAAGTATCTCTACAGAGTGGTATCTCGGTTTTAGCTCTACGCATAGTTTACTCTAAACGAGTAGATTGACTCAACAGGGATTCGAAACCAAACGAGGACAAAGTCGATAAAAAAAGTATCTGCATCGGTTGAATCAAACAAAATATTAATATTTAAATCACCCATTATTATTGTATTTTTGCAAGTTTGAAGTTTCAAAAATCCTGAAAATTCTTCCGAAAAGGTTTTCAGTGCACATCAGAAATTTTGCAATAAACAATAATAATAGCAGCACTTTCCAATTTTCATTTTTTAATTCTAAAACCTAATATATCATTTTTGTAAAAATCAGCACAATATGATTCATAACAATTTGCTTCAAATCTAAAATTTGGTATTTTGTAATCAGATACCTCTTCATCAAAAATCCAAATTACAGAAAGAAACTTGAGATCAGGTAAATGTTCCAAAGATGCAAGTTGTGTGAGAAAAGAATCAAGAATTGGAATCATTATTGAAGTAACATTCATGTCAAATGCAAGACGAACTTGTACTTGCTTTAGGAGCAGTTTCACATCGTTTAAGATTGTTAGTTTTGATTCAATAGCAAGGCAATTGCGTTCCGATTGGGCCTGCCAAGCATAAACGAAAATGTTTTTTGCCTCATTTAGTTACTGGTGATGAAAAATAGATCCACTATGATAATCCAAAGAAGAAGAAATTATGGAAACCACTTGGCTATGTTTCAACATCGACAGCCAAGTCGAATATTCATGAAAAAAACTCATATTGTATAGGTACGAGTATTTAGTGGGATCAGCTTGGTGCGGTGTATTACTCGTATTATGTGTTGCTCAAACCGAACAAAACCATTACTGGGGTTCTATATCGACCATAACTTATTAAATTTAACCAAGAAAAAACGCGCCCACTACTACTTACGACACGAAAAAATAATTCGTCTGCATAAAATTTGCGACGCCTTGAAACCTACTTGAATACACTTAACTTCTCTACCCGCCATATTCACCAGACAATGTCCCTTTTGATTTTCACTTGTTCCGTTCAATGGCACATAGTGTGTTTGAGGAGCACTTCACATCATATGAAGATACCAAAAATTGGGTCGATTCGTGTTCAAAATATAAAGCGTCTTCCGACGCGGTATCCGTATGCTGTCAGAAAGATGGAAACAAGTATCTAGTGGTTCGCGATGGACACTACTTCCAATAAAATGTAATGTACCGTTTTTTCTGTCAGTGGTATATGATTCAAAAAAAAAATTGTTGTTTTTAAACCACCTGTAACTGAGACTTATGAGTGTTTTCTGGATTTGCCTCACTAAAAAAATGACAATTTTGCTTATATACAGATAGACCCATGAAGCTAAAAGTGAATCCTGTTACATAAAACAATTTTTTGACAATAATATTAGACTTTGAGTTGCTCAAGAGCCTAACCCACGAATTTTCGTCTTAAGTCATAGTCTAATGGCTTTAGTTCCTTCCAGCAATAACTGGATTTTATGCGTACATTTTTCCACATCGCAAATGTAAAAGGCCAAAATGTTGCGAGGACTTCGTCAAAATTTCAATCTGAGCGGCTACAGTTTATTGTGTTGATTGACGCGGTCTTGGCTTTGCATTATGTAGTGTGTATATGGTTCCACATTTTATCAACACAACGGGTTTGTTGCTCTTTAAATGCAAAATATCAATTTCGACTACCTTTTCGAGCAGTTGGGGCCACATAACAATAATAACACGCTAAATGTTGGCTTCCAAGACGTCAATCACCTCTGTTTAATCGCCGTATACTCTAATAACTTCACATATGGGTGTTGTTAAATCACACAATCTGGAGTCCAATTCCCACGTCTTTTCCCCGTAGTTATGCGCTCACCGAATATTTGGTTCAATGCATTGATTTTGGCGCACTGTTTGGCATGTTAGGCCGTTTTGTTGAAACCATTGCCCCTGCACACTAATCCAATCATTTGGTGAACAAAAAAGTCTGTAATCATGGATCTACTAGGTGGCCCAAAAGCTATAATTTTTGCAGATACGAAATACACGTCAACAAGACATGGATCGCTTTAGTCCTAAAGAACGTGGAAATGTTACGATTTTTTTTTACAGAATATACTCGTAGTAATTGGTGTTGGCGCAGCGTGAATTTCGGCGCAGATTTCCCGGTCGTCCGACACCGACTGGGCAAACATTTCAACGTTTAGCCGCTCGTCCAAAGGAGTATGGAACAACGCGAAACTTTGCACTGTTTGGCCGGCCCCGGAGCAGCTGTTCTGTTGGGAATATCACAGCTCCGTCCAGACGACGTGCCACCCAATTGGGCATCAATTCGCGGCCCTTACAGGAAATTTTGATGAAAGACTGTAAGATGTTTCTTTAATAAGTACATACAGTGCATCAGCTGTTAGCTGTTACCGCTAAGCCCGTGTAACCTACGCCCAAGCCATCCTGAATCTCGACCACGAGAGAGACAACTTTTCATCGAAAATCATCATGAGCGACGTGACCCATTTCCTTCTCTGTGGATATGTGAAATTATCACTTCTGGGGCACTCGAAATCCTCGTATAACCCACAGAAAGTCATTACACCCGCTCAATGCTACTGAATGGTGTGCTGTTAACGCTGGAGGCGTCATCATGGATAAAACGCAGAACTGAAGTTCTTCATTCATAAATAAAAATAACAGTAAAAGAAAATTGCGCTACCCTATATAGCGCTAAATAACATTTTGTACTGAGACCAAGATCGTTCCACAAAATCTTCCACGATGAAGATGGCACTCCTTCTACAGCATAAATAGCTTTCTCGGTGCATACCTTATGACGTATTTGTATAGGCATGATGGGAAAGGATCTATAGTCATTCGCTATACTTGCTTAGATGGAGAATAATATCGACGGTAAAATGAATGTCACCCACAGAAAACTATGCAACCTGAATCATGTTTTTCGAAAGAAATAGAAATAACAAAAAAAAATATTTACCAAATTTAAAATCCCCATTTTCTCCTAATTAAATAGTTTGGGGTTACACCACTTTTGCGCTGATAGCCTCAATTATTCAACCAAAAATGGGAAGTATCACTAAATAACAGTTTGTACTAAGCCCAAGATCGCATAGCTTTCTCGGTGCGCATTGTATGACTTCTTTGTATATGCGTTGTGGAAAAGGATCCATAGTAATTCGATTTACTTGCTTAAATGGACAATTATGTATGTCTGATTTCGAGGAAAACTCAAAACGCGAATGGGACAAGGTCAGCCTTCTTTTATAGGCGCCACCATTTCCTTTCTTACTGTTCGAATTCGTAGCTGTCGCCAACAAATATCATAAAAATGTCAAAACGAACAAATCTAAAGAAACTATTGCAGTCCTTGTCAAACCGCAGTTCGTTTCTCTTCCGCGCGATTTCTTTGCCCTCAAAAATTTCTTTGTTCTAAGACTGAAAGTGACATCCTACTTTGGAATCATTTGGGAATAAGTTTTGTCACGTAGTACACGCGGAAAGAGACACAAACTGCGGTATGTATTTTAGTACAGCTAATGTAATAATTAAATTATCAGATTATAACCTTTCCCAGAAATAAAACCCACATGATAATAAGCGAGTTAAATTTTGCCTTCTCAATCGCTGCGTGACAAGAACAACCTTAACAGTAGCAATGAAGGAAATTGTAAAGGCTTGAAAGTCTAAACGATACTGAGGGAAAATACTGTTTTGATCAACTGTGGATTTAGCTTAAACATTCTATGTTTGCTCGTGGTTTGTGAACTCACAGTTGGATGCAGATATATGCGGACTAAGAAGTTATCACTTCTCTGCTTACGTCCACGTCGGTAAACACATCCAACTGTTTTTGCAGTAACTCAAGCTTTCGGTTTAGATTCTATATCGGCAGACAAATTATTCACTACTGCTTTATTTAACGAAGCCTCGCACTGAACAGGGTAAGAAAAATGTTTTTCGATGCCAAAAGTCCAACCCGACAAGAAAAATAATAAAAAAGTTTAAAGGAGCCTTAAATGACTGCACCGTGTTTCACAAGCATGTGGAATTTCAATACGAGGACAAACTGAGAGGGAAAAAAAACCGTTCAAAGGTTGTACAAATTGTATATCATTTGCCAGTAACTCTTACAATTTTGCCTCATCTTCCATCTCAACCCCCATTCATAATGATATTCCACCTTTTCGGCCAGCTAAATACTCCCAAACTGGCCTTGTGTCCGCGTCGAATCTTAAGAATCGACTTTCGCACTTGTGTATAAGCAAGGTCTACAGATCTGAGCATACACAAGCCCTCTAGTCCATATGAAATATCTTCCTTTCTTATAAGGAGGAGTTTTTATATGCTGGCAAAGCCGCTGCGTAAACTTTTCCGTCAATCTTACTTTTCACGGCTCTTTCCGAGTAAATGGAATGCAACTTATGTTTCATAATTCTATGGCAATAGAAATGATAATAAACCAAAAAACATATCGAAACATGCCAACAGGTCCTTTACTGATTCAATGTAAAGTCTCACTAAAAAGTCGAACTTAAGTCAACACCAATCTGGCTAAAGCAAAATAGTTGGACTTGATATTTCTAAGGCATTTGACCAAGTTTGGCATCAGGCTCTCTTGATGAAAATGCATGCATTTGGAATCGAAGACTCTCTTCTTCAATGAGATAGAAATTACCTTTTGGAACGTTCAATTCAAGTTATCTTGGTTGGTTTAAAATCTGACAAATTAAATGATGCTGGTGGGCCCCAGAGCTCCGTTCTGTCACTTTTTAATTTTCATCGATGATCTCTTGTCTGTTATTTCTTGCCCAATATATGTATGCATTCCTTTGCTGACGACAGTACTCTTACTCTTTGTTCGTTCCCAAATCACGTCCTAGCTTTTCGGCTGTAGAACGCGAGTGGCAACCTATGTCAAATTCCTAAAATTTGTATCCTAACAGCATAACTTATTTAGTAATTATCAAACGAGTGAAATTTAATGCTTCCAAAAACATAATGCTGTCTGTTGACTTTAAAGAAAAATTTAATACCTAGCTATTTACCATGAACCGCACTTCCATCGTCGAAACCGAAAATGATTCCATTCACCTTATCCGTATGACAACCTACATTGAAAAGACTACGTATTCAACATCGTCAAAAACATTGTAAAATCTTCAGGTTTTCTTAAGGTATGTCAGAAATACTTCACGCCTTCAAATTGGAGTAAAATGCTCACAGCTGGTTAGGTGCCTCCTGCTCCCCTTCATGATAATACTCCCAGTTGACGCAAACATTGCACATTCAATTGATACTTTTAAACAACGGCCACATTTTTCCTGTCTCGGTATTTCACCACCGGTTTTTTATCAAAACTGCATTCCGTCCGTTCAAACCTTCAACCCGGTTTGCTGCTAATGCCCACTTTCGGACGTCCTTTGAAAACGGGAAAAAATCTCTGTGTGGGTTCAGAGGGAAATACTATATTCAATTAAATCAACTTCATTTTTAAATGAATGAAACAAGAGAATAACATTCCAAGTCTGCCACTGAACCTTTACATAGAATAGAACCAAGACCTCACATTACATCTCAACAGGAACCAGTCCTTTCCTTTTTAACGTAGTATTCGACTATCTTTTAAAAGACTGCATGCGCGAAGTAAATGTAACGCCAATTCTCTTCGCTGACGACGCAGTTATACTAAGCGATAACGTCGAAGATTTGCCTTAGATTCATGGAAAAATGCGCTAGAGAGAAACGGGTTTAAAATAAGTCGTTCTAAGACTGAGCATTTGACGTGCCCATTTGCACATCCGTTGCGAGCTGTCCCGGATATAATGTTAGATGGAATAGTTCTTCCGAAAAGCACTAGCTCTAAGTACTTAGGATCAATTGTTAACATGGAAGCGAAATGTGACGACGACGTAAACCACAGAGTGAGTGTGGGGTGGATGAAATGGCGGGAAAATTCGGGAATCTCTTGCGACCAAAAATTTCTACTTGAATTGAAGGGGAAACACCACGGTTGTAAGACCAGCTCTTATGTACGGTTCTCAATGCTGGACAATGTACGAAGCGTTTAAAAACAAAATGACGGCAGCGGAAATGAAAATGTTAAGGATGTCCAGTGGAGTCACTAAACGCGATTGCACTAGATCTACGCGTATAAGAGGAAGTCTACTTATAACAAATTCGGTAACCAAAAAGCTTGAGGCGAATAGAATAAACTGGTATTGCCACGTTCAAAGAAGATCTGTGGAAAATCCGGTTGAAAACCCACTATCAACTATGATCACTCCGACTGTAAGAAAACGAGGTCGGAAAAAGAATTCCTGGATTTCTCAGATGGCAAATGCGCAACAACGCCTGGGGCTAACCACTGAAGCGATCCAGGACCGAGCATTATGTAGACGCGTTCTGCGGTCTGCGACATTAGCCAACCCCATAAGCGGAGCAGCAGCGATGCAGTAAAATTGGGAAACTCGTTACGAAGAAGAAGAAGGAACCATAAACGTAAAAAAAAAATTTTCACACTGTTATACTGCCCTAAGGATCAAAAAGGCTGTATATCCATTTTGATAATTTTCCAATTCTATCTTACATTGTTTCAGTTATTCATTGCATTCATTTCCATGTATACTCGTATAGGTAAACAGAAAAGTAGACCATAGGTCCATCGAGTCCAGAATCGAATATAGATTCTCAACCTTTATAGTTGGCGAGTGTCCTCCATTTATATTTTCGAGATGAGTTCATGTATGCTCCCTACAAAAGTCACTTAACAGTTCGTTAATTTCTACAAAAATATTTTTTTCCACCTGTTTCTTGCTGACTTCGACGGATTTCGGCACGGGACTTTTTCTACGAATATCATCTCTTCATTTACTCTTCGACAGACTTTTATTCATATTTGCTGTGCCACTTAGAAAATTTATTTGCTACACATGCATTCCTGCACACTTGATTAAATCGGAGGTTTCTTGCGGTTCCTCCGATGAATAACAGCACATAAGTTGCGGCATTTGATTTTGGCGTTAAAGTAAATGATGTTGCGAATTGTAGCGAGGGTTGTTAACAGTGAATGCATTTTTTTCACGAGGCCACTACCCACAATCTGGCTTGGGGATTGCCGTTTCTGGAATACCTTGGACAAAAGGGGCCAGACACTATGGACAAATTAAGGCTACACCTGATTCAATCCCTTTATCAAGATCCTTATGGACATCAGGCCCAAATGCATTGAAGTAGCTGTTTTGCAACCACTATCGTTTCAGTCACGCAATTTCATCCACCGTACATTCTCGTTCCAAGGTTCACCCTTAACACTTCTGCATATTAGTTTGGCAAGTCAATCCTGGTTGGCCAGGACCAGTGCAGGCCAGACCTCGTGAGAAGTGTCAAATATCAATTTTCATGTTCCTGCAGTAAGAAGTCAAGAACCAAGTCATTCTTTCTAAGCTCACCCACACAGTTGGGTTGGGTTGGGTTGTATACATACTTCTGTACTCGTACATATGAAAGAGTTAGTAAAGTAAGTAAGGTTGCAACT
This sequence comes from Volucella inflata, assembly GCA_928272305.1. Lineage (NCBI taxonomy): Eukaryota > Metazoa > Arthropoda > Insecta > Diptera > Syrphidae > Volucella > Volucella inflata. Next base: position 86,759,778 of record OV743720.1, read on the forward strand.
CTCTTCTCTCTTCAACTTCTTATTAAATCCTGGTGTTGCAAAAGGCCCACACATTTTGGTAATTTAATTACTGCTCTAATCTCCTATTCGATGCTGGTCGGAAATGAGGCCAACACGAAAATAATGTTGAGTGCTTGGTTGGACTTTAAAACTAACAGCAATTTCAACTATGCTCATTCTAATTTTAGTTAAAAACTTTCTACACTCTTTTCGGATACTTATCAAGTTGTTCACATATGTGATAGTATGTGTGTGTGTTTTTTTTTTTAAATTCCTGTCAAATATCCATCGAATCCTTTGCACTTTACTTCACTCCATAAATATTCTCAGTACTTGACTTCTACGAGCACGTACATACGTACATACCTACAGACTTGTACTTACTCGTGTATGGAAACGAAAATGCAAATCCATTTTGGCAAGCAAAGTACCGTGAACCTCATATGCCCATATTCACTCCCTGGGTAGACGAAAGGAGCTTATGTATCTAGAGTTGGGTCGGTTCAGTCCTACTCAGTCCTAACATACAAGTACATGTTAGGGTACGAGTATATGCGGCAAAAGGGTTGCTTTTACTTCTAAAAGTGGCAGTGCACATTTGGCTGATGGGCATTTGAAACTAAGTACTCTGTGGTTTATGAGGAGTGTAAATCATATAACGTACAACGATGATGTGCTGTGGCCAGAGAAGCATGCAGTACAAGCACCACTGAAGCTATCAAAAGTGTTTTGTATCTTCGATGCAAAAAGCTTTTTAAGCTGAAACCAAGAAAAAAACAAAAAGTAAGGTACTCAACGCAATCTTTAAAGGCCCATCGGGTCTGGATGTACTCGTATGCAGCTAATTAGGGAGCCGAGATGGAGGAGATTATGTCTGCTTTTACTGCTACCACTGGCTTATTTCACTGAAGTAGGTACTGACGTGGCCAAATTAATTCCATTATTATCCCTTAGGCTGGCAAGTGAAAAATTTCTTGTTTAACTTGTGATAATGCGCGTGTGTACGTTAATCGGTTGTGGGATTGTTATTAATTAAAGGTTTAAACCAGGCAGAAGTAGGAGTAGTCGCAAATGGAGAGGAGTTGATTTACAAATATTTCCAATAAGTAAACGATAGAACACACTATCTTGGTACATAACACGAAGGCGTATACGTAATTAAATGACCTGTTGAACATCATATGTTTCGATAAGTCGGTTAATAGATTTCTGTAGAATAAATCTAAGATGTGGAGTGGACTTCTGAAATTGTATTAATAGCTCTTTAGAGAAGTGCAACCTACGATTGTTAAGAAACAACATTTGATATCATCGCAACTGGGAAGATTGACAGAATTCGTGTACTTGCTAGATTTTTAAACGTTTGCTAACAACATTGGATCCTGATCAACAAACCGTCAACAAAATTGTTTATTATACGACCGACCCAAGCAGCTAACATCGATTTAGGGCACTAACTTGTTTTACCCAAGGTTCGGCTGCGGATACTCGTAACAGGGCAAACCCACAGAGCTATTGTACTAACCGCTGCAATTGTAAGAGACTGATTGGGCCTCTTTCGATCGAGCTTATCGCTGCTTCTTTGGGTTTAGAAGGCGATTGAGTAGTAGAGGTTTCCTTCAAGCGACCAAGAGACATTATATCATACAACACAGAGATCACCTCAGTAAATGCGTACTTCGCAGCAACGTGGATTCTGACGAAAGCAGATGAAAAGCCTTCTGGCACTTTGAAGTACAGCGATGTCGACCTCGTCAGAGAAGCTCGGATTACCCATAAAATATGCCTTGGACGCCTTGAAGGCATAGATACCAGCACCCCAGTCCGAAAAGTTTTTAACTCCAACCTAGAAGGACAACGCAGTTGAGGTCGACCTTATCAGGGATAGCGCTCTTAAGCGGAAGCCTACTTCGTGTGTACAAGTAGAGGCAACTGGCAAAAGATCTCAGTAGCCGGAGAGGCTTTTTAACTGAAGTCATGATTCACCCTGCACGGAAGCACCATCGAAGCAAATTAAGAAGTAATTTGGGCATCAATATTTTGAGAGGATTTAATTTTGAAGTTATCCATAGATATTGTTAACGAGCATAGATGGCATTTATTAGAATTTTATCTCACCCCTTCTAAAAAACTAGATCTCTAGACGAATGATTCCACATAAAAGTTAATTGCGAGACATGGATTTTTGTGAAATTTGCATTTCCCGCTTTGATCGCTTTCGGAGTTCTCACAGTGCACGAACGGCCAGATCTTTGACGGTCTCCCACTCCACCAGTATCCTCAAACAACTTCACAGCACGATATACAAAATTGCGAGTGATTCCAAGCGGTCGCAACGTCCTAAAGATATCGCCTTTTTCCATGTTGCATTAAAGTAGGCCAACTACAACAATACGATTTTCGATGTCGCCCCATTCCATGATTGTAAGCAATTAATTTCAAAAACTTTTCACGTCACAATGAAGCATAAATATCAACTGTCAAATCGTAATCAATACGAAATGGACGCACCCAGTGTTACATTCGTAATGAGTGAGTTCAGTTATGTACCAGTATTTATGACTTGAGTAGGTACAATAACAGCTCGAAAAATCCTCAAGCTTAGATTGTGAGCGTGAGGTCGCTTTATTCAGATTTAAACGTTTCACAAAAATGGGAGCTGAAGATGTTTTTCAGAAATAACAGTTTTGTCAAAGAAGGGCAGCAGAATGTAGAATGTTGCTAATTAAATCAACAGCCAAGACAACTTTAAGATCTCCCCTACCTATCACCCTATTTCAGAGCCTAGGTCCACAAATAATTTGTAAGGCAATGATTTCTCTATTACAGAGTAGGGCTTCTTTCACACTATCCGGTTTCAATCGTACGGCAAAAAATCGTACGGCGAAATTATTTTAGTGACCTGAAGAAAAGCATGGCCCCTTTCACATTACGCGGTGTTCAGAAATTTGTCCAACAGAATAGATCTGGCTTCCACAAGTGTAATCAACACTTCGTTATCAATAGCTTCCATTATTATTTAAATAACCAATAAATAGAATTAACCAAACCGCAACTACACTGGCTTGGAGGCAACCGTACGATTTAAGATCGGTAAATGTGAAAGCGCGCATTTGGTTATGTACACCATTGCGTTATCGGTAGTCGTACGGGTGCCGTGAGTTGCAGTGGCAGTGGACGGCAGTGGACAAGGCACGGTGACGGCATTTTGCCGTAACCGTATACTGTGAAAGAGGCCATGCTTTTCTTCAGGTCACTAAAATAATTTCGCCGTACGATTTTTTGCCGTACGGCTTAAAAATTTCAAGTTCTTCCGATGCCCTACAGTCGTAAACACTAAAAACTGGTTCAAAATGCTATTGACCATGTGCCATTCACTTTTTAAATTGCTTTAAGCAAAAATAAAACGGTTTTCAAAATAATTTTTGATGTGAAAACGTCTATTTGCTCGTTAAGCACAGTGAACTGCTTAACCGGTCAAACTTTCTTGCGTTACGAAATACCGTCAGATTTTATCGCTGATCATGCGATAACAACGGTTGAGGTGAGACTGACGCAATGACGTTTGTTCCGCAGTGTTTGTTTTGCCCGAGACGTCATCGGGCTAGTGTAGGCGTAAAGATGTCGTTTCATTTGAATCGTAAATATGCGCGGATTTATAAAAAAAAGCTGATCAGAGGAAAAACATCATCACCTAAAAAGTCTCTTGCCGAGAGATCAATGGCAACGTGCCACCGCCAAATGAGTATGTATGTATATCACCAAATATCGTGTAGTTGCCAACGTCAGGCATCAATGCGTGTTCGTCGATGGCAAGTGCTACGGAAGACTGTGATGTTATTGAACAACCCATCAGAGATCCTCAAATAGATAATCGTTGGATAACGACACGTGCTCATTTCGTCAAGACTTTCAGCGAAATCGAGTTAAGGTATGCGTGCAGTGTGTTTCGATATCGAGAGTTAGGCTATGGATGTGTACAGCGGATACCGGAAGACCGCAGAATTGTGCAACGGAGTGCTATGCACAAGATGAGCGCGACGGCTAGCGGAGGCATGCCGTATCCTTACATGAGAAAGATCAATGTAAATGGTAATAATGGACTAGTAAACGGCGCCATCGGAATACTTCGGTGCGCACAGTGTGTAAACGACATTGCTGCACAGCAAGGATTAGGTCGGCTCTGATTCGAATTCAGACAATATAGCACAACTGGCGCGTCTGAAAACGAAACCGTACTTGCAACCAAGGCTTGATGTGCTACAGCTCTGCTGTAATCCCATTGAAAAATGCACCGCAAACATATCTACTTGGCGTGGCAAACCAAAGTGTAAGCGAACGCAGTTTCCTGCTGCCAACAATAACCTTACAGTTGCGATAATTTTTCACTGAGTCGCTGAGCAATAATTGTGAGATGAGTAACGCATGCGTAAGTATAATAGTGGAACTTACTACGAGTATATACTGTCTTATACACCATACCTAGTATTTATCTGATACTCTTTTTCTGTCGAGCACAGAGCACAGTATGAGCACGAAAACACGGCCAGTAAAAATTTCGAAAAAAGCAGGTAAGTCGATTCTTATTGTCATTTCTGTACTGCTATACATTGGCACCAAGGAATTTTTGTACGAACTCCTCGAGAAGTCATACAATGTGGCGCAACATTAATCATCCCATCGGGAGATGTTATAATTTTTGCAAATGGCGTCGTACGTCAATCATATTTGACATTTGTGAACTAGACTGCTGCCGTATACAAACAGACAAGCAATGGAGCGCTGTAGACCACAAGAGCGTGGAACAATTGTGTCGATTTTGTTGACCAATAATCGTTCGGTGGTGTTAGTTCAGCGTGAATTTCGACGTCGATTTTCTAATCGTGTCGTGCCAACTAGGCAAACATTCCGGCGCTTAGCTACTCGACTCAAACAGACTGGAACCACAGAAGACCATGCAGGACATGGCCGCCTCCGGACTGGTCGTTCGGCCGAGAATATCGCGGTTGTGGCTTCCAATGTCGCTGAGAACGAAGAAACATCAACCACGACGGACCACGCAAATGGGCATCACCAGAGGGACCCTACAACGAATTTAAGTGAAAGGCTTACACATGTTCCCATACAAAGTGCAAACAGTGCATCAGTTAATGCCTCCTGACCGTCAGTCGCGTGTGAATTATTATCAAGTCATCCTCAATCTCAACAACGAAGAGGACGATTTTGTGTCGAAAATCATCATGAGCGACGAGGCGCACTTTCACTTAAGCGGTTACGTCAATAAGCAAAATCTTCGTTTCTGGGGCACTGAAAATCCGCGTGTGACGCACGAAGAGCCATTACATCCACTCAAAGCCACTTTGCGGTGCGGCGTTCACGCGGGAAGAGTGGTTGGGCCGTATTCTTTTGAGGACGCCATCGGTATTATGGTCACTGTTACTGGCGAACTCTACATGGCCATGATAAATGACTTCTTACTGCCGGAATCGGATGAGCAGGGCTTGGTGAACATGTGGATTCAACAAGACGGCCTACTAACTATAGCAAGCACACGGTTTTCTTATTTCAATATACTTGCATACACAAGGAGATATAGTGGTTTCCGGATCATAAAACGATACATCAATGCCTCCAGTATTCCAGATAACCAACCGTTCCAAGCAGCCAACACGCGTATCCCAAAATTTTTCGACAAATCCTATACCGCCAGAGTCAAGTATCGAAGAACAACTGCAATGCCGCCAACGTGCCATTGAAAACGCCGCAGATATTACTTGATTTTACACGATCACCACAAGAAGCGTACGAAGTGGCGCTCCGCCAAAAGCCTCTTGTGAGCTCTACGAGCGGAAAAGTCTGAGAAAACCAGACGTGCGCGATAGATGGTATTGGGAGGTTGTACTCAATACATAGAAAGTCTCATGGCAATGTCAAGGCAAAAAGACCCGAATGGAACCTGTAGAGATGGTGCTGAGAACATGAAACAACACATTTTGCAAACTGTGATATATAACGTTCAACATCCCGCCGTCAGACTGAATAGACCATTGGACGATGATGGACAAAACTTCCCTCCAACTGATCAAAACGAAGTAAGGTTAGCTCTATTTAAGTTGAAATCTAACAAAGCGCTAGACCTCACAGCCGAGGTATTGAAATCTTCTGGTAATGACTTTGCGGGGAGCATGCACCAATTCATTTCTCAAATCTGTTCCAAGGAAGTGTTTGCCTGATGAAGGCATTTCAGACGACTTCATCTCTTAAATGCATTCTTATCCTCAAATGCATTCGTAGCTGAGATAAACTCTATTGAGAGAAGAGATTTCATTGACTTGTACTGGATTCTGTTGTTTCCCTCCTTCAGCATAACGTCCATTTAATAGCTTCTGAGAACAACGTTATTACCTTCGGTCCTTCGGAGAAACCTGTCTGAGTATTCGTCTTTTGCAAGCTTTTCTGTTGAATTCTTAACTCATCATCCACTCAGTTGGCTGTAAGAGGAGCAATTGAGAATGGCATAAGCGGTCCGCTCATATACTCGTATTGCCTTCTCCAATTTCACAGTACTTCTAATGAGTGATCTTCAATAGAGGTTGTGGTAAAACGTATTATTTAGAATTTTGTATATACATCTTTCAGTATGAGTTGGAATCTATAGTTTGTTGAAATTCTTTTATGTGTATAAATCTCCCTGCGGACGCATAAAATTGGCATTATCACGTGAATTGCTTCCTTCAAAAGCAGCCTTCTCATCCGACCGTCAAAAGGCGTACAATTTTGTTGACTTTCAAGTATTTTCATGTGGGTTTCCGGATAAAACCGCACACACTTCAATGTTTCTCCACCTCTATCAGTCTGAAACAATTCCAATGACAACACCTTTCACCTCCCACTCAGCTAGTTGAAAAGTCGAGCGTTAAAAAAAAAAACAACAAGAAACAATGAGAAACACCTTAACAACAAAGGAGACGACTCCTTGACAATTCAACCCTGCCTGCCCCCCATCAGCTCCTTCAAATCGTCCTCCACGCTCTAGTCATCGTCATCGTCGTCATTGTCATTTGTTTGTCGTTGAAGGTGTTGTCGGTATTCTCAGTGCCATACCCGTTGCCATCTTCCTCCTCCTTCCAAACGATGATGACAAGCTCGCTCGGTGTGTTCAAAACATTGGACAAGGATATCGCATCCACCACTTTGAAGTTTCTTTTCCACCAAGTCAGTCCTCAGCATAAAAAACACTCACACACAATCCCACCCCCATCTATTGAGCACCCCACTAAGACACATACTTAACTAACAAATTCCCACCAAAGGACGACGACGACGACGACGATGACTACGTTCTGTACCCAGGAGGCATGGTGTACTCGTGTACTTTGCAATGTACGAGAAGCAGGAGTGTCAAAGCTTCTGACAAAACAACAACAACAAAAACGAAGAGAAAAAAAAAAAGAGATTACATTATGCTAAAAGTCGCGGAGGTATTTTTCCGCACTATGAAATCTGAAAACAAACCGGGTGAAGGTGTTTTCAACCATCAACCGACTGCTTCCAGGCATGATTGAGCACCGGCAACGCCATAAACACCCGGGGTCGCCGGGTTGTACCGCCGCCGTACACCCACACTGGGATATTATAATTGTATGTGCATACATGTCAACATGGAATGCCATGTGGATGGATGAACGGATCAAAAACCCCTCCTCCTGCTCGTTTAACTTAGCCTGTGCCTGTCGTCCTGGAGTGTAGGCAGAATACGAGTACTCAGGCAACAGCTATCAGTATACAGCAACAGCACATGCCGCCAAACGCCAACAACAACAGCAGTAGTAACACCAGCAACACCAACACCAAAACCAACACCAACAGCAACAGCACCAACGATGCTATCAGGCCAGACCGCCCACCTAAATCCTAGTGATGGTAAGAGCGATGGGGTAGAAAGCAGTCGACATTAAATGATTCCCTCGTATATTATATATGGCTTCAAACATTCACCCACGGGTGCTCATTTGCACTCCTATGGACTTGGGGATGATGGGTGTTTGTTGGAGCCTCAACTAAGGGTGGAAGAGGATTTTGTGTTTATTTTTTTTTTTTCGTTTTGTTTTGTTTTCTTTTTCCTGCTGTTGATGCTGCTACTGCCATTGCTATCGTCGCCAGGCCAAAGTGCCACATCTATCGATGAGGATGAGGATGCGGATGAGGATGAGAACGAGGACGAGGACGACGGCAACGACAACGACAACGACAACGACAACGACAACGACTGTTGGCAGTGGTAATGTCGTTGGCAGATTATGTGGGGCTTGAGGGTGGTTTTTGTGATGAAAATACGCCATGGCATGACACAGCTCGTTTGGTGCCGTGTCGTAACGTCTGTGGCACTGTGGCACACTGGAGGCAAGTAGCTAACGAATGCGGGTTTGGCTATATGAACACCGCTGTAGTTGTTGGTTGTTTTGTTGTATGTTACTGTTTTTTTTTTTTGCTTTGATGTTTTTTGTTTTTTTCTTCGCTGCTTTGATATCGGGAGTAAGCACTGCCGATACTCACAGCTAAATCCACATTTTGGTGGTGCCCAAGGCCGTGTATGTGGGAAGACGATGTGAGAATGGAAAAGGATCAAAGTTCTTCAAAACTAAAACTGAAAAGTTACCGAACGGCCAGGGTGCGGATATGGATATGGATAGGAGTGCCTTATGGTGTAGCACCTTAATTTCGTTCTATACTGCGTTCAGAGTGTGAAACAGTGACATTGGGAAGAAAGTTTCCGAGAGCCCATAGCTTAGAAGATTACCAACAAAGATGGATTCACATGGTTTTCAGAAAAATCGACATTTCAGATGAAAGGGCACTTTTTCTGAAGTTTAGAAACACTGAATGTAGTGCGATAAGAAAAGGTTTTGGCCGAGGTCAAGGTGGTGTCATAGCTATGAATATATAAGTCCTCACGAAATACGAGTAACTTTCAGCTATTAGTCGTTTCCAAGTGGACTTGTCTTACTTACGAGCGAGAAAATCATGATGACAACATATGCAAACTCTGTCGGATATGACTAATCCTGAGAAGGAGTGGTTTACTGAATTTCGTTGTGGCCGTACAAGCACTGAAGATGCCGAACGTCCTGGACGCCCAGTTGAGGTCTATACACCCGAAACAATCGAAAAAATTCACGATATGGTGTTCGCCGACCGAAGATTGAAAGTGCGAGAGATTGTGGAAGCCGTAGGGATCTCGCATGGCTCAGTGGTTTCAATTTTGAATGATCACTTGGGCATGAGAAAGCTTTCCGCAAGATGGGTGCCGCGTTTGCTCACAATGCAAGGGTGCACACATGTGCAGTTGCCATGGCAAAAATCCATGAATTGGGCTATGAATTGCTCCCTCATCCACCCTATTCTCCAGATTTGGCTCCGAGCGACTACTTCTTGTTCCCAAGCCTGAAGAAATGGCTTGGTGGAAAAAGATTTGACTCCAATGATGAAGTCATCTCGCAAACAAAGGCCTATTTTGAGGACCTCGACAAATCATTTTTTTTGGAAGGGATAAAAATATTGGAGAAGCGTTGGACAAAGTGTATAGAGCTCAAGGGAGACTACGTTGAAAAATAAAATTATTTTTTTATCAAAAAATCTGTGTTTTAATCCAAAAGTCACGGACTTATTGACCCGCCCTCGTAACTTTCAGCTATTAGTCCTGTCCAAGTGGACTTGTCTTACTTACGAGCGAGAAAAACATGATGACAACATATGCAAACTCTGTCGGATATGACTAATCCTGAGAAGGAGAAGGATCCCCAAAGTGGGTTATCAATTTATTTATCAATATACTATACATACAAATAAAAGGACCTGGTTCTCCGCTTGCAGGTTGTCCAATGGGTTAGCTATCTGACAACACCTCCATCACCTCTGCGATCAAGGACGTCTTCGCACAACATTCTCGGATATGACCCATTAAAAATTGCCCGATTTTGTTCTTTTTGTAATCACCTCTTTCCAAATAGGTTTAACTGTTTTATGGTCAACCTTTTCCTACGCGATGTCATTACTGCTTATGTGCCGGTTTGGCAACGATTATTATTAGGTGTCGTACAAGTAGCATCTTCCGACAGATGCCGGTTCTTTATATAATGAAAATGGGCCTATGCAGCGGAACATCTCGCAGCTCTGCGAATAAGGCCTACTTCACGCCTCCTCGTGGTGCCATCTGAGAATCTCACTGGAGATTGCGGGTTTCTTGCGCCATAAATAAGGATTAATGTTGGAAAAAACAAAACAAGACCTTATCCGGGCTACTCAGACATATTTGGAGCTCAGGCCGGTAAGGATTTCCAGGACTTAGTCAGGGTCTTGGAAAAGAGATGGTGGCGGACGAGCCCTATATGGGCCAACGGCAGCGCTCACATCCCGGAACGGGTTACTGGCTTCGGTGTAATCGACCCCTCGTCCTAGGGGCATTAAAAATGGAACTGGTCCACCAGGTTGGGGGTTGCGCCACCGGGGTAACTGCCCGGCCATTTAAAAAAACATAAGTTACGAAGCATCAACAAGCGTCGGATATGGATGGATCTACTGTTGACAACCCACGCAAACGATTTAAGGACAATGAGCTTCGGATATGCACGTTGAATGTTAAGTCCCTTAATATACCACGTGCAGCCGAACAACTAGCGGAGGTCTAGACTGCTGCAAAGCAGACCTAACCGCCATCCAAGAAATGCGATGGGATGGGCATGACAAGAAGAAGATGAAAAACTGCGACATCTACTACGGCGATTGGTATCGATGGCAAAAGCAGCGCTTATTTGGATGCGGATATGTGGTCGGAGGCAGATTAAGAGAAGAAGTCCTGAGCTTCCGGCATGTGAGCGAGCGCCTCGTAGCACTCCGCATCAAGGCTAAATTCGCCAACATTAGTCTTATATGCGCGCATGTCCCCACAGAGGAGAAAGATCAACAGTCAACCAGATTGATCACATTGCGATGGACACAAGACACTCCTCCAGTATTATGGATGTACGTACGTTCCGAGGAGCCAACATCGACTCGGACCATTACCTTGTTGTAGCCAAGGTACGGTTGCGTATATCCCAAACTATGCCAAGACAAGCTAATGCTGTGAGGATATTCGACGGCAGACGGCTACAATCGCAAGAGATCGTCAAGTCCTTTTCCGATCGAGTGTCTCTCAATCTCTTAAGAGGTCCAATGCCGCCAGCATCAAGCATCGAAGACCATTGGAAACACTGACAAAACGTCATCAGAGATGCTGCTTCTTATGTGCTGGGTTTCAATCGTCCACCACAACGAAACCCCTGGTTCGATAATGAATGCCGGCAAGCACATGCAGCTAAGCAAGATGCATATAAAGCGGCGCCACTTAGAAGGACCAGAGCTGCTTATAAGCTCTATGAGCGGAAGAGAACAGACGAACGCCGATGAGAAGCGCGCGGTCGACGAAATTGAGATATGCTACTCCAGAGGTGAGCTTCGGAAGTTTTACCAAAAGGTACAAAAAACATGCCACAGATACAGACCCCGAACCGAAGCCTGTAGAGACGAACAAGGGAACATCGTAGTCGAATCGCAGTCGATGGTGAGGATTTGGAAAGACCATTTCTGCAGACTGTATAACGGCGACGACGGACCAAATACTGCTGTCAGGCAGAATCACCCTTATCAACCTTTCAACCTGGACGATGATGACCAACAATTCCGTCCACCCGACCTGGATGAAATGAATTCTCGATTCTCGATTCACGAGAAAGGAGACCCTCTGAACTGCGCTAACTACAGAGGCATCAGTTTCCTTAACATCGCATACAAGATCTTATCTGCCGTATTGTGTGATCGCCTGAAGCCGTTTGTCAACAACCTGATAGGTCCATATCAGTATGGCTTCAGGCCAGGAAAGTCCACCATCGACCAGATATTCACACTACGGCAGATCTTGGAGAAGACATGAAGACATGAGCTTCAAATCGATACCCACCACCTATTCATCGATTTTAAGGCCGCGTATGACAGCATCTATAGAGACGAGCTATACAGAGCAATGTCTAGTTTCGGCATCCCTGCCAAACTCGTCCGTCTGTGCGGGATGACGATGAAGAATGCACGCTGCTCCATCAAGGTCGGTAAAGATCTCACCGAGACTACTCGGATACGCCGACGATATTGACATAATCGGGAGAAAGCAGCGTGATGTCAGTGGCGCTTTCACGAGTATTGAGACGGAAGCGGCGAAAATGGCTTTAACGGTCAACGAGGGCAAGACCAAGTATATGCTGTCAAGCAAAAAGGGCAACCAACACCGACGTCTCGGGCAGAACGTCACCCTCGACAGATATAACTTTGAGGTAGTTAAGGACTTTGTCTACCTAGGCTCCGCTTTAAATACAGACAACGACACCAGCGCTGAGATCAAGCAAAGAATAACTCTTGCCAACCGTTGTGTCTTTGGGTTAAGAAGGCAATTGAGTAGCAAAGCCCTCTCTCGGACAACAAACGTCACCCTTTATAAGACCTTAATAATCCCGGTCCTGCTCTATGGCGCAGAGGCGTGGACATTATCAAAAATGGATGAGGGTGTTCTTGGTTGCTTCGAGAGAAAAATTCTTCGGGCGATCTTCGGTCCCGTCTGCATTGACGGTGAGTGGAGGAGGAGATACAACGACGAACTGTATGGACTGTACAGCGACATGGACCTAGCCAGAAGAGTGAAGATCCAAAGACTGAGATGGCTGGCTCATGTAGAGCGCATGGACACCAATGCTCCGGTCCGAAAAGTCTTCGAATCCGCCCCCGAGGGACAGCGCAGTAGAGGAAGGCCAAGACTCAGGTGGCGCGCGCAAGTGGAAGGGGACCTTAGCCAACTTAGCGTGCGAAACTGGAGGCAGCTAGCTAGGGATCGAGCTGGCTGGCGACGGTTGTTGACTGAAGCCCAGGTCCACCCCGGACTGTAGCGCCACTTAAATATGTTAGTAAATATTTTCCAGTTGAAAAAATGATATCAGTTAAGTGGAAACCGAAAAAATTGATGACCATTCGAGCCCGATTTATAGCACTGACACTTTGCCAGAACTTCCGGCAATAGGTGATCGCAATCTTCACCGATATTCTTTTTGAAGGCTTCAAGAGTCTGAGGCTTCTTGACATAGACTCTTGACTTCAAAAAATTATTGAATTGTTGAGTATGGCTCTGTAGTGCTCGCAGTCCAAAAAATAAGGCCCGATGACGCCTTCAGCACACCTTAAGCCATACACCCCGGCTCTTCGTGAGTTATGCGGGTGTTTGGTGCCCCTGTAACTATAAGTTTGCTTTCAGAGAAATGGCCCTCGTTGCTTATGATGGTTTTCTATAATTAGTTGTCTCCCTCGTGGTAGTGATTCAGGAGTGCAGCTTACACGCGCTTGGTGGTCCACAGCTTACAGCCGATGCATAATCTGCACTTTGTTATGAAACATCTTACAGTCCATAGTCCATAAGTATACAGTGATGGGCAAAAAAACAAATACAGCTTACTTTTCAACTCAATTTTTTATTATTTGTTTTGATTCTTTGCCGAATATCCCGCTATCTTGTGGGAAGTAAGTAGGTAATAAAGATTTTTTAGTGGTTTTTCCTTCAAACTTAAAATACATTTTTGATAAAATATTTAGGAAATTAATCTTAGGCTTATAGTTCTGATCTTGGCGAAAATGGAACGAACAACTTGTACCATCTAATGATATCTGAAATATATTTCTTGAAGCATCAAAGTGTCTACATATATCCGCTCAAGAAAGAGTTACAGAGATTCGTTTCTATCAGATTCAAAAGAATAGGATCTCAACTTTCCTACCTAAAAGTGCCAGGCACAAGTTCTAAATTGTTATTTTCTCATTTTCTCCCTTAACAAAGGCATTAAAACTTTGCATTAGAAACTTCCATGACAATGTCCAAAGGCGCTTAATTGTTTTTTTTTTCCTTTTTGAAATAAAAATGACAGAATACTGACCAAAAATCAAGAGGCAGACTGACTTCATTTATTTCCTTTTTCGAACGATTTTGAGAGGATTCCAATCTAAAATCTTCAAAACGCCAAATCCTTTTGATGATTATATCTTACCCAAGTTCGTGCCTTCCTATCTCATTCCTTAAGACATTCAATTATCCTTAATCAAACTTCTTCCACACACTGTAAATGGTAGAATGTGGGATGGATGGATGGTGCCAGCATAAAAATGGTAACGAGGATGACGATGACGATATCATACCAGAACGACAATGAATACCGACGACAACGACAATCCACAAGGCTACCAACGATTCCAATGATTCCAACTCAGTCTCTGCTGACTTTTACTCCAATGAGTTTGTATGTACGAGTACGTCCTCAACAACGAGGACGACGACGACAACGACGACAACAACGATGAGAAGGACTATTCCGACGATTACGATGATGATGATGATATGTATTCGTACGCGCGTCCTATAACTACCCAACCGAATCCAACCCAGTCCCGCATAGAAGTTCCGAATCGTTTTCATCTCTCATCCTCTTCAGTCTTAATAATTTGTCAGCGACGGATTTTGCCAGACTGTGAAGTGAACTGTGCATGAGATTTGTTTAATGGTTGCCCTCGCTTCTGGCACACTGAATTTCCATCAACACCCCCCTATCATCCCTCGAATTGGACCGAGACCGAAAATACGACGAGTACGCTTAAAGTGCCGGCAGTACTGCACGTTCATTTCATATGATGATCCCTTTCTGCTCTGCTCTGCTCCACTGTATACGAGATACTGTGTGCTGAGTGTCATTTGCCAGCAGCGGGGGGTACGTTATCAAGGCTGGTTTGGCATTGGCGCCCAAGCCTCTCATTTTGGCCACCCCCAAACCTCAAACCCGGACACCCTGTTAACTAAGTTGCTCAACTTTTCCTTGCTTCTGAACTTTTACTTCTTCATGCCCGATGATTGTTCGTCAGGGCTTTGGGTTCAGTGGCAGAAAAAAAAAATCACAAAAAAATTAAAACAGAAAAAAACATGAACAAAATTGAGAGAAGGATTTGTAAAAGATGGAGGGAAATATTTTTCTGCTTTCCAGCCACACGTAGGCAGGCGGACGGTGAATTTGTGTGGATGTATTTTCAACACGAAAGGTATTCTGGATGAGCAATTATGGGCTTCACATTTTCAATATCTTATTTGCAAAAATGTGCTCTTCCAAAATATTTTCCTAAACTTCGGCTTGCAAGTTGGAACCTCGGATCGGTGACCTGAAAAAGTTTGGAATTGGAAGCGATTATGCGTCGCACAACTCTACAAATCCTGTGCGTTCAGGAAACGAAGTGGTGTAATACCGGAAATAAAGCGCGTTTTCTCGAAACGGTGTCGCTATCGTTGTTTCAGCGGATCTTCTTAGCAATATCGTTGGTAGTTGGCCACGTCGGAGAAACAAATGTTGATTATGAGGACTTCCACGGCGGTAAAGGCTTTGGAACCAGAAATTCAGCTGCCGAAGACGTCCTTGTAGCGTGTATCGCACTCACTTAGCCCGCAAGAAATGTGGAAAGCATGCACGAAAAATGTATAGCACTCGCAAAGTCCCTTCTGGCGACTGTATCGGGTTACCATCACGTCGACAAAGAAACATGGTGGTGGAATGATGAAACCAAACGAGCGCCGACAAGAAGAATGCATTCCAAGCGTGGACAAAATACGATCGGAGCGACGATATCGAAAAAGCTAGACTGGCTCTTAAATACGAGCGTCTTAAAAACGTCGCAACGAAAGTCCTGGCTCGAACTCGAGCGGCAGCAGCGGAAAACCTGTACCAGGAGTTGGAACAAATATCCTCACAATCGGCAGATAGGAGACAAGCTATACAAGAAGTTCAAACGTCGTTCAATACAAAAGTTCCAAATATTTTTAAGCTCGCTGCACAGAGGCGAAAAAATTCGATGGAAATAACCTCGCCGAAACACATAAAAAATGCAGACGGTCTCTTATAACAAATGAAAAGGAAATTTGTGACCGGTGGCTTGAATACTGCAAGGAGTTGCTTAACAAACAGTTTCCACGTGATATCGTGACACACACAATGAAAATCGTCGAAAGAGTCTTAAACGAACGTCTTCGGAAAATAATAAAGCTCGATAATAGCCAGTGTGGATTTGTTGGAGGAAGATCGACGGTGAACGCTATCCAAAGCCTACGAATAATAAAGGAAAAGTACCGAGATTCGTCTATGGATTTACACATGGTATTTATCGACCTCGAGAAAGCATTCGATCGAGTGCCTAGGGATCTCATATGGGCCGCGCTAAGGTCCCAAAACGTACCGGAAACGTAAGTTAGAATAATACAAGACATGTACGGAAACGTGAAAACTGCGGTTAAAAGCTCTGCTGGACTAACGAGAGAATTTCCAGTTAATGTCGGAGTGCACCAAGGAAGCATACTTAGCCCTTTCCTCTTTAACGTAGTATTCGACTATCTTTTAAAAGACTGCATGCGCGAAGCAAATGTAACGCCAATTCTCTTCGCTGACGACGCAGCGATAATGTCGAAGATTTGCAGAACGCCTTACATTCATGGAAAAATGAAAAATGCGCTAGAGAGAAACGGGTTTAAAATAAGTCGTTCAAAGACGTGCCCATTTGCGCTCCCTTTGCGACCTATTCCGGATATAATGTTAGACGGAATAGTTCTTCCGAAATTCCTGGATTTCTCAGATAGAAAATGCACACCAACGCCTGGGGCTAACCCTTAAAGCGACCCAGGACCGAGTAGTATGTAGACGCGTTCTGCGACATTAGCCAACCCAATAAGCAGAGCGACAGCGATGCAGTAAAAATGGGATACTCGTTTCGCATAAGAAGATTTGGAAATCTTCGACTAGTTAAATGACAATGAATTTTATTTATTCTGTGTATCCTTTCAAAAGCGCAATAGTATATAAATTTACATCCTCTGTTGTACAATCCGTCAACTGCAAACCCACTTAAAAAAAAAAAAAAATAGACCCCACAGCCAACTCAGGGTAGTAGATCTCAGTCGATACCAACAATACCGAAAAGGCTTAAGATGAGTTTGATTCTCTTCCTGATGAGGCCTATACAGCTTAAGGGAGCTACACCTTTTTGAGGAAACGAAACCTTCTTTCTATATTAAGCTAAAATATTGCTGATATTGCTGTTGACATCAGACAACTGCATTTTGACAATTCGACTGTATTGTATAGGATTGGATTCCGTCATAAAAGAATCCACAAAGCAATCAACCTGACCTACTCCAGATCGATGTACCAAAAACGGCTAAGTATGTTGCGTGTATCGAAGGTTATAGTTGTGTGTCACACCGGGAAAATCCATGATATGTATGACCATTAATACCAACTGCGTATCTCAAACACCATACTATTACAGTTCACATGAGTCTTGGAGAATTTCGGTTCCAAGTTCCCTTTTGCCGACTTCATAGCAAGCAAGTGTGTGAAATGGCACCACGGAAGACAGATCAATATTTGCTATAAATCGGTACTTCAACCAGGCTTAAAATGTTGAATAAGAACAAGGCTAGCTAATCTCTGTTACGCCTCTAACAAGCTTACTCCAAACCCCTTTTTCGGAAGACGAAAAATAATATTACAACATTATAAATGGTGTTTTTTTTAACCCACTACTAACTTCGGAGATTTATATCTGTCTGCAAACTGTTAGTGTCATTTTTATTTAGTGTTCTTTGCAATTTTAAACGCTTCAACAAAGGTGCCAAATTTTAGGAATTCGGTTCTGTGAGTCAAACTTATGGAGCACTTGCATTATAATACAACCAAAATATTACCGACCTTCTGAGAGCGCCATATGCCTTATTGTCGACTATTTTTGCTCAATTTTGGAAGATGCAGTGGCACCGAGGACCATTAGTAGACTGGGTATTGGAGTAAATATTGCATCCGTTCAGGAGAGCATTGAGGAAGATCAATATTTCTTGATTCGATGTCGTTCAAATCGGTACTACTACTCGTATATAGTTTATGAAAAATGTTTTGCAAGCTCACAAGATCTAGCTCGTGCAAGAATTGACGCCGAATGTTAATCGTTTGCGTCGAAATTTCGGTGAATCGGCCCAAAATTAACTGGCATTGGATCCGTCTGTAGACTGGTGGATTCATCTGACAATATTCTTTCAAAAATGAAACTTACGATCAAGGGTATTCGTAATATAGAGCCATGACATTTTCGTTCCCCGATTGAATGGCATGAATGTGGAGGAGATTTGGTTCCAGCGCAATGGCGTTTCTTGCCATATAGCAAACGAAACAATCAACTTTTTCAAGGAAATATTGACCTCTGTCAATTAACACAGTTGATAACTAAAATTTCGAGGTTACAAGGGATTTTGTTTACCTTGGCTTGGAAATACAAGGATGGAGAACTCTTGCCAATCTCTATTTCTTTGAGCTAAGAAGCCAATTGACGATAGGGCCTTATCCCCAAAAACTAAGGATGCGTTTCTATGGCGTTGAAGCATGAACTCTATCGAAGGCAGATGACGATATCCTCAATCGTTTCGGGAGAAAAATTCTTCCAAAAATATTTGTTTGCATTCGCGGGCTTTGGAGAAGTTTTAACAATGAACTATACGAGCTGTGCAACGACTTTGTGACGCAAATGCATATCAGTCGCTCGAGAAAGAACGAATATGTAGAACAATTGGTCCCCAATGCACTGGGCCGTCTGTAAAATTTAACCAGGAGGGGCAATGCAGTAGACGAAGACCTCACCTTATGGACCAGCAATAAATAGAAGAGAACTTCAACCGATAGGAGGAAGCTAGGTAAAGATCGGGTTAAAGGGAGATGCTTGTTTGTGAGGCCCGGGATCACTCCGAACTGTATTCCCAACTAAGTAAGTAAGTAAGAAAGTAAGTCCATTTACTTCTGCAGTCTAATTAGTCTTTAATTTAGATATCGCTGTACAGACCTCGCTATGCATGACAGTGGGCTACAGATTGACTACAGAAGCGATTTGTCCAAAATTTCAGCAGCGAGTACTACTACTTTCACATTCCTATCTCTGTATGCCTCTATTCTGTTTTTGTGTGCTTGAAAAGTTTGGTAGAACTTTCAAGCATCATTTCCATTTTGTTTTTTGCTTTTTCCTTTTTATTTCTGAAAAGCTGAGTTTTCTTCAAGTTCTCATCCTTCTATGTAGGGCTGCAGATTTTTCTCAACTCTCAAGAGGGTATGAATACTTTTAAAATGGCAAAGGACGTGCTAAGCTTTCCAAAAATTGAATAGAGAGGGAACGAAGGGTGGCACATCAGTCGTTCATTGATCTCTGTGTAGAAAGGACGCGTTTCGGCTTTATTTTTGTGAAAAAGTGAATAAAACAGTTGTTGAAAGAACAAATTAGAGACAATTTAATTAAGTTATTCGGTAGCCTGGTGGTAGTGGCAGTGAGCCGAGAAAGTCGGGGTCGTGGGTTCGAGTACCCGAAAAAAAAACCATTGTCCGTTTTTATTTTTTAAGTGTTTAAAAGACAATAAAATCTATATAAACAAAAAAGTGTGATAGAACGATGAGTGGCAGTGAGCGGTCCGCTATGTTAATAGCGGGATTAGAAGATGGCGCAACGTCATCTGATAATCAGACCGTTAAGCCACTTCGAAAGAAGATGCCAACGTCAACAACAACATTAAAAACAGCAACATCGTCAATGACAACAAAGAGGAGGAGGATGTTGAAACCAACTCCTAACTTAGCAAAGCGCCCTTCCCTTTCAACCTCTCCCAAAAAGCTGCCTGGTAGAGCAAGGGAAGAGGCGCCAACAACAATAAAAAGGGCGGCAGTTGAATCAGACAAAGACGATTACTCATACGCGTCTGTTGGTGGAGAAGGCCACTGTATGGGTAAAAATACCTTCGCATCTCTGGCGTCATCAGAGTCAGAGGACGAAGAGGAGGAGGTTGAAGCTCTAAACAATAGCATTAAAGAGCTTCAACAAAAAGTACAGTCAATAAAGGCCAAACAAATGGCAAGAAGAGAGAGGGAGCACCATGAACAGCTCCTTAGCTCTCAGCAACAAAAAGACACAAGCGAGACTAAACAACAAAAAAAGAGTCATACTGTACAACAACAACAAAAACTACAAAAAACAGCACAAATTCAAACGTTACAGCCAAAACAAAAAAGTCAGTTTGACCAAAATAATAAACAACAGCAACACCAACAGCAGCAACAACAACAACAGCAACTACAGCAGCAACGACAACAACAGCAGAAACAGCAAAACAACACAAAACAAAGGGTTCCACCAATAAACACTTACAAGATGGAACTAAAGGAGACGATTGAACTGTGTAAGTCGGCCATAGGCTCAAATTTTTTTATAAAAAGACTAAGTGCAGATAGGCATGCGATCCACTGTAATACAGTGGAGCGCTATAATAAAATTAAAAACTTGTTAAGGGATTCGACGACGGAGTTCTTCTCCTTCACCCCGAAGGGGGAAAAGCTGCAAACAATGCTGCTGAGGGGGATAGAACCGTCAACTGACCCGGAGGAGCTCCTCGCACTGCTCAAAGAGAAAGAGTGCGAAGATCTCAAGTTCGTAGGGGTCAAGCCCTTCACCACAGCCAGAGCCAAAAGGGAGAAACGGAAACTACCGTTCTTCCTGGTTCAGCTAACTCCCGATAGCAAACTGGATGGTCTAAGGAGTATTAAAGTCCTAGACTACCAGGTTGTACACTGGGAAAAAGTAAAACGGAGCGATAACATGTTGCAATGTGTTCGCTGCCAAAGATTCGGGCACGCCGCGTCGAACTGCGAAATGCAGCCTCGATGCGTCAAGTGCGGTAAGAACCACAAATCAGAAGAATGCCCTCTGGGTATGGATGGAGCGTCAGAAAAAAGCCAACTCTCTTGCGTTTTATGTAAGAACACGGGACACACCGCAAACTATCGGGGTTGTCCCGAATTCCAGTACATAAAAAAAGTAAATCTGGCTCGGCAGCAAAAGGTGGAAGTCAAGCGTCCACCGGTTCAAATACAAACACCAGCCGTTACTCCCCAAGTTACCTACGCCCAAATGGCGGCAGGTAGGGGGAATACGGCACAGCAAGCGAAGGTTGCATCTCAGGCCCCAGCGCCTAGAGCACCGGAACCGGCAACTGACATTCTAGCTATCTTGCTCTCTATCCAGGGGCAGATGGCTCAGTTTCAACGTCAGATTACTGAACAAGCTGCGCGCGTGGATCAAATCTACGTGCTGCTGCCGAGCCTAACGCACCTCCAGTCGTAATGCGTACGTACATGGCGGAGCAAACCCTGAAGGTCCTTGCAGTGAATGTTAATTCACTGATTAGGATTGAGCGAAGAGCCACACTTTTTAAGTTGCTTAAAGACCAAGCCCCTGATGTGCTTTTGGTTAGCGAAACTAAGCTAAACAAAAGGCACAAAATGAGGCACAGAAGGTATAAAATTATGCGAAGAAATCGACCCAACTCCATACAAGGAGGAGGCGTTGCAATCTTCGTAAGGAAAGGCATACATTTTAAAAGAATATACAGTCATGTAGTGCGTAGGTTTCAGGTGCTTGAAGCATGCATCGTGTATATCCCTCTCCGTAGTGGAAAGCGGTTATACATGGTGTCTATTTATGCACCTACAGCTACTCAATCCACCCTATTTATCTCAGAGCTCGAAACACTTTTTCGATTTCTGAGACTGGAATTGGAGGAAAACTACTTCATTATCGGCGGAGATTTCAACGCCAAACATAGTGATTGGGGAAATAATACACCAAACACTAGAGGGAACCTACTATTCAATTGGTGGGGTCAACACAGTGTGATGTATAGACTCGGCCTTAAGGCGACGGATAGTCCGTCGTTTCCCAGACACGGCTCCTATTTGGATCTCCTGTTGTTCGACACACGAATACAACTGACAGGTACGAACCAACAAACTGTAAACTGTCTTCGCACTTTTGTGTATGACAGTGACCATTGCGGTCTAAGTACCGAAATAACCGTTCCGAACGAAATTGCGGAATTGGATGAGTATGTTCAATGGCATTCCTACAACTACAGTAGGGTGCGTTGGACACACTTCTCCAGGACATTGACTAGATCACTCTCCTCGAATTCGCTCTACCCACCGTCCAACAGAAATCTGTCAAACGAGGAGATTGACAGATATCTAAAACTACTGGACGAGACAATTAAACGGACTATGGACAAAACGATACCTCGGTATCAACATACTGACAACGAAGACCTATTCCGCAACGCAACTATAGACGCACTGCACCGACATAAAAGTAGACTACTCTCAAGACTGAAGACCTTGTACAGACAGTTTACTGACAGACACAACCCGGAGATTTTGACATTAAAGTCGTCGATCAAAAACCTCCAAACATTAATAAAAGAAAATTACAGGGCTTCTGTAAGTTTGTATTGGAACAACAAAATTCAGGCTGTAAACACCAGCAACCCGAATATGTTCCCGCAAATAAATAAAATATTTCGGAGGAAAGATCAAATCGACCTTCCATGTCTAAAAATCGCCCGAACGACTGACAACGAACGCATACTTTCAACAGCAGGCATAGATCCAAATGAGGCTGTTGATGATGACAACTTCTTTGTGATCGAAGACCCGCAGGAGAAGGTCGAGGCTATAGGAGCGACTTTCCAGGAAGTGTACAAGACAAATGAAATCATTGGTCCCAACCACGACCTGGAAAATCGAGTCCTTGTGCACAATTTCTACCTTCGAAATGAAATAGTGAACTGGCGAATCGAGAACTCGGGTTTCACTCAGTTCAGTGACGAGAATATGGCAAATAATGTCATCGCCAATAAAAGGGAGCAACCCCCGTTCATTTCGAAGGAAGAGCTTCAAACGATCTTCGACACAATAAGAAGTAAGAAATCAGTGGGAACCGATGGAATACCGAACATTGTGCTTCGACATCTCCCACTAGAAGCGGTGGACATTTATACCACCTTGTTTAACAATGCAATGAATAATGCACATTATCCAGCGCATTGGAAAATGGCGGTGGTACATCCCATCCCCAAAAGGGATAAAGACACCTCCAATCCGGCGAATCTCCGGTCGATCAGTCTCCTTCCAAACATCAGTAAGGTTTTCGAAAAAGTCATCAATAGAGTCCTGACTAAATGGGTTGAGGACAGAAATATAGTTCCGGATAATCAATTCGGTTTCAAGGCGGGGCATGATGTTATTCATGCCGCGTCTAAACTGGTTTCTGATATCCAATGGAACAAAGCCAAGAAACAGTGCACGGGTGCCTGCCTGATTGACTTGGAAAAGGCCTTCGATACCGTATGGTTAGAGGGACTCTTCTACAAGTTGAACAGACTGGGTATTAGTAAACCACTACTGTATATTCTTTTCAACATGCTCACAGATAGACAGTTCATCGTGAAAAATGGCGATGTGACTTCTACTGGTACATTCAACATTAAAAACGGTCTGCAACAAGGTGCGGTCAATTCGCCAATCCTTTTCAACATTTACACCAGCGATCTGATAGGTTCACTTCACCATGCCATACCGTACGCAGACGACTTAATCGCGTACAGATCAGGTCCAAAGATTGAGGTTATAAACATTCTTTTGCAACGTGACTTCGATAAAATTAAACAATATTGCGACGACTGGAAGTTGAAGATTAACTTTCAGAAGTCGGAAACCATTCTGTTTAGGACGCCTTTGTCTGGGGCCTCTGCGGATACCAGAAAGAATTGGCGAAAGTTTCAGATCGTTGGACAACACGGGCAGCCACTTGTTTGTCGAAATGTAGTCAGATACCTTGGGATTTGGCTAGATCAATATCTATATTTTAACAAACATATAGATGTTGCTCTGGCCAGAGCCAAAGGTGCTTTTGCCCTTACAAAGAGACTGTTTTATAACAGGCAACTCGATGCGAGGGTAAAGGTGATCTGCTACATGGCCCTTATTCGGCCTATGCTTACATTTGGTTGTCCCGTGTGGTTCAACGTGAGAGCAAGTCTTTTGGAAAAGATTCGGGTGTTTGAGAGGGCTTGCCTTAGGGCTTGTCTTCGCCTATACAGAACACCAGAGTCTGAGTACATAAAATTCTATCGCAATGAGGTCTTGTACAATAGGGCTAACCTAATAAGAGTGGACAATTTCGTCATTAAATTGATTCGAAGGCACATTGCAAGAGCAATGACCTCGTCGAATAACCTGATCTCTGGGGCTTACTACCCCAATCATATGTATCACGAGAGAGTTCGCTATGACGGCTTTATTCCTCCAGAAGCTTTCCTCTACCTCGACATGAAAGGTCTGATCCAGGATAGATTAGCGGTGCCGTTAATCTTCCATGTCGCTCGAACAGCTGCGGGGAGGCGACTTAACTACGATAGAGACGTCGCACACGGCAGTGCGGAGCGTCTCCTGTTCAGTAGGGCGGTAGGGAAACGCGACATGAGGGATGTTGCTCGGCAGCACCAACAATTTTGGTGGCTTGTTGAAGGAGCGGAGTCTACGTCGTCGAATTCCTCTAGCACTAGGTAGCTTCGCTAGGAGCAGAGTCGGCAGCCTAATTTTTTGCCGTGGCCGACTTACATAGATTTAGGTAGGATTAGGATAGTTTTTAAGGGGGAAAAAAATGTATCTATATATATATATTGTATATATATATATATATACACAAAAAACAAAAATACAAAAAAAAAATTATAAAACAACAAAAAGATGGGTAACCTTCGGGCAACTTCTCAACAAAAAAAATAATACCTAAATTATAAGATAATTTTAAGTAGATTAAGTAGTCTAAGTAGATTAAGAATAATGTTAAGGTAGTTCATAAGTTTTAGTTTTAAGTTTTAAAAGATGATAAAAAAAAGAGTTAATTTACTAAGTTTTTGTTTTGAAATTATTTTCTTAGTTTTAATTACAGTTAATACAACATAATTTAAAAATGAAATGAATGAAATGTACGAAACGTCGAAAGACAAAATTTAATTGTTAGGCTTAACTTAGAGTGTCCGCATGGGGCCAGTAAGTTAGAATAAGATTTATTTATAGAATTTTAAGTTAATTAAGCTAATTTTTAAGCGTTTTTTTGTCTAGCTTGTAAGAGTTTCTGAATTTAAATTAATAAAAATGCATTTAAAATGAAATGAAATGAAGGGTGGCACATCCAGCATTTAATGCGGAGACTAAACGATTAGTGTAAGTATTCTACCAAAGATGATCTCTTTGCCCAAAGTGGCGCTGATCTTTACTTCGAGTTTAAATGATTGCGGTTCGTACAAGCCATCTTTCATCCTTTTCGTCTGTGACGGAACAACAAATTTTGGTTTTACATGGAAGGGCAGTTAAGTTCACGCGACAACACAACCTTCAAACCTGAAAAGAATTCTCCCTCAGAGGATAAGACCAATAAACGCTTATCGAGGTTTGAGCGCTGCCGCTAATTTACTCAAAACTCTTCTCCATCACTATCCATTATTTGACATTCTGATGAAATGCCTTCAAATCATCGGTTACGCTGCGATTATGTCGAAGTAGGTGAGGTTAGGTTAGGTCAGGTTAAAACAGGGGTGTGTCATCAAACAAATACTAGGCATCAAAACGGGCCCAATCTCCTTGGTAAAACATTCAATTCCTTTGCAAGAGCCAAAAAGCTCGTTTAAAATCCGTGCCGTCTATATCCTCTAGGTTTTCAAAAAAGTATTTTCTTAAGAATTCCCTCGAATACGCGATACTGCCTCGTATCCACACAGCATGTGTGTTATGTCCTCAACCACATGCAAATCGCCGTAAAATCTACAAATGTCTGTATCTGACAATTTGAGTCTCTTTGCATGTTTCAGCAGGAGACAGTGTCCTGTCAGTATTCCCAATATTGTCCCTAAATCTTTTACCATCAAGAAGTAGCCATAGACCTTAAGTTAGCATTCTTTATGATCTTTTCCCTTATAGTGCCCCTTACTATGCAGAGGTGTGGTTTGATACTGGCAGTATCACTATTATCCCTTCCCTTCTTGCAAGCTCATCCGCTGGTTCATTTGCCTCTACACCGCAGTGTCCTGGAACCCAGCACAGTCCCACCCGATTCTGAATGCATAATGCTTAGAGCATTGCCTTAAAAGCGGCCTGGCTCCTGAAAATAATCCGTTAAATTTCCACATTTTTGCTCTCGGAAAACCGAAAATCTCGAACCGCTCGTTCTGACCTTCTCGTCGCGTTTGAAGCCGCCGCCGTAAGGGTATATTACAAATTCGCTCTGAAAAATGTTCGCTGCTCGGCCTGAAGATTCGTTGATCAACGCAGCAGTCGAAAGCGTAACCTTTTGTGATCCATCTAAGTCGAAAAGAACTTGACCTTAGAAAGAACTGGCAAGTCAAGACTCTGATGGCGTCTCCCAAGAGAACCATGAGGTGAGGTCCCTCAAATTAAAAAAAAAAAGATCAACACTTTAGAATATGCTACACTAAGTACTCTTTAGTCCACAACATCAGATGTCTCAACCCAAATCACTTACGTTGGCATGAACTCTGGTGGCACAGAAAATATATCTACAACTGCAGGATTCTTTACTATAGCCATCAGCAAGCCGCAGATGATGCTGACATCCAGATCCACATTGTGTTTCCGACGAACAAAATAAAGAAAACGACACAAAAAAAAAACAAAAAAAAAAAGGAAAAACGAAAATCCGCAAAAAAGAAATAGAAACAAGAAGTGAACTCCTGGCAAAGCACAAATGTACATCCAAACCAAACCCACAGAGAGACAAGGAGACAGACAGCCAGGCAGATACGAATAGATAGATAGATGGGTGAAAGTATAGATAGTTTTGTTCCTAGCTTTTCGTTGGGATTCTGATCCCAACCTTCCTCCTATTTTCGCCGCCAACCACTCGTTTTATCCATTTGAACTGCCGTCACTTTGGGTCCCTAATGCAAGCGCCGAGTCAGGGTATGGTTGGCACAAATAGATACGAGTATCTATATATCTAACCATACCTCTGTATCTCAACGCTCTTGGATATGAAATCATGGCACTTGGGACTGAGTACCGACTACCGAGTCAAGCTCCGACGTCCTTACTCTCTTCAACCACTGTGCTGTGCTATGTGTGCGGTGTAGTTTGGTGTTGTACGAGTATAGCATGATGTGGCACTGTGCTGAATGATGTGAAATCAGAAGCAGAAGCAGAAGCAAGGACGAGGACGAGGAGTAGAAAGAGCAGCAGTTGCTGCTTAAATACGTGCGGCACCGGCTTTGGCACCAGTACTGATGCCAGTAGCAGTTGTAGTGCCATTGCCAGCTTCAGTCAGCTCGTGCAGCCAGAGATATAGATGTATCTGTGGAAGTGTGGAGCATAATCATATGTCAATATTCCGCAGATACTATAAGCGTTCCGTTTCGTTGTTATTCAGAGGTGTGGAAGCATTTCACAAGTAAGTTATGCCCTGGGTTTTCGCCCTGGCCCCATCATACAAAATCACCCAGACAGTTGAGTTGAGAAGGGTTGTCGGGTCGTATCCTAGCCGTATCCTGCTCCAAATATTTTTTTTATTTTTATTTTTTGTTGGTTCAATGTGTTTTCGTCGTGTCGTGAGAAGTGAAGATGGCTCGTGCTGTGGATTTGATCCTAAAAGTTTGAAGACGAAAAGGAGCAGCAGGATAGCAACCAGAGAGGAGCAACAGAAAGAAGACAAAACGAAAAACAGAAAAAGCAACTTGAAAGGATTTGAAGGGTGGCTGGGGTTGGATTTATCTATCACCGTAGCATATTTTGCTGCTTCAACTGCCGAACTGTGTTTGGTGCTTATGGGTCCTGTGCTGCATCTGCACGGCAGGAGATTATTTTCACGTTGTTGGTTGGGGCTGGAGCGCTCTAGGCCAGGTTATAGGTGGTGCGGCACAGTACACTAAGGTTTCCATGTGCATAAATCAGACGGACATGGTACAGAGAAAGCTTTGCGGTGAACTTACTTTGAAAACCTCTTTTTAATGGGTGCTACAACTACTGCTACTGCTTTTGCTACTGCTACTGCTACTGCTACTGTACTACCCTACTTTGTTTGGTTTGTTCTGTCAGAGGAGGAGGAATGTAGAAGGATTTAAGCCTTGTCATGGCCTTACTGGTAGTGGTGGCTGATGTTGATGCTACTTCGGCACATCCTCAATTCATACCGACTTATAGTGCTGATGTATGTCGTACGTACTGGCATGGTAAGGTTAGGATTTACGCCCCAAAGAAGACTTTTGGTCGGTGTCTCTCATTTTTTCCTCCTTTTTGGTCGTTTTTTGTTCTTTCGTGAAACGAGGGGTGAAACGATGTGCTCGAATCTGCTCTCAATGGATTGATCTTTGGCACAAGATGGTCTGGGCGGGTAGGTAGTTATCCTTGATGATTCTCGTTGCAGCCTGATTAAATAGCTGGAGTTTTGGTCTTACTTTGAATTTTTTTTTTTTTTTTTTGTTCTCTCCACCCTTTTCTTATCCGCCCTGCGGTATTTTTAAGTGGCTGTGGCTGCCGGAAAGTAGACAAGGAGACGAGTGAGCAGGCATCACTTGTTATCTATCCACTTGGGCATCAATTAGAAATCAAAATAGTTTCTGGTCCTCTTGCTAACTATGTGCATTTTGTCGATGTGCACCTGGGCAAAGCGCTTTCAGAAGGTTTGAGGATTTGTTTTGAAAAGGACGAGGAGCTAACCGCTTGTGAGTTGGGTGAATGGAATACATTTTGGATGGAAATTGAGATTATTTTCTGGAAAACGTTTGTGTGAATCTTAGGAGGAGGATTTTCTTTGAAGTTTTTGTGAGACTTTTGGACTTTTGGCTCGTCTCGGGTTGTCACGAAGTTTAGAACTTGAAATATTTGCTGCATAGATACTCGTAGATGGGGAATAATTGAGATTATAAATTCGGGGATGGGTGGTTTTTTGAGCCGAGGAATTAACTGAATTGGGTGGTGATTATTTGATGAGAATTTAGATCGGCAGGTGCTTAATGAGACGGTAAAGAGTTTAATTTTTTGAGAGAAATTATATGAGACTTTGTTCGCGTTTGGTAAGGAGGTCATGCTGTTCGGATTTCTATTTTCGATTCTGGTCTTATTACTTGGATGAACTATTGTTAGACCTTTTAGGGCCTAAGCGAGTGTCATGGATTTCATTCTAAGACTTGCATGGACGGATACCGCGTCATCTTTTGATTATCTATTTTGTTACTTTTTTAGGTGGTGTGATGGATGTGGGATCGACTGTAATCACTTGTTGCTTAACTACTCCTGATTTGCTCAAAGCGTTATTGGGCATTAAAGTCGTATCTCGCAACAAGCAGAGTAAAAACGTCACGGCATCAAGCAACAGTTCATATGAGAATAAGTAGTTCAGCATGACAATAAGAAGTGCTGTAGAAATAGAGTAAGCGATAAGAGGTCTTGCAGCTGTTTCTCCACATAAATTGCGATTATTTCACCTCTAAGTGATAACCATCGGGTACTCGACCACATCCATCCGGACCCGACTTGCCAAACTTATAAGCGCGAGTGCTGTCCACTATAAACGGGACAGCGGAGGAATTTCCCCGATGGAATCAACGGTGGAAAAAACTTCCGCAACAAATGAGACCTTATCCGGGCGACTACGACATATTTGGAGCTCAGTTTGGTAAGGATTTGCGAGACTAAGTCATGGAAAAGAGATGGTAGCGGAAGAGGCCCTAGACTGCTGCAAAGCAGACATAACCGCCATCCAAATGCGATGGGATGGGCCGGACAAAAAGAAGATGAAAAACTGCGACATCTACTACGGCGATTGTAATTGACGGCAAAAGCAGCACCTATTTGTATGCGGATTTATTGTCCTGTCACGAAGTCCTGAGGTTCCCGCATGTGAACGAGCGCCTCGTAGCAATCAGCATCAAGGCTAAATTCTCCAACATTAGCCTGATACAAGCAATGTCCTAGCAATGACATTAAAATTGTCCTTGGCGATTTTAGTGCAAAGCTAGGAAGAGAGGTAATCTTTGGTAGTACTGACGGAAGATATAGCCTGCACGACACCACCTCCGATAATGGACTGGGGCTAATCGTCTTTGCGTCGGGATAAAACATAGTCGTAGCTGGTACGCGGTTCCCCCATCTCGATATTCACAAGGGGGCTTGGAGAGCTCCTAATAAATCAATCATCAACCGTACTGATAACATTGCGATCCTCCAGTATTATGGCTGTCCGAACTTCCCGGGGAGTCAATATCGACCCGGACAATTACCTTTTTGCAACCAAGGTATGGTTATGTATATACCGAAAGCACAAAGACAAGCTAATGCTGTGGAGAACCTCGACGTCAGACGGCTACAATCACAAGGGATCGCCTAATCCTTTCTTTCTCTTAATCTTTTAAGAGATCCACTTCTGCCAACACTAAGTATCGTAGAGCAGTTGCAACACTGCAAAAAATCTATCAAAGATGCCACTTTTGACGTGCTGGGTTTCACTCAACTATTACAACTAAACCCCTGGTTTGATGAGCAGTGGCGGCAAGCACATGCAGCTAAGCAATTTGCATACAAAGGGGCACTGCATATGAGGACTAGCGCTGCTCAAGAACTCTATAAGCAGAATAGGTGGGACGAGAACCGGTTTCTCGGGAGGAGGAAGAAGCCGAAAAAGAAGGAAAGAGATTGGGAAGTTCTACCAAAAGGTACAAACAAAAAACACGGCACAAACACTAACCTGGAATCGAAGTTTGTTCATTAACCTATCCACAAAGAAACATTGTAGTAGACTCACAGTCGATGCTAAGGATTTAGAAAGAGCTTTTCTGTAGACTATACGGCGGCGATAACGAACCAAATACCCTAGTCGACAAATACACTGTGGTCGACCCCGCTACCAATTCAGATAACAACACCGCTACCAATTCAGACAATGGCGTGCTTTTTGGTACCGTCTGCATATACAGCGAGAGGAGGTGGAGATCAACGACCAATTGTACGGGCTGTGCAGCGACACTGACTAAGTCAGAATGTTGAAGGTCTAACGACTGAGACGTCTGGGTCATTTAAAGCGAATTGACACCATTTCTCCGGCCCGAAAACTCTTAAAATCTACACCCGAAAGACGGCCCAGTAGAGAAAGACTGCGAGTCAGGTGTCTTACGCAAGTAGAAAGCCCACTTAGCGTGCGAAATTGGAGGCAGATAGCGATAGATTGAGCTGGCTAGAGACGCTTGTTGACTGAGGTTCAGATTCACCCGGACTGTAATGCCACCTAAAGTAAGTAAGTAAGATAAATGCGACATGAAGAGCGAATGGGAACCAGTACCCCACCCCGAAAAGTCGTCGAATCCATTACCGAGGAAAATCCAATCTTCGCTGTCGAAATTAGCAGCAGATAACACAACTGTCTGGAGAGATATTTTGGTTAAGGCCTGGAATATAGCTTTACTTCATTTCTTCGAAAAGTATACAGTTTGCTCATAAAATACCGGCGCCCCAACATAACCCCACTTATATTATAATAGGTTTTCAGAATTTTTTAATATCCCCGCATCATCCCTGGATTTCTTCCTCTAACACTTTTATGAACTCGCCACTCAGAAAACCAAAGAGGAATAAGGCGAAAAAGACCTATTTTGACATTTCGTATTTGTCATCGGAATTCTGAAAGCAAAATTCGAGAACAGCTCTGCGTTTACTAGTCCAAGACAAACAATTTTTTTTCCTTCTAGCAATGCAAGTAGACAAGTATACAGATTTAGTTAAACAATTGGAAGATGAAGAGTTAGAGGTAAGTATTTCTCAAAACTTCCGCATACCCATAATGATAACTCATCACCGACTTTGTCGCTTTGTTTCTAGACGTGCTGCGTTAACACCGAACACTACATCCAACTCCTAGCGGCTTATTTATATCAAAATGATTTGTAAGTGTAATTGATTATCCTCACAATCCACTTGATAATCATTGCAATCTAAATTCCAGATCAAATGCAAGATGCCTGTGGAAACGAATACCGCAAAACCACAGAACCGGCAACGAAGAACTCAAGAAGCTCTACACCCTGTGCTTAGCCCTAAAAAACAATAATACAGCGGATTTCTTTCGTGGTGTCTCCTACACTTGGTCTCAAGCAATAAAAAATCTTATCACAGACTTAGAAGGTACTAAAAACTAGTAATTAGCCGCGAAATCAGCTCGCTACTAATGTGTTTTCATTTTTGGTAGAAAAAATTCGACAAGACGTGTTCACGTTAGTTGGGAATGCCTACACATCAATATACGAGAGCAAACTAATGGAGCTGACCGCCCTTTCGCAGGAGCAACTGCGGCAGGCATGCGCAGCTATGGATTGGCCCCTGGAGCAGGACGTTCAAAACCAAACCCTAGTTTTACCTAAACGAAAACTCAACGAAAAACCGCTCAGCACACAGTCCGAGGAACAGCTATTTAAGTTAACCGAATTTGTATCTTTTCTGGAGAATTAATAAATCATTTCTTTCGTTTATTTTGGGAAAGTCATTGTAGTCTGGGGTTGCGAGAGATCTGGTCAGGTTGGGAGTGGATTTAAGCATTTATGGTGAATTTGCTACGATTCATTGCCTTCGAGGAGGTGGTGCCTATATTCGCTTAGTGTAAATACCCATAGGAGGTAGTAAGTCCATCGTGAAGAAATTTTTGGAGTTCAAACTCGAAGCAGCGACTAGATGAAGAAAATAATGGTAATGTTCAGTGCTCAATGCGAAGGGAAAATTTCCCAGTTTTCAATAAAAACGAACCGGGAAATAATTCTTTTCAAAAATAACGACTTTACTGCGTACTATTACCATATGCTCGATGTCGCATAACGCCAATACACAGGTGGATGGAATCGATTCCGTGTTTCTCCCGTCTCCGTTGCTCATAGAATTCGTGAGTGGCTCACGTTGTATCATTCTTCTTCCGCGCACTGCAAAATCGTGTGTTTGGCACAGAATATTGGTGTTTTAACGTTGACAAGCTGTTTACGGTGTTTTAGTGACAGCGTTGTGTTTGCTGATTCTCGCTTCTATCAATGTTGTAATTTGTTTTGTTTTGATATATTATAGCTGTCGCTTAAGGGTTAATTTGAAAGGGAACGTGTCAGGGGAAAAAATACTGTACAGAGACATGTAGAGATGGAAATCTCCTAGAAGAATCACAGTCGGTGCTGAGAATATGGAAGAACTGCTTCTGCAGACTGTATAACGGCGAGGAGGACCAACACCTCGCTGTCAGGCAGAATGACCCATTCATCCCAGACGATGATAGCCAACATTTTCGTCCGTCTGAACAAAACGAAGAGAGAATAGCAATATCTAAACTCAAGTCCAACAAAGCTGCTGGTCCGGACAGTGTACCCGCCGAGCCTTTTAAAGCAGCTGGAGATGACTTTATAGAGAGAATACACAAACTCATCTCTAAAATTTGGTCAGATGAATGTATGCCTGACGAATGGAATCTCAGTATCGTTTGCCCAGTCCACAAGAAGGGAGACCCCTCAACTGCTCCAACTATAGAGAAATCAGTCTCCTTAACATCGCGTAAAAAATCCTATGCCATTTTGTGTGATCACCCAAAACCCTTCATCAACAACCTGATTGGTTTTAGGCCAGGGAAGTCCACAATCGATCAAATATTCACACTACAGCAGATTCTGGAGAAAACCCAAGAAGTCCAAATCGACACCCACCACCTTTTTATCGATTTTAAGGCCGCCTATGACAGCATCTGTAGCAATATAGAGCCATGTCTAGTTTTGACATCCCTGCCAAACTCGTCCGCCTGTGCAGGATAACAATGGAGAATTCTCGCTGCTCCATTAAGGTCAGTAATGACCTCACCGAGACCTTTGATGTCAAAAAAGGATTGAGACAAGGTGATGTGTTGTCATGCGATCTCTTTAGAATCATTCTTGAAAGAACCGTGCGAAACTCCCAAGCCAACACAAGAGGTACGATCTTTCAGAAATCCGTTCAACTACTCGCATATGCAGGCGACGTAAACAAAATGGAAGAACACAGCGAGCTGTCACGGGTTCTTTTGTGGGTATACGAGTAGAAACGGAAGCGGCTAAAATGGCTCTGGCGATAAGCGAAGGCAAAACCAAGTATTTGCTGTCAACAAAAAAGGACATATAACACCGACCAATTTATACAGAACGTCACAATATAACACGTCACAGCTATAACTTTGAAGTGATAAGGGACTTCTCCTACCTCGGTTCTGCTATTAACTCTGATAACAACATCTCATCGGAAATTAAACGAAGGATTACTCTTGCCAATCGCTGTTTTTTTGGGCTTGGAAGGTAATTGAGTAGTAAAGCCTTCTCCCGAACGTCTAAGGAGACACTCTATAATACACTTATCGTCCCAGTTCTGCTGTATGGAGCGGAAGCATGGACTTTATGAAAAGCAGACGAATACCTCCTTGGTCGATTCGAGAGATAAGTCCTTCGCATGATTTTCGGCCCCCTTGACGGACTTTGGAGGAGAAGATTCAACGACGAATCATACGAGCTGTACAGCGGCTCCGGCCCGCAGAGTCTTTAAATCCAATCCTGTTGGACAACGCAGTAATTACCGACCTTGCAACCTCCGATTTTCATGTGCACTGAGGTTTGCAAAACTCTTTGAATCTTAAAACTTTCACTAATGATGATGACCTGAAATTGCGCTTGGTTCAGTTTTGTACTAATAAGGGCCAGAACTTCTACGAGCACGGGACCATGAAGTTGCCAGAAAGAGTGACTAAGCATGGGACACATAATATAATGTTCGCATTCAGTGTTAAAATAGCATGCGGTTGGCGTATACCTTTCTTTTAACGTATCCTAAAGAAAAACGTCTATTTATGTTTAGTCGAACGATCTTTCAACACCGAAATTACGCGTTCAGGGAACTTCGATCAATAAGTCGATTGTTTCGCGACTTTTATTGCTCGTAACACCATCCTTATTAAAGAAAAGGTCGTCCGCATCCATATCCTAGAACGTTCCATTGACTGTAATGACTGCCGTATAACGTTCCGGTCGACGGGGACCAATTAATTCTTTCTGTGCAACGAGGCTTAACTAAAAGAAGTGTCTAATTCATGTGCCTAACAGACAACATTTCTTGAAAGCTAAGGGGATCAGTAGGGACTGTAGTTTGTAGTGTATGTCTTCAAGTTTTTGAGAAGCACCTGTCGTATATTTTAGAACGTGCGAACGTCTCAGCCAAATGCGGTGATGTCATCGACTGTGGTCATTCAAGAAGAAATCCATTTGTTGCCGAAACCGAAGTAAACTCGGTGGTCTTCTATTTATAAGACTAATTTCCTTTCACAATACGCCTGCTAGGAGGGAAAGTTTGAAACAGTTGTCACTTCGGGGATGTGAGTGCTGAGAGCAGACAACATCAAGTCAGGTGCTATGGCTGATGCTTAGTCATAGTTAAGAGCTCGGCATCTGATCGCTGCAGCTTTAAACACGCATTATTTAACAATTTCTAGCCATCTATGCTAGAATAATCCAAAACGGTGAGCAAACGATTCTAAAGTGATTTTGTTCGAATCACTAGCAATTCAGCACTGGCCTTTGCTGACAGAATTATGTAAGATGAAACAAAAGTCAATGGAAACCGCCATCGAATAAGAAAATAAACTGGCACACTTAAACAAGAAAAGAGTTCAGCTCTGGACGCAAAATTTGCGAAAATTACCACAAAATGGCTACGAGCTATTCGTAAGTGCACAAGACATCTGGAAGATATAACAGTATTGCGTAAGCTCTGCTCGGTGTTTTCAAAGGCTGGCTTCACATAAATACGGAAGACAAAAGGTAAGCCATAAAATGGCTAAGTACGTCTTGAGTTAGAATACGAATAATGGACATTCAATCGTTGAAATATTGTATGTTGCCCTGGAATACAAATTAACCTAACACACCAAAAAGAAATTGAACATTTTACGAAAGTGAAAGTTAGCGAAGCAGTGTTGTGCAGTCGGGCTAAATCATATACCCCCTGAGGTAGAGGCGACACGTCTAAAGGGTTTAACATGAACATATGTCATGTTTGACTTAATTTGGCGGCGAGCCAGGAATTTGCCTGGCCAACGCTCGCCGTCAAATCCGTTGATACCAATTGAAGGCATTGGCTCCACCCTTGGTAAGAGTCACGGCCGATTTGAAACTATAGCCGATTTTAGGGTCATGGCACCCAGTTCTGTTTGAGACTCCACATCATGTCAACTCCAGCGACTTCACGTTTAAACCACAGTCACCATGAAGTTTCCACAATGAGACCTATCTCTCCCACGTCAGGCACTGACTAAAGTCCGGGGGGCGGTTTTCACTACCCATGGTACAAAGTTTGACGTCCTGCCTACTTCATATGCAGCCCTGATAATAGGACGGAGCAATGTGTAGGATACAGGAGGAATTCTTGGGTTTAAATGGTTCATGATTTTTTTTTTAATAGAATTGGATACCCAACCATAATGAAAGGTGCGCTCTGTTGTCCCACTGTACGAGAATTGCAATAATAGGTCTCCTACTATGAAAATAAACGGGCGGCTTTCAGCTTGTCGACAACGCAGAATTATTAAACTATGACACGCATTCCGTCTTTGTAGAAGCCAAGTCAATTTACAGCGGATTTCAAAGTTTACTGGAATGATGGAGATACGTTGCAAGGTTTCCAACGATTTGCATACCGCCTTCATTGATTTGGAAAAAAAACATAAAGTGATATGTAAGATGTCGTTAAAAGGAAAGATATATGCATATCGGGAATATCTCTAGCTTGAACATATGCATGGCAGTTTGATGGACAGTGACGAAAGTCAACCTATTACAAATGATGGTGAGTTCGATATCTAATAAGAAGTACACGTATTCACTGAACTATTCATATAAAGAAAGCAATAGCAGGAAAATGTTATGCTGACATTCTGCAATGGTTGTCAGTTAATCCAGCAAATTAGTCCAGCCAGCACTATGGACTTAAGACGAACGGGTAAGGTTCGAAAACTGAGTCGATGGAATAAGAAATGGATCACTCGATTCCGAGAATACCTGCCAGCGGCCTTTAGTCGGTTATAAAGATATTCCAATTTCATAAGTGCCACAGTTGTTGCAATCAATTGAGTTATCATCATTACAGATTCTCTGTTCTAAGTCTCCGAACATCGAATATTTACCGATCGTAAAAAAACTGTTTCTAAGTTCCGATAGGTATGGCTCATATCAAAAATAACTTTTTAAAAAAATTCTTTACTTCAAACAGAATACAAAAAATTCCCCCAGCACTGAAACACCTCAACAAAAAAAAAAATCCCTCCCAGTATTTGGTTAATTCCTTGCTGAATGAGTGCTTTCCACTTAGGGCAGCCAACCTTCAGCCAACGAAAATTGGGAAAAATCGAACTGCATCGTTCGGAAGCGAGGAGTTGTGTCATTTCTTTTCAATTCACGCGAAATTTACAAAAGAAAATTCAATTTTGGATTAATCTAGAAAAAATTAAAAAAAATCACCAAACCACATCCTCACACAACTGAATCCCATCTGATGCAGTTCATTGTGACCCATTAAATACGCTCAACAATTGAAAAAAAAGGGAGCAAAATTCAAGAAAATAGTTCACACGGAAAAAAGTTTACGGGCGGCGACGAAGACCAGAAAGAAAAAAAACGAAAAAAGAAAAAAACCAAGAAAACGACCCCGCATCTGAGATTTGTGCAAATTTTTTAAAATGGCAGCAAGCGACAAGGCCGTGGATGATTCGCTTTATCCCATTGCTGTGCTAATTGATGAATTGAAAAACGAAGATGTCCAGGTAAGTGAGAATCTGTGAAACTTTAGTATCCCAAAGTCCAATTGCCGTGGAAGGGTTCGACATTTTCTCCCCCAAATGACACCGTCTGATGGAATTTTTATTTTCGTTCTCTTCCATGAGCAATGGCTGCCGCTTGGTGGCATCCAAAATTTACAATTTTTTCCTCTTTTTTTTCCTCATTTTTTCAATTGTATTTGTGTTTTTGCGATTTAGAGTGTGAATTTCAATGAAAAGTGAAATTCATCGGTGCTGTGGGATACTGTTTTGCGGGTAGTAAATTGTGAGAAATTGTTGTTTACCAAGGGACGGGTAATAAACTTTCGCGTGCATGTTGGTTAGTGGTTTTGTGTTTATAAGTTTGTAGCACGTTGAAAGTTATTTCGAGAAGTCTCAATCGTTGGGCCGACACTCGAAATGAGTAATAACTATAAATACGTGCGTTTGGTTGGGTTGATTTGTCGTAGGAGCTCGCAACTGCTTCGAATGGTGCTGCATATCGATTGTAGTTCAGTCGTCTTCGTGTAACTTTGCTGGGTTACGTATGTGGGTACTTGTAGTCAGACTCGTGACAGTGAGCTACTGTAGATAAGACCTTCAGGTCTGATTGAGGAATTAGTTTAATGTTTTTCCTTTGTGGCCATTCGTAACAATTCGAATCTATTGATTTGTCGTTTAAATATTGACTGACTCATTGACATTGTGGCGATAGTGCAGTCGAAATGAAAGTATCACCAACGATCGGCTGATGATAAAGGGAATCAAGGGCAAGTCAATGTCTTTGAACTGCGAGCCGTTTAAAATAGAATTCACAAGACATTGAGTCGTCTTTAAAGTTGTGTGCAAATCAATACCACAGTGAATAGGCTCAGCTTGGGAATACCTGATAGTTGGAAGGTTGGCGCAATCAACACCTGTTTACGGGACTGCAAATGGCTCATCTCATCCTGGCGTCCATTAAATATGTTACGGCGTCGTTTGATGGGTTCAATGATGCTGAAAAAAGGGTAAACAGGGTTTCATTACGAGCCTCGCACTAGTCTACATATCCAACCCATTGCGAACAGTGTTAAAAGCTTTGTGTACAAACGGTAAAGTTGATTTACCACTTGTCGATCTATCATTCTGCATTCTTTCCTTCTGAGGAACATGGAAAGCATGAAAAGAATGTGAAGTCATCCTCTGTGTCATATGCAAAATACATTCCTCAACGCGGAAGATCTTCTAACCTTACATTTCCGACTGTAATGATCACAAATGAATGTGAACTTGACAATAAGGAGAACGCTTTGGGCACATTTTCGTCAACATTGACGGTGCCTTCGACAACGCAATGACTTCATGTGTAGTCGGCCAGACAACACGACGTAGACCAATCACTAGTTTTGTGGATAAAAGCAATTCTGATGAAGCTGTCCAAAATACAGGTTGCCGACTGCAATCGACAATATGTAATGGCTGAGGTAAGTTCTTCGCTATTATGATTGTTATTCCTTAAAGCTCTCAATAGTTTTACGACGAAGGCATGTGTGGGTAATTTAGCTGTATTGTATTATTTCATTTGACTGTGACGCAGTTGTAGCAGCGTTTCAATCAGCTCTTCAAACATCTGTAGTACTCGGGGTGTGGGGGAACTACTTGACGCAAACGTCTCATCCCACCCAAATAAACTTCTTCAGGAGATCTTCAGAAAGAAATTTATGATGCACAACATTACTTAAATCCAAGAATTCAGTGAGCGTCGCATTCTCCGTTGACTCTGTCGTTTAGTTTGCACGTCGTTTTTATAAGCCTTCGTCTTGTCCTTAGTAATGGTGCGTTTGATGAATGTTGGCCGAAATCAATCTCGGAACATGACATGCTGTCTTTAGCAATGTCCCGACGATGCCTGTTTTGAAAGAAATTCGATTTGCAGGGACAACGTCTCAAGCCCAATCGATTCGTTTATATAAATTAAAGGAATGCAACCGAGATGTTTGACGAAAAAAAAATCTTTTATCTGAAGTGTTCCTTATTCGCTGATGTCGTCCTCGACGGTTTTACAACCTCAGCGCGCATGCCAATCGTTTGCCACATGCTTCTTTAGTGCATCGTTCCTAAAATGCATTTTTGATATTTCCAATCTAAAGCAAATTCGTTGCTCAATTTTTGTCATCATTTCAAAAATTGCTGAGAAGAAAAAAACCAATGTAAACACATCGCTGAAAGTTGGTGAAAGTGTCGTGGATAAAACAAACCCAGATGATCATGCAAGATTCCATATCTCGGCTATTCTTTTTGTTTTAATTTTTTCCAATTGCGTTAGGGTTATTCGAGGTCTTTCCCCTTAATGTTCATATTACAAGCCCCTCTTTCACTTAAAGAGAAGTGCTCGTAGGTTTCGTCGAACTTGCGTGTCGGTTGTCATTGGCCTACGCCAATATAAACAAACTGTCCGTCACAATGACATTAAATTTTCGTTCGTTCAGAGTTGAATTTTCTGGGGTCATTAGGACTGTTTTTGGCGAGAATATGAGCCGGGAAAGAAATGTTCACGGGTGGCAATGGAACTGCCATATCCCAAGCACTGTCGCATTTGTGAGAAGGATAACTGCGTCAGTCTTCTTAGCAGATATTAACGCAACACTGGTGACAATGAATATAATGTGAGAGATATATGTAAAGAAACTTTGCTTAATGTATTTTTCACTACACCACTTCCTAACGAGTTTGAGAAAGTAAGACATCATTATAGGCAATTGGAAGTTTGAATTCACTGAATCTCTTTTGGTCCCAGGGCACAATTGAATTGCTGGAATGAAATTCTCAACAAGACTCAGAGGAACGCATGCATTTTCTGTTACGGCTTTCATTGACGACTGAGCCTCTTATGGGCGTAATGATAGGTGGTTGACTACAGGGTGCAATCAGACAAAACAAATTCTTCTGATTATAAAACTCTTTGTTTCTTCTATCAGTCAAAAGAACAGCTAGTAGGGCTTTTGTTTCACACCAGGTCTTTGTTTAAAGACAACGATGTCACCCTGACAATCACTATAGTTCAATCTCTCATACATAACAGGTGATGACTACGATTCACAGATTGATCCATGGTAGTTGAAATGTACTGCATAGATTGAGAAATTGCGGTGTTCATGAAAATATTTGTATGGCAAACCCAACTCCGTTTACATCAATCACATAACAGATACTAATTTGTTGGTTTTAATTCGACACCAAACGTCTTTGCTAACTACATGAGGTTTATGCTAGCAAATCACCGCCTTTTGTCTTGATTCACAAAAACCCCTTTGAACCCTATGACATATCGTAAATTTTGAATGTTTTTCGAGATTCTAGTAGGCGATTTTAACTTTCCTCACATGAGACGACTATCATAAAAGTGATCATCTGCTTCGCACCCTGGACCACTTT
Organism: Volucella inflata; assembly: GCA_928272305.1. Classification (NCBI taxonomy): domain Eukaryota; kingdom Metazoa; phylum Arthropoda; class Insecta; order Diptera; family Syrphidae; genus Volucella; species Volucella inflata. Next base: position 86,801,061 of record OV743720.1, read on the forward strand.
CAACCCCTTTATCAGTTGCATACTCATGAAAACGACAACACATGTGTCGATTTGGAAAATTTATTTTTAACTTACCTTCCGAAGAATTGACTTTAACAAACTCAAAAGTCATATTAGCAAATTAACTTTGATTTTGCTAAACTCTTGCTCTATAAGCTTTTTATTCGTTAATTTTCTCTTCTCTTTCTCCACAATCGGTTGCTTTGGTATGCAACGATGGACTGCCCGCCATCTTCTTTCTGGTACACCATGGAGTTGGGCTCTCTTCGTAACAATTGTGGCATCAATTCTTAACAACTCGGTTTGATTCCAACGACGGTAACTATTGATTTGTATACCTAGTAGAAGCAAATGTTTTGGTATACGATTTTCTGCTTTAAAAATGAAAACCAACGAATATTTTTCAAAACTTTTCTGTTTTCTATTTATTGAAATAGAAATTTGTTCACTACTCGTATTAGGGCGAGCTTTAAAGACTCATTGTGTGGATGTCGATTAGCTCAAGGACGGACCATAGTTTGTATCCTAATGGATTGATGTCTGGGCTACCAGATGGCCAATCATCCGTGGAAATGAAGTTTGAAAAGTGGATTTTGAGCCATGTGTGAGTTGTTTTCGCCTTATGAGCTTGAGCGGAGTCTTGTTACACGGTCTACGGTTTATATGCGAATAATATTTTGTTGAGGGTTTCTCGCAGAAATAGAGCCCTGTCACCCCAATCGTGAGCGACTCCCCACCAAACCAGTATAGAAGGTAAGTGGTGGCCCCGTTAAACTCGGAATGAGATCAGACCCGTACTGGTGAAGCAAGAATTTCGGCTTTGCCTCACATTTCTGTTTTAATGCTTCTGTAAGTTAGTGGCCGGTGTTTATTTTGTAGGTCTTTATTGATATCCATCTTCCGAAGCATGATTCTCTGCTTGCATAGCGGATGTTGATGAATTTGATACCACACGTCCTTGATGATTAGTAACGCTCACACAGTGCAAGGACGGCTTCCTGTTTATTTGACCATTCTACTCAAATAACTTCATGATACGATACACAAAGTTTCGTGTGATTTTTAGTGCCCGCAACATCCGAAAGATGTTGCTTTTTTCGTATCCGCATTTTTTGCAGGCCAATTGGGACAAGATTTTCGAGCGAGCCCCATTCGATGATAGTAAAATGCTGCACTCAAGAACTTTTTGCACGGAAACTTTTCATAAGTGTCACTTGTTAAGTAGCCGTAAATTTGAAGTAAACGCGTTCATTGGTTTTTAAGAATGAATGTGTTCATTTCGTGTATCAAGACATTTGCTCATACTAGTTTCAAGGTTTGTCTGGACTTTGTGAGTCTCTTTACCTTGATTATCTTCAGCATGCAATTTAACTTTATTTCGGATCTTAAACGTTTCTATCAATTGGTTAATACCATAAGGAGATCAGACGTTCTACATCTCAACTTTTTACATTGAATTTTCTGCAGACCTGAAACTATTGGAAATTTCTTTGCCTGTCATTTTAACAAATGCTTTTCAAAACAAACCCCTGTACCTGATCCTTGATACTTTAGCTATATGAGAAACTGTTCACAGACGTTATTCATCCCGTTGAACATCAGAAACCGAGGCCCTGGTGCCCATTTACCAGTGTATTCCACATATATCGCCATTATCTTTCGCATAATGCTCTTACATTGTGAAGTTATTATGTGTGTTTCAGTTTGATTTTCCTTTTCTTGTTTTTCATTTTGCAATCTTATCAAAATAAACCATCAAAATCGTGAGACTGCAGATAACGCGCTTGTATTGTTTTGATTGTTGAATTGTTTTTAATTTATGACGCCCCTAGCAAGCACAAGGAATGTAGGCTTCTAGCTCGATAAGCTTTTTCGATAGCGACGCGCTTAATTCAGGAGTTTTTAATAACAACATTCTTTTAATGTTTGTGGAAGATATACCAACACGTATGGGCAAAACCTACACCTGCTTAAGTATTTGTGGTCAGATATGTGTACTATCCCCAAGGGACATTCATATGCTGCAGGGATGTACACTGTTCTTTTTGTGATTATTGTAAAGAATTAAATATAATTAACTAAGACGTAGTGCACATTATTCACTATAAAATGCCCTCTTAGGTCTCGCCCAAACGTCTAGTCTTGATGTAATTAGGTTTCTCTGAGATGATTCATATTAGTCTTTTTATTTTCTTTAAATTCCACGAAGGCGATGGCGATGGCGTGATAGTTAGCTCATTGGACTATCACGCAGTGAGTCTGTGCTCGATTCCTGGCTGGGTCACCAACAATTTTTCAAATAGTAATCACCCTTTCGTCAGGCAATGTCAAACTCCCGAAAGTAAAATTGCCTACGAAAAAGCTTCTAAGGAGTACCGTTCGGATTCGACGACAAACCGTAGGCCCCGCTCAGATGTGACAAAAATAAAAACATGAGCAACACAAATGAGTGCCAAGAAGCTAGGCCATGGCCCATACCGGGCTGCCAGCGCCACAGTGTTTTTTTTTTTTTTTTTTTTTAAATTCAGAAGAAGTCGAATAGCAACGGAGGCTGGGATTAGGGATCTGGACTTTTCTTTTCGCACAGTAACAACTTCAATACGAAATGCAAGAATCTAAACATACGTCTTTGAGAACGTATAGCTGCCTCGACTGTATGCCGAGACGTACTTAAGAATTATATTTTTTCGTTGGCACAGAATGATGTTCTGCAATTCACCTTGATTGCTAGACACTTTGTTGCATCTCTCTAGGTTCCGTCGACTGGGTGTCAGTTCCAGTTCAGTACGAAGGAGGTCCTTTTGGATTGGTTCCTCTCCATATCCAGCTTAGATGGTAGATTTTTGCAGAATGGTGTTAGAGATACCGGTCGTTGTTATGTGGGTGCAAATTATAGCGAAAGTGGACGTGGAATCTTCGATGATGGATAACAAATTTTATATCAGTGGATGGATCGGCGATGTCGTTTTCTGTTGTACTTTTGGAGACACTTCAATTACTGTGATGGTGATCGACTTCATGTTGCATCATCGAGGTTTAAATAAGTTTTTCTTAATGTTCCAATCGATCTGTAATGCTGTACACTAATATAATTGCTCTCTACTTCCAAAAATCTGCAGCAAACTTAAATACAAACTGTTTCAAAGTAAACAGCACTCTATAAAAATAAGAACAACAAACAGCTTTCTTGGCAAAGCCTATTTATTTCATTCAAAATAGTCCCCTTCCAACTCAATACTGGTTAAAATAAAATCGACATCTCGCCGGCGGAGATTTCCTTCAAGACGTGCGTCGGTGTAAGCCTTCAAAGCAATAAAACGCTGTCCTTCCATCGGCAAATGGATTTTTCCGAAAGGTTAAAGCCAGATGGTGCCACATCAGCCCAATACGGGGAGTGGTTGACAGTTAAAATTTGATTTTTAGCCAAAGAATCGGTCACAAGTTTAGATCGATGAGATGGCGCATTATTGTGCATGAAACACCAACTTCGTTCTACGCAATACTCTGTCGAATACCAAAGTAGAATTGTGCGTAAAGTGTTTGGCATATTGTAACGAATCCTTTGTGGACAATGCCCCTGGAATCGTAGAAATAAAACAACATTGTCTTTACTTTTGACTTCTTTTCTCATTTATACAAGATTTTTTGGGGTTTTTGACTCGTCTGGCGCTTTCGACTCACCACTTCAGCGCTTGGCTTCTGAATTATATTGAAGCCACAGCCACAATTCGTAAAGGAAGCCGTTGTTATTTTTGGACTCCTTGACGTCGCCACTTTGGAACGTACCTTGTAAATTGCTGGAGAAATATTCTGGACCTTATCAAAGAGATTATTCGTCGGCAATCAAGATTCTTTGTTCGTAATTACAAGAACAAAAATGAGTGGGCAATGATATCGTAGCTAGCAATGAAAAAGATTTTAACACTGCCAACTTGAAATGGGGCAATGGTGTACGAATATATATACTTAAAGGCATCTGCACGAACAATATCCTTAGGAATGGTACAGCAATACAATATGTGTTACAATTCATAATTGTTGCTGCTATATACACAATCGCAATGCAGGCGAGACTGATTGGACATTCTTGGTTACATTTTGGCATATTTCTTGTGTAACCCGAGAGGTAGAGCCCGGATTGTTTTGATATGCTTCTGCAGTTCGTTTTTTTGTTAACGTAGCCATCAATTTGAAAACGTGGTGTTGAATGTTCCACAGTGTGTAGGTGCTATTTTTGCTTATTGTAAAAAGGTATCTATAACTGGCTAGCTTATAACAGCTTATTGAAATTGTTTTCTTTTATTTATTTCAGCTTCGTCTTAATTCGATCAAGAAACTATCAACGATTGCCCTGGCCCTTGGTGAAGAACGCACCCGTTCTGAATTGATTCCATTTTTAACTGAAACCATTTACGATGAAGACGAGGTTCTGTTGGCCCTCGCTGACCAGTTGGGCAGTTTTACAAGTAAATCTATAGTTTACTAGTTTTCATAGTAGTCTAAAGTGTTTTACTGGAAATGATTTTTGTTTTGTTTAAGGTTTGGTGGGTGGTCCGGAATATGCAATGTATTTAATTCCGCCGCTTGAAAGTCTGGCCACTGTGGAAGAGACTGTGGTACGTGACAAAGCTATTGAGTCACTACGCACAGTTGCTGCTGAACATAGTGCTGCTGATTTAGAAATTCATGTTGTACCAACTCTACAACGGCTGGTGTCTGGTGATTGGTTCACTTCACGTACATCTGCATGTGGACTTTTCTCTGTCTGTTACCCAAGGGTATCGGCACCAGTTAAGAATGAATTACGCAGTAATTTCCGTAAATTGTGCCAGGATGAGACACCAATGGTACGTCGTGCAGCCGCCAATAAACTAGGCGAATTTGCTAAAGTTGTCGAAATTGAATTTTTGAAACAAGACCTTATTCAGAATTTTGTACAATTGGCTCAGGATGATCAGGTAAGTGAGGGCGGTTGAAATTCTGTCAACTTTTCATAATTTCTGTTTTTATTTTTTATTTTTTTAGGATTCCGTGCGTCTCTTGGCCGTTGAAGCATGCGTGAGCATTGCCCAGTTGTTGCCCCAAGAGGATGTAGAACATGTGAGTTGAACAGGGGTTCTAAAGTTATAATTTTGTTTTTATGATTTTTGTTCTTAAAATTTCAGTTGGTTTTGCCAACATTACGTCAATGTGCAAGTGATTCGTCATGGCGTGTACGCTACATGGTTGCTGAGAAATTTGTTGATTTGCAAAAAGCTGTCGGACCGGAAATTACTCGTGTTGATTTGGTTCCAGCTTTCCAAGTGAGAGTTCTCATTACTCGAAAGACTTTTTGAAGTTTTAACGTTTTCTTATTTTTCATACAACAGTGCTTATTGAAAGATGCTGAAGCTGAAGTTCGTGCCGCAGTAGCTACTAAAGTCAAAGATTTTTGCGAAAATTTGGATAAAACACATCAAGTTCAAATTATTATGTCATCACTCTTACCATACATAAAAGAATTGGTCTCTGATCCAAATCCACATGTTAAATCAGCTTTAGCTTCTGTCATCATGGGACTTAGTCCAATGTTGGGCCTTTATAATACAGTTGAGCAGTTGCTGCCATTATTCCTCGTCCAATTGAAGGATGAATGCCCAGAAGTGCGTTTAAATATTATTTCTAATTTGGACTGTGTCAATGATGTCATTGGTATTCAGCAATTATCACAGGTAAGGTATATTCTTTCTTCAGCAGTTCTCCCATTTAAAGCCTTTAAATATTTGACCAGTCGGTCATTCAAATTTAAGTCTACGCCGAGAGGGAAAATGAAATTGCAGTTGCGAAATTCTGGTAGCGAATCTTCTAAAAGCTATTGAAGATACTAAATTTCATTGAGGGTGCCAAAAATGCCAAAAAAAATAATTCAATCCCGTCGCTGAGTCGTAACAAATCCGCCAATATCCTTAACTTCTTTAAAATCATGGAGCTATTTGTATTGACGTTCTGTCAATGACATCGTCGTAGCAAGTAGTTGCACAGATATTTATAAAATTGTGCTTTTGCGTTGGATTGCAGGTTTCTCATAATTTTTCTATGTATGATGTTAATCGCTGTTTGCCTAGGGTTTGGTGAGTTTTCTCCCGCCTTCACAGAGTAGCGAACATCTGCCTTTCGCAGAAGGCAAATAACCATAGTTCCCCTCTCACTGTGCAGAAAGCGACAAGATAACAGCCAGAACGACATTATGTGGCATACGGATTGCTATAGAATGAAATCGAGAGTGGGAGCTCGTATACACCGACCAAATACAAACATAGCAATAGCAATGTGCCAACAATATCTACAACTCCGGTATCAAAGGCGCAATCATCCAAATATTCACGGATTTTCAAGTAGCTATAAATGCCCTAAACTCGCATATCCTTGACTTCAATTCAGTTATTTACTGCTTCAAAACCCTTCAAAAACTTAGCTCATGGAACAAGATCAAACAATGGTTGGTTCCTGGTCATGAGGGTATTGATGGTAATCAAAAGGCTGACGAACTGACCAGAAAGGGCTCAGAAACACTTTTTAATGGACGTGAACCCTTCTGCTGCACTCCTTAATTAGCAGTAAGTGTAGTTAATAGATGGGAACACCCGAGATGCATCTCATATTGGGAGGATCGTCCAAGTCTAAGACAAGCCAAACCAGCTATCCTGCCGTTCAACAAAAATGCCAATAAACTTCTAAATCTAATTCGGTACGGTATCAGAAACCTAGTAGAGTAGGTTACCCCACAGGACATCACAGTTTAAGATATCACAAGGTAAAGTACCTTGGAATAACTATCGATTCCAAACTCTCTTTCTGGTATCATATTAAATCCGCTTCCGAGCGAGCTGCTATGGGCATCGTTCTGTATGGATGCGAAATATGGGCAGATACACTCAAACAGAAGAACACTACACAGAAAACAGATGGCAGCAGTACAGAGACGCGGAGCCCTACGTATCGCAAGTTCTTACTGCACTATAACAGAACCAGCCGCTCTTGTCGTTGCAGGAGTGACATCCAATAACCTCTTAGCCACAGAGAGAAAGCTGGTGTATGAGAAGAGGCAGCAAGTAGGAGTGGAAGCGGCAACCACAGAAGCAAAAGAGCTCACCAAACATATATGGCAACTAAGATGGAACTCTGAAAAAAGAGGTAGATGGACCGCCAGGCTAATCAGAAACATTGCTAAATGGACAGAGCGAAAACACGGCGAGATAAATTATTAAACCACGCAGTTCCTAACCGGACATGGATACTTTAATGCATACCTTACACAGGATGCGAAAAGTAGACAATGCGACAGCCTGTACGGCGACTCACTAGTAGACCACGCTTTTCACACCTTCTTTACGTGCAGCAGATGGACAGCGGAAATACAGCAGCAGGAATCGGAGATAGGCTATATCCCCCCCGAAAATATTATATCGAAGATGATCTCAAGTGAATATAGCTGGAACCGAGTATCATTCTTTATCGAAACCTTGCTGAAAACCAACAAGAGAGAAGTAAGCCAGAGCACACCCTCATAGAAGAACACGAAAACTCATGAGCTGAGTTTTTTATATCGGCAAAAGATATATCCTTAAGGACTACAAACAGGATAAAAACATGTATCAGAACCCCTAAGCTCAAACGAGGAAGGGGGATGTACGACAGACGGCGCAGTATAGAACAAGGAAAGCTATCACCCTGAAGTAATGCAAAAGCGGTTCCGGGATGAATAGGCTGCTTCATAAGGGCCACTTGATGGACAGTGCGCTGTCCCAACCTCCAGAAAATGGGATTAATCGACTGACTCTCCGGTGTCCCGACTTTGTCTTGAAGAAGACGAAACAGCTGAACACATTTTATGTGATTGTTTAGCCCTCAAAGGAAATACTCATAGACGGAATATTTTCTTCAGGATAGAACTCAACGCCAATGAATTCATCTGCTAGTAGAGTTAGTAACTTCATTCGGAAGGTAGAACACTGTGAGTGGGATTCTGAACCATAGTGTATGTATCGTTGCTGACGCATAATGCTTACGTTAAATTGGGCCCATCTTTTGGGTTTGACATTTCTCAAATAGTGCAACATACTTTTTGCGTCGGTTGTGCTGTCTTTCAAAACGAAAGGCATTTTCCTTATTCAAAAGCAGGAGATATTGCAGAAACCGATTTTAAAATTTGTACTTGCATTCGGTGGCACAAATTATGTGCGAGTGTATAAATATATAAGTTCGCCGTATGTGAAATGAATGGATGTCGACATACAAATCAATGTGCTATATGTTTGTTTTTATTTTTTTTTATTTACAGTCCCTCCTTCCAGCGATTGTAGAGTTAGCTGAAGATTCAAAATGGCGAGTACGTTTGGCAATCATCGAGTATATGCCAGCATTAGCTGGACAATTAGGACAAGAATTCTTCGATCAGAAATTGCGTAATCTTTGCATGGGTTGGTTAAATGATCATGTCTATGCCATCCGCGAAGCAGCTACCCTAAATATGAAGAAACTCGTCGAACAATTTGGAGCACAGTGGGCCGAACAAGCCATTATCCCAATGATTTTGGTCATGTCACGAAACAAGAACTATTTACACAGTAAGCTTACACAAATTTAATTCGTTTTAATTTCAATTGAAACCAATTCTCTTATTTAATTCTTTTCAGGAATGACTTGTCTGTTCTGTCTTAATGTTCTCGCTGAAGTATGTGGAACTGAAATTACAACTAAACTCTTGCTACCCACAGTACTCATTTTGGCGACAGATCCAGTAGCCAACGTACGATTTAACGTTGCTAAAACCCTACAGAAAATCTCTCCATTTTTAGAGTCAAGTGTCATCGATTCGCAAGTAAAACCTGCATTGGACAAATTGAATGCAGACTCTGATGTGGATGTTAAGCATTTTGCTTCGGAAGCTATCGCTGGCATAGCAGCAGGTATTATTAATTTTTCGCATATGTACATATGTGTGCCTTTTCTCCATCTCTATCTATAAAATGTTGCTGGTTTTTTTCTCCCCTCCCCCCACCCCCTCTTCTTTTAATTAATTTGAATTAATTTTATTTTTATCCTATTATAATTTCAAACAATGCTTAAACACATAAAGTTCTGGAGCTTGACGTATTTAGGGATGACCAATTTCGTACAACAACTCCCCGCCTTAATGCCACACCAATGGAGGAAGAAACAGAAGCTTCACCAAAAGATGTTGAAGTGGAACTATTTGCATTCTCATGTTAGTTTGTTTGTTTGGTTTTTCAAAGGTCCTCGGTTGTGAATTGTTGACTGGTTGGTTGGTGTGTTTTTATTTTATTCGTTTCTATATGTACATTTGATGTTGTTTGTGGAAGAAAAGTTGCATCATCATCATTTAATTGTATCGCTAAACTGAGACAACATTTCTACACAAAGTGGGAAGAAATTGTACGTTTATTGAAATGTATGTATGTATGATTTGTAATTTCATTCAAAGTCTAATTCAGTGCTCAAATTGAAGTTGAAAACGTCGTCTAATGAGTATGTAAGATGGAGGCAGCTGGAAATATCATTGCTAAATTTTTACTTGAGAAGAAATTGGGAATTTTGAAGCATTGTAGCTAAACCGAAGAGTTAGAGTAAAGTTTGCCAGCAAATTTTAGTATTTTTGAAATGAAATTCGAAAAATGAGGATACTTTTCAACACAGCGTTTTGTTTTTTTTCATAAACAAATACAAACCGACACCTGTTCACTAATATTAGATTTTTAATAAACAACATTTTGGAATGAAGCATTTTTATATCCCCTTCCTGAGCAGGTGCTAATTCAACATTCTACCCTACTGATAATGCACTGGTGACGAGCTCGTTATACTGTGTTTGAAAACTACGTGTGTTTTTGAAATAAGCAGCCGCCTGACTTAGGGAAATGAATTTATTCATTTTCATGACCATAAATATTATGCCTCCATTCTCAATTATCGCTTCACATTTTTACCAACAATTAAGAGCTTATTTTACTGCACAGGCGTGCGGTATTTGTTTATAAATTCTTCGTAGAATCACTTCAGGTTATTTATTTGATCCTCTGCTTTATAAGTCTCTGGTCATTCTAAACTGAATTAGCATCTGTAGACTGAGATGATCAATCTTACGCATTGAAGCCTTGACGGATACGCATACGACGTTTTGGACCATTGTAGTAGCAGGAGCGAAACCCAGTATCCACATCCAAAAAGCATTTCAGCGGATGCCAACAATATTTTTTGTACAAATGAATCAATCTTTGAATATTTTCAGTTAAGGTCAGAAACTTTGCGGATAAACCATACTGAAAAAGCCATAAAAATGCACTTTTGTCGACTGTTTCACTGTTTGTTGGATGACAATCACTCGCAGTCGACACACGCCTCGTCAGTGAAAATAATGTTGGCCCAGTCCATATCTTTGTATTAATGGGAACACTGAGGTCTTACTAAATAGCTTGGTTGCAACGACTGTCATTCAAATATTTTTCTCCCATAGATTGCGATTGTTTTATAGCAATGGCCTTGCATTTCTGAGGCGTAGACTTGTTTTTCCCCGTCCAAACAAATCGTCAACGTTAAACTGTTTCAAGCTGGTACCTTAGTGGAACTGTATGGAATGATTTTGGTGCAGGTAAATGAGGAACGAGCTTTTTTACGAATTACATGTTGCATTAAGAGAGTTAAGGAAGCCCAAAATTCTTTTCCCACACGCGCTGCTATTTTGTATTTGAGTGATGCATTTCACCACTTAAAACGCATCTGTCATCGTTGTCAGTTCACCTTTGTACTTATTTTACATACTGCAACGTTGCGATATGTATGTTTAAGGTGGACGTAAAATTAGTGTAAACTGTGAGTTTAAGTCAGAAACTAACTCGATGTGCAATATGTTTATCGCAATTTTACCAACTTTTTATGACTAAATTCCTGGTTACTCAGATGTCTCTACAGTCCATGGTTAATTCGGGCCTTAATCAACAAACCTGCTGCCTTTCTTCCTCTTGCGTGTACCACCTTATATGTGACCGTCCCCTGCTTGGCCATTCCTAGGGGTTAGAATCGAAGATTTTTTGGCCGGAGCTGTGGTGGCCATTCGTTCAACATTTCGCTATTAGCTATGCATCCCCTATAGTTCGTGGTTGTTTCTGCTTACGGCAGGGTCGCACCCAATGTTTAAGCCTTAGAGCAGGACTGAAACTAAACTGACTGAACTCAAGTTTTTTTTTTAGATATAAGGGCAATGTTCAGTGTTCATTCAAATCAGGGGAATGAACTCTGTGCACTGCTTCGACAAACTCCTACTAAAATTTCGAATTATCTTGTAAAGTTCCGTCGCAGTCTTACTGTTAGTTGTAAAACATAAAAATATATTGGAATTCTGTCGACAGTTTTTCCCAATACTTTAAAATGTTGTGTAAATCGTCGCGTTTCCGTAGATAGTCAGCCCGTCTTGACTTACAAATTTTGGCGTGAAAATATTATTTCCCAATACAGGCCTTACTTCAATTCTGGATCGGCGCTGGGCGTGCTGCCAATTTTTAAATCGTTAAAACCCTTCATAACACGCAGTACCCGATTTTTGTCATTCATATTAACTAGTAAACGACACAATTCAATATCCAAGATAATGGGTGTTTACAATAACAACGAATTAAAAGAATAAACAGGAAACAAAAGCAAGAAAAGCATTTGTCTGCACATCATGCCGGTTGTAGCTTAACTCCCTTGTTCACGCGTTGCTAGATTCGCCTCCTATCACTGTACAATTTGTCGCATTTTCACCAGTGCTGCCAACTACATACTTATATGGATTTTTGCACCATCAAAATCATCGGCTCTATTCGACTCTAAATCTAGATTTTGTACTAAAAGCTTAGAGGTTTGGTTTTGAATGCCATTTACCTATATCTTTGTACCACCTCTGTTTTCCTCGGAGCAGCCGTGCACAGTGCTATGTGAAATGATGCAGAATTCCCAGTGTAGTCCAAATAATTTTTGTAAGACGACATTGTCTGTTGGATATTTGTGCGTCCTTTCGACAGTGCAGCGCAAATAATTTTGCTAATTATTGTCAGGAAAAGAAGCGGCCATAGGTCTGTGATTTGTATTTGTAAGCGTCACGCAGCTTATCGTTATCTAGTGCCCGACGTTTGCACTCTGTATGTACGAGTATATAGCTGTTAATAAAACAGAGAATAAGACTCTCAGGAATGCTTTTCCTTTGCAAGGCTTCTCAATATTCTCAGCACTTTATTATGATGCTAATATCGATGCAAAAAGATTTTAGGCAACAACTTGTTGTTCGGGATCTGATCAGGAGTTCTTTGGCTTTGATTGCATACGCCATAAAATACAAGTACTAGAATACACGCCGATTTCTAGTCTATCAGTACATTAGATTGCACAGCTTTTGGCAGGAGATGATCCTTTCATGTATGATTTCAATGATGTATGACGCATATTTGTAATTCCTCTTGGACGATTTAAGATTTTCCCTTCAGTAGGCCCTGTGTTTCTCAATTTTAAGTAAGAGTAGTCCGGCTTTCTATTTATTTTGTTTTTAGTCTATTTTGGTTTTTTTGCGGTCGTCTTCTGGGGTCATTTCAAAGGAATTAGAGTTTCTGAATAGGTGACTTTTTTCGAATATTATTTAGAGGAGGTGGCAGTATTAAGTATCTTTTTGGAGTTCATTGACTTCTTCACTAGAGGAGCTTTGTTCTAATAGTTGTCAACACTATTATTCTCATGTCGCTACCATTTTGATAGGCAATAGCAAATGTTGGAAAGTGAAAGGCCCCTTTCACTGTTGAAATATTGACAAGACAAGAACGGTGACGAGATTTGACCTTGCTTCACACCAGACCGTTTCGCTAGGAATGTATTTATTGAATTAATTTGTTCACAAGCTTGGTCATTTCATTTTAAGTATGCTGTTGTCACAACTAAATGACAATCTCAAATTTATCTGTTGAAGTTTATGAGGTACAGGCATATTTACTATTTCAACTCTACATAATCCCCACAAAACCGACACAACTCAGCCGAAGATCATTTTCATTTGTACATTTATTTGTATCCATATCTATTGCTCGATTTAAAAAAAAAAACAACAACTATCTTTCCCTATTTATTTGTGTACTCTCCTTTATAGTCCATCCACCAGTATTTTAATTATTAAAAAACTTACACAAATCGTTAACTATTTTCACTTTTGTGTTTTTTTCTATTTTCAGCGTAATTTACTTTATTGTTTCTTTAAATTTTTAATTTTAATTTTCTTTTATAATATGCCCAAGCGAAAACAATTGAATTTTTTTTTGAAGAAGAAGGAAATTAAAATCATTCGACAACCACAGCGTCGTCATTACTGCGGTGTTGCCACAGATAAGATTATTAATATTTTTATTAAAAATAAAATTAAGATCTAAATCTTCAAAAAAAAAGGAAAAATAAATAAATAAACAGAATTATAATAATACAAAATAAAAAAAATAAATAAATAGAATGAGATTGCATTATTATATACATAGACATTTTTTTGGTTAGTATAACAAAATATGAACAGTGACAAAAGAAATAAAAACAAAAAACAACAACACAAAATCATTAATAAATTATAAAAATACATATATATATAAAACAATTAGCTAAATTGTGTTTTATTTCAAGGAAGTTAGTAATTTTTCAGAAAGTGCAAATTTGTTCAGATAATAGTAGGGACCGAACCCAATTGACCTGTTTTTTGAAAAAGACTGATGAAACAGGTATTTATAGCCCAATTTAATTAGTGCAAAGTGCTTATTTTTCTCAACAATCTATTTTTTTGCCTAAAGTAAATGGGTTCATTCGACCCAATTTTTTTTTGGGCTAATGAAACCTGATACATAAAATATAATGTTCATTTTTGCAGAACAAATGGGTTAGTTTTTCGGATGTAAAATATTGGGTCCAATCAACACAACTTTTTTTTGATAAACAAAAATTAATAGAAAATGCCCTTTAGTTTTTAAGCCCCGAGTTTATTCTATTAGAATACCATCATATGTAATAAAGGGTCAGTTTTTTTTTCGGGAAAATTTCGATCTCGAAAACAAGTATTTCTGAGCTACTAGCTACTAGCTGCGTGAAAAACGAGAAATAGCATTATTGGAAACAGAACATGTTTTTGCTGCATTATTTCTTCATCCGCAACTGAGACGTCTTTTAACACCGGAACAAAAGCAAAGAGCTAAAAGTCATTTAAAGCAAATCGTTCATCGATTTCATCAAAACGAACGTGTACGTTGTAGTAAATATTTTTCTTAAAGAACACCTATTATTTTTTTTAATTTCTAGACCTCCGGAAACAACCAACAAGGATCTAACAATAACATCGAATTTTTATTTGATGAAACTCAAACCACACAGCAAAGTGACCACACTTTACTGAAGGAATCTATTCGAAGTTTGGAAATCGATTCATTGGATGACGAGGATTCCTCACCAGTTTCATCCTGCATTGCCAAGGCATACGCTGAGCTTGATAGCTACCATGCAAGGCGAGTCGACGTTAATGTCGTTTAAGCTGTGCCCGTTACGCAAGTTAGTGTTGAAAGGGCATTTTTCATATGTTGTTTGTCAGATTGAATTCTTTGAATAATGACTGTTGAAAGTATCATACTAACAATATATGTATGCATATACAAAAAATTATCTACAAAATTTGTTTGCCTTACGACATTTGTACCTCCTTTCCTTGTTCCTTCTGGCGATGGCGATGGCGTGATAGTTAGCTCATTGGACTATCACGCAGTGAGTCTGGGTTCGATTCCAGGCTGGGTCACCAACAATTTTTCAAATCGCCATCACCCTTTCGGCGGGCAAAGGCAAACTCCCGAAAGTAAAATTGCCTACGAAAGAGCTTCTAAGGAGTGCCGTTCGGACTCGGCGATAAACCGTAGGCCCCGCTCAGATGTGACCAAAATGATAACATGAGCAACACAAATGAGTGTCAAGAAGCTAGGCCATGGCCCATACAGGGCTGCCAGCGCCACAGTGTTTTTTTTTTTCCTTGTTCCTTTTACACAAAGAATCATTTGCCTGGTACTGAAGTGTAAAATACCATTTGATACAACCTAAAATATGTATATATGATGTACATAAACCGTTTCTTCAATAGCTTAGCAGATGAAAATTTGTATATCATCGTTCATCAAGTATGTGTGTACATAGATACCTATAATACATGTACATGTACATTCGTATATCATCGTTTTTACTTTTTATCTTTATAGTTTCAAATAGTTTGCATTGCTTTAAATATGATGTATATATAATAAGAGCCCTAAAATTTCACCCAAAAAAATTTAAAAGCCTCTTTTACCCATTTTCGATGGCCCAAAATAATATTGGATCAAATGAACTTTTTTGTTTCGGCTAGAAAAATAAATGTTTAACTCAACCGGTTTCCATCTGCTCAATAAATATAAAAGGTTGAAATAACTGGTTCATTTGGCCAACGACTGAGAAGGCCGGGTCATGTAGGGCGGATGGACATCATCACGCTTCGGTGCGAAAAGCCTTCGACTCCGCCCCCGAGGACAGGGCAGTAGATGAAGACCCAGACTCAAGTGGCGCACGCAAGGGGAAGAGGATCAAGTCGACTTAGATAGCGAAACTGGAGGCAGCTAGCAAAGATCGATTTGGCTGGAGACGCTTATTGATTGAGGTTTAGGTCACCCCGGATTGTAGCGCTACCTAAAGTAAGTAAATAATAGGTAGGAGACTTGAGATGCCAGTCAATAGTATGATAACGATGTCGAAAACTTCAAAAAGATCTTCTTACAGTTTATCTCTGTCAACATTGATTCGGAAGTGTTCACCTCTGCAAATGTTGGGAAAGATCACGAGAGTACGGTGCATGGCGAAGAATTTCAAATCCCAGCTGTTGCAGTTGTTGGATCGCTACGGGTGAGGTACGGGTCTTGGTATTGTCAAGTAATAAGATTGGATTATGCTAATTGATCAGCACATGCTGTTTTTTTTAACGAATTTTTCATGCGCTTTGTCAATATTCTTAATACTTGACGAAGGTCATCGTTTCTCCTGGTTGAAGAAAAGAAAAATTGGAATGTGTTTTGGGTTTTCGTTTGCATCCAACCAGTGCCCATGTCTTTCAAGGTTGTCAAACAGAATTGAAAATTTCATTGCTTCAATGCAAAATCGGTTCACATTGGTGACTTAAGCTGAGCAATGTGCATATTTCTAGAATAAGTAGTCTTTTTTTTGAATCGTTCAGTTCATGGGGTATTGCATCGTTAATGTTTCTCGCTGTTAGAGACGAATTTTGTTCTAGTTTAAATCCATAAAGGAAAGGATTGCAAATTTAATCTATCGCTAAGTTCTTAAGAAAAATATATTTTACTTGCAAGGAACTCTTAGAAGTCTCAGGTGTCGAACACACACCTAGCACATTAACTTATTAGAAAGGAAAACTCTGCACCTCTCGACATAAATTTTCCCTCGAGGGCTTTTATTTGAAGCGAAAATCTGAGTTTGTGTTGTTTAACTAATGTACCTATTTGTCAATGTTTATTGAAAAATGTAAGCACTGTATACGATGGTGGGCCAGAAGTATCCGACCTGACAGAGAAGACGATAAAAAAATGGGAAACATTTTATTTTTATTTTTCAACGTAGTCTCCTTTTAGCTCGATATCCTTTTCTCACCGATGTCAAGGTCTTCAAAGTAGACTTTTTTAACATAATTATTTAAAATGGTCCCACGCGAATGGCCTTACCAGCTGACTGAATCGTCTTCTCCTTTTTTGGGCCGGTTCTCCCCTTTTAGTCCACTGTTTTAACTGTTCCAGTATCTCAGGTGGTCAACCATGGTTATAAATCGATGCAAAAAACTTGGCCTTATTCCTGCGAAACATTGTCAAATACTCGACTGAAACATTTTCCCAACACGCTGTTTGTGCTCCAATGTCAGCTAACGCGGTACCCATTTTGCGCTCAGTTTTGTCATGTACAAAAATAAGCGATGCACAGCACTTTTTAAAATATCTACTATGTATGCAATCTAGCGCACTTTCAGTTGATTGTCATCGAATACGATTTGGGTGATTTTTTAAAAACATTTTCTGAACTAATGACCTCACTTGGGCAACCCCTGCGGTGTTTGTCTTGGCAGCTCGTTCGACCTCGCTTAAACTCAGCTACGCAATATTTTGTTGTTATAAACGAAAGATCAGAATCTCTCAGAGTAGAATCCAGCTCGGCTTTGATGTCGGTTGTACTGAGACATTTCAGGTGAAAGTATTAAATATCAAATTCACTGAGCACGTTAACGTATTGATGGCTGGTAAATAAGTAATATTGAACGATTGTTTTTTTCGATCGAAAAAATTATTTTTTGTGAAGTAGAGTCGGGAACTTTTGGGACTATCCTCGTATATGGAAAAATGGGAATTTCGGTTGCTCTTCGTATGACAATTTCATACAACTTTGTTGTTCAATCGCAAGTCGGATCAGTTTTTGTGCCGTTGCATTATCGTGGATGAAACTTGAATCTGTCAAAACAAAGGGTTTCATCGAGTTGGTCGGTGCATAAAGAAAACGTTGCCTAGTAAAGTCATCGATGAGTTTCAAAAGGCAAAAACAATCAAAGGAAAATATTTTGCCAACTCATTGGTATTGGAAAATGACAACAATTCGCTCTTCAGCCAAGACAATGCACAGATTCATGCTAGGTAGTGCTCTTTTTTTTGACATGAGCAGTCTCGTTAATTTACCAATTGGACGTTGGAAATGCATAAAATTAAGCGAGGATTTAGTCGAAGAATCTTTTCAATCTTTAAGCCGTAATATGACATCACACAAAATTGTCAAAACCAATTCAATTTTCCTAAATGGTAGTCAAAATTCGCGGCTCGCATCATGTGATTACGCAACGTGCGACCTTTTTTTGGCCATGTTTATTCTGGTACTCCCAACTCAATTGAAGTACATATTTCAAGGCAATATAATTGCTGTTGTCAATTAAATAAAAAAGCAAAGTTAGAAATGTGACAATTTTATGAAAAAGCATCGGCATAAGCGGATAAGGCTTAAAGGGTGAATGCAGATAAACGCTATAACTAGAAGAGTCTCCGATATCGGAAGAACAAAGTCAGTCTGGGAAGAGACTCGTCCGAGAATTCACGTGGGAAGCCATGATGTCGTGGCTTGTTCATAAACAGGAAGCCCTTTAAACCTATGGAACTCAATCAAAATCGTTTGCATTATTCAAAAACGACAGTGTGGTGTGCGATTTCTGCGCGAGGTATTATTGAGCCTTATTTGTTTACCTAGCGGGAGACAGTCTTTGTTGATGTATATTGCCGGATGATCAACGAGTTTTTGGTACCGCAACTACTGCCTTATCCCGGGTTTAACAACAGAACACAATTTCAGCACAAAAATGTCTGTAGATAACGAGTGAAACTCATTTTGTTGGGCTCAATTGGAGTTTGTCTGTTACGTTACCTAACAGGCTCATGGAAGGTAGTCTTTCTAGTTCACGCCACCAAAGACTAGTGAGAATTAGTAAATTTGGTACATGATCTTGGGTTGTAACAAACTTTTTCTTTGTGATCCTTTTCGTTACAAATTACTAGACAGTCGAAGTTATAGATTCGCTAATATCAGGAATGTACCTATATTAAGGGTTTTATCGGCATAATGATCTTACCAAGTATGCCAACTTTTCCGATCTTGTCGATTTAATGCAAAACAAAGACATTCCAGTTATGGAATTGACCAATTAAATCCGCTAAGGCACTTGAAACAATGACTGTAACTAAGTGAGTTGTGACAATTGATTTTCTTGAACTGCACCGAGATCTACAAAAGCAATTCAATAGTGACAAATTTTTATTCATAAAAATCAAAAAAATTCTTCCTTTTTTGACCAAGAAAACGTATCAGCTTTATTATTTTAAAATTTTATATATATGTTGGATTAGTATCCATCTACCCCCATGGCAAAAGGTGAAGCACTGTTGGTTTTCAAATAATAATTACCTCTTGCGCTGCAAAAATTGTAAGATTAAGAAAATTAATTTAAATAGTTTGTAAAAAGAGCTTACCCAATTGGGCAATTATATCCCATCTGAATGGCTTTGTCCCTTTTGTTTCCAACACCTTCGAAAAGAAATTGTACATAACTGGATGAAGGATATGACCAAAAGTATGGTCCGTTTACATGTGCAACACTTTCAGCATAAAATCTCCACGACCTTTGATGGCTACAAAGATCTAGAAATCAGTAATAAGTTAAAAATTAAAATATGAAATCTCTGGCTGATAACTCAATACGAGTACAGTGCTTTTCGGGAAGTTGTATTGAAAACTATAGTGCAACGCTTTCGAAAATGAAAGCAAGCTAAAAGAAATACTGAACAGCGTTTTTTTAATAGCCTATTTAAGATAGCGATGGCGATGGCGCGATAGTTAGCTCATTGGACTATCACGCAGAGAGTCTAGGTTCGATTCCTGGCTGGGTCACCAACAATTTTTCAAAACGCCATCACCCTTTCGGCGGGCAATTGCAAACTCCCGAAAGTAAAATTGCCTACGAAAAAGCTTCTAAGGAGTGCCGTTCGGACTCTGCGATAAGCAGTAGGCCCCGCTCAGATGTAACAAAAAATGAAAACATGAGCAACACAAATGAGTGTCAAGAAGCTAGGCCATGGCCTATACCGGGCTGCCAGCGCCACAGTGTTTTTTTTTTATTTAAGAAGAGACCAATAGATGGCCCACCTTTATCGACCTGGTGAGAAAAATGCTAATTTATTGTCTAAGATGGGTAGAATATATATAGCGGATGGATATAGACGCTTTAGCCCGGAAGGTCTTATGTTCTTACCCAGAAGAACGGGGAAGTAATGGAAAGCTTCGCCCAAGATAGCGCAAAAGTGGAAAAGGATTTTAGTCATCTTGGAGTGTGTAACTGCAAGCAGTTTGGCAAAAATCTTGCTTATTGTATATTTTCTGAGTTCTGGTCCATCCTTCATCCTTAATTAATGCAGTACCATCTATGTTAGCAAATAAGCTTTCATGACGCCGCTGTTATAAACTTTGTATCAAGACGAAGTGTCTTCATAGTAGGTTTAAAATTAGTTTGTCCCGCAGAGAGCGGTGATAATTCGACCTACTAAAGGCTTTTCCGCTCAAGTCGCTCTAGAGAAGTCCAATGCTAGCGGCAAAAAAACGAGAGTTGCTTGCGAGCTCGATGAGCAAATGACAGGAGAAAGACTAAGAGAAGTGTTCGATTGAAGCTATGCACTCTGTAAAACATAAAATCCGAAAGCAACAACGACTTGTTTGTCGACTTGAAGGTTACATAATATGATTTATAGAAAAAAGGTTTATATGGGTATAATCGTTGATTTGGCAGCCCTCGTCAGCCTGTGCAGAATGCTGCTCTAGAAGAATCGGTTATGAACCTACGTCAAATTTATGTAAGCAAGTGATTTCGATAAGACAATGTGCTGTCGTGCGTTTCCATAGAGAAAAGTGTTTTAGCGATATTCGGCGTTCGAATACAGCAATACACCTTTGATCAAAAAATAACCGGGGTTTTCCATTCAAACAAACCTGGCTTGAGATATTGTCAAAAGTTTTTTTTTAGGTTGGTACATCTGTCATCTGGTGGTCAAATATTTGTTTGAGTGCCATTTGTCGGTAGTTTTTGCGTGGTAGCTCTGTAAACAAGTCAGTGACTGTTGTGTTCTGCGAATTTGGAAATGTCAAATTTAGTTGAGCAAATACGAGTAGTTTGCCTGAAATTTTGGGTTTCTTACAAAATGTCATGTGCAGAAGTGTTGTCTAACAACACAAGCGTACGAGTGGTACAAAAAGTTTAAAGTGGGCTGTACTGTGGTTGATGATTTGCCGGTATGACTGACGTAGACATTAAGATGTTAAGAAAATTGTCCTCGCAGATCATCGTGTGAGCATCAGGGAGATAGCAGCCGATCTTGATGTCTCATTTGGATTGGTGAGGAGCGTTATGCACGATGTTTTGGGCAGGAGATGAGTTGAAGCGCGGCCTGTGTAGAGAGTGCTGAATTTGTTGCAGAAACAGCATCGCATTGGTGTCGCTAAACAAATGCTTTCATTGGGCCAAAATGTTATCATTGGCATCATTATTGGTGACGAGACATGGGTCTATGAATATGACATCGAAACGAACCAACAATCGTAGCGATGGCGCTCCTCAGACGCGCCATAACCCAAAAAACTACAACAGACTCGATCCAAAATCAAGGCATGGTTGACCCTTTTCTCTGATTGGCGTGGTGTGGTCAAGTACAAATTTCTTCCGCCAGGCCAAAAAGTTAATAAGGAGTATTACGTGAGCGTATAAAGCGTTTGGGGAAAATGTTCTTCGCAAAGGGCCAGAATTGTGGAAAAACAACTCGTGGTGACTACAAAATGTTTCACATATCTCATCTTGTACGCGAATATTTGATTAGAAACAACATTCATACCATTCTGCAAGCTTCTTATCAGCTGGCATGGCCCCTTGTGACTTTTTTCTACTACCGCGACTCAAGTTACAATCTCGCGGAAAGTATTTTGAGAGGATTGAGGCGATAAAAGAGAATTCGCAAAAGTAGCTGCAGGTGATTCTAAAATCGGCCTATGAAAAGTATTATGAAAATTGGAGAAAGCGTTGGAATACGTGTATTGCTAATAATTAATTGAACCGTTTTCGTTTTGTTGAAGAATTTCGGGTACTTTTTGATCATAAGGTATGTAGATCTCTTGTAAAAGATTTTGCGTCTGAAGTGTCAACGACAAGTTAATCGGATAAACACTGATACTTTGGCATGAAATATCTTTGAATTCAATTCGGGCAAGTAACTGGGAAAAGGACGATCTCCTGTTCGGTGGTGCGTTCTAATGGAAGGTGACTCTTACGAAATTGAATTTGAACAAGTGGATGCAATCAGGGCAAAATCACTCTTGATAGAACCATTTGTTGAGTTTCGCATTGACTTGACAACTACTAGTCATCATTGGCTTAAATTGTGTCCCTTTAAACTGCTTATATTTAGAGAGAAAAACTAGTTTTTACCTTCTGAACTAAATGGAATAAGAATTCCTGTTGGACAGCCTGGTTGACCCTGATATCCGCCATTCGGCCAAAAATCAACATGACCAATTGGTTTCGGTTGACCGAAGGTATTGATGTCCGTATGGATTGCCTGAACGTATTCCGCATCATTTCTATTCACCGATGGCAAAAGGACGACATTAAAGAATAAAGGAAAGGCTGCATCCAAAAGAATCATGCTGGAAGGATTTTACCAAACATTAGATCACAATTCTCCTGTTGAGATTTTCGATACTTACTAGTATATCTTTGTATTTCCGTTGGTCTTTTTCATAACTTCTCGTCCAGTCATTCCTGTTAGCTGAGCGCCGAGTGAATGTGCCACCATCGTAAAGCTTTCTCGTTTTACACCAGAACTAAAGAACTTCAGAATCACGTCAGCCAGTGCGGGAGCAAGCTTATTAGAGGACAAAGTTTCACATATGATCCTGATATTAGTTATAAGGATTAGGAGACTTACCACTTCAACATTACCTAAGGCAGATGCAAAATAATTTTCTCCAGCTGCCTTGGCCCAGTCGACAAGAATCAAATTAACGGTATTCCTTGTTAGGTAGGCATCTATAATGAGATGAATACTTTCATCTTTTTGGGTTTCACCATGCCCGTGTAGATACATGTGAGTTTCATTAAAAACAAATTTTGGATGCTCCAGGATCTTGGTGGCATCAGAGAGATTATACGAAATGCAATCTGCATAGGTCGGCCTATTTTAAGAGAAATTAAGTTTTTTCTAAAATTGTGGAGATTTCCAAACTCACCCAGGGCAGTAAACAATCTTTGTTGCATTAGGTGGAACAGCAGCTAACACAGAAGGACCAAAAATTACAGCAAAACCAAAAAAATATGGCAACACAGTTTTGAAAATATCAGAGAACATTTTGTGTCAAGTTCGGAGTGAGTACTGTTAGGTTAATGTCATAAAACCTTACATATAAGATGTGAATATGTATGTGCATATGCAGTAATGCACTTGTGATTAAGTTAAGTGGGCCATAGGACCCGCATCTATAGGTACTGACGGTAATATCTAATAGGAACATGACAAAAATGTGCATTTGCAAAACGAATCACAAATAATAGTAATGAAGTTTAGACACGAAGATCAGCTAAAGTTGCATGGCATAATCCATGCAACTGAATTGAGTTACAAGTTTCGCGAATGAAAACGATAAGATATTCAATAGATTTAGGTTAATTAACTTTGGAATATTCAAGATATTTAAGTGACAGGCAACACATTGGGTTCGAGATAAGCGTATCAATATGCGCATGTTTGGAATATATGAATTGGAACATATGGTCCTTACAACGGTGGCGTGTCCACTTGGTTATTTTAGCTTGGCAGGAGCAACGTGGCTTCGTTTTTTGAGAAAATCTGACGTTTGCAATTATCAAAATTTGTTAAATACTTACCTACTTCGTAAGTGTTAAAAAATGAAGCCGAAATGACGGGTAATTACCCTGAACTTCATCACATCTATTTGTTTATCATTTTTTAATATATTTTTAATTATACCCAACAGCTGATTATATTATACAAAATGAGATTATTGGTGAGAAAAAATAATTTGAATATTGGATTTTTACATCAGTAAAATCTTAAATAAAACGGTAAGTACTCGTATTAATGTCATGATTTGGCATATGGTTACGTCAGCAGGCTTAATCGCTTATTATACAAAAAAAAATACTTACTTTAGAATTTGAAAAATGGGCAAGAAGTCGGACCTTTCGCTGTAAAAAGTAAGTGAAATGCGTGGTCTCTTAAAGAGCTCCAGTCTGATTCAGAGCAAAATAGCCGAGCTGTTAATAACTTGAAGAAGAAATGGACTCACGAATGACACTGGATCCAAGAAGACAAGGTAAATGCTGTAGGCCCGGCAGGCCAACTCTACGGGCCGACCGTTAAATAAGGGATATAAGTTTCCAAAATAGAAAGCTGCCACTACATTTGTTAACCCAGCAAATATCGAAGGAATCAACACCAGTTTCGCAAAGAACGGTGCGGCGCAGATTGAAGGAAATGGGGTTGGTTGCAAGAAGGCCGGCCCGCAAGCCAAAGTTAACTCCACGCATGATCCAGAAGCGTTTTGAATGGGCCAAAAAATATAAAAATTTTACCGTACAGAACTGGAGAAAGGTAATATTACATATATGTATTCGGTAATTACTGATTTTCATAAAGAAAATGTATCCTTCGAACGCGAACAAAAACTTTTTTCATTCGTCGTTTTTCAGGTCATGATGGAAAAGTGCAATTTTGTGAAATGAAGACCAGGCGAGCAGAACAAACCGGAATGTATCATTTCAACGGTTGAAAATCCACCGTCAATAATGGTTTGGTCTGTGATATCTGGTAGAGGCACTGGACGACTTTACGTCGTAGAAAATACGATGAGGCATGATCAATACAAAAAAGTTCTGGAAACAAGATTGATATCCCAGCTGGCAGAATGGTTTTCTGGGGAAGAAAAGCCAATTTTTATGCATGACGGAGCTCGATGTCATAAAGCCAAAAGTATAACGACCTTTTTGGAGCAAAAGCAAATCGGGGATTGGGATTGGTTAGGTGATTCTCCCGACATGAACCCGATAGAGAGCGTCTGGGAGCTCCCATAGTGGGCCGTGGCTAAAAGTCCTGTTATTACTAAAAGGGAGCTCACCGAAAAAATTATATTTGAGTTGATCACAACACTCACCTTACAGGACACTATTCAGTCATGTATAGACAGTATGCTCCGAAGAATAAAGGCACTAATCGCAGCTAAAGGTGCATATATCAAATTTTGAAAAAAAATTATATTCTGCATTCAAAAAATTTATAAACATTAATAAAAAAAAAATGGAATAGACAAAGGCCATAAAACTAAAAATTCTGGTAAAAGTTCGAAGAAATCTACCTCTAAAGGCAAAATATTGAAATTTATTGCTTGGGTCTAATAATATGGCCAGGTACTGTATAATATACTCGTACATATGTATTTAGAAGCCTGTAATAGCCTTTTGTTACTAAAGTACAGTGCCTGCATTCTGAATGTCCCATTAATGCCATTTATACTCAAAACTTCTACGATGTTATCCATGAAGTGCGGTGAGATAGACCGGTCAAAATAAGGATAGCAAATTGAAAAACTGTATATGGACTGTGATTCGCTTAAATTTTACTGTCTATCGAAAAATATAACCTTTTTATTTGCCCTACAATAGATCTATCAGTTATCATAACAAGATTTTCAGATACCATATGCCAACGTATCATACCAGTGTTTTTGAAGCGCCTTATTTTTTTGACAGGACTCATGGCTGCTTGTGGATCTGCTGAAGTAAGCAGGTAAGCTGGTAAGCTTCCCATCCAATCTGTATTGTTGTAGCAGCGTCCACTAGATACAAAGGCGGGTCAATAAGTCCGTGACTTTTGGATTAAAACACAGATTTTTTGATAAAAAAATAATTTTATTTTTCAACGTAGTCTCCCTTGAGCTCTATACACTTTGTTCAACGCTTCTCCAATTTTTTCATCCCTTCCAAAAAAAATGATTTGTCGAGGTCCTCAAAATAGGCCTTTGTTTGCGAGATGACTTCATCATTGGAGTCAAATCTTTTTCCACCAAGCCATTTCTTCAGGTTTGGGAACAAGAAGTAGTCGCTCGGAGCCAAATCTGGAGAATATGGTGGATGAGGGAGCAATTCATAGCCCAATTCATGGATTTTTGCCATGGCAACTGCACCCTTGCATTGTCTTGGTGGAAAAGAATTTTTTTCTTGGCCAAATGAGGTCGTTTTTTTTTCAAATCGTCATTGAATCGGTCCAATAAGTTGGCATAATATTCCCCATTGATTGTTCTTCCCTTTTGAAGGTAGTCAATGTGGATTATCCCGCGTGCATCCCAAAAAACAGTCGCCATAACTTTATTGGCTGATAAACCCACCTTGGCCTTCTTTGGCGCCGATTTACCCTTAGAAACCCACTGTTTTGACTGTTGTTTGTTCTCTGGTGTATTGTGATGGATCCATGTTTCGTCCACGGTTACAAAACGGCGCAAAAACTCCTCCATATTGCGATTAAACAACGCCAAACCTTCCTGTGAAGTTGTTACACGATTGCGTTTGTGGTCGACTGTGAGCAAACGCGGCACCCATCTTGCGGAAAGCTTTCTCATGCCCAAGTGATCATTCAAAATTGAAACCACTGAGCCATGCGAGATCCCTATGGCTTCCACAATCTCTCGCACTTTCAATCTTCGGTCGGCCAACACCATATCGTGAATTTTTTCGATTGTTTCGGGTGTAGAGACCTCAACTGGGCGCCCAGGACGTTCGGCATCTTCAGTGTTTGTACGGCCACAACGAAATTCAGTAAACAACTTTTTTACCATTGAAATCGATGGTGCAGAGTCCCCATAGTATTTATCAAGCTTAGCCTTGGTCTCGGTAATGGTTTTTTTTCGCAAGAAATAATGCTTAATAAGCACACGAAATTCACTTTTTTCCATTTTCTCCTCAAATTAGTGAGTAGTCTGATAAAAATAGCTGTCAAACACAAACTAACTGACGCAGCAAGTTTTTGACAGGAGTCAACTGACAGATGCCTGTGGACAGGAGCAGTGTTGCTGTTTCAGTAAAGAGGTCAGAAATTCAAAAAGTCACGGACTTATTGACCCGCCCTCGTAATTCACATCACAGATATTGAAGAATTAAATCCCGATTTCTAGTAATCCAGATAAGTCACAATCTGTAGTTGACCTCTGCAACAAATAACTTTACAATGAACAATATATAACACATGCAACAACTACCACCGAAGCATCTGCTAGGCTTTCTGAAGAATGGGAATGTCGAAGACAGTTGTACCAACAAACGAAAAATATGCTCTCAAAGGCCACAAAATGGCCATTTAAGAAACGAGCAGGGAGGTATGTTCACAGGGCTATTTTTGAACATATCGGCCATCGGTCCCGCCTCAAAACTGTAAAAAAACCTATCCCGGTTTAAACATATTTTAAATAATAAATGCCAATTAACTTAGGGTAGACTTATTGGCAAAGAAAAGCACGTCAGTGATTTAAAAAGGTATATGCTAACGCCCCTACACTTATTTATCAACAAAGTCGCTTTACTCAGTTCAACAAAAATGGTACAAAGCAACGAATTTGATTTCTGCGACCACCCGGACCTAACAGACCGCCTTCAAAAGGCATTATGCTTCGACAAAGGATTCTCCACTGAGATTCCCAGCATAGAAGCATGGGTCAGCAATAACCCACCAAACAGCTAAAACTCCATAAAGTGGGTAACAAATGGTTCGACCAAACACAAACATATCAATTACTATGGGAAGGAGTCCTAGTGTATTCCAAGCTGAATTATACGCCATTTAAGAATAGTCCAACCATATCTTCAACTCTGATATCAACGTCGCAAACATCCCTATATTCACGGATAGTCTAGCAGCTATAAATACCCTTAGCTCGGACATCTTTGACTCAGCTCTGGTTCCTGGTCCCAGAATTTGACTCTCTTTAATGGATCTTAACCCATTTGCTGCATCCCAGAAAGTTCAGGATACCAAGATACTTCTGATCTAAGATAGTTTTTTTTCCGTCGGAACAGAGCACTTAGAGGACAGTCAGTCTAGTCTAGTCTAATACAGTGGGTGAATAGACATATACAACTTCGGCAATGAATTCAACAGCCAGGTTGATAACATTGCTAGTATTTACTCGGACTCCTACAAATGTTCATATCCCTAAGGCTGTAATGGCAGGAAACTGCAATGACTTCTGCCGAACAAGTGTACCTTGACTTGGCCTGAAGTTCAGCGTCCGAAAGCTTATTGCTTCCAAGCTTGGTGGTGCACATGCTAAGAAGGGCTACATATGCCAACAACCACTACGTGGCGTGTGACCACATAGCAATGACAGTTTTTCCAATTGTTATGTGTCAGTAGCTGTCCAAATATCTAATGATGTCCAACTGTCAAAATATTCAGTAAGGTTTGGCATTTCATCATGCATCGTTTTACGCTTGCCGAACGTGCAGTTGTAAATACGCACGTAAATTTGGTCGTCATCATGGCTTCAGTATGCAGGTTATTCGTCGCACCGTGGAAAAGTTTTAACGTGAGTACACTTTTCTGGATCTGAACTTATCAGCCAGATAGAGATTGGTGTGAAATGAAGAAAACATAGCCGCTGTAACGGCCGGTATCGAAAAAAGCCTACAAATGTCGATTCGGCGCCTATCAGCTGAATCCCCAGAGAGTAAACTCGGCTATTGTGCGGTTGAATTTGGGGCCATATGCGTGGCCGCAACGCTGTGAATTCGCAAATTGCGCGTTGGAAATGGTGGCCGGAAATCCATCTTCTCGAACGAGGCCCGTTTTTGGCTCAGCGGCTATGTCAACATGCAAAATTGCCATTATTGGAGCAAGTGCAGTGCACAAGTGTTCGGTCAAGTATCAATACATTCACAAAGATTGCATGTTTGGTGCGGTTTATGGCATGGTGGCATCATCGGACCTTATTACTTTTGAAATGAAGAAGGAGACACCGTTGCCGTCAATGGTCTCAGTTATATACCTACCTGTGGTCAAAGCTCGACAATATCGATATATCCATGCTGTGGTTTCAACAAAACGGCGCTACGTGCCATACAAGCGACGCAACGCTCGAAATTGTGAAGGAGAAATTTGGCGATTGATTCTTCTTACGGCAAGCATTCATCAATCGACCGCCGCGAACCACACATCAAGTCATAAATCAACCATTTTGGACGAGCTCGAGGCCAACATTCGACACGCTATTGCCGGAACAACGCCGCACATATTGGACTGTGTCATCAAAAATTGGAGCGACCGCTTGAAGCATTGTAAGCGAAGGCGTTTGTTTGATTTCCTATCGTTCTAAAGAACGATTCATTGGCAGATGAATACTGGGTGGTGCATTCATCCACGGCTGGATCCGATAAATAGCATCCAAGAGACAAAGTTTTCGATCACTTTTCGAAATAATATTGACTTCCAATGCGTCGATTGTTATAAATTTTTCAGCGTTACTTTTCCCAAAGAAAATAACCAAGAGGCGACAAATTACAGGGTCTTAGAGGTAAATTTTCAGTTTCGCCAATCAGTGATGATTGGCTTCATTTTTGAAAGAAAATGGTCCGATGACTCGACTAGCCCACAGACCGAACCTAACTATGAATTTCTCAGGTCGTAATAGCGTTTCGATGATCTCATGTGGATTATCTTTGTTGTAAATGTAGTAGAGCACTATAGTGTTAAGACAACAAAGATAGCACTTTCTAATACCTTCGTTGTACCGACACATGGACTATCAAAACGTGATGAGGAAAGGCTTGGTCATTTCGAAAAGAATGTGTTTTGGGCGATCTCTTGGGTCCTATCTATATCGATGGAGAATGGAGCTACAGATTCAACCATGAACTCTATGGGTTGTCAAGTGACGTGGACTTAGCGAATAGAGTGAAAATTCATTACTCGGATATATAGATCACCTAGGTAATATGCACCAAAAGAAGATCCCAACTCAGAGGAGGAAAACCTCAATCAACTGGGAGTGTGAAATTGGATGCAGGTGGCAAGAAGCAGCGCTGTCTGGAGCATATTGGCATATTGGTTTAGTTTCCATCGATGCAGGGATGAGTGTTACTTGGATTAGTCACATTCAATCCAGTATCCCTGTAACTATCTTAAGGGCATACTCCTCCAACCGCCTCGTAAAAACCGTCTGGTGGGAGACACTTTCTTCGTTGATTATGTCTGGCTTTCAATAAAGATGTTCAAATTAATAAAATAGGTTGGATTATGCTACTTCCAATATTAGCTTGGTACCTCCTGCCGATTTACTTCAATCAAGAGTCATCTTACCAACTAATGCAATCCAAGTGTGTTGCCATATTCAGAACAACTCACACATTTGTGTGACCCTTCATCATTTATGAGGACTGATCTCTGGTAAGCACCATTTTTCAAATGACCCAAGTCTTTGCACATTTCCCAATAATACGAACAATTAATTTTGCTGGTCCCTTACGGTGCCTATAACCAATCATTGCCCACCTCGTTGAAAAGTGAAAGGAAATTCTCCATTGCTAGTGGAACAAGATAAATGGGAAAATCTCTGTTGGACCTCTTAAGATGACGCGATACTCAAACGCTCTATTCCTGCACCATATGACCAATAGCATCTAAATCATGCATAAGTTTCAGCTTTGCAGATAAAACTGGTATGCTGGTACAGCATGGCAGCCAGCGAAGCTTTTAAGTCCATTTAATGTTTGTCTTAACACATCGTGCTACAAGACGAATATGTGTACTGCCTGGACAGCCTAGAGGTAGTATTCGTAAATCGCAACGATGTACGAATATCCGCTTAGTTGGTGGCGACTTCATATATTTCTGTGAAGCTAAAATCTTTAGCCAACTCGAATCTTAAGGGGTAACACACGGGTACGAACCACCGATGATAATTTATTAACACGCACCTCTAAACTGGGGTAAGTTTGGCTTGGGGTGGTTCCACTGGTGTTCCATGACCGGTAGTGCCGATAATATTTGTCTCTGAGCTATGGTACTCCTTCCTTGGTCACTGTTTCTAGATGATCGAAGCCATTATGCACGGATTATCTACGCTTTACGATACTGAAGCATTGAAAACATGACTTCGGGAAGGTTACTTGCATTTCATCGCTTCGCCGATATGAGTAAAAAGCTACTTTCCGATTGGTTTATCCGTATCTCTGAATATTCATACCGATTGACTGGTAATAAGGAAAAGGCAAGAAAAAAAAAATCAACTTAATCGCCTCAATTCGTTGCACTTAGCATTTAGTTGAAGTGATCGTCGTAAATGGAGGTAACAGCACCTTGGCATAAGCTCGAATGGGGACAGCATGGATATGTAAATTTTATGGGTCATTAGAGACATAATTATCGATCTTTTCAAGTACTCAAAGATTTACTGCGATCATGCATAGCATTGTCGTTGGATATGCTTGTAGTATCTGAATACGTGGACGTAAATGGTAGTGAATACCTCAGCAGGTGTTGCTGGGTAGTTATTGGACTAAGAAACGAAATGCCACGATAGCCACAGTTTTGATTGGTCTTCTGAAGCTACAATTTATTATTGTGAAACCAAGATGAAATCACATTTAAAGCAATATTCGTATTTACGAGTAAAAATGGGCATTTAGGTTGAAGTTGAATTGAAAAGAATGGAACTAGGTACAGGTGGTACCATACAAATTGGCAGGTCGATGCATTCTCATACAAAGTTGGGATATGCAATTATTTTTGGCAATCATACAAATATTATTTCACAATCTGTGTATTGATTCGACAGTAATTGTACTTAAAAGGGAAGTTCAAATGGAGGTATTCCAGCTGAATCTATAAGTCATCTCTGAATGCTGTTTTAGTTTAAACAAGCTAAAACATATTCGATGTTAGCCATTTTCCAATAAAATGGCTAAAGTCCTATGATAAAGGCAAGATATGGTTCCGTCAAATTAAACTTATCATCTACTGTTTAAATATTCCAGATAGACTTACGCATTATCTAAGGTACCAACGGTGACTCGACTGCTACTTTGTACAGGCTAAAGTACGAATGCAGATATCGAGACTAGTTCAGCACAGAGTAAATACTGTGAGAAGGGTTCCTGTCCAGCGGTTACTGTTGTTGACACGTAGAGAAAGGAAGCCTAACACAAACACTTCCGAAGGATAAAGAAGGAATTTGAAAAGCTACTAGGACGTTAAAAGCGCACCTCGGGTAATAAAACAGAAGAAACGAAATCTAAGCTGAGAATGCAGAAGAACCCTTTCGTTGGGTGTTTTCAACAGATTGGACTTTTGGAAAAACATCTATATTGTTTGTGCTTGCGAGATTAGCACAATTGCCTTTAGAATTTTGCTTGAGAAATTACAGAGATCATCGTCTTAGCTTTACCGAGCAGCGACCTTTGGCCAACGTGACGAGATTGCAAAGGATGCTAAAACTAGACAAGACTCTGTCTGAATAATCTCTATCAAGTACCCCTTGCTGCTTGAAATAGCTTGGTGGGTAGAGCGCTTGTTGTGCTTAAGTCAAGTTTAATTATTGACAGTTTTCATATCATCAAAGTTATGTGGCTTGTTCTGCCCGACGACAGCGCATGGTAAAAATTCTTGCAGTTGGTTGAGATTTCAGCAATTGATTGGCGATTCCTTTCATAGTGTGATATTTCCCCGTAGTGGTTCGTCTCAACATTGTCTGCTCGGAATATTTGGAAATCTATTAAGCATCTGATGTCGACCTCAACGTGATCATTTTCGCTGGTGGTTTAATGATCTTGTAACCATCATGTTTGTTTGGGAATATTTAGGCGGGAAGACTGTGTGGCAGGTTTCTTGCTATTCAAAGTCAGTAGGTCAAGACGTTGTGTCATGTAGGTTATAAAGGGTCATTCATTGTTTGATTTCGAAAGTAAAGCTAAATAAAACACACACAGCGATACATTTTTGATGAAAATTTTAATTCGTTATAAAGTTTTGACTTTGCCATTAAGTGTGAAAAACAATATCATTCAAATGGTCGCCTCGGGAACATTCGCAGCACACTATTCTTTTGAGGTAATTTTTAACCATTTTTCGCACATTTCGGGTGGTATCTCGGCCATAACTTGAGTAATGTTGGTTTTTAATTCGTCTAGAGTTCGGGGATTATTCGCGTAAGCACGGTCTTTTGTAGCTTGACGTCGCCAAAACGTCAAATTATGCGTCCAGGAAACTTCTCACACAATAAAGCCATAATTGGTCGTGTTGTGTGGCTTGTTGCAACGTCTTGTTGGAACCACATATAGTCCAAGTCATGATCTTCAACCGCCGGCCAAAAAAACTCGGTTATCATTCGACCATATCGCTCCGAGATGACTGTAACCGTCCGCCCTTTGGCATCTTCGAAGAAATACGGACCAATGACACCTTTCGACCATAGAGCACACCAAACGGTCACTTTGTGTGGATACAACGTCACCTCTTTGATCACTCGTGGGTTATCTGAGCCCCATATGCAGCAATTTTGTTTGTTTACATACCCACCGAGTGAGAAATGTGTCTCATCACTGAAGAAAATGTTGTTCGAAAAATCTGTGTTTATTGTCTGTTGTTCCAACACCCAAGAAGCGTATCTACGGCGTTGTGAATGATAAGCAGGCTTCAATTGTTGCGTAAGTTGAACTTTATAAGGATGGAGATGCAAATAAAAATGCCAAATACGCCACAGTGAGGTGTACGATAAGTTCAATTGCTGCGAACGCCGGGAAATCGATAAATTCGGATCATGAGCAATACTTGCACTTACAGTAGCAATATTTTCGACTGCTGAACTCTTCTAGTCTGGTTACGTGGCAAGAGTTAAACATGGATTATCCCTTAAGCACTCCACAATACAGACGTTTATCACCTTGAGCAGTTCAAGTTCATCTCCGGGATGTTGTGCTTCTCCTGGACTAAGACATTGGTGGCATCGTTTTATGTTATAGTAAATAACCCATGTTTGATCTCAAGTAACAATCCGATTCAAAAACTGCACTTGATTGTCTTGCGGCCGAAGTGCAGTGAAAGCTTCAATTCTTTGCTGATGATTATTTTTGGATAGTTGGTTTGCTAGCCAATTATAGATGAAAGATGTTAAGACAAGGCAATTTGCGGCCTGAATGAGGAATATGTCAGTTTTGACCCAAGTATATCTGCATCCGCTCTGATTCCTCCGTATACCACTTAATACCCGAGAGGTTTGAGGTGGTATTCCTGTAGTTCCTAATTCTCAGCTTGGGTTTACTTAACTGAACCTGCTCCAAAGCACATAGTCTGAGAGAGACAATCATTTACCGCGCAGATCATGGTAAGCTCGGGGATTTCAGAGAAAAGGGTTTATTTGATCCATTCGATCTAAAGCAGAAACACAATCAAACAAAGTCGCTACGATCTCAGGCTGCTTAAGAAATGCTGTTTGGCGAAATAAATATATGATCATCGGCAGAGAATAAACAAAATCTTCATCCGGCCAATAATAACAATCGCAGCAGTAACTTGTGCAGAAACCAGCAAAACTCAACATATGTCAAACACAGTTGAGATGAACACTTTAAGGTCTGTTACTGGATATACACGCCTAAATAGAAAGCGAACACCCAATTACGATGTCACACGATGGACGCGAATAAGAAGAAGGATGTGAATAGACCATGGCCAAAGAATGCCTCAAAATAGCTCCGCAAAAATGGCATTAGAGGGCACAACAAACAACCTGCGACCACAAGGAAGACTACCGACAAAATGACATGAATGCTGGACATCAGGCTCGACAGAACAAAATTGAGCAATGCCACTCGCTACTCTCTCCTGTTTGTAGCCTGACTTTGCAACGAATTGCCATCCATTTTATAAAGAGATGGAGTGGCGCTTAACCAATAATGGCTTCTATAGCTGCTATGGGTCAAATGTGCATTCCGTTGGCGATGCCGGAGAACGCAAGTTTTTCCAGTTGCAGCAGCTTTTGTATGACGGATTTCTCTTTTGTTTTGTTCGATCGTGCTGCTGATGACAAGGGTCGTAACGTCATTGTAGTTTTTGATCAAAAAGTTAAAAAAGTAAATTAAACAAAAACGGTTTAATTATTAATCGCTTCCTCCAATCTTCAAAACTCTTTTCATAGTTTGAATTTGGAATCACCTTCAGCTTGTTTGCGAATTCTTTTTTATCGTCTCAATCGTCTCAATCGTCTCAATCGTCTCAATCGTCTCAATTGTCTCAAAACGCTCTCCGCGAAGTGGTAACCTGAGTTGTGGGATCCAAAGTTTTAATTTTGGATCGACTCTGTCGTGGTTTTTTCGGTTTTGGCTCGTCTGAGAAGCGCCATTCCGATGATTATTGGTTAATGTCGATGTCTCTCCACCGGTAATGATGCCATCAATAACAGTTTGACCCAAAGAAAGTATTTCTTTAGCGATATCAATGCGATGATGTTCTTGCAACAAATTCAGCACTCTCGGCACAAGCCGTGCTTCAACTCGTCTCATGTTTAAAACATCGTACACAACGCTTTACAGCGATTCGAACAAGACATCAAGATCGGCTCTGATGTGCAAACGACGATCTGCGAGGACAATTTTCTTACCTTTTTGATGTTTACGTCAGTCATACTGCTGGATGGTCGTCCAGAACGGGGAATATCATCAACCATATTACGGCCCACTTTTAACTCTTTGCACCACTCGGACGCATGTGTTTTGGACATTGTCGAGTCCCGTTAACATTTTAAACTTATTGGAATATGATATTTCGATGAAACTCTTTGTTCAATAAAATTTGACATTGCAAAATTCACAGAACACAACAAACACGGACTTGTTTATAAAGCTATCATGCTAAAACGCCCGACGAATGGCGCTCAAACAGATATTCGAGTGACAGATGATAGATGTACCAACCTAAAAAAAAAACACTTTTGACAATATCTTAAGAGCGGTTTGCGGGAATTCCGGATACTTTTTGTTCAGAAGGTACAGTGTCTCGCAAAATTGATCAAGTGTTTTGCATGAAGTCAATTATGTAGCTTTTTCCCAGTTTTAAATCTATCCAGAATAATTTAAACACTTTTTTTCAAGAATAAGTATTTATTAGACTTTTTCCTTTTTTTTATCTTTATTTCTGAAAAATAATTACAAATAAGGTAGATTGGGATCAAATACCTTTTAGTACTTCGTGTGACCTCCTTTGGCTTTTAAAATGGCTTGAATACGGCGTGGCATGATGTTTATAAAATTTTCACACGTTTCTGAAGGAATTGCATTCCACTCTGAGTCAACTCTGTCGTACAGTTCATCTAGATTTCGTGGTGTTGAGTATTCCGCAAGTTTTCGTTTCAGGTGTTGCCATAAATGCTCTATGGGATTTAAGTCTGGAGACTGTGGAGGCCAATCTAAGACTTTAATCCTACGTTGCTTCGTTGCTTTAACAGTATGCTTCGGATCGTTACCATGCTGGAAGATAACGTTGGAAGCATTTTTGTTCCATTTTTCCAAACTTCCGACTAAATCCCGGCGAAGTTTTTTATGACGTGTTGTAAGAAATGACTTTTTAACTTTGACGCGGCCTTTAATCCAGTTCTTCTCACTGTCTCTGCACTAACGTGGAGATTATCGTTTCTAATTAGAGACTTTTGCACTGAAACAGCATTTTTTTCTTCTCCTGTTGTTATGGCTCGGCAAGTCTTGCGTTGGATGGTCCTTGATAGCAAAGGTTTTCGTCCCGCCTTCAACCACAGTACTGATGTTGTGTCTATCTTTCGCCTGTATTTACTAATGGCACCAACAGAAATGCCCAGTTGGTCAGAAATTTGATGGCGGGATTTCCTTTCTTCCAACAATTTCTAGATTTCTTTGATTGAGTTTGATGGAATTGGCTTCATCTTCAATCTGCCATATTCAACGGAAAAATAGTAAGATTATCTTCACTTACTTGTTGTATTTTAAATGTTAAAAAACGTTTTCATTTCTTGTAAAACTAACTTTTAGTGTCACAATAAACGTGCGGATCCCTAAACTCACAAAATTGATCAAATCAACCA
The DNA here is from genome assembly GCA_928272305.1 of Volucella inflata. Lineage (NCBI taxonomy): Eukaryota > Metazoa > Arthropoda > Insecta > Diptera > Syrphidae > Volucella > Volucella inflata. Next base: position 86,837,862 of record OV743720.1, read on the forward strand.
CTCACCAGCACTTCTCAAATAACAGTGAAGTTTTAAATTTTTATCACTAAATCGCATTTCATGAAATGAGAAAACATGTGTTCGCAAAACAATAGCAAATTTTCGGTTACCGGTTAACAACTTTAGCGTTATAAATCGAATGATGTTTGTTTCACGAAACACTTGATCAATTTTGTGAGACACTGTATATGTATATCCAATTGGGTCTTACCATAAAAACGACCGTAAATCCACATGGCTTTGCTGCTTTGCAAATTTTTATTAGTATACGCTAGATCCAATTTAATTTTTTTTAATCGCGAACCATTCTAGTACACAAAATGGATTCATATTCGGTATTATCAAAGGGCTCCTTATATCTAGAAAGTACAATCTAGAAAAATCTTCATTTGTCAATAGGCCTCTTTAATTTGAAAAGGAACCCTTTATTTTGGCAAGAGATCTAATACGAGTACTATTCCAGCTGGATAAAATAAACTAAAAGTATGATCCAAAGTTAAATCCGCTGTTGGCTTATCACCGGACTAAGTCAAATCTAGATAAATTGATCTTGTAAGAAGCAAATAACGCCTTGGTGCTCAGAGCAAAACATCTTCCGAATAATCTACTACGGTGATGAAGTGTGGGGGATAAGGAATATAACCATTACAGGGATCTGATCAGAAGGTAACGCTTACAGACACTTAAATAAAATGGATACGTTATGGAGGGTTCAAAAAGCAATAGTACTTATTCTCACAAAGATAATTTAATTCATGTTAATTGACCTCAATTACTCAGAGTGAGTATCTAAAGACACCCGGTTGAAGATACTTTTTCGTTTCTTTACTATAACTTTCGTGAAAAGTTGAGTTATTGATTAAGTGCGTACAGTAGAGCCGAGTACCTGCAGCCTGATGTAGGTGAGAAAAGGCTCTGCTGTGTCATAATCTCACAGTTAGCTTAGTCCAATGTTGTGTCACTTATGTTTCGTAAACTTAGTTGCTTAGTCAAAGCGTAACCCTTTAAAAGGTGGTGGCAATATGTTTGCCTCCCTACAAAATCGTTGATTAATTCCAAATTACTGAAGACAGTCATTATATCTCATTAGTGTTTTGCCTGACATCTATCCTGAACTAGAATAAACACGTTTATAACCGCTCATTTGAATCCACCGCCATATTGAAAGCGATAGAACCAGATAAAACTTCGAATTTTATTAGGTTTTTTTCAATATTGTTCAAGTGATAGATAACGGTGTTTGTGTAGTGAAATTTAATTTTTATTATATAACTGCATATATTTTCTAGCAATTTGCAAAAACTGAAGGAAAAAAATAGAGCGCGCTAGGTTCAGTGATTTTTTACATAGGTGGCAATATATAGGTAGTTGCCAGAGCTCGTTCAGCGAAATTTTAAAGTGGCAATATTTTTGCCGCAGCCTTGTAATTGCATTCCAGGCTCAATGAACAAGAAATTGAGAAATTTGCTTACGAGATCGATGGTTTAGATTCAAAAGATTGCTATGAAAGTGACGAAAATATTGAAGATGTAATGCTGACAGGAGATTTGAAGATACTGACATGGAGTCCTGTAGTTCTGAGGACGATTCTGGAAACGATTCTGTGGAGAGTGCTGACAAAGACCCATTTTGAACGAAAAGTCTTATAAATGAAATATTTTTGCCTGTTCCATGTTTTGATTCTGTGAGCATTGTAACTTATTTTTCAAGTTCGAGTCGCAGCTTGATGATTTATTTTTTTCAAAAAATGTTTACTGTTGAAATGCTACAATCAATAGTGGATCAAACTAATCTATATGCACTGCAACGTAGAAGTAAGAATTGGAAAGATTTAGATGTAACAGAATTGCGGCGCCTCTGTCGTACAAAAGCTTTGTGACTCATTGAAAGGCGCTAGTGTCCACGTAGCCTTTGATAATATCTTTTCATCTTTCCAACTAATGAAGGATTTGTACGAAAACCAAATTTATGCCACTACTACGGTATGGCTGAATCGAAAAGGTCCTAATATAGCTGATAAGAAATACAATATGTCCAAAGGCCAATACAAATGGAGGAGACGGAAAAATGTAGGTTTCATTCAGTGGATGGACACAAAGCAAGTAAATCTTCTCTCAACAGCTTTTGATCCAAAAAGCAAAGCAGTCACCAAAAGAACTCAAAAGGACGGATCAAAGAGTTAAATCCCTTGTTCACCAGCAAAACTGCAGTATACAAGAATAGGTGACGTGGCAGGATTCGACCAAAAGCGTGTAACCGAAGCAAGCGTTGCTGGTGGTTACGCATGCATTTCTTTCTTCTTCGTCGACGCAGCTGTAACAAATGCTCACATTTTGCACTTGAGTCCAGTTCGCATCAGGACTAAAGAGCTATCCCACTTCCAGTTTAGAGCTTTACTGAACAACAGCTGGTTTTACAATTTCTAAAGAAGTCCAAGAACAAACATTTCTCATTTAAAACACCCGTACTTTTAGCTGCCTTATAAAGGGTTAAGATGCAAGTAAGTAGCCAACAGTTCTTACAACTAAGGGACAGTAGGTTAGTCGTGGACCTCTTAGAGACGTCAAGGAGTGTTCATTGGTCTGCAGGCATCCTGGAGAGTCATGCTGTCTGTCGTTTTGCACACACGAAGTCTAACTGCCAATAGAAGTCCGGACCAAGGACAGAGGCAGTCTTAACGCAGGCTCGAGTATTAAAAAAGCCTTCTCTGTTCATCGGCTGTCTCATTTGTTCAATGGCATTTTGATCTGGAGCCTAAGCAACACTTAGTAAATTAATTCTCCTGACTGCGTACATTAAGCGCAGCTCAGCTGTTGTTTCAGGCATGTGTATATCTCCACTAGGAATATAGCCTCAAGAGTTTCTAACGAGGAGCGAAATCTAAAGTTGTTATCCTCAAAAAACCACATAGTCAGCTTTGACAGAGAAAGTCTGCATGCTTGTAAGCAACGTCTCGCTGTAACTTGAATAGAAATTTTGAAAAGTGAATGCGACATCGTTGGAAATCAAAATCGAATCAAACAAACAAATCGGTTGCGTGACAGTACTCTTATAATTCCCACGTGCTGCACACTATCTCATTTCGTAATCCCAATTAAAAGTTTAAATTAAAAATTTCCACAATTTTTCCATTTAAATTACCAATCACCCCCTTTTAGTTGGATAATCATTAAGTAAATACCCGACTGTGACTATGGACCAAGACATCCTAGGTCGTAAATTATGGCACCACTACCTTTTATCCATCATGCGGTTGGCGCATATAAAACGCTCGCATGCTCTCGTCATTCCCCCACCAATTCGAGATCCAAGGGAAAACCTCTTGTGTCGAGAAAAGTGTTTATTTCCACGACAACGACCGAACGACGAACGGACGCAACGGTGCGGTGGCTTAACATGTTAATGGAGGCATGCTCCAACCAGAAGAACACGGCTAGTGGTGTAATTTCACTTGTAGAAGATCGCGCGTTCGTTCATAAATCTAAGCGTGCGCGCAGCATTACGAATACACATATTCGCTGTAGTATTCGTACTAGTCTGCCCGCGCCAACCTTTACTCGTAACTTGTAAGTGACTGCGAAAACTCATAAAAATGTTGCAACTGAATGTCGTAGGTTTGTTCGTTTTCGTTTTCTGTTTGTTTTTTTGGGATTTTTTTGCAGATTTTCTTATTTTTTTTTGAGTTGAAATTTCTCTCTCCTATAATTTACGATCGCGTCTAAGATGTGGGTTAATCGTGTACTGGGCTAAGCGGTTGTCGCGGAATATGCCACGTAATGTGTTGTTGTTGTTGTCGTCGCAGATGATGCTTTGCATATGTGAGCTTGAGATTGTTGCGCTTGCGCTACTTTGACCGAATGCTCCATCGTCTTGGAGCGCGCGATGCTATTTTGCATACAAGAGCTCAGCTCATCCAGTGACCCATTGGCTCTGACTGTTATGAGCGCACACATGGTTATGGGAAATTTCATTGTTGATCCTGCCGCGGTGTCTCTTTTGCTGTGGTCATGCCTGTTGTCTGTTGTGGGTTGTATAACATGTTGTCACTTTATGACGATGAGTTTCATGTTACCTCATAAGATTCCGAGATTATGGTATAGAATGTGTGGCAAGAAGGTGAATAGTGAGTACTGTGATCTCAACTCCATGTTGCCATTATCATGCATTTAATAGTTTTTACTGTAACTAATCACCAACGTTGTACAAGACTTTTAATCACTCTTATTGGTGAACAACCGGTTTTCTGGAATCAGAAACGCTTTTTATTATTATTTTAGATTCAAACGACTACTCTAGATACTATGCAGACTATAAATCTGACTACCTGTTGAGAAACTGCTAAGTAGAATTAAGACTCACCCACTTGAACACGTGAATATTTATGGTCTTCATGCTCTTTGGAACTCTTTTGATGATTCAGGTGGAACATTTCTGAGGCGATTTACAAGAAATTGACTCTTTTAATTGTACATGAATGTTCTACATTTGGTTGAATCTTCACTGTCTCGTCACCATTTTAGGTCTACCCTCGCCCATTTCCGGTGCAGTTTCTTATGTCGCTTTTGAGACATTTGATCAAAACTGGGAGCAATTTAAATCCCAGACTTTTGTTTGTCATTCACACTTATCCAGGCCAACAGCACGTCCACATCCATATTCGGAGGAATGGTATTAAGTAGACGAGGAGAAAGGCTCCAATTTGTGGCCTGGTTAAAGGTTGTGAGGGCAGCCCTTTTAATTCCTAATAAAATGCTTAGTTCGTAGTTTAAGTTTTAAAAGCCGCTTCCACATTATGAAAAGTCGCGCTGCAATGCTGAGAGAATCTGCGCTTCACCAACAGCCTTTTCATTGAAACTGTAATAGTTCAAACAAGGCCAATGGCGTTGTATTGAAAGTATTGCTGATTTTTGTACGTTTTTATCCGACTTTATTTATGCAAATGAGATCAATTATTAAAGACCTTTTCTCTAAAGCATTTTTTGCCACTTTTGACACAGTTTTTGTAAGCTTAGATCGAACAAGGTGAATTAAGGTTTGACCAATTGTTCATTATTATGTTCGCATGCCTTTGTTCTGGGCTTCTTGTCCTTGCCTTTTCTCCTAAGCCTTTGATTAAAATCCAAACGTCGTTTCTGCGAGGCTATGGAAACGTTAAATAAGAGCCTTTCTACTACTTCGCAATTTTATCTTAAGCATCTATAGAGGCGTTCTGGCACTTGATTACTCTGGATAAAATTGGGAAAAGACTGAGCGTCGTGGCAATGGAACGTTCACTTGGTCTCATAAAGATTAGCAAAATTACCTAAAACCTTGCATCCAAGGCACCACCCCTACGGCAGTATTGGACACCGTTCTGCACCTAACAACGTTGGACTTACAGATAAAAAAAAACTTGCTGGCAACAGTGCGATACGACTCACTAATTTGGGTAACTTAAGGAGCAGTAGCTTCGGACACGGAAAGATCCTAGCGGACCTACTGCCAGGCAATCCAATTTTATCGGATGAAATTCCCTCCTTGATCGATTCCACATTCCGTCTGATATAATACCTATATATCCGGAGAGGAAGGATTGGCAAGAAAATTCAGTAATGAGGCCAAATGAAATTGCAATTTTTACAGAGCACAAAAACAGAGGAAGGAACAGATTCTAGTATCTTCTTAGTAGACTCAGAACTAAGAGTGTCTATTTATAAGACTACCGGACAAAAGTAGTGTTTCCAATCAAAGGTTCTGGCTGTCTTTAGGGTGGCTGAGCTAATGCAAATGAGATCGGTATCCGGAAGAGATGTCGCTATCTACATAGAGGAAAATTAACAAGAGGATGAGTTTGCTAGAAGAGGAGGGCTACTCGATAATAGTTATCAACATCAAACCATCCCCTGCATATAAACGGCCGCTATTGAGGGGAAAACCATAAAGACTTCTAACCTAAGGTGGTCGAATCTTGAAGGACATAGGGTATTCAAGGCTCTATGGTCACTCCTTGATGGTAAGAGATATAGGGATTTAGTAAAACTAAACAGGCATAAGCTTAGGACAATAATGGGAATCCTGACAGGACACTGTCTCCTGCTGAAACACGCAAAGAGACTCAAATTGTCAGACACGGACATTTGTAGATCCTGCGGCTACATACAAGTGGTTGAGGACATAACACACATACTGTGTGAATGCGAGGCAGTATCGCGTAGTCGAAAGAAATTCTTAGGAAAATATTTTTTTTGAAAATCTAGGGGATATAGTCGGCACGGATTTCAAAGGCTTTTTTGGCTTTTCTAAAGAAATTGGATGTTTTACCAGGGAGATTGTTTGGGTTTTTGCCCTAAATCTGGAGGATCTGGAAGGAATGCTTACATGGAAGCCTTTGTCAAACCATTGTTTGGGTATGATGTCGATGTTTTCTGGTAGAATTTCTAGTTCATTAAGAATATTTGCGTGGCCACAATGTTTATTTGTCGCCTGTGAAGTCGCTTTAAGACGAATAGTTGCGTTGGAGGCTACTTGTCTGCTATAAATGTCGAGGGGTGTAAGGTGAAACAGAGTGTCCAGAGTAGCGGAGGGAGTAGTGCGTAGGGCTCCGCATATGCCCAGACATGCGATGTATAGCCAATGGGTGATATGAGGTTGGAGGCCCCATTTTGTCCCAATGGCTTTTTTGCAAGAGTATAAAGCTACTGAGGCTTTCTTTACTCTTTCTTGGATCTTAGGCTCCCAGCTTAGTTTCCTGTCGACATTAGACCCAGATATTTTGCTGTATCGGAGAAGACCAAGCTGGTACCGTTGATTGAGGGAGGGTCTATAGTCGGAATTTTGTATTTCCTGGAGAAGAGGACAAGATCGATTTTGTGGGGGTTTATTCCTAATCTACAGCGATCCGCCCAGTTTGTTAATATGTAAAGATTATACTGCAGTAGCTCTTTAATCGTATGTAGATGTTTTCTTGACACGGCTATAGCAACGTCATCCGCATACGCAACCACCCTGCTACCACCCTCTTCCAGGTATATTAGCAGTTTGTTAACCAGAGAAGGGGTGAGAGGAAACCACCTTGCGGGGTACCTCTGCAGAGATCGAAGCGAGAAGGCCAATGACACGAGCTTCTCAAATTAAATGCTGAGGATAGGTACAAGTTGAGTACTTGTAGTGTCCTTAGTGCAAGTAAAAACTATTTTCATAGAAATTTTTTGAAGACGGATAGAAGGTAATTTTATCTAGACTACAGCCAGTATATTTTAATATTGACAAGGCTATGTGTAAATTTATTCTGTACCATCATCAGTTCCTTTTGTATCTTGATATCAACTGAAGAAGATGTTGCTGGTTATACCTTAAATGCCACAAGATTTAACATTGAACAACAACGAATTGAAAATTGGGCTAATTCTTCGTCAGAGTACTCTGTCTGGAAAGTCGATTGCGCATTCCTCCCTTATCTTGGCAATTTGCAAGTGCTGATGAGCAGTAGCTTCGATGGCTGATGAATATGTGCTTGACAAGCAAATAGTTAATTGGAAACGAAAACAGCATAAAAAGAGCGCGTTTAAACAAATTGTGGGGCGATACTTCGGGAACAATGTTTTAGTGTTTTATGAAAAGGTAGAGTAGGCTGAAAAACCTAGTCTTGAAGGTTGGAAAAGGAAATGATCGTCAAGCATCCGAAAGCATGAAGTCATATAGATTGCGGAAGCTAGAGAGTACTTTATCACACACGACGCCAAACTCTATTGAACCTACAGTTTAGCAATTGAACCAAACACATCCGATAGCATCAGAGAATTTATCTTTCTCGTTTTGGGGCATTCTAAATTATAGTACGGATCCAACTATCATGGACTACGCTCAGGAAAGTCATCGGAATAATTCGAAGTCGTTTGGCGAAGTTCACGAACGAGTACCGAAATTTTAAGTCGGTGATCACAACATTAGGAGTGCTTACTCCAATTTTCGGTCGTAATAGTCGTCACCCCAGACAGACAAAAATGTTTCTGTGCCAGGCAGACAACACATCGGTCAAAGTAACGAAAATATTGAAGCCGTAAGCGATTCTGTTCAAAATAAACTAAATTAATCGATTCTACACTGTTCATTAGAATTGGGAATCTTTCTTTTATTTTGGCCAGAATTGGCTGGACTTGACATCAGTAATATGTGGTTCTAACAATATGCTGCCATATTCCACGAAGCTGGTCAAACAATTAATCTATTGAAGACGTAGTTCGGTAATCATGTAATATCGAGGTGGCAATCGTACATGCTATTCAACGCGTCTGGACTTATTTTATGGGGTTACGTTAAGTCGTTGGTTTATGTCAATGAGGCAACAACGTTAGAGGAGCACAGGAACAATATAAAATACTATGGTTTTGATGTCAAAAAAGAATTTAAAAATAATAATGCGGTAGTTTGTGATGTCCTAACATCATACTGGAGAAAAATGTATAAAATTCACAAGCCAATCAGAAACAGAAGCAGAAGTATAGTTGTGCATGAGGCTAAAACCAAGTGCTTTAGAGAGCTAGCTCTTATAATTATGAAGGCCTTTGTTTCATTGTGATAATATTCCGAAGACTAACCCTTGCCAATAGCTATTTTGTTGGCACAAAATGTCGAACCATACACTAAGGAAGCCATATATCTATAAGACTCTCATCATCTAACCCCCACTAAATGAATACAACCTTTCGCGTCCTTGAATGCAAAATTCTTCGAGCGATATTCGTTTCTATTTTTAGGGCTTCGGAGAAGCGGTATAACATAGAGGGTTAGTGGGTAGTTGTTCAGAAAATGTGCTTACTAAGGAGTCTACGTTGAATTGTAGAGCCATATCGATGAGAAAGCATAATGTTGACAAGCCCACTTGTCAAATATGAGATAGATGCATTAATCAAAGCAGATTATGATTATCTAAGGCTTTATAGGCCATTTGTCAGTTTGTAGGCAGTTAAACCATCATTGCATAAAAGGCTGAAGGGCTCTGACAGCAACTGTAGCAGTTTGCAACAGGCTCAAATGCATCCGTCAAACAAAACAAAACTGGTCCACAAAAAAGGCACTTTGATCTAAAAGATCGTTTGTACGGTTTTGTCAGAACTATATGAATGAAGTCGATAAAACTACCAGCAGAGGAGCTCCTAATTCACTGGTGCCTTATTATTCCGTAAAGAAAATGTTCGGTATACTATAATTGCATTGAAAGCTGGGGTTTCACATAAAATGTGTCCAACTGTTTCGTCTTCTTCAAGACAAAGTCGGCACTCCTGAGAGTCGACTAGCCTTATTTTGATGAGATGGTATCTTATAATGTGGTTTCCTGTGGGCTAACCTACTCTACTAGATTTCTGAAAGTGGCGATTTAGATTAAGACATCTATCGTTTGGCCTGTCTTAGACGTGGGCTATTCTTCCAATATGAGATGCATCTTGAATGCTCCCAGCTAATCACGTCCAATAAACTGAGTTTCTGAGCCCTTTCTGGCCAGTTCGTCAGCCTTTTCATTACCATCAATTCTCTCATGACCAGGAGCCATAGTTTCGCCTTGTTCCTAAAGCTTAGTTTTTGGAGGGTTTTGAAGTTGTAAATGACTGAATTGAAGTCAAGGGTATGCGAGCTTAGGGTATTTATAAATGCTTGACCATAAATATATGGATATTTGCGCCTTTGATACAAAAGATACAAATAAATTGCACTTACAGTTCACACGAAACCAGGGTCTAGCCTCCTAATATTTGTTCTAAATCGCTCTCCTCATTTGGCCCCTAATTGCGAGAATGAAGTTGTTTATCTAGGGCAAAAGTCTTAACTATCAGAGGCTTGTCATCGCCCGCCTGTCGAAAGTTAGTTAAATAATCAAGTTAATTGTTCGTAAATAAAGAATATAATGGAACGAATAAAGAATTAACGTTCCTATCAACCTTACAAAGGTCCTCACTTTAGAGATTTCCAAAAAAAAAGTAAACATTTTCCGTATCATACCTCTTTACACCCACTGCATGAGAGCGATTGGCATGGGCGATTTTATTGACTTCTGAGCATTGAAAACGAAAGCCCAGACGTCTGGTGCACTCTGGTCTCTGGCCACATGAAATACTTCCAAAAGAAAACAAACACCACACCATTTCGGTCGTGCCTAGTGCCTATTAAAACGGATTATGACATTTGCATCTCTTGTCCGTATAGCTGGCATAGAGTAGACCCTCTACAAAACCGTCCCAGGTGCTAAAGGGGAGTGCAGTACTCGATTTTAATGTGCAATTTCACCTTCAACATTCCCATGCACGTACGAAGTACGTAACGTACTCATACAACTTGGACAGCTCCACCAACAAAAACCGAGAAGACCCAAACTTGGTGCAGAGCTCATAGACCGTGATGAGTTATGGATATCGTGCGAATGTGTCATTTCACGGTTTTTTCAAAAAAAAAAACACAGAAAACGAAAACTCTTAAAGTTAAGCTCGTCGTTGAAAAATTGATATCGACACATGAACACAATTCCGTCCCGTTACAAGTCTTAAACTTGCTCTCAGCGACAGCTTTAAGACGTCCTAAGCCGATTTAAATGGAATTGTTGTGATTTTTTGCATATTGATTGCTTTAAGATGAAAATATAGTATTTCCCCCCATATTAGTGGCCGATTAATGGACGATCAACAGATAGACCATTCCCCCGATGGACTGATCGGTCAGCCAGCCGCGGAGCGCTTAGTCTATTCACATGTAGCAAGCAGCTGCTGGTGTTTAAGGTTTTAGCCAATTTAATTGCTCGAAATAAATGTTAGTAGACGAGTAATGCGAAGTTATGATTTATTTGATAGGAACTTTCATGTACTCCGAATTGAGGTTAACACATGTACGCGTAAGTCAATTAGAGTAACCAGATTGGCTTGTTAATTTTGAGGTGTCGAACGACATGTCAAATGAAATGCCCTGTCATCGAAATGAGTTAATGGGTTTATTTGATGAAAAAAAAATTCACTTAAACGCTAAATTAAGTGATTACCGTGTCACCGAAGAAAGAGTTCTGTAATTAAAAACGTTGTCACATACAGTTTCCTGTTTGTTACATGATAAACGAAATTATGTCCAACTTTTACCTTATTTTTTTGTATGATAAGGCCTTTTGACAAAGTGGTTTTGGTGGGTAATTCGACAGATGTTATAATGCTCATAATGTCGATAAAAGAAAAACTTTGGCACCACTCAAACCGATAGACCGGGAATAGAATTGTGGCAGACCTTTGCCATTTGAAGTTGTCAACGCATGTCAATTAGTCAATACGGCAATCAATAAATTCACTGTTTGTGGACAATGACAAGCAGTTCGTTCAAATGAGTTTTTTTTGGAACATTGAGATAGGGCGTAGTTATCCCTATTTCTGTTTTCTTGCCAAAATAGACAAAGAACCAGTCCATTGAACTTGCTGTTTGTTCCTCTTTATAAAATATTCAGACAGCGTCTAGTGTCTGAAGACTAAATCGTTCATTAGTAGGACATTCGCAGAGGAGATGGAGTAGGTGCCTCGTTAATGTTTTTATCTCCAGCTGGGATGTTGTGCCATTTATGTGCAGCAGTGAGGTGCTTGGCATAAGTTCACAATATTTCGAGATAAGAAACAAAATTAATCTGGGATCCGACCAACTTGCTGTGAACTAACCCTTTTGACTACATTCAGAGAAGTATTCAAGTAGTACACGAGAAGTGTATTCGTATTCTCGAACTAGCGTGAAAATGGTGAGAATATTCGACATTGTTTCTTGACATTAGACTCACAGTCCATGAAGTCAGAGTTAATCGTTCTTCACGAAGACGCCAAAGCAGAATCAGATTGAGAACTATCGTTGAAGAACTGACTACATCCCTTTCAGGCTCAGATTCTGGCGGATTTAGATCAGGACTAGGCACGAAAGTCAATTGACGTAAGGTTATCAAACCAGCAGTGCATGTTGTTCCAAATAAATTTTTTATTTTTTAATGGAAGATGTCTATAAGAGTTCATGATAGGAATACCATGCATAGAAAGACTCGTCAGTGGATCTGGTAAACGGACAATCGACAAAGGTAATGCTTTAAAGCACCTGAGATAGACCGTTCCCTCTCTGTCTGATAAAAGCAGCAATGGCGTGTTTTTATGAAAGCTTGTTCCGTCAGACAACCGATGGATGGATCATCATTAGTCTTTTTATAGCCGTGCTGATCCAAAGGATCCTCCCGATGATAAGGCCGGTGACTTGCCAAAAGTTATTTTACACTGCCAGGAAGCCGATAGCGCCTTTGAAGTTTCGAGATGATGATGCTTTTCAGCACTAGATAGACGGACTAGTCAACTTCCTATTTCTTAGAAAGAGCACAACTTCAGTTTTAAACGGATTGACTTGAAGTAATAATTCTGATGCACAAAACGTCGATCACATCTGAGGCTGCCTGCGCTTTAGAGCAGATAGTAAATAGTCATGTTCCAAAGCTGTATCTTTGTCTTGGTAAGCATGTTGCATTTTAGACGGAGGATGTATTCGCAAAGCATTTTTGATTAAATGAATTTCAGCCTTTCTCTCCGTGCCCTTCCACAAAAAGGATAAGGCAGTAATTGGCCTGGAGCTATTGGCCTACGTGTGGTTATACTTTCCGATTTTTAGTATAAAGGGGAAACTAACTCTTCTCTCGTCTTTGCAGTTTTGCGGAATATATGCCATCAGTGTTAGGCAACTTGAAGCAAAAAAAGAAACGACGTATGTATTTATTTGGAGGCGTCCAACTGTCACAACAACCGATGAAAGATACCAGTATCGGCAGATTGTGTTACTTATTTCACCAGTATCTTGAAAGATTGGAGAGGATTTTGAGCTGATACTCATAAGGTTATGTGGGAAGTAGATTCCGAGAGCAAGAAAGAAAGCTGCGATTTTTCGTCTCACCATTGACCGGATGAGATCTGTAAGTGTTTGTCCTTGGTGGACATATGATTCTGAAACCTATGCACCTGTGGGCCCGAAGCCTATCATTTACTTGGTAATCGTCTTAGCGTACCTGTTAGGTAGTGTCAAGTTGATTATTTTCTGCTTTTCGTAAAGAATATTGGGCAGGAGAAAATAATATGAAGTCCAGGAGATGATTGTCTCTCAGTATGCCCTCTCTTTTGAAGTTGTCTCTCGCCATGAAGCAGATGGGTAGCTGATGCTTTCATCTGGACATTGGATGCGGAATTATAAACAGAGGTCCTTTTCTAGACGAATTAATGGGTTCAGTGTTAAGTACGCGATCGGTTTCAGTTTCAGATCAGTGTTTTTTTTATTCATTGCTGCTGTGTGTAAAGACAGGTGACAACACCACAACGAAACCTCTAGTTTGATCAAAAATTCCGGCAAGGATATGCAGCTAAGCAAAAAGCACGCAATACGGCGCTGCAAAGAAAGACTATAGCCGCTCACGACCTATATGGGCAGAAGAGAAGAGACAAATACTGGGTCCTCAGGAGGAAAAACAAAGAGTTCGCGGACGAGGAAATTGGGAAATGCTTCTCCAGGAATGAGAATCGGAAGTTTTAGCAAAAGGTAAGAAAAGCATGCCACGGACATAAGCCCCTAACCGAAGCCTGTAGAGACATCGTAGGAGGATTTAGAAAAATCATTTCTGTAGACTGTATAACGGCGATGACGAAACAAATAACACTGTCAGGCTGAATGAGCCTTTCAAACTGGACGATGTAGACCAACAATTCCACTCACTCGACCTGGATGAAGTGAAGATAGCAATATCAAAACTGAAGTCCAACAAAGCCGCTGGCGCGGACGTCCTAACTGCCGAGCTCTTCAAAGCGGCAGGCGATGACTTGGCATACATCATCTCATCTTTAAAATATGGTCGGACGAAAGTATACCCGATGAATGGAACCTTAGAATTGTTTGTCCGAACCTCAAGAACTGCGCCAACTCAGTCTCCTTAACATCGTATCTAAGATCTTATCCCCGCCGTATTGTGTGAACACCTGAAGCCATTCGTCAACAACCTGATAGGTCCATATCAGTGTGGCTTCAGGCCAGGAAAGTCCACCATCGATCAGATATTCACACTACGGCAGATCTTGGAGAAGACCCATGAGCTTGAGATCGATACACACCACCTACTCATCGATTTTCAGGTCGTGTATGACAGCATCTATAGAGACGAGCTATACAGAGCAATGTCTAGTTTCGGCATCCCTGCCAAACTCGTCCATCTGTGCAGGATGAAGATGGAGAATGCAAGCTGCTCCATCAAGGTCGGTAAAGATCTCAACGAAACTTTTGATATCAAAAAAGGATTTAAACAAGGCGATGTGCTATTATGCGACTTCTTCAACATCATGCTTGAAGGAATAGTGCAAAACTCACGCGCAAATACAAGAGGCACAATCTTTCGAAATTCCGCCAAATTACTTGCATACGCCGATGATATTGACATAATCGGAAGACAGCAGTGTGATGTCAGTGGCGCTTTTGCGAGTATTGAGACGGAAGCGGCGAAGATGGGTTTAGCGGTCATCGATCAAGTATATTTTGTCAAGCAGAAAGGACACCCAAAACTAACGTCTAGGACAGAACGTCACTTTCGACAGATATAACTTTGAGGGAGTTAGGAACCTTGTCTACCTATAAATTCAAACGACACCAGCGCTGAGATCAAACGAGGAATAACTCCTGCTAGTCGCTGCTTCTTTGGGCTAAAAGGCAATTGACTAGTAAAGCCCTCTGTGGCGCAGAGGAACAAATTTTATTGGAAATGGATGAGGGGGCTCTCGGCTGCTACTCGGCATCGACCTAGCCAGAAGGGTGAAGTTCCAATGACTGAGATGGCTGGGTCATATAGAGCAGATGAACACCAACGCGCTGGTCCGAAAAGTCTTCAAATCCGCCGAAGAGGAATAGCGCAGTAGAGGAAGACCGAGACTCAAGTGGCGCACGAAAGTGGAAGGGGACTTCAACCAACTTAGCGTGTGAAACTGGAGGCAGCTAGCAAAGATCGAGTTGGCTGGGGACGTTTGTTGACCGAGGCTCAGGTCCACGCTGGACTGTAGCTCCACCTAAAGTATTTGAACAACACTATCGCACACGTTTCGTTTAGTTATTAAATAATAAAGGACTCTTCTTCAAAGTGAATTTCCCAACTGGCTTCTAAAATTAATATTGCGTTTGTTAAATGTTAACACCTAGGACTGCAGTATGTTCAAGGAGTTCCCCCGTTATTGTATTGTGCAAACGTTGATGATGCTCTTCGATGGTATCCAGTTGCTCAGATATTTGGACAGAATTAAGTCACTACCTTCGGCAACAATAATGACAATAGAATAGTCGTTTAACAAGTAATCGTTCTTCGATTCACAAAAGCCACATTCCAAATCACTATCAAGACTTTGTGAAGCTTCCGGTTGATGCACGTTCAATGTCTAGTTGAAGACAGATGTCAGAAATTGTTCTAATTTCACTTAACAACATTCACACTCCCATTGAAATATTATATGCGATCCAAGCTACAACCAAGACTTCCACTTTTCACTCATTCAATTCCATGGAACGGACAGTTCTGTCCAAGAATACAAGTAAAGTATCCCTCATCGATCGTTGTTATGAACGCGTCAGCAACCTGAACAGAAGCAATTCATTGAGGAATTGTTGTAATTTCAGGTCGCATGGTAATTTGAATTGCAGCAACCGATTACGAATACGACTATGACTACGACTGTGACTATGACGACGACTCCGGCTTTGACTTCGAATCTGAATACCATGGTTGAATTGCAATATGGGAGGCAGTAAAGAGCTCAAATAACCAACCGATCAGAGCCAACGAACCAGCCAGGCTAGGCCAATTGCAGCGGATCAAGTGCCATCACATGGCCAGAAGCTCTAATGCGATATTACGCAATCGGAAAATTTACGCGCTATAGCTCTCAAATGTGCGCCCAGTTGGTGTCCGATGGATGGAGGAGACCAACAACAAGTAACCGGTGGTGGATGGCATTGGTAGACCAGAACCATCGACTAACCAATCCTCCTGATGGTTTCTTTACCTTTAGGCAATGATGTGGTGGCGCGTTGTGCGGCGGTAGTGATGGTGATGTTGGTGGTGTTGCTAGTTGGTTTTTGCAATCATTGGCATCGATCTGCTGCTGCTGCTGTTGCTGTTGCTGTTACTGTTGATTTTTGCTGCAGCGGCTGCTGCTTCTCCGTCGACGAATAGAAATCCTTCATCTGGTGAGCCGGGTGGCGGCTGGCGCGGAACTTCCAAGTCTCACACGAAAGAGCAAAAACAAAAACACGAGCTCCACTTTGGTGGTGGTGCTAAAAATTGACTATGACCGTCAAACTATTTGTTCCATCGAACCAATTGACTACACATGCATCTCTCGGTTGTATGTCAGCAGCTGGTGGAACTGATGGTGGAGGTGATCCGTTGTTACGAATAGTGTAGCCCGGCTATGAGGATAGGCCTGAGGAATCCATATGGCGGATGGTAGAGCTGGTGATACTAGCGGTGGTGGTTGGCTCATGCAAATTTTCCTTTCAAGTGAATAATTGCATTGGAGTTGATCGTTTGGCGGATTTTCTCGCCATAGATACTTTTCACGTCGGACTGTCGGATCGTTTTTCTGTTATTTATCTCTTTTTTTGGATATCATTCGCTCCCCTTTTGCTCCTCCTTTCTACCGAAATTGCACGTTCTTGCGTGTGTGTTTTGTTGACTGTTGTCTTCTGTTGTTTGGTTGTGTCAAAACACTTTGTTAAAGAGGACTGTCGAGAGCGTGCTTTTGAACAAAAAAAACAGAAAAAAAAACAAAAACTAACAACAACGACAGAATCTGAAAAATTCAAATGACGAAGTTCGATAGATATTGGCGACTATTCGTAAGAGACGGTGTTGGGCGAAGGAGGAGTGGTCGATATATGGCATGCAAATAGCAAATATACATTTCCCAGCTTAAGGCTCATGTGAGATTGCATAACGCGCTTAGTTGGCTGTAATTCACGACAATATTTTGCATAATTCATATGCGCGCAGCATTCATACCTACCTACATACCTTCCGATACGTACACATGCCCGAATGGGGGAGGTTGGAGGTGGTTGAATTGCATATTGTGTGCAGGCGATCCGGCTAACCAACGAACATTAGATTTATTGATGGAAGATGGAAGATCTTTGCCACGAATGAATGAATAACTACGGGAGACATTAGGATGCCGATACGTACTGCTAGGTACTTTTTGGCTTTTTACAATTTCAGTTGAGATGCTTTAGTTGCCTTGCCTATAGTCTGATGCCCGATCTATTATTAAAAGTCTAACTATGATAGTGGGAAAGTAAGTGTGACAAAGTTCGTGAACTATTTTAAGCTGACAACATATTTTAAGGTTTCTTCATTCTTCAGCAGTCAAGTGCATAACAAGATTTTGGGATTTCACTGCAAGAGATCAGTTAGCAGGGTCTCTGATCATTCCATCACGCTTTTTGTGTCAATATTGTGGTTTTGATATAAATTTCAGAAGTGACGGTCCATTGTTCTAATTTCGTGCGTTTCGAATCATGATTTCATGATACAGATGAAGCTTATCCTTACTTGGAGTAGTAATGAGGTATTGTTGACTTGTGGTTGTGATAATCGAAATTGAACAGCGTTCAAATGATTGGTTAGTTATGGCATCTGCGGGTGATTAAGCAAGATATTTTGAGTTTGAGTGGTTTTCACGAACGGATTGCAATTTTTGGCTGCGTGATGTCGAATCATTTCGAAGATCTTTCGGTGTGGGATTTTTGATTTAGTTTTTCCTGACTTTCTGATTTTTATTTTGTGAATTTTAAATAATTTGTGAGAGCAGTCGATTGTGCTACGACCTGAAGGTTTATTTCGTTTTGAGTATTTGGAAAAGGTTTTTGACCTTATAAATGTTCCACTAACATTGTGATTCCCTTCAAAATCACAAAAAAATCATTTTCCTTCAACGAAAATATGTTACACACCCTTTCAGTTAAGGGTAACCAAGGCACGTATCCTTTGAATATACTTCACAGAGTACAGTTTCTGATCAGACTGCTCATGATCGGTTTCAAGCATTTACACAAAACGGCAGAGAAAGTAATGTACAGAGACCTTGTAACGTAGGGTTTGGAAAATTCTTTTGACCAGCGTTTGATAAAGCCAAGTGCAGAGTTAGCTTTATTTATGATGCTGTCAATATGTGAGTCGAAATTCAATTCTCTGTCACATATTATTCCTAGATCCCTTACTTCGGTAGTGGAGGGAATAGGCTCATCGCAGATAAAGTTGTTTTTTGGAGGCGGAGGATGACGTTTGCGGAAATAAGTTATCGCTTGGCATTTGCTGGCATTAAGCTCCAACAAGTTTTGCTTGCACCATACCGAAAACTTAACAAAGTCATCATGCAAGCAATGGGAGTCAGAAGTATTGAAATGAATTTGAAAATACTCATGTCGTCAGCAAAAATAGAAAGATCAGCATTCGTTAAAACGTGATTCATGTCGTTGATCGTTAGAATAAAGATGATTGGTCCAAGGTGACTACCCTGAGGGATACCAGATGTTGCTTTAATGAGTTCGCATATTGCGGATATGAAGATGACTCTGTATTCTCGGTCTTCTAAATACGATTTGATCCATGCCACAAACGGAGGGGAAAACCCAAGTTTTTTAGTTTGAAAATGATAAGTTGATGGGAAATTTTATCGAAAGCCTTGCTGAAATCTGTGGAAATTGAATCGACTTCATCACCGTCTTCTAAAGCACAACGCGTCCTAGATACGAACTCAGTTAAGTTAGTGGTAACCAGATAGATGGCCTACGGTACGGAAGCAATTGTTGATAGATTATGCTTTCGAAAATGTTGGGTATGGAAGAGAGTTTCGCTATAGGCCTATTATTACCGAATTCGGCCTTGCTTTCTTTTTAATGAACAGGGATGATATAAGATTCCCTCCATAGCAAAGGAAAAATACTTGTTGAAACAGACAAGTTAAATAGGGCAGCGAGGGGAGGACCGAGATAGCATAGACACTTTTTATTACAATAGCCGGAATCCAATCAGGGCCGGACAAAAGATCATCTTTAAGTTTGGTAATGTTTTCAGACACCAAAGATGTTGTTATATTTAGCGAAATGGATGACGTTTCTCATATAGCTAAAGTAACTAGGATCGGGTTCAGGTGTTTGCTTACAAAAGGATTTGTTAAAATAACAGGCAAAGAAATTAACAATGGCTTTTGGGTCGGCAGAAGATTCCCAAAGAAATTCGAGAGTAGATGGGTAGCCGTCTGACTTTCTTTTGGTATTAACAAACTGGTAGAAGCATTTGGGGTCCGAGACTTAGCTAAATTACATGCGGTAAAGGAACTCAAGGTAAAGAGACCCACAAAGTCCAGAAAAACGATTGTGTGCAAATCGATAGTTAGTGTAGTCGGAATCAGATAGAGTTCTTAAGGGTTTGTGCCAAAGCTTGTTTCTTTTATTGCGGAGAGACCGCAACTCCTTGTTATACCAAGGAGGAGCGGACGTGTAGTCTTTTCGGGAGGAATATGGAACCGATTGGGCAAAGCAGGACAAAATTAACGAATAGAAAGTTGACAGGGCAAGATCAATGTTTGTTGTTTCAGCAATAAAATCAAAGTTTATGTTGCTGATAAGGCTTTTTAGTTTGTTAAAGTCGGCTCTTCTAAAATGAAATGAAAATGAATTTTCCCAATCGACACATGAGTTGTCGTTTTCATAAGAGTATATAATTGACAAGGGCGAATGAAGGCGGTCTAGGGTGGAAAGAAGATGTTCACTCCTATAAACGACGCAGTTATTCGAATCGGAAGTGAAGACAAGGTCGAGTTGTCTGTTATATTATATTGGGTATTCCACTAATCTAAAATAGATTTGAGTTTATTAGGCAGTGCACCATCAATATTTCGATTTTAGATGACAAATTAAGAGAGACGAAATGAGACGAGTCGTCGGAGGGTTTAAATCCTCTGCTATAATAAAACTATCTTCAAGTTGTGCATCATTGGTCAAAAAATCCACTGCGTGAACTACAGCTCGATAATTCATTAATTGGTTGTGATGGGTGAATGTAACAACAAAATTGTCGATATGAGGAATGTCAACAGGAGTTGTGTGAAAACATTTTCTGATTGCTAGTAAAACCCCTCGGCTATAGGGATTATCAGCTCTTTCAAATCAATCTTTTCGAAAAACGTTTAAGTTAGATTTTTCAGGTGATGTCCAGGGGAGTGATTTCTCTATACCTGCCTATATAGTTGGCGCAGTCGAAGGGATCTCTTTCGTGTGGATTGGACAAATGATGATGTCATCGGTTTTGGTGGCAGATGAATTCATCAAATTCACGGTTGCTTCCTTTGATGACTTAAGTCACCTTGGTACCTGTTGGATATATTTAGTTTTATTGCACGTCTGGCATACATCCCGAAACTCCGGCTTTTTTGCCGAAAAACGAAAAAGGGAGAGATACTCTTTCCAAGAGCTTCAGAGCTGTAAGTCTGACTCCATTCATGTTGAGTAGCATGGATAAGACGGTCGAGATTGATGTTCACAAAACTGCTTTGTGATTGCATCTTCTGTTAAAGATCCAATATACCCGCCAGCGGGGAAAGAAAGAGTACGCGCTGGGCATTTTCAACCATGGAAATTTTATAGTTTTCAGTTTTTTTTAAGCCTTAAGATGCCTATCAAAATATTTGCTGATTCACTTAAATGCTTCAAGGCTACTATGAAACAAGTCATCTACAGAAGGTTTTTATGAGGGCACATTGTAAGCCTTGTTCAGTTTCCTCTAATTTCTGTCTTGTTTGTAGCTCATGAGAAGTTTTGACAGAGTTGTTTAGCCAATCAGTAAGGTGCGCCCAGTTGACTTTTCTTGAACAGATTACGATATACATACCCTAAGTCTGCCATGATTTAGTTTTCCCCTTGTAACAAAGTTGGCTGGGAGCCCAAAGTCATTTCTGACTAAGCCAGAAGAATGTGGTGGCCCTAAATAGTTATATTGATCCTTATGGCAAGTTCATAGCAGTGAACAATTATATTTTTAACTTGCTCGTGTCGGGCTTAGGATTTTGTGTATGAAGACGGGGCAGTAGATCTGTCGCATACCCAAGCTTTACCGAAATCTAGCAAACGGTGAACTTACCACTTAGAGCGCTTCACCGAAAGCATTCATTCTCTAGATCGTGATGACTTGCCTATAAGCACACATTCTCTGCTTTGGGTTAATTCCACCACGTCTCCACGAAATAAAATTATGGCAGATTAAAGATCTGACATGTGGTCCGCCATCTTTTTTTTGTCATTTCTGCCAATTCTAGCCTCTCTATTTCGTCTGGTCTTTACTTTACTGCCTCCAGTTGTACACTCCAAGTGGTTTCTATCAACTTGTGCGCGACATCTAAGCGGAGTCCTTCCTCTACTGCGTTGTCCCTCCCTGTTAGATTTGAGGTCTCTGCAGGCCGGTGCGCTGTCATAGTCATCGCTCTACATGTCATAGCAATCTCTGGCGACTGATGCGCAGTTTTTTGACAATATCGCTGTCGCTATACAGTTCGTATAGTATGCCGTCGAATCTTCCTATCCATAGCCTATCTACGCAAACGCGACTGAATAACTTTTAACGGTTTGTCTCTCGAAAGGACTTAGGATATCTTCATCCGCTTTCGTAGAGTCCATACTTCAGCACCATGAAGTAGGACTCCCTTGGTTTTATGGGATAGGGCCTTACCACTCAATTGCCTTCTTATTCCAAAGAAACAGTGATTCTTCGTTTTGCAGTTTTTCACAGAATTTATAGCAAAGCTAAGGTAGAAAGTAAAGTCTCTAAGCCGATACTGATTGATTGAAACAACGAGCATTCTCAATCGGCTTTCTTCGAGCTTGGCAGGGATGCCAAAACTAGACATGGCTCTTTTTAGCTCGTCTCTATAAAAGCAGTCATATGCGGCATTACAATCGATGAAAAGGTGATGGGTGTCGATTTGGGCTTCTTGAGTGTTTTGAAAAACTGTCGGGGTGTGAGAATTTATTCGAATGGGCTTTCTTAATTTCAAACCGCACTGATATGGGCTAATCAGGTTTTTAACGAACGGTTTCAGACGTTCCCACAATAAGGCAGGTAATATCTTGCTATGTTAAGGAGCTTTATACCTTTATAGATGACGCAGTTGAGGGGGTCTTCTTTGCTGTGGACCACACAAACGAGACGGAGATTTTATTCATCAGGCATACGCTCTTCAGACTAGATTTGAGAAAAGAGTGGGTCCAGCCGGTTTGCCGCTAGGTACAGCTGCTTTCTTTGATATTGGCCTAGATAGTGTCATAATTACTTCATTTTGGTCAAGTAGACCGAATTTTTGGGAATCATTGTCTAGTTTGGAAGGTCGATTTTGCCTGACGGAAAGATGATGTGCTGTTCTACAGTCTCCAGAAATAGTTTTCCCATATTCTTCTAAAAGGTTTCCTTCTTCATCTCTATAGGTTTCTGTACGAGTTTTGTTTTCTCTTTTTCTGGAGAAGCCCATATTCGTCCCGTCTCTGCTGCTTGTAGAGTTCACGAGAGCCTCTTGTCCTTCTCAACTGCGCCGCTTCTTATGTTTGTTTAGCTGCATGTGCTTGCTGACTGTCTTCATAAAACCAGGGATTTCTTTGGTGGTGGTCGAGCGAAACCCTGCACATCAGTTGCGGCGACTTTTATGATACGTTGACAGCTTTGTTTCCGGTCAACGGTATCTGTTTCTGGCGATAAAAAAACTCAACAAGAGTTATTTCTTGCGATTGCAACTTTACTTGGTTATACATTCTTTCAGAAGTTCTTCTTTGTTGTGGAGCTTGAGAAATCCGCATTCGGATTTGAGTCAATGTTGACCTCCTTCAACATTTGGCCGTCCCGAATAATGAAGGCATTCCTTACGTCTATTGTAATGTGATCAATTTGATTAAGCGCTTCATGATGCAAAGAATGCCATGTCCCTGGTGTATATTGAGATAAAGAAATCATGCACTTGCTATAGTGATATTTCGTCCTACCGTAAAGTCGACAAGCCTAAGTCCGTTGACAGACGTGGTGTCGTGTAGGCTTTGCTTACCAAGATGTCTTTCTTTCCTATCCTGGCATTGTACGAATTAAACGATACACTTCTGATAATGCTTCTATGTCTTGTCGAAGAGCTGCTAGAAACATTCTTTGTTGGCCTCATCCTTGTCTTCAGGGCTAGGTCGCATATTGGGTTTATGCTAGAGAATTGAGGGCTACCGCATATGACAACCCGCATCCGAATAAGCGCTATTTCCTTCACCGTAGTATATATGACAGCCCATTTCATCGGTCTTGACGGATGACAGTGATATCTGCATGATAGTAGTCAATGGCCTCTGTCAATTGCTACACGGAACTGCCAAACAGTTTTGTAAATGTTAAGGTTCCGAACATTCCACGACCGTTTTTTTTTTGAAGCCCGTTCAAACTTTTCGGTTTTTGGAGCAAAGTTGGTAGGAACAGAACTTCGAACAGACGTCGGCTTAGCTTAGTAGGGTCTTAGCACGACAGTCCGAGTCTCTTCGTCGCGCTCTGTATCGCAACCTCAGTAATCAAAGACTTGTAAAACTTTTGTAAGTACTTAGCTTGAACCTGAATAGCTGAAAGATTTACCTTGTTCTTTCTCCTCAATTAGTGATTATCCTTTCTTATATATTTCAAACATTAGATCCTGAAAGTAACAAGTGCAAGGTTTCTGCAATCACCTATATCAGCACCACTAATGGTATGCATGTACTGTACCAAAAGAGTGCGACAACTATCCTGAGTTCTACTCGAAAACCATAAACTCTTTCGAATTATGTAGGCCATTCCACTAAATTCTACGAATTTGTCTCTGCGACAGTCCGCAACAATTGACAGTTCATTGCATGAAGAAGCACACCTGTAGTGCCTCGTTGGCAGTGCAATTACTCGCATATGACACATTCCGTATGTCACACCTTTTAAACCTTCGTTGACCCGTTCATTACCCTTTTATCCATGCATCTTCTACTCCAATCAGTTGAACTCAAAACCTCCAATCGGCTTACTGTCTTCAACGTTCTACCTCGCCTAAAGTATCCGTACAACGAAAGGGCCAATCAAGATTTGTCATACTTATTGCCTTCCTAACAAAACTACGTCATAATTTCGGGAGTTTGTCCAACCACTTTTCCGCATGCCCAGTCTTTTCCCCATACTTAAGACTGCGGGTATGGGCGCTCCTAATGTGGTGAATGCAACAAACTCTTACAATGTTGGGGGCACTATTCTTTATGACCCATCTCTCTGATCAACCGGATGCCTTGGCTGTACTGCCACCTCACCAAGCATATATATACGAGTATTCAACCAACCAACCAACAAACCAACGAGGCCACAACGAAGGAGTCGGATGTCGTTGTTGTTACAATTTATTGGTGGATTAGCCAGGTCGCTGACGAACGACCATGTACTTTGGCACAATGAAATGCGCGTCAGCTTCAAGTGGCAAAGTATATGAGTACGTGTATATGCCTATATAGTACAAGTACTCGTATGTGGATATCTCCACTGCCTACCACCCGCTCATTATGGTTTCCTTTGATCCAAAGACCGCGAGAAAATCCATTAACTTCTATAAGTTAATCATATTTATGGTTTTGACTGGTCATCACACGTCGAATATAATTTCCACAGCCATCAGCATCATCATCATTATCGACGTCGTCGTAGTTGTAGTTGGTAGTTGTAGTCATCTTCATCATGACCATCATTGGCCATCCACATCCACATCATCATCATCACTGTGATCATTGGGAACAACATCTTCGGAAGCATCATCTTCCTCGTCTTCATTACATGACTTTGTGGTTCGCCTAATGGGCCACTTGAGGGGGAAGATCTTTTGTCTATCCTGCGTCGATATCTATGTGAAGCTGGGTGAAACGATCAACTTTTGCGGTGGCGTTGGCCAAAGGAATGCGCCAAGTGTTTTTGTGTTGGTTTTTTTTTCGCCGTTGTTTGTTGGCTCTCTACAGGGCGGTCACCTATTATTCTGCGAATTTTTTCTCTGTATCTTCATTTATGAGTATGATGACGTTCCATCGATTTGTTGAGTGTACGACAGACATTGTTATTATGATCTGCACAGACTGTCAGCATGCCATTCTGAGATTCTGGGATTCTGTGACTCTGGCATTCTGTTATTCTTCAATTCTGAGATTCTTATAGCTACCTACCAATTCAATGGAGCTACTCAAATTGTACAAGTATCTACAGGAACTCTTCAACAGATGGTTTATTACGGTGAGCCGAGTTAAATGCTCGTAATGAAGTATTTTTGCAGATTTCTACAATTTTTCATTAATGAAGATGTACGGATAACTTTGTATCTGGCAGCAACTTGTATCTTTGTCCCTGTCGGTTTGGAAGTTTTTGTTCCGATCCATTATGCACTCAATTTCAGTGTTGGACCATAAAATAGCCGGATGGTGATGATGTATTTTGTGAGAGGCAATCATAGCCGGACAGTGTCCATGGCCACCTGACTAAAGATACTTTGTTGTTGTTTCTCTTTTTTTTATAATATAATTTTTAAAAGGGAAGATTCTCACATCGGCTACTACTGTAATTTGAAATAATAGCCAAACTGATAGGCGGTCAGTTGTAGTTTTTATTTTTCTATGATTTTGGATTGGATTTACGAGTGAGGCAAGCCTATGAACGAGTATCTGTTGTGTTGTTTTGTTTGTCGGTTTATGGTCGCAGACTGAGCGTATCCTTGCAATTAGCAAAGGTATGTCCATAGATACATTTTGAGACGTAGAATATGGCGTGCAATTGTTAGTCATTAGTTAATTGTAAATTGAGTTTCTTAAATCAATTAAGCTGAATACACCGTCAATATTATATCGATACATTCACATGTGCAGAATGCTGATTTGCGGAAATCCTAAAATTGATTCTTGTTTGTAGTTTCCTTAAGATAATTTAGCTAATTATTTTGAATATCAAATCAATGCACCTGTGGGCTACTAACTGGCTAATTTTCAAGTTCCATTGATTGATTTTTTAAGTCAGCGATGCACAGCTAACAGTCTTTCTATTCATTTCTAAAATATAGAAGAGCATTGTCCTTTTTATTTTGAGTTTTTGTAACATTTTCTGGGATATACGCCAACAACAATGCGCCTAAGCTGTCTTGAGCTGAGTATGCCTAGTACACTCATTGCTTTTCCCAGCTTTATTTAAGGGATTTTACTTCAATGGCTTTTATCCGGAATGTTTTTTATGCCGTTGGGTGTTACTCATTGTCATCTGGTGCGTCTTTATTAAGAGCTACTCTTTTAAGAGTCTGTCCTTAGTTGTTGCGCTTATATATGTGCTGACGAAGGCTAATGACAGTGGTCGAATTCATCCGCATGCAAGATTATTCTCAAATCCGATAAAGGGCAGTTAGACATACTCGTACAATGCAAAGCCAGGAATAGGTCACTTATTTATATCTACAGCCACGGAACTATCGTGTCAAAGGTTAAGTATAGCATTGAAATATCCTTTCCATCTCCTGAGTTGATCCACATTCAACGCAATATCTAGTTTGGGTATCCCCACTGAGCTTATCCATTTTCCAAAATTCTAGTTACCTAGA
Organism: Volucella inflata; assembly: GCA_928272305.1. Classification (NCBI taxonomy): domain Eukaryota; kingdom Metazoa; phylum Arthropoda; class Insecta; order Diptera; family Syrphidae; genus Volucella; species Volucella inflata. Next base: position 86,864,552 of record OV743720.1, read on the forward strand.
TTGGCATATTGGGAAAAATACAGTGAACTGTCAATAGGACGTTTCTATTTCCGCTCCTCTATCAACTTTGACAACCACTCCACCAGTTCGGTGATCATGCGAATAATCGCTCTAGCTAATCGCTGGCCCTTAGGATTTAAAAGGCAATTGAGTAGTAAGGCTCTTTCCTGAGCAATCAACAAGGCATTATATAAGACACTGATCACGGATCTATTGTTGACAAACCCTGCAAATTAATCAAGGGCAATGAACTTCGGGTATGCACGTGGAATTTAAAGTCCCTTAATAGGCCACCTGCAACAGAACAATTAGGGAATGCCCTAGACTGCTGCAAAGCAGATATTATTGCGATTCGAGATATGTGCTTAGATGAAATGGACAAAAAAAGATAAAAAACTTCTACATCTACTACGGTAGTTGTTATCGACGGCAAAAGCAGCGCCAATTTGGATACGGATTTGTTAACCTGTCACTACGTCTTGAGTTTCCGATATGTGAACTGAAGCTTCGTAATAATCCGTATCCAAAGTAAATTTGGCAACAATAGACTTGTATATGCGCATGCCCCTTCAGAGGAGAACGATGACGACGCCAAAGATTGCTTCTACGAGCTCTTGAAAAACACCTACGAGCAATGCCCTAGCTAAGGGAGTACAATCGTCCTCGAGGATTTTAATGCAACGCTAGGATGAGAGGGCATCTTTCGGTGTTCTGTCAAAAGGCATGGCCAGCACGTCATCAGCGCTGATAGCTCGATATTGCAATCAACGCAAGACTCTTCTCCAGTATAATAGATATCCGAACGTTCTGAGTACCAACTCGGACCACTACCTTGTTGCAGCCGTTGTAGATATCCTTAACATCGCAAAGACAAACTGGTTGAAACAAAATACCCAGTAAATGAAAAAAAAAAGAGGAAAATGAGAACAAACAAATAACTCAGTTTATATTGTACAATTTGATACTTATTTGTTTTCTCCTGGTGTGATGCCTTCTGTGGTTTTGATCCAAGTGAAAGAGAAAATTTATTGAACAATTCTAAGCAAGCGTAAACTGTTATACAAGTATTGATAGCAAAGATAAAACGAATGTAAAAGAAAATTGAGTTACAATTAGAGTATAAGAGTACAATAATTCTCAGACAAATGAGTGTAATGTGTATAATAGAGTTCAAATATGAATTGATTACATGATAATTTTGTTGGAATTGAATATGTTTTATATATGCGAATGTTGAGTTCTAAACATACCGCCCCCCCTGGAACGAGTTTCAGGACACAGGAAGAAGAGCCAATTTTGATATGGGACGTACAAATGTTCCAGCTGATGTTCTAACAGTGGCGACTCGTACATGGTTATCTGCTCCAGGGTTTACCGACTCTATTCTGCCCAAAGCCCACTTTGTGGGTGGAAGGTTCGGTTCTTTGATAACAACTAAGTCCCCAGGTTTGAAGTTAGTATTGCTGCGTTGCCATTTTGGGCGCTCCTGTAGGGTGGTGAGATACTCCATATGCCATCTCTTCCAGAATCCCTGCGTCATACTCTGTATATGGTTCCAATGTGAGCGGCGATTAGGTGGAGTATCCAAATAGTTCGGTTCAGGTACAGCTGTCAGTGGTTCGCCTATAAGAAAGTGAGATGGGGTTAGCGGATTCAAGTCAAAATCGGAGATAGAACACAAAGGACGAGAGTTAAGAATGGCTTCTATTTGGGTAAGGACAGTACATAATTCTTCGAACGTCAAAATGGAATTGCCGATAACGCGACGCAGGTGTAATTTAACAGACCTAACACCAGTTTCCCAAATGCCCCCAAAATGTGGCGATGACGGTGGTATAAAGTGCCACTGAGTGCCATCCTTGGCAAGAGCGGCAGTGATGATGTCGCTGTTACTTTGTTTCATCAGCAGTTTATGCATTTCCGTGAGACACCGTCGCGCTCCTTGAAAGTTTGTGCCGTTGTCACTGAAGATATTGGCACATTTCCCACGACGAGACACAAATCGGCGTAAGGCTGCGATGAAGGCATCAGTGGTGAGATCGCTTACTAATTCCAGGTGTATAGCCTTTGTCGACATACATACAAACAAGGCAATGTACGCCTTGGAAGTCCTTGCTTTACGGCAGCGAGATAATTTGATTGTAATGGGACCCGCGTAGTCACATCCGGTATTTGAAAAGGCACGACTTGGTTGAATGCGATACCACGGCAAATCGCCCATAATTTGCTGACTTGTTTGTTTGCGTTGCATGAAGCATGGTTTGCAGCTGTGAATAATTCTCCGTATTAAGTTTCGGCTGCCCAGTATCCAAAATTGTTGCCGAACCAGCGTGAAGGTTTCGGATACACCCGTATGGAGATTATTTTTGTGAGCATCTGAAATAATAAGAGAAGAGACAGGACTATTTTTAGGGAGTATGATGGGGTGCTTGATGTTAAAAGGTACATTCGCATGCTTGATGCGTCCACCAATGCGAAGTAGTCCATCGCCGTCCAAAAATGCAGAGTATCTCAAAAGTTTAGATTTTGACGGTAACGATCCCATCCTTTGCAGGCCTTGAATGTCATTCTCAAACGCGTTAAATTGAACAAATTTTAAGATGGAATTCCTGGCATTTCGGATTTCAGCATATGTTAGTCCGTAGGTAGCGTTAATTAACGTTTTATTTTTTAGCTTGGTGACATACCTGAGGATATAGGCAACTACTCTCTGTAACCGATTCCAACACGAAATGTTTTTGATAAGATCGTTGAAGATATGATCACAGAACGATGTGACCAGTACGTGACCTTCAGGTACTCTTTCTTCCTTCTGTGCCGATTTCCTATCAGATATAGATGTTGAAAGGTTCGATTTTGGCCAATGTTCTTCTGATAACGACAACCAAGATGGACCGGTCCACCACATACTATGGTTAACAAGATCAGAGGGTAAGATCCCACGCGAAGCACAATCAGCAGGGTTTGATTCTGAGGGAACATAACGCCATGAATATCGAGGTAAGGTTTCCAAGATAGCAGCCGTTCGATTGGCAACGAATGTTGTCCAGCGACGAGGGGGTGAGGACAACCAATGGAGTACAATTTCGGAATCACACCAAGCGCAGATTCTATCGATTTGCTTCTTTACTAATGATTTCACCCGAGCTATTAATCGCGTCAATAACAACGCACCACAGAGTTTAAGGCGAGGGACCGAAATCGGTTTAAGCGGAGCCACTTTTGTTTTTGCGGAAACGATTGTTATTAGTCTATCACCTACCGACGATTTGGCAATCGCGTAAACGACTGCCCCATACGCTAGCGACGAAGCGTCTGAAAAACCGTGTAGTTCCACAGATTCTTAGGAAGCAAACATGTTACGCGGAACTCGAACTTGTTCAAACGATGGGAGCTGTTCGCGATAGGTTAGCCATTTCTGAGAGATATCGGAAGGTAAGGGATCATCCCAGCTTAATTGTAGTTCAGACGACCAGAGCTTTTGAAACATGATTTTGAACAAAATTACTGACGGAGAAAGAAGTCCAAGTGGATCGAAAATACGTGCTATCTCGGAAAGCAATGTTCTTCTTCTTAGCGTAGGAGATGAGTTGGTTAAATTTAAACGATAGGACAGCACGTCAGTTGCTGGATTCCAAAACATTCCCAATACCTTAACGAGGGGCTGCGAGTGTTCAGGGTCAAAAAAGGAGTACTCACAATCTTCAGGGTTCTTTTCAGCGAGTAGGGTCCAGCAATTGGAGCTCCATTTTCGGAGTTGTAGACGCGCTTCCGAAAGCAATGCGATAAGTTCAGACTGGAGTTCAAGAAGAGTTTCGACTGAGTTTGCTCCCGTCATGACGTCGTCAACGTAGACATCGTTAAGTAAAATGTTAGAAGCGTATGGATACTTTGATTTGTAATCATCAGCGATTTGTTGTAGCACGCGAACCGATAAAAACGGAGCTGATGCAGTACCGTAAGTCACTGTTCGTAGTCGATAATGCTGGATTTCTTCATTTGCGTTTCGACGCCATACGATGCGTTGAAAGTCGGTATCACTTTTTTGAACCCAAATTTGGCGGAACATCTTTACTATATCTGCAGCAAAAACGAAGCGATATTGACGAAAATTAAGACACACCCCGAAAAGATCGCGCTGTATTGGTGGACCGATTAGCAAATTACTGTTCAATGAATGCCCGTTTATGTCCTTTGCCGAACCATCAAACACGACGCGAAGCTTTGTCGATGAACTTTCCGGCTTCAGAACTGCGTGATGAGGAAGATAAAATTGACGAGATGGGTCTTTTGAGATTTCGCTAGGAGCAATTAGCTCCATGTGACCAAGTTCGAGGTATTCTTGCATAAAATGGGAATATTGTCGGTGCAAGTCAGGGTTGTTACGAAACCGTCTTTCCATGGAATACAAGCGCGAAACCGCTGACTTTAGAGTACCTGAAAATGTTGGAGAAGGATTTTTAAATGGGAGAGAAACAATATATTTTCCATCCGAGGCGCGAGCGAACGTTTTTTGAAAGTGTTCTTCAGCTGGGTCATTAAAGGTGACACGAGTTTGATTAGATGAAACCTCTTCCAGTTCCCAAAAGCGCTGCAAAAGAATATCAACATCAATTGTTGAATGAAAGGAACAGAGCTCTTGGCAATCATCACTTGACACAGAGAGTTCTCCCGCGATGACCCACCCGAACGTAGTATTTTGAGCTATTGGTTTGCCTTGTGGGCCAATAGCTTGTTCTCCCTTCCAAATGGACCAAAGCTTGTCAGCTCCCAGTAGTACGTCTATGGAACTGGAAATATTGAAGTACGGATCTGCCAGATCCAAATTTCGAATGTGATCCCATGTGGATACATCAAAGGATATCAGCGGTAAACTTGATGTAAGTTTTCGCAAAACTAGTGCATCGACCGATAAATTCGTTGAATTGAAGCGAGAAAGAAGATTAAGCGAAACACGTCCTTTAGTGTATCCAGCTTCTTTTGAAGATAATCCCAGTATAGGGATTCTAGCATGAGTTCGCGCAAGCCCATGTCTTTGGGCGAATGATTCCGTAACGAACGTTGACTGTGACCCTGTATCAATTAAAACACGACAATCCACGAGCTGTCCCCGGTTATCTTTAATTTTAGCAAGAGTTGTTGGAAGTACAGTCTGCCTACGAATGCTAAAATCAAGCGAGTGGTTGGATACCAGTGGGTTAGATGAGTTAGCACTAGAACTTGCAGGGATAGTTGATGACAAATGTTGCAGCGAGACGGAAACCGACGAAGGAGGAATTGTATGAGTAGTTTTGAGAACTTGGGGATCGATGTCTTGATGAACAAGAGAGTGATGGCGGGCCTTGCAAACGCGACAACGAAATGAAGACCGGCATTTGATTGACGAATGACCTGACCGCAGGCAATTGAAGCAAATTGATTTAGTATTGGTAAAGTTTCTTCGCGACGGAATATCTAGATCAATAAATTGAGGGCACTGCGGCAAATTGTGATCACTTTTGCACATTGGACATTGAACTTTTATATCTGAGGCTTTTGCTAAGTGAGCTCGAACGGGAGCCGATTGTTTTCCGCGTGATATTGTCGAACGATTCAGCGATTGGCACGATTCCAATGCATCACACCTAAGTTCGAGGAACTCAATTAGGTCGTATATAGAACTGTCCTCCCGAGAGCTTATTTCCTCTGCCCACGCATGCTTTGTCTCATTATCGACCTTGTTTAACAAAAGAAAAGTTAGCCACGGATCACGAGTATTCTTATTAAGAGCGTCAAGCCCACGAATCACTTCATCTGCACCATCTGTTAGTTTTCTTAGTACCTGCACGTTTACAATACTTGTAAAAGGAAGCGATAAAAATGTTTGGACGAAAGATTGTACAACTAAGTTCACCCGATCATAACGCTTTTCAAGTCTTTCCCAAGCAACAATGTAATTTGCATCCGAAACCTTTATATGCTGAATAAGATCGGCAGCATTTCCGCGTAAGAAAGACTTCAAATAATGAAATTTGTGGGTAGGAGTCAAATTGGGTTTGTTGTCGACTGACCCTAGAAACAAATCTCGAAAGGAATGCCAATCCTTGTATTCACCAGAAAATGGAGGCACGTTAATAGTCGGCAGATTGATTTTCGAACAAGTGCTAGTTGAAGAATCTAAATTTTTTAAAAACGTGGTCTGCTGATCAGCAATGCGATCTAATACGGAATCTTTAAAATTGGGGTTAGGTTTTTCCAAATTTTCCCGTTCACGAATGGCTTTTTTTAACCCAGAGTGCGCCTCGAAATATTTTGTTTCGTATACACCGAAATCAGCTTCGTATTCTGCAATTTCATTTTCCTCCACGTGTTTTAAAAAATCATAGTGAAGCGACGAAAATTCACCCCATGCTTCAACCACTCTGCTTAAACGAATTTCCAGCATCTCGATGGTAGTTGAAGGTTCGATAGATTTGAGAAATTCTACAGCACGTGTTAAACAAGCTTTTGCGTTGCCGCGCTTTTGTTTAAGTACATTCATAGTTAGAGGAAATTGAAAAAAAAAACTAGCAAGTTTAAACGAATGAAAGTCTTTCACTTATTGCAAAACACGCGCTACAGTTCAGTATTTTTCAACGACAGAATAGTTCGATTATTAATTGCACGATTAAATTGATCGAGGTTTAATTGTTTATTAACTGATTCAACATAATAGATAAAAATTATTCGGCTAAGAAGGACCAGATTTTATGGTTGAAACAAAATACCCAGTAAATGAAAAAAAAAAGAGGAAAATGAGAACAAACAAATAACTCAGTTTATATTGTACAATTTGATACTTATTTGTTTTCTCCTGGTGTGATGCCTTCTGTGGTTTTGATCCAAGTGAAAGAGAAAATTTATTGAACAATTCTAAGCAAGCGTAAACTGTTATACAAGTATTGATAGCAAAGATAAAACGAATGTAAAAGAAAATTGAGTTACAATTAGAGTATAAGAGTACAATAATTCTCAGACAAATGAGTGTAATGTGTATAATAGAGTTCAAATATGAATTGATTACATGATAATTTTGTTGGAATTGAATATGTTTTATATATGCGAATGTTGAGTTCTAAACACAAACTAATACTATTGTAGAAGGAATTCCTTCTTTAGACGGATACAATCACAAGAGATCGCCAAACACCTTTACGATCGAGTCTCTTTTAATATCACAAAAGGTCCACTGCCTCCAGCATCAAGTATCGAATACCATTGGCAACACAGTACAAAAAAACAATCACACATGCCGGTTCTAAAGTGCTGGCGATCGCCATTACAAAACCCCTGGTTTGATGAAGAATGTCGGTATGTACCTAGTCAAGTCATAAATACTGTTATACCAAAAAATCAGCGCCAAATGAAAACACAATTTTTTTTTGTTTTTATTGGGTTATTCAATGGCTACAAATCTTTGAACAACTTATTTGAAATTGCTTCCATTTACCTTCCAGCACGACTTAAGACGTTGTGGCCACTTATCGATTGCGAGACGCACTTCATGCATGGGGAAATTGTCCACTGCACGGACAGGGGCTCGCTTCAACGACTCAATATTTGAGTGTCGAGTCGAACCAAAACTTGTAATCCAACGGGTTAAGGTCTGGACTACCAGCTGGCCAATCATCCGTTGATATGAAGTCCGGAACGTAGGTTTTGAGCCACAGTTCAGTCGTTTTTGCTTTGTGAGCTGGATCAGAGACTTGCTGGAAAGTCCATGGCTTGTTGTTGAATATTGATTGGTTGAGAGACTTAACAATGGGCTCCAAGACGATCGATTGGGTTTGGTAACGCCATTGTAGCACACTCCCCACCATACCGTTACAGACGCGGGATGGTGGCCTCTTTGAACCCTCGGGATGAGTTGGGATGCTTCTCTGGATAACCGAGCATACACACGATCGGTCTTCTTATTGAACGATTCTTCTACGGTGAAGATTTTCCCGTCAGTAAACAGAATTGTTCTGTCAGCGTTCTTCGCGTACCGACTGAGTAACGTTTTTCCTTCAATGCGGCCGTGAGAAGGTGTCCAGTGTGTCGCTTGTACGTGCTGAGTCCCAAATCTTCTTTGATAATGCGAGACATGGATTTTTGAGAAATTTGTATTTCCCGCGACAAGATTTTCTGTTTTCGCAGCGGTTTTCGGTCGATTCGTTTCTTCACGGCTTTAATCTCTTTCGGAGTTCTCACAGTTCGCGGACGGCCGGATCTTTGACGATCTCGTACTCCACCAGTATCCTCAAAGAACTTCACAGCACGATACACAAAATTGCGAGTGATTCCAAGCGGTCACAACGTCCTGAAGATATCGCCTTTTTCCATGTTGCATTTACTTAAGTAGGCCAACTACAACAAAACGATTTTCGATGTCGCCCAATTCCATGATTGTAAGCAATTAAAAAAGAACTAGAGCTGCTCACGAGCTTTTTAAGCAGAAGAGGAGAGGCAAACAGCGGCTTCTCAGAAACAAAAATTAAAGAAAATGAGAAGCGCGCGGTTGCGAAATTAGGGAGACGCTACTCCAGGAATGAGACTCGACAGTTTTACCAATAGGTAAAAAAAAATCTCAGGGACAAAAGCAATGGAACATCGTAGTTGAGTCGGACTCGATGCGAGGATTTGGACAGAGCATTTCTCCAGACTGCATCTGAACTTTCAACCTGCTCGATGTAAACTAAAAATTCCGTCAATCCAACTTGGATGAAGGGGAGAAACCTATATCTAAGCTTAGGAACATACCCTTACTTAAAGTTATGATTGGACGAAAGAATGCCAGACGAATGGAACCTCAGCATTGTTTATCGACATCATCTAAGCTGTCCCAACTACAAAGGCATCAGTCTTCTCAACATAGCCTACAGGACCTTATCTGTCTAGTTTTGGCATCCTTGCCGAAGTCGTCCATTTGTGTATGATGGAATAATGTAAGGAAGAGCTAATCGAGACCTTTGATGTCAAAAGAGGATTTAGACAAGGCGATGCGCTGTCATACAGTATAATGCAAAACTCATGAGCAAACACAAGAGGCACTATCTTTCAAAACTCCGTCCAAGTACTCGCAAACGCCGATGATATTGGCATAGTCGAAAGAAAGGAGCGTGATGTTAGTGGCGCTTTTGCAAGTATTGATACGAAAGCCGCGAAAATGGAATTAGCGGTCACCGAGTATACTCGTATTCAAGCAAAAAGGACACTCAACGCCGATATCTCGGAGAGAACGTCAACTTTGACAGATGCCAGATATAACTTTGAGGTAGTTAAGGACTTGGTGGTGGCGATGGCGCGATGGTTAGCTCATTGGACTATCACGCGGAGGGTCCGTGGTTCGATCCCCGGGATCGCCAACAATTTTTCGAATCGTCATCACCCTTTCAGCGGGCAATGGCAAATTCGCTGTTTCTTTTGGCTTAAAAGGCTTTTGACTAACGAAACCCTCTCTCGAACAAAAAAAATAACCAAGTCCTGGTATATTGCACAGAGGCATGCACTTCATAAGAAATGGATGTGGGTGCTCTTGGCTGCTTTGAGAGGAAAATTCGTGAAAGGGACCTCAGGTAGCTTCGTGTGGGTAACTGGAAGCTACTGGCAAATAACTGCGCTTGCTGGAGGGACTCTGGTCCATTTCGGACTGTAGGGTCATTTAAGTAAGTAAGACACCCATTTCATATGTTATCAGATCTATAAGATATGTACCGACTCGTTTGAATAAGTTTTCATTTGTAGTATCAATCTCTATGTACCATAGTTGTTTGGTATCGAGCCGGGACTCATCAAAAGAGTTACAGTCACTGGCAATTTACATTACCAAGCCTGCCGGGATTGATAATCGGAAACCTTTTAAAACTGTTCAATCTTGAAGCAAATGGAAATGACAGTCTAGGCCGCATAAAACTATTCTGGAAATTTGTACTTCAAGTACCTACAGGTGCAGGTCATTAAATAAAAGAATCCGCACCCGAAGTACGAGTATGATGCAGCGGACTGAAGCGCTACATCAAATGTACACTAATGCATGTTTCCTAATAGTTAGAGGTTAAACCCACCACGTAATGTGGCGCCATCTGTACTTAAATAAAGGTTAGATGTATTGATTTACTACCAGTTTAAAGTTTACTGAGAATTTCTATTAATAACTACCTTTGCACACGAGTAGCGTTATTATGACTTCACGTCAGGGTAACTGTCTAGTCAGGGTGAATCAAGTCGTTTAATTCGAAGATGATGTTGTTTCGCAGCCCGTTAACATATGGTGTCTCCTGTACAAGCAAATTAATTATATTTTTGATTATCTGACTGAATTCATATTAAACATCGGTGAGAAATTAAAATAAAAATTATATCACGTTCGTTAATTTGACTACAAGGTACGCTCAGCATGCTTTCCCAATGGCATCCGTTGCTCTACGAATTATCTGACTGCTAGTGTAGTTGGTTTCAAGTTAAATTTACATATTCAATTAATTTCACTCACATGTACTCGTACTCGTATATACAAAAATAGAATTAAATAAAATCATTGGTTGAATCAAGAGATGTGAGTAGATATCCAGATACTATAAGATCTATTTGCGTGCATTCCCAGAATGTCTTCATCTTCATTTCGATTCCGATAAGGCAACTGATGATGGCATTGCTTGAAGAAAATCTTAATTGAAATCGCATCTACGGTAATCTGAAAGTGCATGCAGATACATTAAATGTCATTGGCAATACAAGGGAATAGCATAGTTCTGTCAGCACTTATAAAGCATGAGTGTCACAGTAAGTTATGTTGTTTGTTACAAATAAAAGAATTTACTTAATTATTAATAAATGTTGAAAGTATTGTAGAATGGTGTGCCATTTCAAGGAGGTAGTATTCGTTTATACACACATTGAAATAACCTCTGAGTTTGAAACCCAAATTAACTTATGATGCCGATACAGGGCCTTCTACATAGATACTCCTTAATAAGCACTAGGTAGTGAGAAATCTGGTCAACAATGATGTAATCCCTTTTTCTTACCGAGAAAGGTTTGGGCAGGAGTAAGGGGACGGTTCACAGGGCTTAGCAGACTTCTTGCGTAGTTGTTCTTAGCTGGAGTTTGAACTTATATAGGGAGCATGTTTCAAATCTTCAATCATTTATGGCGGAAGGAGGGGTTACGCAATGGTTAGTCAGAACAAGCCATCAACAAGAAAAGAGATCCTACTCTTTGTAAGAAATATCAGATACACTTGTTTAATTAGATTGTGTTACTCTGCGGAGTGTATCACGGGGTAGGCCTCGGCCTTTACCAATGAACCCCTCTAGTTGGCGCGTCTTCCTTTGGTCTCTTATTTTGTTGTCGCACCATGTAGTAATACTTTTTGGGCCAGATCGTTCATATCCATTTGATCTTTAAACCTTAGCTATCCCAGGTGTCTGATATACAAACACTTTTTTGGCCACGTCAATGTCGAGTGTTCGCTATTATATCTGCTCTTCCAAGCGTATTACCTTCAATGTATTATTTTCTCCACAATAGAACAGAATTCCATTTCCAAGCAGCAGTAACAGCAACAATCGCCAATTGTGATGCAAATAGTTACAGGGATTTTCCAAGTACGATGCTAAATAACTCATATTTTGTAAGCCCATCTTTGACATAGTTCCTCGGAAAAAATCTAACAAAAATGAAAATGAAACAGTTGACCAAGATTTTAAAATGGAATGCAAATCGGCTTCTAAAAAAATCGACGAATTAGAAATTTTTATATGGAAAGACGATATTGGCGTATGCCTCATTTCGGAAACCCACTTAAAAAAGGGAGTTGAATCCAAGATAAGAGGTTACTCTGGTAATCACACGCATCATCCCTCAGAAAACGCGAAGGGTGGATCCTCACTTTATATTAAGAGAACGTGACAAAAGAACTTGAATCTATGCAAATAAGTCCAGTTTCCGTAAACATAAATCATATAGACTATAATATAGCATCTCGTTATTTCCCTCCGAGGTATAAGATGGCGGACGACGACTTCGATCGCGTTTTTTACTAACTTGGGTCAAACTTTATTCTCGGTGGTGATTTCAACGCAAAGCATACATTTTGGGGTTCAAGATGCATTTCGACGAAGGGCAGGCTACTGTACCAAGCAAGTATGAAACGTGGCTTGGACTTTTTTTTCGACCGGCAAGCGAACCTACTGGTCCATCGACACCAATAAAATACCTGACCTTGTCGACCTTTTCATTACAGAAAGGGTCCCCAAATATCTCACGACTTTAGAGCAATCCTATGATCTCTGCTCAGATCATTCGCCAGTAACAGTAGCATAGCAAGGTCCGAAAGACCGCCCGGATTGACGAATAAGGAAACAAACTAGGATGGTTTCAGAAGAAATTGCAAGGAAAATATTGCTTTAAGAGTTCCACTTACTATGCCGTTGCAAATAGAAGACGAAGTTGACAAGTTCGTGGAAATCATTCAAAGAGCTACGTGGAACAACACTTCCTTTTGAAGAAGAGGAATTAAGCAGGGAAGGCAAATATGGGCGCCCGATATAGAAGGCCTCCTACAAGAAAAGTGGAAAGCACGGAGGAGATGGCAACAATCACGTGCGCCCCCGCATGAATCCTATTTGAACCACTTTTCAAACAAGCTAAAGCAAACGAAGGCTTGTCTGCGGACAAGAGTTCCAATTATTCGCTCTGGAAAGCCGTGAAGTCGACTAAGGAACCTGTTATGCAATTGCCACCTATAAAAACAGCCAATGGCGAATTGGCAAAAGGAGACAAAGGGGAAGCGAATTTGTTCGCCGACCACTTGGAAGGAACATTCAAACTATTCGGAGGACGTCAATTTTGCCCAAAAACTTAATCCCAGATCAGGATCCGACAGCTATAATATAAAATCCGTATCACTGTCTGAGCTAAAGCAAACAATAAAAAAAAAAAAAAATAATAAGGCTCCGGGATACGATTTGGTTACAAGTGAAATTCTAAAGGAGCTACCTCGAAAAGCGTTTGTCAAGCTCCTCCACTTTTTAAATGCTTCCATGAGACTTTTATACGTTCCAAGCCAATGGAAAGTCGCAGTCGCTAAAACCGGGGAAAAGCCCAAACGACAAAAAAGCATATAGACCCATTTCGCTCCTGCCGATAATTTCAAAAGTCTTCGAAATTCTCCTGCTTAAACGTTAAAAACCGATAACTGAAGAAAAACGATTGATCCCGGATCACCAGTTCGGCTTTAGGGTCAAATATTCCACAATCTATCAGGTCTTTCGGATAACAAATGTAATTGAAAACGCGCTAGAGGGAAAAGAGATATGTTTAAGCGTTTTTCTCGATGAATCGCAAGTCTTCCGGAAGGTATGGCACGAGGACTTGAAGTATGGTATTAGCTACAACAAATTTTAACGGGAGAAATAAATAGAATACTCGAATCTCATCTTGATGAGATTTAGATGAAGAGCCTGTGGTAGCCAAGTTCGCGGATGACACGGCGACCCTCGCCATAGGATAAACAGATGAATCCTCGACTGCAAAACTTCAACGAGCTCTGAACAAAATATTTGAGTGGACGAAGAGCTGGCGAATCGTGCTATCTACCGCTGGAAAGCTACCTTCCAAAAGCGATAAACTGCAGAAGCTTGAGCTACTTGTTAAGGAAACTTAGTCGTAGTCGGGAGGTTTTTTAGTGAGTAAGAATCTCACATTACCATGAGCGCGTGATTATGGAGGGCGCTGTTATGTCATTGTGGTAGGCAGAAGGTGCTCGTGCTTATGGTGCCTGCTGTGGTGGTGCTCTTATCAGCACGTGCTTCAGGTGCCTATGAAGGTTTTTACCTACCCATCGAAAAAAAAAAAAAAAAAAAAAAAAAACGTTGACATCAAACGTCTCAGTGAGATTGCTTTGACCTTTCTCCACTATCATTCTGCACAACCTGACGAGGTTATCAGATATGCTTACACCGGATATTGTTGGACTGCTGTTGTTTGCAGTCTTGACATCGATAAGGCAGTATTGAGTTTTGATCTGGATCTATGGAGTTTCCTATGAGATCATACGTGAAGATCAAGTGTCGACTTCTAGCCCTAAATTTGTAGATAGGGGCCAAGCAGGTTACTAAAAAATGGTTTTGGAAGTCAACATCTGGTACGTGACATAAAGCAGCCTCTGGAGTTGGTACAGTTTAAACGAGGTTAAGGTTCCTATTTTCAAGGAAGGAAGTAAGTGGATTTATGTTATTTTCCAAGAGTCTTCTCGCTATGAAGGCCCTACAGTCTGGTAGTATTGTTGTGTTAATGTTAAACATGCGATCCACGACTTTTATGGCTCGTTCGTTTTACGTGACAGTGAACAGTCTCCAATCAAATTTCTTTGCCCAACTCTACAAGTTTCTATTCTGGTCTTAGGCCCAACATTTTACTTTTTGGTTAACTTTTGAACGTTGTTTCTCAAACACCATAACCCGTGGTTTCTCGATTGAGACAATTTATTAGGTATGAAGCCTTTCAAAGTCAAATGTTTTTACATCATTTATGTGTTGCTGAGGCGTCCAAGATATCCAAAGGTTTGGTAAAGTGCAGACCTATTTTAAGGTAAATAAAAAATCTCCAATTTTAGAGAAAAGATGCCATTCGAACCAACAAACTATGGAGGGATTCTATTCTATACCGCAACCTCATAAGTAGACCATCAGCATAGATTGATAATCATAAGCTACTTAAAGAAATTCAAGTGCTTTTGAGGGCTGAATACTCTATAATCAACCACGTTTCGTATTAAAAAGCATTGCAGAGCACTTAATTCAGTCTAAACGGAAACTCTACGTACTTTTCGTTGATTTTAAGGCCGCGTTTGATACTGGGGATCAAAAGGCGCTCTTTTATAAGTTGTCATGCATGGGCTTATAGTCGAACTTTGGCCGTGTTACACAAATTAAGCAGAGCATGTTTATTTTTTAGAGCCGGAGAACTTTGAACTGAAATAAAATATAGAAAAATGTTCTCAATATCCACAAACTTGACTTTATTTGACAGATAATTTACTGACATAAATGCAATATGATTTTGGGCATGTAAACGCTGCGGTTTGGGCGATGGCGATGGCGCGATAGTTAGCTCATTGGACTATCACACAGACAGTCTGGGTTCGATTCCTGACTGGGTCACCATCAATTTTTCAAATCGCCATCATCCTTTCGGCGGGCAATGGCAAACTCCCGAAAGTAAAATTGCCTACGAAAAAGCTTCTAAGGAGTGCCGTTCGGACTCGGCGATAAACCGTAGGCCCCGCTCAGATGTGACAAAAATGAAAACATGAGCAACACAAATGAGTGTCAAGAAGCTAGGCCATGACTCATACCGGGCTGCCAGCGCCATAGTGTTTTTTTTTTTTTTTAAACGCTGCGGCTGGCTAGTAAATGACGTAATCTGGAGCCCCAACTTTCACACACTCTTCGCAGTAAATCAGGCTGTATTTCGCCAATAATTCGTCGAATGTTGGCTTCAAAGTTCTCAATTGTTTCTGGGTTATTAGCGTAGATAAGCGGCTTAACATATCCCCAGAGCAAATTATATAATGGCGTGAAATCACAAGAAGGAGATAGTCAGTTAACAGCCATTCTTTCATTAAAATATTTGTATCTCGCGCTGTGTGCAATTTGGTGTCGTCCTGCTGAAACCACATGTCAACAACATTAATGCCTTCCAATTGAAGCACGACAAAGTTAAGAAACAAGTCTCTGTCCCTCTCACTGTGGATTGTTGTGTTCTAACCATAATCAATTTTGAAGACATATGTACCAATGATTCCGCCGCCGGCCCATAAAGCGCATCAAACGGTGATTTTTTCTGGATGTTATGGTATTTCGCCAATGGCTTGTCGATTATCATCGCTCCAAATGTGGTATGACATGTCCATTTAACCAAAAGTGTGCTTCATTTCTATGTGCAACATTTTAAAATCAAATCGTGGATCAATAGCAATGTTCCCTTCGGCCCATTCATCAAATTTACGGCGTGAACGATGATCGTATGGCTAAAATTCCTGTACAAGTTGAATCTTGAAAGCACGTAAACCAAGATCTTTACGCAAAATTTTCCATAAAGTGGATAAACACAAGTTTAGGAGTAATTGTTGACCGCAATGACGAATTGATAGATTGGGATCATCATCAACGCTACGCTGCACATTATCAATCGCTTGTTGTGTGCGCACTGTACGACATCTCACGGGATGCATATTATCGTTTAGAGCGAACGTATTGCGAGAACGATCCATAGTTTCTCGAATTAATTTGAAACGATTATAAGCATCATGAAATGCATGTTATGCCCCATGAAATTCTCGAATTAAGCTTTGCTTCGTCGTGAGTCTCTTTATGATAAAATAATAGAAAAACAAATTAACCTCAAAACAAGCAAGAACTGTCAAATCGACTGTCGCAGAAAACAGTGTTACCGATTTAAAGTTCTTTGCCTCTGAAAAAAAAACAACTACTTTTACAATGAGGCAAAGGAAGGCTGGTTGAAATATGAAACACTACAGACAATGATAAACAGACAGGACAAACTATGGTCCGTAGATTCCAAATTGATACAAACCATCTGTTACTGGCTCTTAAGCAGTGGTGGCAAGGAATTTATTGTGTGGAGCTCTACAAAACGAAAAAGCTGCAAGGTCTGAAAATTTTTTCAAGGAACTTGCCGAAATGTACACCACATAATGTAACGTTACCACATAAAGCCCTACTTTATGTGAGTTTCAGCACAGTTCATGCTGAATTGATTCTTAAGAAAGCCTATGAAGAGTCCACTTTGCTGAGACACACGATGTAAGAAGGTAATTTATAGAGGCATTTAAAAAAAGGGCCTGATATACGCCTTAAACAATAATAGAAGAAGTCAATATTGTATAAGGTGTTGTGGATGGTGATAGAAAGCTCTAGGATTCAAGGACGTATTGTGCAGTTGTAGCACTTGACGTCAAGGAATGATAAAAATTCATTAGAGGAGTTCCACAGTTCTCCACTGTAAAACATCAGAAACGACGGAGTTCCCTGGCTGACCCTTTCTAAGGGGACTAACGATACCGATTTGTACAAAAAAATCAGCCAAAAATTAATCAACTGCCCGGCAAAAGACTATGTCTTGCGGGTTATCAAACAGAAACCATCCTTATACTATGTCCAAAAGCCACTCGACAATCTTCAGGTTGGCATCCAATCTATTAACCCGAAAGAACCTGGAAGTTAGAACTAATTCTGGACATGGAGATCATGATTATTTATCCAAAAAGTCCAACATAAAATAATTATCGTACTATCAAAAGTTGGTTCAGCTACATACTTCTGTTATCAAAACATAAGGTGTTAAATTTCATGTCAAAATTTGCATTTGTTCAATAGTAACGGACGTGTTTTGTGAACGACAAAAAGTGAATTTAACAATTTGCGCGATTTTGTTGAGCAAAGAAGTTATGTGCGGAATAAAATTTCTGCTGCAGAAACGTTAAATATATTGCAGAATGCTTTCGTGACCAGGCTTTATCTTATAAAAAATTTACAACAGGTGCAAACAGATCAAAGAAAGCAGAGAGAGCGCTGAAGACAAAGATCGCCCTAGACAGCTATCAAAATCAACTGATGAATCGATTGACAATTAAAGACCTAGCTGATACTGTTAGCATTTCTCTGTAAAGGGTGTTTTTTTAAGAGCTTACAAACCTTAAATAATAATACAAGACAAAAATATGATTGAAATAAATTTTTCATTTTTATAATCTGGTAGAAAATTTCATGACATTTATTTTTTAAATATGATTTTTGGCATATGCTTGCCGCGGCTACGAGTTACATAGTCTATTCGATCAGTCCAATTTGTCACAACTTTTTCCAATAAATCTGGCCGTATGGCGTCAATGGTGGCTTGAATATTGGCTTCCATTGCTTCAAGAGTTGCTGGTTTATCGGCATAAACCAATGACTTAACATAAGCCCATAAAAAGTAATGGAGAGGCGTTAAGTCACACGAACGAGGGGGCCAGTTAACAGGACCTTTTCTGAAAATAAAGTTGACACCAAATTGATTCTGCAATAAATTGATGGTTAAGCGCACTGTATGGCAAGTTGCGCCGTCTTGTTGGAATCAAATGTCGTCAATGTTAATTTTTGGAAACAAAAAATCAGTCAGCATGGCTCAATTGCGCTCGCCATTCACCCTAACGGCAGCTCCTTTCGCATTTCGAAAGAAAAAAGGACCGATGATGCCAGCAGGGTGTAAACCGCACCAAACAGTCAATTTTAATTGATGTAATGGTGATTCGTTAACAGCTTGAGGATTGTCAATTGCTTGTTTACGAAGCCATTTAACCAGAAATGAGCTACATCACTAAACACAATTTTTCGATAAAAATGCTTATCTTCGGCCAGTTTCAAATTACCCCAATCAGCAAAATGCGACGTTAACGATGGTCATTTGGCTTGAATTCTTGCACGAGCTGTATTTTATAGGCACGTTAGCCAAGATCCTTACGTAAAATTTTCCACGTAGTCGAAGGGCAAAGGCCAATAAGTTGAGAATGGCGACGAATCGATATTTCGGCGTCTTCTTTAACACTCCCCGCTACAGCAGCAATATTCTTTTCGTCACGCACATTTCTTTATCTTGTTGATGGTTTTTAATCGAGAACAGTAAAATTAGTGCGAAAACGAACAATAACTGCACGAATTGTTTGCTCACTAGGCCGATTATGTTGACCGTTAAATTGACGAAGAGCTCTATGAATTTCACGAAAAGATTTATTTTTTTCAAAGTGAATTTCCATAATTTGAAAGCGTTGTTCTGGCGTTAAATGATTTATTTATTTATTACTGAACAGAAATGTCAACACAGTTTGACATTGACTTCTGTCAAACCATAGACAACAACCATCGAAACTTCTCATGCAGCTAAAAAAACACCTTTTATTAGTGCAGACCATTTTAAAAGATGTTTTGTGCCTCGTTATGTACTAAAAATTAAACATATATCGTTTTACAACCACTGTCTTCGCCTGATTTAGTACCGTATAACTTCTGACTATTCGTTAAGCTTAAAAGACCTTTCGAAGGACACAGTTTCGGCGCCATTGAGGAGATTAGAACCGATTTGCTGCGCTGTACACTCATAGTCAATAGCAATCCGTAGGTTTCTAGCTAAATGTGGTGCTATGTAATGTCGGCTTCATGAGATTAAGTCAGGGCCGACGATTCAAATCGGAGGTTCAGTTAAGTTTAATGGAAATCTTATACACAGTGGCGTAAGACAAACACATCACTCGCCCAGATTATTGGTTTTTGTGTAACATAAAGGCATATTACCTAGTCCTTTGCATGTTGAGCCCCCATTCTATTGGTAGACGCAGCATGAAAATTGCTCCTTTTTCACTGTCATCTTGTGTCAATCAGATCACTTGGATGTTAGATCGAGTGTTTGGAGTCAGCCAGATTACTGTGTGGATTTTCTTGTGAGGGAATTTAGTGCTACTTATCCTTAATTAGTAAGCTATTGTCTATTTTCGCGATGCAGACACTGCTGTATTTGCCAATTTTTCCATTGAAGATCTGCAGTGTGCTTCATTTAAGTGAGGGTAGTGTTCTTATTAAGAAAGGTCTTGAGTTTCACGCATAAGATCCCAAGAAAATAGTTCACTATTCAGCGGCAACATAGTAAGCTAACTAGCTCAAGGGTACCACGTAGATGCTACTTGACTTGTAAAATGAAAAAAAAATGGAATTTCATTAATTTCATTGCAGGCGTTGAATCTTAAGGTGGTCCACAAATATCGAAAAAAGGGACATAAAGTAGCTCATTTAGGTAGTAGTTCAGCAGCTGAATATTCTCCTGAATTTAACAACTGGTAGACATTGCGCAGTAGGTCTATCTATCTAACTAAAGTTCTAAGCCACCGGAAAAATGGGAATTCAAAAGCCTTTCCGTTCATTACCAGTTGTATGGCTATAAATTGGAAAACGAATGGTGAATTCCTTAATTCGTACCCAATCAATGAAACGCTCGCCCCAAGGGATACATTTTATTTAAAAAAAAAAAAAAAAAAAAAACTCAATTTGCATTCGCTCGATTCTATTCGTAAATCGAATATGAGAAAAGGGTGAAACAGTAAAGCCCACGATACAAGAGCACAACAACATCGACTAATCGTCAGTGAATCTGCCCAATTAATTTCATGCTAAATTAGAGGGACAAAATTCAAAATTCGCATGACAGCATAAACGTAACCACCACCAGCAACAACTATTATACACTCTACACCAACAAAAGATACTCAACGACAAAGTAAAAACTGGCAGAGCCCAAAAATGCATGCCCCGCAGAACCAGAAAACTTTACCTCAACTCCATTCAACTCCGAATCCCAATCCCGGAGTGTAGTGAAAGCCCAGCAAAGACGAGCCTCCATTGGAGAAGACTGACCGACGAAGGATGATTATGATGGCTTCCAGAGGAATCTCTGACGATTATTCCAGGTGTTAATTTCTCATTATTCCTTGCATGCCGTTTTTAATTGATTTAGGAATTTCACAAGGCGTTTCAGATCCCCTCTCTCCCCAGTTTGTTTGCCGCACTGGTCACCTCTGTCCACCATCAGCACTTGCAATAGCGATGACAGAAACGGTCACCCAAAATGAGCCACACTATAGCTTCGATGCCGCAGAAGCGGACGATCGCAAACAAGACACTGGCGAATTTTTCTCAGCAATCATCTAGAGTGAGATGAGGTGAAGTGATTTCGGTTCAAAGAATTTGTGTTCCATCGGTGAAGGTCTATCTCGCCGGTTGATGTGTCATCCAGCCGCAGGCAGAATTGAGAATTGTCCACCGCCATGTACTCGCTGACAGATGATGTCAAAGTAGGCAAGATCGTCGACTCACTTTTCAAGGGAAGAGCATCACAAACTTCAGAAAGCCATCAACTTTATCGGTCATTCCAAGGCAAACAGCTTGTGGACATCAATTGGAGCGCGCAGGTGAACAAGAGGAAGTGATCTCGAAACAAGAGACCACATGACATGATCGGAAGGACACACACTGGCCGACGAAGCCGATCTGCGACCGTGTATCATTCGTTTTGTTACAGAATACAGAATCGTCGTCTTGTTCTACTCGTTTATTACTTTTTTCCTTTCGTTCTTCGTTCTTGTTTTGGTTTTTTTCTTTTCGTTTTCATTTTGTCTTGCGCACGCGGTTGGCTCCTTTGCTTTTCTGTTCTTTCATTTGGTTTGGTTAGTTGCGCATGCGCCCTTGCCAGTTACCAGTTGCCAGTTGCCATGGCCAGGCCAAACCGTATACCATTTGTGTCGGGCGACTATTACTCTCTCCTGAATGGAGAAGCCTACTGAATGTGAATCTTGGAAACCCACCAGAGTAGCGAGCCAGGCCAGACGATGTAGTGCGACATAATCGCAAGCAGCGGTGCAACCAAAGTCGCGCTTGCTTGGGAGTTTCGAGAGTTGAGGCCGTAAATAAGAATCAATTAGCCATTATCTTAGGAATTGTGCACCCTGTCACTTTTGATAATTACCCTATGAATGGTTTAATGTCATGTTGGATTCATTGGTGGTTTTCTCTGTTGTACCGTTGTTGAGGCTTCCTGGATGAGCAGCATGCTAATCGAATAGTTGTAGTGTGATTTGTGTAGCAACATCTATTTCTTATCTTTCATTGAATTAATAAGATGGTCACGGTTCTGTCCATACTCGTATATGTGCGGATCACTTGAATGAAAAAATTCGCCTTTCTAAGCTTGTCGTCAACATTAAAGGAGATATTTGATAGGCTCTCCGATAACATGCAATAAGTTTTAATGTTACTACTGAAACTATAAAAATCCGTAAAGTATTGTGGCATGAAAAAAACGGACATTCAGATATTCGTGTTGATACTACATGAGCTATAAACATACCCTCTAAACGGCTATGCTTTTTGCAACAAAATATTTGTTATGAATAGCCTGTGTCCTGTCTAGGCTTGTTGTAGTTAAATAAAAATAAAACTTCGCCAACCAAAAAGAACACACATATCTTATTTATTTCTGAATATTCAAGTCAAAGAGATAAATAATAGAGTTGCAGTAAGCCTTGGTGGTTGCCTACATGAATCCGACTTGTTAAATCATTCATTACATAGTATAAAACAAAGTCGCTTTCCGTGTCTGTTTGTTTGGCCGCTAACTTCTCCTAAACCACACAACGGATTTTGATGTGGTCTTCACTATCATTTAGATAATTGTTCACGGAAGGTTTATATATATAATAAAACCAAATTGAGTTTTTTTTGTTAGTAGAAAAAAGCAATATTTTGATATCAAGTCGCGAAAAATATATTTTCGTTGCTTACGTAGGATAAAATTTAAAAGATACATAGTTTAAAGCGGCTACACACGAGGAAATCTATTTTTTGAATACACATTTTCTAGGATGTTTGAGTAGGGATAAATTGTGTGCGACGCTACACACATCCCAATTTGCCAGTTCAATATAGGATTTCGTACGAGTAGGTGGTCATGTCGCTTTTGTCGAAAAACAAGAAAATATGAATTACATGCATCCAAATTTTCTCTTCATTTTCAAACATGTTGAAGTTCTACCTGCAACAAATCTGTATTCAATGAATTCTGAGGGTGGAATTGTGGCAATTATTGCCACGGCAAAATTTCTACGAAGTTTTGTAGGGGAAACCAGAAATTGTGAGATTCCCCAAGCCAATTTGTCGATTCGGTTTGATGGAAGCCCTCCACACGAGACAATTTTCCTGCTGGTTGCAAGTTGCAGTCGGAAATCGGAAATGTGGGCCAGCGCACATTAGACTATTTTTACCCCAGCATAAAAAGTTATACAACGTTGCCACATGTACACTGTTGAGTGGCAGAAACGTGAGTTGCCACATGTCCATCTGCTAGCATGTTAATTGAACAAAATTGGGCCGGATCAAAACCTTTCAAAGGAGGAAACAAGGGACTTTCACTAATCATCAAACTGTCACTGTCAATTTATTCAGTAAATTCAACATTTTCATCATGGTAAAATACACGAACGAGCAACGTCTGCAAATTATAAAAATTTTCTACCGAAATTCGAAGTCGGTAACTGCAACTTTAAGAGCGTTAATTCCAATGTAGTAGACAGGCAATAACAAGTTTAGTGCAAACATTTGAGTCTACATATTCGTTGTGTGATGTTGCCGTGTCAGTGAGACAACGGGTTGGTCGAAAATATCGCTGCCGTTCAGGCGTCCGTAGCAAACGATCCAAGTTAGTCAATTCCACGGCGTTCTCAAGAATTGGACATTATGGCGTATTTTGCACAAGGATCTTGGTTTACACCCATACAAGATCAAGCTGACTTAAGAATTGAAGCCGATGGACCATTTGAAGCGACGTACGTTCTCCGATTGGATTCTGGAGAAGATGCGCCAAGATGATGAATTTCATCGCAAAATCATCTTCATCGCCTCGTTCGTGCGATTTAACGCCGCATGACTATTTTCTGTGGGGCTACGTTAAGTCATTGGTTTATGCCAACAAGTCGACGATGTTGGAAGAGCTCAGAGCCAACATTGAACGCGAAATAGCGGCCGTTTCGACCGAAATGTGTGGCCGAGTCGTCGAAAATTTCGTCCAACGAATCAACCGCTGCAAACGTGCCCGCGGTAGCCATATGAACGAAGTCGAGTTCCATTCATAAATGTTTTGATTGTACTTCAAGCCGATAATAAAGTTTTTGAAAAGTTTCAAATGGTTTGCGTTTTATTTAAAAAAAAAAGTTGTCATGTCCTTATTGGAAAACCCATTACATATAAAGCAGCATACAAAGCGATGGGTCTCTTGGCAGACGACTCTTAGTGGGACAACGCATTAACGGAAACTACTATTTGCAGTTCTCCGAGGTCATTAAGGTATTTGTTTGCCATTATTATAACGTTTTGTCAATTGACCGATATTGTATCTCTCTGGAATAAGTATGAGCAAACTATGGCCGAAGATATACTGAATCGACGATGGCGAGAGTAATGTCAGATTATGTCAAATATGGTCAAAACATTTTTGGCGAAGCGTTGTTAGAATTGAATAAGGTAGTAGAAGAACTTTCGGGTAAAACCATTTTGGATTTTGGACTGCCGATACCTACAAATATAACGAACTCTGAATTAACTAACGTTGAATACGAAAGAGAAATATTTTCTGCGATCATTTTAAACTGCTTAAACAAATTGTAGCTCAAGATTAACACCGCAGAAACGAAGAAAAGTTATATTTTCTTGATGGTCCTGGAGGTACAGGAAAAACATTTCTCATTAACTTACTCCTTGAAAAAGTAAGATCTACTGGCAAAATTGCATTAGCTACAGGATCTTCCGGAATTGCAGCTACACTTTTGGAAGGAGGCCGAACAGCTCTGCAATATTCAAAATTCCGCTAACAATTCCTACTGAAGACACTAGCACTGCTAGCATTTCAAAACAAAGTAATACTGGGACGTTGCTACCATGTCAAACAAGTTTTCAATTCGCGAGGTACGGATTCACCCATGGGTGGATACATGATATTGTTCTCAGGTGACTTGTGGCAAATCTTACCAGTGGTAACAAGAGGGGCACGTGCTGGTGAAATCAATGCTTCATTGAAAAGATATTTTCTCCGGCCCTGTGTGAATACATGGATTAGAACTCAAAACAAATATGAGAGTTTCAGCACATGAACACCGGTATTTTTTAGAGTTGTTGCTTAAAATGGGAAATGGACAGACGTTACAAAAAATTGGAGAAGTTATCTGGATCAAAACTTTTGCATTTTAGTAAATGATCTTCAAGATTTAGTCAACAACGTTTATCCAGAATTATTAATATAAGTTTTAAGACTACAACTTGGTTCAAGGAGAGAACTATTTTGTTACCTACTAACAATCAAGTAGGTGAAGTGAACGACTTGATTATCTACTACTCTGTAGACACCGTGCTGAACCAAGAAGAGGCTTTATATTTCCCAACAGAATTTCTCAATTTCTTGCAGCCTTCTGGATTGCCCCCTTATAAATTGATCTTAAAAGAAGGGTGTCCTGTTATTTTATTACGAAACCTTAATCCACCCAAATTGTGCAATGGTACACGTCTCAAGGTTAAACGTCTAAAAACTTCTATTATAGAGTGCAAAATTGTGACCGGATGTGAAACTGGAGAAACCTTGTTTATTCCCCGGATTTCATTGATACCAACGTATCTTCCATTCCAATTCGAAAGATTGCAGTTTCCAATAAAATTGTCATTTTTAATTACTGTCAACGTAGGTCTACCTTAGCGTTGAGTGCTTTTGCCATGGACAGCAATACGTAGCTCTTTCTCGAGTTACTTCCAAACAAAATTTGTTCATATTGCGTAACCAAAAGAGATTCTATAATCAAAGCCAGCACTTCATATTCTTCACGTCTTTTCTTTTCTAAATTACACTCATGTGAAGCCGGGGTGGATCTCTAGTAAATTGCGTAAACCCAAAAGCTGATGCGGAGATAAACAAAATAGCATTACTGACTCTAAGACTTTATAAAACTGCTTCTGCATATCGATTGTGCATTTTTTACCTCCAAGTCCTAACGATCGGGTACTGGTCGATGTCCATCCGCACTCAACTTCCCAAACTAACACAAATGAGATCTTATCTAGGCTTCTTCGACATATGAACTTGAACTGGCACATCTGGTTGGGGGTTGTGCCACTGCGGAAACTGTCCAGCCATGGAGAAAATAAAAAAGTTACGAAGTAGAAACAACCCCTGTAAACGAATCAAGGGCAACAAGTTATGTTCCTTAATAGGCCACTTGCAACCGAACCACTAGTGGAGGAAGAAGATTTTGCCTCGATCCATGAAATACGATGGGATGGGCGGATTTGTTATTGTAGGCAGACTTAGGCAAAAAGCCTTGAGTTTCCGGCATATGAACAATCCATGAGGATTGAAGAAGACTACCTATAGATGATGCCCCTTCTGATGTGCTGAGTTTCACTTTCACCATAACGAAACGCATGGTTTGATGACAAATGCTGGCAAGCACATCCAGCAGAAGGAGTACAAGATGCATACAAAGCTACATAGTAGGACTAGAACTGGAAAACGAACACTCTAAACTACGCCAACAACAGAGGCAACACTCTGCTTAACATCGCCTACAGATCTTATCTTCCGTGTGAATGCCTAAAATCGTTCGTCAACAACCTGATTGCTCCCTACAGTGTAGCTTCAGGCCTTAGAAGTCCACCATCGACCAAATATTCACACTACTGCAATTTTGGAGAAAACCCATTAGATAGCTGCTCCTTCAAAGTTGAGACTTTTGATGTCAAAAAAGGATTTAGACAATCTATTCTGTCATCTTTTACAGTGCAAAGCTCAAGCGCAATCACAAGAGGCACAATCGATCAAAAGTTCGTCCAATTACTTGCATATGGTGATGATATTAACATAACCGCAAGAAGACGGATTGAAAAGTGGGACGGTGTTGCGAGTATTGAGACGGAAGTGGTCAAATTGCGTTTAAAGTTCAACGAGGGGAACAAAAATGGATGAGGGTGCACTTGGCTGCTTTGAGAGGAAAATGCTGCGAGTGGTTTTCGCCGAACTGCATGGCAGCAATATCGATTTAGCCAAAACAGCGCAGATCCAACGACTGAGATGGCTGAACTGTGTAAAGCGGTTGTACACCAAAGCCCTGATCCGTAAAGTCTTCGAATCCGCTTCAGGCTGCTCTGACCATATTTTACAGATAAGCTGGTGCATGTTTTAAATAGGTCATTCCCAACTGCCACGACAATAGGCTTATAAGACTATAGTTTCCATATTTCTACCTTAACTTCGTCTAGGTCAGGAGGATGGAAGGCGGATTCATCCAAAATTAATTATTCATTCTATAAGTCTAACTTTCGTCGTTAAACTAGAGGTGTATTTGTGGCGGCAATATGCAACCACTCAAAGCAGAATCAACCTCACTCTTGGCTTCTTGACGATACCCATTGGTGTTCTACTATTCGTGTATGCGAGCCAGGATTTTGAATTTTGTTAGAAGAAATGCGGTCGGCAAACACTTTGCAGCTTTTGAACTTCGAACTTTGGTGGTCTTTTCGTACCCTGGCTGCAGGAAGATAATAATCCACGACGATGTTGGCCTTAGCTTTAGCAATTTGTAAAGGTCTTAGTTAGCGCAATCAGCAAAGGTTCTATCGTTGGTTGCTGGGTGTTGTAAAGTTGGGGTAGCGTTTACCGGCCGAAAACCAGTGGTAAATTTTGAAGTATACATCAACAATGCGTATTTTACTTTTTCGTGGTAACTACAGATTGCAGAAATTTTTCCCGAACTTAAAAATGTGACTTGAAGAAAATATTAACACTAGAGTGTCCTTATTGAATGCACTGTGGCGTCAGCATTCACAATGACAGATGCCGTGTAGGAGCTATTTTAATATACTTTGAGCTGAAGTCAAAAGTATTATTAGAAACTTTCTGTTTAGCCTCTAGGCACGTCAGGTTAAGTACGCAATCCCGTACAAATTACAAAGCAAGCTCTGAATTTACTGCTCTTTTCCTTTTATAAAATTCAGCTCGATGTACCAACTTATTGTGGATGAAAGTGATAAAATCTCAAACGTTCAGATGCAAACCAATAACTGAAGATGACATCATTTCTTAAAGTATCTCACTCTTGGTCAGAGAGGCGTCGATTTTCATAAAATTTTTTTCGTTATGAGGCTATCCGGCATAACATTCGAAAATGTCGGTTCCTCTTAGATCGAGTACAATTCCATCAAATGGCTGAAAATATGTGTTATTTCCGGAATGTCGGTCAGTCGGTGGTTCATAGAGATTAGACAATCCAATCCGAATCTAATTGTTTCAAGACCAACAAAAATCTATGTAAACATGGAAGTTCCTCCTTTTTGTGAGGGTTTTTGGTGTAAATTTACCATTTCCTGCAGAAACGTTTCATGAGTCAATACATACCATAAACAATTGGGAAATAGAAAAAGAAATTCCTGCCGCAACCAGTGCTGGGATTACAATAAAAATATTTATGAATGAAATAGTTCAGGATATACGGTTCAGTGAATATATCTACACGAGTACAATGCAGTGTGTACTCGTACGTGATGACTTTGAGGAATGAAACGAAGTTGTTAATGAAACACGGACTAGTAAGATGGTAATATCCTTAAAAGGATATGAGAAATGTTGTTATGAATGGAGCAAACATCAATTCATAGATCTAGCATCCGTGTGAAAAGTGTGAAAGTTGTTTCCGGTGATACAATAAATGTCTTTGACATGTTAAAGAATTTTTATAGACTGCTTGAGCATGATACCAGTAGTTTTGGTTCTGATGTTCATTATATTTTTTTGATTTCGGAGATAACTATGTACCTGGCGAGTGACACATTTTCCTGAATTTGATGTTGCTTTAACGAGTAAATATCTTTTGGAGCCATCAGAAAATTGCAGAACACAGCTTTGGCTTTGAGATGGCTTAAGGCACCTACCATGGCTTCACTATTAACCCATCAGAAATCGACCGAAATACTTATAAACTCTGCAAACTTTACAAGCTGTGAAGGGGGATTGATTCGATTAGAAAAGTTTTATGAGATGGCCAGAACGAATGAATACTAACGCTTCAGTCCAGAAAGTCTTCATTTTCTACAGCTCAACTCCGCTTTGGGTGGTGCGCACAAGTCAGGAAGATCTTAACCAATTTAAATGGAGCCCTAATATAAGTGGCATAGATATTTCTGGCTAAGGCCTAGGTCCACTAAGGGTTTTACATTCGTCGCACACTGATCTATATTTCGAGAGTGATGTAGGCAAAGATATGAAAACTTACGGCAGGCTTGAGTCTTGAGATTATAATCCTTGTGAATCCTCTTTGGGAAAAAAAAATATTTTTAGTTCTTACCATTATTCCTTACTTCTTCCTTTTGCGGTTTTTTGTCGTGATTTCAACGTGGCATTCGGATCTCCAAGGTCGTCGAAATACAATCATTGCAACAAAGCCGAGACTTATTATGTCTATGCACTTGCTACATCTTTGCTAATCTCGAATGCTGGAGTCAGTAGTAATTTCAGAATAGAGTCCAAACACATGGATCCTTGTTTGTGCTTTCATCAACTTAGACAACTTTCAAAGAAGAAAATATACGTTTGCATACGGAATCTTTGACAGCTAAAAGCACCAATGAGATAGAGCTGGACGTCACTGCTTAGGGCTATAATAAACACGAAACGCCAGTATGTCCTTAAAATCTTTCTTCCGGATCTCTGGGAACAAATAATGACTCTCAGCTGTAAAGCCCGTTGAAAAATTTTCACAAATGGATGAAACCCCACCCAAAGCCAACAATTCACGATAATAAAAACAGACCATCGACGGGATAATATTGCCTAGTAGATGCCCAAAAATAAACTTAACAAATAGACAACAAAGCCAAGTAGGCCAAGAGCCTATCAAGAGAAGAAGTCCGGTAGACGTCTTTAAAAGTCACCGCGCTTGGATGCAGCTAAAATTAAGAAGACTAACAATTTATCATATACTGACATACTTCGGAAGATGAAGGCGAATCCAATCTCTTGCCCATTGATCTCAAACTCTCGCTAAATCAATCCAGAACTAAGAACTAAGCTCCAGAACGCAAAGATCAAGGTCCAAGTGATTTTGGAAACACAACCGCAACGATGAAGAAAGAAAGCAAGGCTGAAAGGCTTCTAACTGCAATCCCCAACATGGCCGATACTATTGCTACAGTTAGTTTCGACTTTATTACATCAGCAGAAAAGTAATTATACCCAAAAAAAAGGCTCAAGGTATGTTAAAAGGTGCACATCAACGGGGACTAGATGGTGTTGCGATAAGGCCTTTAAAAAAAAAAAAAACACTGTGCCTCTGCCAGCCCGGTACGGGCCATGGCCTAGCTTCTTGACACTCATTTGTGTTGCTCATGTTTTCATTTTTGGCACATCTGAGCGGGGCCTACGGCTTATCGCCGATTCCGAACGGCACTCCTTAGAAGCTTTTTCGTAGGCAATTTTACTTTCGGGAGTTTGCCATTGCCCGCCGAAAGGGTGATGGCGATTTGAAAAATTGTTGGTGACCCAGCCAGGAATCGAACCCAGACTGTCTGCGTGATAGTCCAATGAGCTAACTATCGCGTCATCGCCATCGCCATAAGGCCTTAAGGATCCAATAAAACACGACCGGATTTATTGCTGAAATGTTTTTTTCGTGCCTTCTTGAGTCTGAAGTGTCAAAAGTTATTGCTATTGCCAAAGGGAAAAAGGACCCATACATTTCTTCGTAATCTAACCGGACTATTTACTAGAGACTCTTGAGGGCAGTTGAGGCATCAGTTTATCATCAATATGGTTTTCGTTGGTATCGGTCCAAAGTCGACGCAACAGGAAAAAAGCTTTCTGCCGAAGTGATTTCTGTGACTTCTACTTGTATACTCGTGTTTCCAGTGGAACAAGTGTGATTTTTCCAAGAGTTGTTAATGCGTTTCAAACTGATAATGCGAGTACACTTAGAAAAGTAAATACGAAAAGAACCAGACAACATCCTAAATAAGAAGATCATCGTTTCAGAGAGCAATTATCTGTTGAAACGCATACGCGAAACCATCCTAAACTCTACATATTGTGAAACAGTCCCCCAAAACGTGGAGCATGCCAAAGTTTCCTTTTCCAATAACATCGTTGCACGTTTTAAAATGAGGAAAAGTGGACTTTTGTTAGTAATATACGAGTAATATACTCAGTAGCCTTAGAAGGTTAGAGTGCGAATTCAAAACCAGCGCAGGAACAACAACTGAGTAAGTTAAATCGTTTGGTGTGTTGCTTTACAAATAATACAAGAAAATGTACAATATATCTATTGTATAGACAAAGATCGACTCATCCATGATTTTAGACATTAAGAATCTCCAGGAGCAACAGACATAGAGAAGCATCTGTGCTGTACCAAATCGGGCTCCCCGTTGCGTCCCACGTTGGGCGCCAACCTGTGCCTAGAGGTCACAATGGAAAAGAAAAATGTTGTAGGGAGGGTGCTTTTGAGTTTTGATAGCACGAGGTTGTACAACTTTTCTTGGAATTTAGTTCCGTTCCTATGATACTCCATTCAAGGACCCTGGGTTAAGTGCGAATCATCTAGGCATTATCGATTATTATTAGTATCACGTACTATTGAAGAGGCGTTCGATGAAGTGTTTGATCCTGGTAATGATGACTAACAAATTATAAATTTTAAGCATGAATTTGCCGAAAAAAAAAACTTCAAACGTGTTTTCTCAAAATTACCTCCTCTGAACCGGTAGTCAAGATTTCTCAGACACTTATTGTCCAATTGTTGGCATATAGGCTAGATAGTGAACTATAACCTCAGCTTAGAACACAATAAATTCTCCCATCTCCTTTTTATATCAAAAAAAAAATCTCTAAGCACTAAGCGGCATCGGATAAAGAATAGTGCCGCAGTGCGTCCCAGCTTGTCGTAAGAGGCGACTAAATGGGACACCAATCATATATAGGCAACTATGACACCAAAAATGAGCCTGTGACACCTTAAACACCTTAAAACTTTCCCACAAGTTTGTATGCAATCAGTGGGTTCCCACGTCTGGAGACTACCGGTGGGGTAAAAGAACAGTCAATCAATTTGAAATGAGCATACAAGTGTCAAACCACTCAAACTTTAAACTTCATGGAAATGATCGCAATTAACAGCACTACCCCGCTGGGCACCACGGTTGCAACGCACTCGGGTGATCCCAGAGCAAGCAGAAGTGCTTGTGTCAGAGCCCGACGGATTCCGGGGGCGGGCAAAATGAAGTTTCCAAAATATTTTCCTAAACTTCGGTTTGCAAGTTGGAACGTCGGATCGATGACCTCAAAGAGTTTAGAACTGGAAGCGATTATGCGTCGCAGAACTCTACAAATCCTGTGCGTACAGGAAACGAAGTGGTGTAATACAGGAAATAAAGCGCGTTTTCTAGATTTAAAAACTAAGGCATTTAAGATGTTCTACCATGGAACGGTCAATGGACGGTGTTGGAATCGTTGTTGCAGCGGATCTTCTAAGCAATGTCGTTGGTATTTTGAAAATAAGCGACCGCTTAATGAGTGTAAAACTCGTCATACACAATGAAACGTGGAACATTGTTAGCGCGTACGCTCCACAAAATGGATGCGACCAATCGGAAAAAGATAGATTTTGGTCAGAGTTCAGTAATTTGCTTAGAAATATACCTATCGATGAGATGCTCTTCGTAGGCGGAGATTTAAATGGCCACGTCGGAGAAACAAATGTTGATTATGAGGACTGCCACGGCGGTAAAGGCTTTGGAACCAGAAATTCAGCTGGCGAAGACATCCTTGTAGCGTGTAGGGCTTACGGCTTAACCATCTTAAATACAATGTTTATTAAACATCAACGACATCTTATCACCTATAGCAGCGGAGGCCACGAAACGCAAATAGATTATCACCTCTGCAAAATGTCGATGAGAAACCGTGTTAAGGATTGTAAAGTAATACTTGGAGAATCGCTAGTAAGCCAACACCGTCTGCTCATTACAGAATTTTTCACAGCGGAACCACCGAAAACACGGGCATCGTTTGGAAAGCCAAAAATCCGGCGGTATAATCTATCGAACGAAGCGCAAGATTTATCGCACTTGCTAAAGAAATACTTCACAATATAAACGGTATCGCAGACTCACTTAGCCCGCAAGAAATGTGGAACAGCATGCACGAGGAATGCATAACACTCGTAAAGTCCCATCTGGGAACTATATCGAAATACCATCACGTCGGCAAAGAAACATGGTGGTGGAATGACGAAACCAAACGAGCTGTGGCCGACAAGAAGAGTGCATTCCAAACGTGGACAAAATGCGATCGGAGCGACGATATCGAAAAAGCCCGACTGGCTCTTGAATACGAGCGTCTTAAAAAGATCGCAAAGAAAGTCCTGGCTCGAACTCGAGCGGCAGAAGCGGAAAACCTGTACCAGGAGTTGGAACAAACATCCTCACGATCGGCGGATAGAAGACAAGCTATCCAAGAAGTTCAAACGTCGTACAATACTAAAATGCCAAATATTTTTAAGCTCGCTGCACAGAGGAGAAAAAATTCAATGGAAATAACCTCGCCGAAATACATCAAACAGTTTCCACGTGATATCGTGCCGACAGCTGGTCTATTCGAGGAGGAAGTTTCGGACCTTTCAATCGAAGAAATAAGTATAGCAATCGGTAAAATGAAGCGGGGGAAAGCGGCGGGACCAGACAGCATTCCATCAGAGTTTTGGTCGAAGATGGAGGGGATCGGCAGCGTTTGGCTATCGAAACTTTTAAATAAATTAAAATGTGGACAACCTATGCCGAATCAATGGAGAAGTAGCTTCTTGGTTCCATTATACAAAGGAAAAGGCGACACTCGAGAATGCAACAACTACCGTTCAATCAAGCTTATGTCACACACAATGAAAATCGTCGAAAGAGTCTTAAACGAACGTCTTCGGCAAATAATAAAGCTCGATAATAGCCAGTGTGGATTTGTTGAAGGAAGATCGACGGTGGACGCTATCCAAAGCCTACGAATAATAATGGAAAAGCACCGAGATTCGTCTAAGGATTTACACATGGTATTTATCGACCTCGAGAAAGCATTCGATCGAGTGCCTAGGGATCTCATATGGGCTGCGCTGAGGTCTCAAAACGTACCGGAAACGTATGTTAGAATAATACAAGACATGTACGGAAACGTGAAAACTGCGGTTAAAAGCTCTGCTGGACTAACGAGAGAATTTCCAGTTAATGTCGGAGTGCATCAAGGAAGCGTACTTAGCCCTTTCCTCTTTAACGTAGTATTCGACTATCTTTTAAAAGACTGCATGCGCGAAGCAAATGTAACGCCAATTCTCTTCGCTGACGACGCAGTTATACTTAGCGATAACGTCGAAGATTTACAGAACGCCTTAGATTCATGGAGAAATGCGCTAGAGAGAAACGGGTTTAAAATAAGTCGTTCAAAGACGGAGCATTTGACGTGCCCATTTGCACATCCGTTGCGACCTGTTCCGGATATAATGTTAGACGGAATAGTTCTTCCGAAAAGCACTATCTTTCAGCACTTAGAATCAATCGTTAACATGGAAGCGAAATGTGACGACGACGTAAACCACAGAGTGAGTGTGGGATGGATGAAATGGCGGGAAATTTCGGGAATCTTTTGCGACCGAAAATTTCCACTTAAATTAAAGGGGAAACTCTACACCACGGTTGTTAGACCAGCTCTTATATACGGTTCACAGTGCTGGACAATGTACGAAGCGTTTAAAAACAAAATGACGGCAGCGGAAATGAAAATGTTAAGGATGTCTAGTGGAGTCACTAAACGCGATTGCATTAGATCTACGCGTATAAGAGGAAGTCTACATATAAAGAATTCGGTAACCGAACAGCTTGAGGCGAATAGAATAAGTTGGTATTGCCACGTTCAAAGAAGATCTGCGGAAAATCCGGTTAAAAAGGCACTATCAACTACGGTCACTCCAACTGAAAGAAAACGAGGTCGGAAAAAGAATTCCTGGATTTCTCAGATGGCAAATGCGCAACAACGTCTGGGGTTAACCACTGAAGCGATCCAGGACCGAGCATTATGTAGACGCGTTCTGCGGTCTGCGACATTAGCCAACCCCATAAGCGGAGCAGCAGCGATGCAGTAAAAATGGGAAACTCGTTACGCATAAGTTCGTATAACGTGGAAAGGGTTAATAAAAGGATAAGAAGAAGAAGACGTACTATTGATGCCAGGAAAGGTTAATAATAATGTATCTATATTATGTCGTTACAACGTTATAATAACTTACGCCTGTCTTCCACTTGGAGATATACAAAATCTTGACGGCAACGAACTTAATTAAGTAAAGTCGATGGAGGAAGTCTCGGCTTCTTACCACTTTCATGCTAGTTTAAAAATTCTAGTCTTCGTGGGTTATAATGCGAATGCGTTCAGGCAGAACCTGAATCTACGTTAGAACTGGCTGCGTCCTCAATTAAGTCTCCCATCGACAGTCGTGTCAGGTAGCTGGAAGATCCAGCAATTGCTTCCCCACCTCACTGAGAACAACTTTTGCTGTGAGAGTGATGAAGAAACCGTGGAGCACTTCACCTGGAAGTGTTTCTTATTAGGCTCAGCTACATGGCGCTACACGGTGTGGGCTTGAACTATAGGCACCTTATAACTTTTGTGTTAACACATATTCCTGCAAAACACTGAACAATTTTTGTAAAAGAAATATGCAAGGAATACGATGGACTACCTCTTTGGTTAAGGGCTTTGTTCCGACAAAATAAAATAGTAAGTAAGCTTACCATCCATGGAAACAGAAGAAACAAAGATGGACTTGGTGGTAAATAATAGTGAAAGCAATTATTTGTTCCTATTATTGACGAGAGAGAGTAAACAGTACCAACTTTAAGTTCGGCATTGTCTAATAGGTTTGGTTGACAAGCAACTATACAAAGTGTAAGAGAAGAACCTCTCTCGGGGTCACTGTTTCTTTAATCCAAGAAGACGATAAATCTCCCTCCTGAACAACAACAAAATCATTGAATTAGGCCTATGTCGTCTCACTTAGTAATTTCCAGAGATAAAGTCTTCAAGCGATTTTCAGGCCCATCTACAATACTAAAATTGAAACTTCCGACCAAGTCATCTTCATAGCAATGCTGACCAAAATATCTAGGACACACCATCATTTCGGCTATAGTAGTTTTCGAATCCACTTCGAAAGCATAACACGATATGTGAAGACCTCATCTGGGATCGGGCGATTCAGTGAAAGGAAATTCCAAGTAACTTGATGTGGGCAACTTGAATTGATTAACGCAACATCAAGCTAAATGGAGAATCATTTTGATTTAGGCCCAAAGTATTCCGAGCTGCATTTGTGATTGTTAAGAAGTTATTGCCCGAAATTTATTTCGTAAGTACCGGTGGATGCTATCTATCTTACACTTACAATCATCGTTCCCGGACTCACGTCCCTGCTCTTCGGCTGTAGAACGGGAACGGCAGCGTATATTAAGCTCATTAAATTCCGATATTAACAGGATAACCAATACTGTCTGTTTTCGCTAAAGCGAAATTAAATTACCCAGCCATTATCCATGAATGGCACTTGCATCGTTGAAACCGAAAAACTGTCCCTTCTCGGTATGTGTGTCAATGACAATTTACGTTGGAATGACCACATATTCAAAGTCGTCAAAAATGCTGCGAGATGTCTAGGTTACTTCAAGCGATGTAAGAAATTGTTCAGCCCCCCCGATTTGGCTTCAATATACAAGGCTTTCATCAGCCCAAAATTGGAATACAATGCTCACATCAGACCTGTGCGATAATAGTTATAGGTGATGTCCATATTACATCGACGCAATGTAGCCTGCCTTACCTTGTTTTATCGCTATTTTCACCACCAGCGCTCCACAGAAATTGCCAGTAGCATTCTGCCCCTTCAAACCTCCAACCGTAACACTCATCTCGCTATGAATGCTCGTCAGTACACCCTCAAGTCCACCTTCGGACGCACCCTGAAATATCGTGATTCTTTCTTAAGCCGAAAAACTCGCTCATGGAATGCCCTACCGAGCTCTTTATTTCCTAGTCATTACAACCTTCAAGCATTTAAAACCAACGTACATCAGTACCTCTCTTTTCTATTTCTCTAAATTTGCTTCGCCTCCTTCAAACATTTTAAGGGTACAAAATCCCTTGCGCGCGCAAATTATAAAAAATAAATATATAATGATATAAGGAAAGTTGTTTAGTTTTTTAGCTTTAATAAGACTATGTCTTGAAAATTAACGACTCTGTGTATGCCTGTTAAATTTCTCATTAAATTCCAGATTTGTACAAAGCATGATCTCCAGTTACTGGTAGAATATTAACGTTAACTTATGACGCATTTGCACCCTGCCTTAAAAAGTGTCTGCAGTGACAATTAACACAAATTCCTGTTGGGACTCAGTTGTCAGTTCATCATTTTTTTTGACATCTTGTACTGCCAAGTTTTGTGTAGAAAAAAAAATTACTGAAACCAAAATCACTATATTAATTGGTTTCCATGTCGTGATTTTCACGCCTGCAATTCCTCGTTTACATGACATGAAACGTAAATGACGCAAGCTAGCCACAAGAATTGTACGTTTGAGATGTCGAAATTTCTTTTGCTATCATGTCTCAGATACTGAAGATTTGACTCTACATTGATGGACAACTGTTAGAGAGATAAAATCTCTCAAAATGGAGGTTTACAAGTCCGAAGGCTGAAGTACTCATAATCTCATCACCAAGACAAAAACAATTCAATGGATGTAATTAAATATTTTTTTTTCATTTTATTTCTGAGATAGAGATTCGTGTGAAAAATATTCGGATATACTCGTAACTATTTGAAGAATTGTGTTGGAGATAATTATTTTGTTACAAAATTGTTTCTTACTCAACTGTTTTTGGACGCAAAACTAAACGCAGAATAATTGAAGAAATAGTTACATAAATGTATGTGTACGGTGATATGAAGAATTATCTTTGGTCTGGATCGGATGAAGTTGGAAAAAAAAATTGACAGCAGATACACCATGGGAAACAGAAACGATATACTCGTACATCCGGCAGGAAACGGATTACACTAAACGGAAGTCGAAACTTCTTTTAAGTGTGAATGAAATATTCTACAACTTAAAGCCGAACAGCTACTAAAATTAGGCAACAAGCCCCACTTAACACTTTTAGGCAATCAAGGAGCCTGCGTCCAAGTAAAGAGAGGTACATTTTTCAAAATTAAAAAATTATCAAGAATTCAATATCATCCACTATTCTTTGTTACAACACAAAGGAACAATTATTCATAAAATTTAATTGCATCAAATTAATTTCATTGAGATTGATTTTAATATTTCAATTGCAATTAATTTAATTGTTGATTAATTTTATTGTTAATTTTTAATTGAACTCGCAATTGAAATTTTGTATACATATCTTAGCTCTTTTTAACAAGTAAAAAATTGGTACTAGCTGATCCACTGGGTTTCGGATTCGGAAGTGAAAGAGGAAGTTCTAATAAAGTTCACACAATCCAAGGCGCAATTATTAGCGCTTCAAATTTTTGCTAAACAATGTAAAGGCTTAACTATTTTAAAATGTAGTACATTTGTTAAATATACTACACCTTTACCGTCCTCTGGACCTGTTAAAAGAATGCTTTCCTATGCAACTATGCTGCTCAACTTGCCAAAATCGCATAGGTTTGAAAAGTTCTCAGGCTGATCAATTAGACATTGAACATTTGATAACTTTTCTTTATTTTTATTTCAATACACTTATTCCATCCATGTTCCAGGGTTTCTATACCTTTTCTTATAAGCCGATTCTCCAACTCCTTAAAAAACAGCTTCGTCTCGGGTATCATTTCTTTGTTGGTTGAAAATTTTCGTCCAACCAAGTTCTTTTTTAAACTAGACAACAGGTATTAGTCTGATGGTGCCAAATCAGGTGCATAAGTTGCAAATTGGAATTCATGGCGCTTAGTCGTGGTAACAACTGACTTGTTCTCCTCTGCATTATCCCAGTGAAAAAGATTTTTCGTTTTGGCCAAACTAGAAATTTTTCGCAATTTTTTCTTAGCAAATTTATCTAACAGATTATTAAAGTATTGACTTGTAACAGTTGGCCTTTGGGAAGGTAATCAATAAAAAAAAATTTCCTTATAATCCCAAAAAACAGACGCCATCACTTTCGGGTCGATTCACATGTCTTCGCTTTCTTCTAGCAATTTCAACCCGAGCACCAATCTTGCTGAAATTGTTTTCAGTCCTAATTCATCAGTTAAAATATGGAACGCACGCTCAGTTGAGATTCCTATAGTATCACTTATTTCCCGCACTTTTAATCTTCGGTCTACTAAATACATTTAGTGGATTTTATCTCTATTTGATCATCTACGACGCTGTCGCTGCCATGTTCAAACAAAGCTGCCCACATTTTTAAACAGAGGAATATGAAGGCGCAGATTCGTGTAAATGTGTCATCAAAGTCCTTATTTATTTGACTTGGCATCATATTTTTCTTGACAAAATATTTAATCACGCTCTGATTTCAGCTTTCTTAATTTTTTTTCAATGGAAACAGATTCGTCGAAATACAAAATCGTAGAAAAATAATTATGCGACCAACTGTAACAAAATTTGACAGACAACTAGCTTAAATATTAAGTAACTGAACGAATATAAATTTATTTAGATATCATTACCCAATCTAGGTTAGGCCGAGAACTTTTCAAACAGCCCTCAATGTTAAAAAAAAAATTGATTTTGAGAGAAACGACGAGATATAGAACTGTATTAAATGCTACAATAATTAAATTGATTTTTGAATATGAAAATATGATTTTACTATTTTTCCACTTTTTACTTTTAGTTGTCAATTTTAATTGCTATTAACAATTAACAATTAAATATTTTGATTGCCGAAATCACATTTAATTGGACAATTAATTAAATTGTTAATAAGATGATTAATAATTAATTTAATTGCTAAGCTAGTTTCCAAAATTACTTGGAATTTAATTTTTGCCTAACACTGGACTATACGTAGCTCCAAAGAGGGGTGGTATTAGGTGGTATTAGCAGTCAGTTCACCCATCCAAGGCGTGAAATTAATTGTTTACCGAATCGTTCTCACAAAAAAGCCGTAGTTTAATTGGGTCTGTAGCAAGTTGGAAAAAAATGTCGCCGAGACCACGGCCTTTAATTTCCATGCAGCAAATAATACGTCATCATGGCGCAATAAAGGGTTCCATTCAAAGTTATGTTTCGGCCGGCCACAGTTTTGAAAAGATGTGACCCGATGAATCCACCAACTAATAAACCACACTAAGCCATTATAAAATTACATGAAATTAATAGCGAAGAGAAAGATGTGCGTTCGGCGGCTGACGGAGGTGAACAAAATTCTTGGCGGAAGAGTTATGACAAAGACAGCTGTCAAAAAGCGTTGATGAAATAATAAAGTGTTACCAGGTCAAAAGTTGTTGGTGAGTTGCCACAATATCCTAGATCGAACCTAGGCTTAGTGTTCCAGCTAAGACACCAAAAGTGCGCTGGGAGATCTTATTACAAGGCTGCATAACGAAAGTGTTTTAGAGGGGATCAGCCGAATCAACAGGCTGCGTAACACAACGTTCTACAATGGATTCAAGTTTCTGGAGCTTGTAGGACATAATCTTCTAATACTCAGGAATTGGTTACTACATCTTTACATTGATAAGGGCCTTAGCTATCTCCTGGCTGATCATCCGCCAACCAGATTGATCTCATTATAATCGACGTCGGACACTGCTCTCGCATCTGGATATCGGATCGCCCCGAGGAGCCAACAGACACAACTGCGGCAAGAAAAACCACCCAAGATTGACGATGGGCAGTTGCAATAGCGAGAAATTGCTAGAATTGATAAGAAACAATTTAACTCTCTGAACTAGATGAAGTAGATGTACCAATATCGAAGCTCAAGTCTTATAAAGCTGCTGACGTACGCGAAATGCCTGCTGAGCTATGTGAAGCAGCTGGGGAAAACCTAATTCGGAACATGCAGTCGTTGAACTGGTTAGATATAGTCAGAGGAAATCATGTTCGATGCATAGAACCACAGCATCGTTTGTTCGATCCACAAGACAAAATACCCTTTTGATTGCGCCAACTATGAAGGAAAAAGTCTCCTAAACATCGCCTTTCAGATCTATACTGCCGTATTATGTGAGCGTCTGAGGCCATTTACGAACAATCTGGTTGATCCATATTAGTGCGATTTTGGGCCAGGAAAGTCCATTATCTATGGCAGATCCTGAAAAAGACACGGAAATATCAGCTCGATATTCGCAGCCGTATATAGTATGTGGAGGTACAGAGCACACGCTATATAACACCATGTCCAGTTTCGACAAACAAGAATACTATGGCCCATACCTTCAATGTCAAGAAAGATTTTAGACCATCCTTGTTGCATGGGAACTTTTTAACACCACCCTGAAAAGAATCGTGCAAATTTCTCTAGCCCACGAAAGAGGCACCATCGTTGGGTCGCGACACTTAGCTGTAGCAAGTTGCATTTTTGTTACATAAATTAATTGGATTAGATTAACTTTGTTTCAAGGTTGAGTTCAAGCCCAAAACCGTCAAGCAACGCCATCGCTATACGAGTATTTACGATTTCTTCAAGAAGATTTTCATTTTATTAGCGACATCTTGACATAATTAAAGTAAATGTTGACTTAAGTCGAATTAAAAAAGTTGGAACATTTTTTTTCGACTGCCACTATTCAAGTACCTATTCTGATCCTTCTTTCACCATCCACCTTCATCAATCCATCGAATCTTAAGCGCAATAATCGCACACCAAGTCGATGTCGAAGACTACGATTTTAATTATTTCAATTCTGAATTAACCAGAGCGTGGAGCCACCAGGCAACTAACCTTTACCTAGCCATGAAGCGCATCAAAACATAAATTCACTGACATTACGATCGGTAGGACTTGGCGGCACTATTTGAATGAAATCTGTATCAGAGTCTCTATAATGTGTGTTTGGTCTGTCTTCTGATGTTTAGATGTTGTCGTCACATGGGGACTGCAAATGGTAAGAAGTTCGCGCTTCGTCTGTCACTCCTATTTATGACGTCGATTTCCTTGGAACTACAAGGCATTAATTAATTTATTTAGTACGCCCTGAGATTTATTTAGGACTTCTGTTTTCATGTTGTAATGACTAGATATAAAGTCTTGTCTTCATGTTGACTAGTTGATAGATACGAGTATGTGAAGGTAGTTCTTTGTCATCGGACTGATTCGTCTCCTGCTTGGCCATAAAAAAAAGATGTTTTTGGTGGCTGAAATAGGTTTTGCTGCCAACGTTTTTGTTTTATGATTGTTTGTGACTTCTAGATGTTGTGGTTTAAATAGAGTTCTTGGTTACGACCTGTTGATATCTTATACGGGGAAGTTGTCCTCACTATTTGTTATTATCGTTTTTTTGTTCAGAACAATTTTAGTAGAGGACAAGAAGACAAAGCCGGAAAGACGCACTCAGACGAAGCAACTAATTCGTTTTACCACATGCATGCAAAGATTAGCAAATTCTTTAATGACAATGAGCCCACATAATAGCATCCATCACATCAGCGCCTAGTACTGAGTTCTTCTGGGCGACACCAGAAAAATCGTTGATCCCTTGGAGACGTTGGTCGGTGGGCTATCGTTTGGTCCGCAAGATTCTGGCCCTATTTCAGGTTCAGAGAAACTCTTCTCTGAGCCTTGCCTATCGGCAGTCTTAATTCCACTATCTGAATGTGGCCACAAACCCAAACAACACTCGAAAAATTGAGCCTTCCGACTAAGTGGACTAGCAATTTCGAACTTGCAAGGCCTTTAGCATACATGCATATAGAAAATAGTCGTAAATTTATCTAAACAGGAAAGTCTTTGGCTTTGAAAAAGATACCAGCGCTGCAGGTCAATTTTGGACACATCCGTGAAGAACAAACTTCGATCATTTCCTGATTTAGAAGAATTGATTGAAAGCGCATTTTTAGTGCATTAACCGAGCTTTAGAGCGGGCAGTCACTAAACATGATCCAACACACAGAACATAAGCATAAGCCTGAGCCTAAGCATCAGAACTATTGAGAGCGTTAACTAATAAGTCGGCCAAGATACACAATAGCAGTGGAGACAGAACGCTGTCGTCACGCAACATTGGGCCTAGTCACCATTCGCAGTCGGGGTTTTATCCATCAGCATTTCACAAAACTAGAGATTCGTCAATTTCATGTTACATAGCGGATTTA
Source organism: Volucella inflata (assembly GCA_928272305.1). Lineage (NCBI taxonomy): Eukaryota > Metazoa > Arthropoda > Insecta > Diptera > Syrphidae > Volucella > Volucella inflata. The sequence goes on from OV743720.1 coordinate 86,907,544, forward strand.
CAAATTCCGTTCAAAGATGTGTTGTTGAATGCACACTCAGTGCCTTGGTAAATGTCCAGCGCTTATTTCCTTTCATCAAGTGCTGTACTGAATTTTAAACCCATTCTCCCAAAAATACAGGTGCGTGTAAGACAGTCGATACATTCGAGTTTCAGTTATCTACACATGAAGTTCAACCATTCTGTTCATACTCTTCAACATGAAGGAAGATGAACTGGTTGGTCTGATGCCTTAACGATTTTGGTATAAAAGTTGATCTTGGCTATATATTGTATACCTGTCCAAGTATAGCAGTGAAGTTGTCGGTCAGTAACCGCATACAGGTACCAGAAGATTTGAAGTCATCAAAGGAATATTCGATACCCTCTTTCGTTACAACAATCGATGACAGCAGCCTCGGAGCATTGTGTTACTTAACTTACTTGCAGCTTCACTAAGACTCAGTGTACGTGCTAAACTGTATCTTTTGAAGAACTTGACTGACCTAACGATACGAGTGCTTTGAATTAAAATAAAATTTACGGAGGCTCCTTGTACCAACTTAACGAATTCGTCGAGCTCGACCTTAGAACGGAGAGTCGACTAATCATATTTTTTTTAAAGTGATATCTTAGACCGATGATGTCCTGTAAGGTACCATACTATGTTTCTAATATCATGCCGACTAAGATTAAGATATCTTTTGGCATTTTTATTGAAGGGCAGGACGACTTGTTCAGCCAATCTTAGACCCGGAGTATCCTCCAAAAATGAGATGTACTTCGAGGGTACCCAGCTATTTAAAATTAGATTGCCTGCACTTTTGGGGATGCAGAAAAAGGGTTCAGGTCCGTTATGTGGAGTGTTTGAACCATTTCTGGCCAGTTCGTCGGCCTTTTCATTACCATAAATTCGCTCATACCCAAGAACCCACCACTGTTTGGTCTTGTTCCTTGAGCTGACTTTTTGGAGGGTTTTGGCGCAGTACTTGACTTACTTGGGGTCAAAGGTATGCGAACTAAGGGCATTCATAGCTGCTTGACTATTCCTGAATATATGGATGTTAAGGCAATGTTAAGTCGATTACCTGCTGCCAGAACAAATGTTGTCAGGGAGCCAATATTGTTGCCTCAAAAATATTCTGAGCATCAGAAGTAGGTAAATAAGCAGACGTAACGACAAATTTGTGCCTGGTTATTTGCTCGGTACTTTCCTCTCTGTGGAAGGGTTAGATATCATGGGTTGGAGAGTAGTCGACGAAACGTCAATGTCTGATCACAGATCTAATCTCACTCTTCAAGGTGAACTGCCAGAATAGGGCATAGTAGTTTTCAAAGGAATCCGAAGGGAAGATTGGTGTTCTTATTAACAAGAAAAAAATATGGTGGGCAATTCAGTCCTTTAAACCGTATAAATCCCCCGGCCAGGATGGCATTCTACCTATTATGCTGCAGAAAGCGCCGGAGGTAGTAAAAATTATGGAAATTCTGAGACACCGTTTAAAAACAGGTTATATTCTATTCTTTATGGAGAGAAGTTAAGGTTGTTTTTATACCTTAAGCCGGCAAGCAAGGGCACATAACAGCAAAACACTTCAGACCAATAAGTCTGTCATCTTTTATGCTTAAAACTCTGGAGCGTTTACTGGAAATTAACATCAGGAACAAATGCAGTGACGGTTTTTTGACCGGGTCACAGCATGCCTACATGAAGGACAAATCCGTAGAAACCGCCCTACATTAGGTGGTGGGGAAATTTGAAAGAAGTCTACACTTGCGATGAGTTTGCGATGGCGGCCTTCCTAGATATAGAAGGGGCCTTCAATAACGTGAAGTTCAGCGCCATCAAAGGTGCTTTAGTAGACGCAAACATAGAACAAGGGATAACAAATTGGATCTACAATGTGCTTGCAGGTAGAGTAATAAACTGTTCGATTGGACAAAGCTCGGCTAGAATGTCAGTGACCAGGGGAACACTACAAGGGGGAGTCATATCTCCACTCCTTCGGGTACTGATCATAAATGACATTCTCAAAAAGCTAGGCGCTAATGCCCGCCACGGCATACGCAGATGAAGTGGTCATAAAACTTAATATTTTAGGTGAGATCATGGAGCTTGCCTTGAAGACGATCAGCACTTGGGCATGCAGCTGTGGTCTTAATGTCAATCCCTCCAAAAAGGAATTGGTTCTCTTTACCGGAAAGTATAATATACGAGGGCGGGTCAATAAGTCCGTGACTTTTTGAATTTCTGACCTCTTTACTGAAACAGCAACACTGCTCCTGTCAACAGGCATCTGTCAGTTGACTCCTGTCAAAATTTAAACTTGCTGCGTCAGTTAGTTTGTGTTTGACAGCTATTTTTATCAGACTACTCACTAATTTGAGGAGAAAATGGAAAAAAGTGAATTTCGTGTGCTTATTAAGCATTATTTCTTGCGAAAAAAAACCATTACCGAGACCAAGGCTAAGCTTGATAAATACTATGGGGACTCTGCACCATCGATTTCAATGGTAAAAAAGTGGTTTAGTGAATTTCGTTGTGGCCGTACAAGCACTGAAGATGCCGAACGTCCTGGACGCCCAGTTGAGGTCTCTACACCCGAAACAATCGAAAAAATTCACGATATGGTGTTGGCCGACCGAAGATTGAAAGTGCGAGAGATTGTGGAAGCCGTAGGGATCTCGCATGGCTCAGTGGTTTCAATTTTGAATGATCACTTGGGCATGAGAAAGCTTTCCGCAAGATGGGTGCCGCGTTTGCTCACAGTCGACCACAAACGCATGTGCAGTTGCCATGGCAAAAATCCATGAATTGGGCTATGAATTGCTCCCTCATCCACCCTATTCTCCAGATTTGGCTCCGAGCGACTACTTCTTGTTCCCAAACCTGGAGAAATGGCTTGGTGGAAAAAGATTTGACTCCAATGATGAAGTCATCTCGCAAACAAAGGCCTATTTTGAGGACCTCGACAAATCATTTTTTTTAGAAGGGATAAAAAAATTGGAGAAGCGTTGGACAAAGTGTATAGAGCTCAAGGGAGACTACGTTGAAAAATAAAATTATTTTTTTATCAAAAAATCTGTGTTTTAATCCAAAAGTCACGGACTTATTGACCCGCCCTCGTACCGCAATTCACACTGCCAGAACTCAGCGGGGTTGATCTGTCCCTCTCGGATAGTGGGAAGTGGCGTGATTCTGGATAAGAAACTGAATGGAATCTCAACGTAGCGGAAAGAATCAAAAAGGCATATTATGCAGAAGAACTGTGGGAAAAATGTGGGGCCTAAGACCTGCTATGGTGTGGTGCTGGCTATATACGGTAGTGGTGAGACCCATACTGACATATGGCGCACTAGCATGGCGGAAAGCAACAACTAAGAAAACGACCTACGGAAAATTAGCGGCGGTTCAGAGAACGGCTTCCATAGCCATTACAGGAGCGCTCGGTACCACCCCTACGGCAGCATTGGACACCTTCCTGCACCTAACACCGCTTGATTTACAGATAAAAAAAACTTGCTGGCAACAGTGCGATTCGACTCAAAGGCAGTAGCTTCGGACACGGCACGATCCTGCATTATGCATTCAGAACAGGGTGAGATTGTCAAAGGCCTTCTTGGATTTTGTAGAGAAATTAGGTGTTTTAATAGGGAGACTGTTTAGGTTTTTGCAAATTGGAGTTGGTTTTAACTGGACTCACAGGCGATCGCGATGGGCCCGTTTTGGTGCCTAGTGTTTATGTCTTATGGCACACCCTGTTTTACCTAACCTTTCTCTCCGTGGGAAATATTTTGCACTTTTCAATGTCGAATTGAGGGCTCTCGATATAAAGACGGGTCTTCGAACCTTGAACTTCCCCAGAATCTAGAATATTTTACGTATTCACTTCTGTGGCTAGAAAACCTCAAAAATCATAGTTCCAAACGCGTTGATTTTTGGGACGAACTTGTAGGCCAAACATAGGTCCGTGAAGCACTTTAACTTAAGGGTTCTGTTTTTCATATCGCAGCCCTCCCTTCGGTATTTATAATTATTCTCTACAACACATTCACTTCTTATTTCCCGGGGGTCCAACAACGAAGAAAATATCATAGTACAAAGTGTATTATATGCTCAAGGACCTTCTGTATTTCTTCTAAAGCAGAGCTGCTGGAACTCTTCGTCTAAGCAGGGCTTATTAAACCAGCTTGTTGCCTTATTGACGATTAATTAATTCAATAAGGACTATGAAGTCAATACTCCAAGACATTTGTAAAAGGACATGTCGGCTTAGAACGCAACATCTTCAGTAAGCGTGAATCAACTTCTGTGTGTTTCCTTACTTCCCAAAACGTTGTATAAATGCAAACCCTACAATTCTATGAACCCATCCGATAGAACGAAACTTTGTTAAAAGGCCTCCAATAAAACTGCAACAAAGATGACAAATATTTAACTGAGATAATCTCTAAAGTACCCTCTTCCGTTCAATCTTCATTACTCAGCGACCTGTTGCTAATGAGCAGATAACATAGATACATGTGCCTCCTCCACTACATGGGCGTACTTGATTCGTCTTAAATCTTCTCTCGAAATTGGACAAGAATTTAAGGCATGTCAATTGTTTGGACAAACAACAGAAGCAGAAATCCTTGGCGATGAAACCACCGAATACACTTTCGACAACTGGCCATGGCGATGATGGTGATGATGATGAAGATGACAACAACTGGACGGATACCATCAGCAACAGAACCAGGAAACCTGATGATTACTCTCAATCTCTCAACAGACAGCCGGTGATTTTTGGTGGTTGTTAACGAAACAACAACAAAAACCTCAAAAAGAGGCCAACTAGAGGAAATCTTAGGAAAGCATTAGCCGGGGTACCTACATGTATTCGTTACCCATAGCCAAAATCCCAGCAACGGAGTGTTTGCATTGTGTTGCGCATTATTATTTGTTAATGCAACCTGTGTTAGGCCACTAAATCGTTTGTAGTTTTACCGACTGATAGAGAGCCAAAACACCAACAACAACATCGGGAATTCTGTGGTAAGAAAGGATACAGGCAGCAACGTGGGGTTTCTTCTACTAAACATAAGGATGTGAAATAACGTCGTCGACAACTTCAATGATGCCACGACGAAAAGGAGGAGGAAAATTAGGATCGGCTTATGTTGAAGATGATTGCTTTTGATTTTTATACACGAGACGACGATAGATATGAGTATAGTACAACAGGCCGTCCGTCAGTCCATTGGTACTCGTATGTGGGATTATGTGCGAGTACAAATTGCGATTGCGGTTAGTTTCCTGCTCAAATCGGACGTTGTACTTAGGGCTCATGTTTAGAGCAAGTAATGGGCTCGTTAAAATATTGAGTGAGGCTATGCGTAAGACAGGACAACATATGCAATCCTTTATAGCCTTCATCGACTAGGGAAAAGCATCCAATAGAGTTCCCAGAGATCTTATTTAAACGGCAAGTTATCGAAATATCCACGAGAGGTGAGAATAATAACATGAAACGATGACATTAAAAAAAGTTACATACACATCGAAAAGTACCGGAGAATTCGAAGATAAAGCTGGAGTACATCAAGGCTGTGTTCAAGGTCCGCTGCTTTTAATTTACTAGAAATTTTCTATTGTAGAGTCCGAGATGACTTTTATTTTTGTTGTCAATGACAGGGCTATCAAAAGCAACGATGTGACAGTCCTTCAGGCAATACTAGGTATCTGGTACATATATGTATATGACAGTCATCCCACATGGTTCAGCAAACGTATCGCAATTTTTGCAATGTATTGTACAAGCAATAAAAAATGATAGCGACGGATATGAAGACATAAAGTACGTCAACGGGTGGAGCAAAATTTGATCCTATCACAAGAACGGCAGAAGAGGTTTAATTTCTAGCCAAGGTTAGAAAAACAACAACAGTCTCACAAGAGGCGCAAGAGTAATACATATAGAGAAAGAAGAACAAGGCTTGGAAAAGTGAGCAAACAAAATTTGCTACAATAAATTAAGGGGAAGGTACAAGGCTCCTCGATTTACTTCCATGCTTCAATAGTAAACATCTATTAGAAGCTGTTACCTTTTGCTAAGTTTTACGTGTTATTATCAAAGTAAGTACCCGAGTCGGGGTAGACTTAATACCCCTCTATTGTGACGTTCTGTCCAATTTGCCTATCTTAAAACCAGACTCCCTTCATATGTCCACGCCGCCGAGTGCGCTTGCAGCAATCGAAGCCAATTTTCGACCACTCTCCCACCCATTTTGGCCGATATTCCGGAAATTTCGCATTCAATATTAGCTCGGAGCACGTCTGACGTTTCTAGCTTGTTGGCATTGACCAATAGCTTGAAGTAAGTACAAAGAAAACGTTCAAACAATATAGTCAGAAGTGAGCTTTATCCTAGAAAATGATTTTGTGATGAAATTCCAAATTGGATGTAATCATCTCCAGAGACCAATATTAAAAAATTCGACGCTGCAACTACACAAAACTGGCGTAAGAGGTCTTAAAATTGAGGCCACCGACACCGAATTTTGGTATTAAATTTTGAATAATTTAACGCTGTTTGTTCGTGAATAAATGGTAGACATTTACAAGCAAAATAGTAATGATAGCATAAAAAGGCATAAAGGGTACGTGGACATAAATCTTGGTTTGGCTCGTTCTGCTGCTGTTTACCAACGTTTCGGCTATTGCGAGTCTATGGCCGTAACGAAACAGAGACTCTCCGTACTGACTTGTGCGTCATGTATGCAGTAGTCGAGTCGACTGTATGCCGTTATAGGATTGACATTGAATATTAGCGGCACTGCTTACTTGTTCTAAATCAGCCTTCTACTATTAAAATAGAAAGAGGTGGGCGACTGCAGCCGTTGAAGCAGACATTCTCATGATACATGCAAATGTGGTAATTGGAACCGGAGATCAGGTTGTTCGCCGATGTCAATGCTCTTGTCTTTTACTAAATGGCGAAACGGTCCATTCTCATTAGAACATAAATAAGTGTACTAGTCCAATTCTGGTATTTTGCACCATCGAAGCCAAGTTCCCTTAAAGACCAGAATCATTTCCAATAAATATGCGAGTGCATGCTCTCACGTTGCACAGCAAAGGGCATTCTTAATACAATCATCGGCTAGATAAGCCTAAGACGCAGATTGCCTTTACTTTTGCATAGAGTTGGCTGTAGATTAATCATTTGACGGATTTTTACTTTAAAGTCCGTGCATTGCACACAAGTGCTGCCGAGAATTTTCTCGCACATTTCACAACACTGTATTTTTTTTTGTGCTCAATGCTCACATTAACAAGTTTGAAAAGTCAAGTTCGGTTGGGCGAAACCAGTGGCCCGTGGCTACCACGGAAAAGTGTAGCCAGACAATTGTTGTCAAGTCAAAGTTTGAACCAATTTTCGAAGCACTTTTTCCCGCTACAAAGGAGGTTTCTCTAAAACATACGTTTTCACCGCATCAATCGCTTCATCGATCAGGCGTCGAAAGACGTTAAGCTCGCAAATGAACCATCAATTTGATGTGTAGAGTGCCCAAAAATATTCTTGCTTTAGTCGAATTATGTGGCTGAGCACGTATTGTCGTGGTGAAGAATGATCCATGTTTCGTGGTTGGTTTTCCTTATTTATCTACAACTTCTGGAAAACTAATGGAGATGTACCATCATAAATGTACCATTTATATAAAATGATATTCATAAAATAAGTGGTAGTGTGCCCCAGGGCTCCGATCTGTCTCCTACATTATTTTTAATATTCATCAAAGATCTCTTGCTTCCTACTTCTAATCCAATATATTCCTTCGCCGACGACAGTGCTTTCTGCTTTTCATATTCGTTCCCGAACTCACGGCCCTGCTCTTCGGCTGTAGAACGGGAACGACAACTTATGTTAAGCTCATTTAATTCCGATATTCGCTAAAGCGAAATTCAATTGCCCAGCCATTATCCATGAATGGCACTTGCATCGTTAAAACCGAAAAACTTTCCATTCTCGGTATGTGTGTCAATGACAACTTACGTTGGAATGACCACTTATTCGAAGTCGCTAAAAATGCTGCGAAATGTCTAGGTTTCCTTAAGCGATGTAAAAAATATTTCACCCTGTCTGATCTGGCTTCAACATACAGGGCTTTTATCAGTCCAAAGTTGGAGTACAATGCTCACATCTGGTCAGGTGCTCCTAAGATTCATTGCATCTACTAGATAGGATTCAGAACCGTGCCATAAAACTTATAGGTGATGTCAATATTACGCAGTCGATTGACACCCTCGACCACCGACGTAATGTCTCCTTTCTCACCTTGTTTTATCGCTATTTTCACCACCAGTGCTCGTCAGAAATTGCCAGTAGCATTCCTCCCCTTCAAACGTCCAACCATAATACCCGTCTCGCTATGAATGCTCATCAGAACATCAGTGCACCCTCAAGCCCACTTTCGGACGGACCCTGAAACGTCGTGATTCTTTCCTAAGCCGAACAACTCGCTTATAGAATGCCCTACCGAGCTCTTTATTTTCTTGTCATTACAACCTTTAAATATTCAAAACCAACGTACATGGGTACCTCTCTTTTCTGCCTCCGTAAATTTCCTTCGCCCGCGCTATGTGCAAACATGTTAAAGGTACAAAATCCCTTGTGCGCGCGCTAATTATAAAAAAAATTAATATCGGAACCAAATAGCAACTAGCACCCCTCGTACTTCTACTCGTATTACAGTGGCAGAACTTTTCGAAACAACTCATAGAGTTCGCTGTTATATTTTCTACCCATGGAAATGCATGGTTTGAGGAGGACCAACCTACAGCACTCATTGGTTCTAGAACATCGCCTCTTACCTCCATAGCGGCCCTTCTCACAACTATGTGTATCAATACTTCTATCACATGAGTCGGCTAGGCCCGTGTGCACAGAGGCTCAAAGGTTAAAACCTACATGAGCAATGACATATGCCCCAACTATGTTCGTTTTATTCCTTGTTCAATTTTTTTTCTTAAATTACTGGTCGCACTTGTTGAAGGAATATATCTCATAGCGGGAACTCAAAGCAAAAACGAGGATCATACTCAGGCACCAACTGTTTTCGTCAGCAAGTGGTTAGGGCACTTTCAGCGCACACAATTATGTGAGAGATAATTGGTTTGGTGACTGGGAATGGGACTACATCACCAGGGAATTAAATTTCACATTAATTTTGATTTAGCATTTTTTGGGGGTCGCTTTATACTCGCATGTGTGCGATGTGTAGTACCAGAGTAGTCGAATCCGAATTCAAATGCAATGCCAGTCCAGACGACTTTGTCAAGGTCAAGGGCATGTGTATGGTAGTTCAATATTGTACTCATACTCCTATGGGAATCACTTGGAATGGATAGAAAAAAGAACAAATTAAAATAAAATTTGAATTAGACCATAAACCTGAGGTAGCGGCATAGATGAAAGGCCATCGTGCAGACAACTTATTCAAATGATTGATTGAGTGAGTGGTGCTGATGGTAAGCAGGTCAGCGTTTCCCAAAGCCTGTTTCTTATATTTCTCTCTTTTTTAACGACATTTAAAAAAAAGCCCGAATTTGGCCAGTAATTGGCTGGTAATTTGATAATTCTTTTGTTTGATATTCTAGTTTATATCCGAATTTGGCTCAATTCTGAGTTTTGTGATATGTTCATGTTCTATTTGCTTGTACTGGTAGGAACATAGCTTCGGTTAAAGTAAAGTTGTTGTACCATTGTTAAGAAGAAGGTAAATTACGTACTTAATAACCTATATAAAAAGAACTAGATTTAGACATATTCCTGTCAATTTAAGCGCTTCCTGAACTTTGGAAAAAAAAAAAATATTCTTCATATTGGGTCTATTAAAGGAAGGGCCATTTTTCAAAGGCCAACGATTGTTGCTGTATTGAAAAGAGTAAACGTTCCGACAAATTATGGAATATTATATCATTCGAATGACTGCCTGAGCAATCAATAGCTTGACTTATATTGTTCTTTTGAGTGATTGAATCGTCTTTGGATTGTTAACGCAGCATCGATCTTTAATGGCATCCTCCGAAAAAAAGTTCAACGCATCGCGTCAGGTTGCAGCTAATACATAATTATTGAACTAAGTGTGCAATAAATCGATTGTTGGATGATTTGTGTGGAAAGTAGCTCCATCTAGCTGAAACCATGGTTCGCCCAAGTCCAAATCTTCAATTCGTGGCTATAAAAAAATCGCTTGACATGCCTCGGCGGCGCTCTTTATTGATTGTAACTTTTCTTTCATTGTTTTTTTTGGAAGAACCAAATCAAATTCTCACACGATCAGTGTATAATGACTTCTCTTTGAAGTAATTTTACTTCAATTGAATAAATTGGACGTTGAAAGGGAATAATCCAAGATCTACATACAAAATTTTGCTCAGGCTAGTGCACCAGCTACATTTGTTGCATTATTTCGACAGAAATTTTTTGCCAAAATTCGCTTGTTTCTGCAACACAGTATCAATTTGAAAGTAACTTTGCAATATTTCTCAGCGTTGTTCAAGAGTATATCATTCCTCTTCTTCTTCCTCTTATCCTTTTATTAACCCTTTCCACGTTATACGAACTTATGCGTAACGAGTTTCCCATTTTTACTGCATCGCTGCTGCTCCGCTTATGGGGTTGGCTAATGTCGCAGACCGCAGAACGCGTCTACATAATGCTCGGTCCTGGATCGCTTCAGTGGTAAGCCCCAGGCGTTGTTGCGCATTTGCCATCTGAAAAATCCAGGAATTCTTTTTCCGACCTCGTTTTCTTACAGTTGGAGTGACCGTAGTTGATAGTGCCTCTTTAACCGGATTTTCCGCAGATCTTCTTTGAACGTGGCAATACCAGTTTATTCTATTCGCCTCAAGCTGTTCGGTTACCGAATTCTTTATATGTAGACTTCCTCTTATACGCGTAGATCTACTACAATCGCGTTTAGTGACTCCACTAGACATCCTTAACATTTTCATTTCCGCTGCCGTCATTTTGTTTTTAAACGCTTCGTACATTGTCCAGCACCGTGAACCGTATATAAGAGCTGGTCTAACAACCGTGTGTAGAGTTTCCCCTTTAATTTAAGTGGAAATTTTCGGTCGCAAAAGATTCCCGAATTTTCCCGCCATTTCATCCATCCCACACTCACTCTGTGGTTTACGTCGTCGTCACATTTCGCTTCCATGATAACGATTGATTCTAAGTACTGAAAGATAGTGCTTTTCGGAAGAACTATTCCGTCTAACATTATATCCGGAACAGGTCGCAACGGATGCGCAAATGGGCAAGTCAAATGCTCCGTCTTTTAAAACCCGTTTCTCTCTAGCGCATTTCTCCATGAATCTAAGGCGTTCTGTAAATCTTCGACATTATCCCTGCGTCGTCAGCGAAGAGAATTGGCGTTACATTTGCTTCGCGCATGAAGTCTTTTAAAAGATAGTCGAATACTACGTTAAAGAGGAAAGGGCTAAGTACGCTTCCTTGATGCACTCCGACATTAACTGGAAATTCTCTCGTTAGTCCAGCAGAGCTTTTAACCGCAGTTTTCACGTTTCCGTACATGTCTTGTATTATTCTAACATACGTTTCCGGCACGTTTTGAGACCTCAGCGCGGCCCATATGAGATCCCTAGGCACTCGATCGAAAGCATTCTCGAGGTCGATAAATACCATGTGTAAATCCTTAGACGAATCTCGGTACTTTTCCATTATTATTCGTAGGCTTTGGATATCGTCCACCATCGATCTTCCTTCAACAAATCCACACTGGCTATTATCGAGCTTTATTATTTGCCGAAGACGTTCGTTTAAGACTCTTTCGACGATTTTCATTGTGTGTGACATAAGCTTGATTGAACGGTAGTTGTTGCATTCTCGAGTTTCGCCTTTTCCTTTGTATAATGGAACCAAGAAGCTGCTTCTCCATTGATTCGGCATAGGTTGTCCACATTTTAATTTATTTAAAAGTTTCGATAGCCAAACGCTGCCGATCCCCTCCATCTTCGACCAAAACTCTGATGGAATGCTGTCTGGTCCCGCCGCTCATTTTTCCAATTGCTATACTTATTTCTTCGATTGAAAGGTCCGAAACTTCCTCCTCGAATAGACCAGCTGTCGGCACGATATCACGTGGAAACTGTTTGTTAAGCAACTCCTTGCAGTATTCAAGCCACCGGTCACAAATTTCCTTTTCATTTGTTAGTAAACGACCGTCTGCGTTTTTGATGTATTTCGGCGAGGTTATTTCCATTGAATTTTTTCTCCTCTGTGCAGAGTATTGTACGACGTTTGAACTTCTTGGATAGCTTGTCTTCTATCCGCCGATCGTGAGGATATTTGTTCCAACTCCTGGTACAGGTTTTCCGCTTCTGCCGCTCGAGTTCCAGCCAGGACTTTCTTTGCGATCTTTTTAAGACGCTCGTATTCAAGAGCCAGTCGAGCTTTTTCGATATCGTCGCTCCGATCGCATTTTGTCCACGTTTGGAATGCACTCTTCTTGTCGGCCACAGCTCGTTTGGTTTCGTCATTCCACCACCATGTTTCTTTGCCGACGTGATGGTATTTCGATATAGTTCCCAGATGGGACTTTGCGAGTGTTATGCCTTCCTCGTGCATGCTGTTCCACATTTCTTGCGGGCTAAGTGAGTCTGCGATACCGTTTATATTGTGAAGTATTTCTTTAGCAAGTGCGATAAATCTTGCGCTTCGTTCGATAGATTATACCGCCGGATTTTTGGCTTTCCAAACGATGCCCGTGTTTTCGGTGGTTCCGCTGTGAAGAATTCTATAATGAGCAGATGGTGTTGGCTTACTAGCGATTCTCCAAGTACTACTTTACAGTCCTTAACACGGTTTCTCATCGACATTTTGCAGAGGTGATAATCTATTTGCGTTTCGTTGCCTCCGCTGCTATAGGTGATAAGATGTCGTTGATGTTTAATAAACATTGTATTTAAGATGGTTAAGCCGTAAGCCCTACACGCTACAAGGATTTCTTCGCCAGCTGAATTTCTGGTTCCAAAGCCTTTACCGCCGTGGCAGTCCTCATAATCAACATTTGTTTCTCCGACATGGCCATTTAAATCTCCGCCTACGAAGAGCATCTCATCGATAGGTATATTTCTAAGCAAATTACCGAACTCTGACCAAAATGTATCTTTTTCCGATTGGTCGCATCCATTTTGTGGGGCGTACGCGCTAACAATGTTCCACGTTTCATTGTGTATGACGAGTTTAACACTCATCAAGCGGTCGCTTATTTTCAAGATACCAACGATGTTGCTTAGAAGATCCGCTGCAACAACGATTCCAACACCGTCCATTGACCGTTCCATGGTAGAACATCTTAAATGCCTTAGTTTTTAAATCTAGAAAACGCGCTTTATTTCCTGTATTACACCACTTCGTTTCCTGTACGCAGAGGATTTGTAGAGTTCTGCGACGCATAATCGCTTCCAGTTTTAAACTTTTTAAGGTCATTGATCCGAAGTTCATTTTGCCCGCCCCCGGAATCCGTCGGGCTCTGACACAAGCACTTCTGCTTGCTCTGGGATCACCCGAGTGCGTTGCAATCGTGGTGCCCAGCGGGGTAGTGCTATATCATTCCTCTTCGAATCACAAAAATGTAGTTCTGAGTTTTCGTCAATTTTTTGAGTGCTTAAGAGCTGTCCATGTCAAAATAACATTTGCTTCAAAAAGATACCAACAAATGGCCCACTCTTTAGGGAAGGGATGACTGAGAAATTTGTTAATGCAAAGATCGTTAGAGGAGAGCCCGGCTGCTGTTCGATAGCCGTCTATAACTTTTACTGTGGAATTGACACACTAATGAAAGTTTGAAGATGCCTCTATTCCTTCCTTTCTGAAAGCAGGTCACTGAAATCAACTCTGAGGTCAACTTTGAACTCAGCCTGAATGCAGAGTTAGCTGCAAGCTGCTTAACAAATACAGTATATATATTTAGTCAAGTCATAAATACTGGTACACAGAAAAATCAGCGCCAAATGAAAACGAATTAATATTTAAACAATTTTTTTTTATTTTTATTGGGTTATTCAATGGCTACAAATCTTAGAACAACTTATTCGAAATGACTTCCATTTGCCTTCCAGCACGACTTAAGACGTTGTGGCCACTCATCGATTGCGAGACGCACTTCATGCATGGAGAAATTGTCCACTGCACGGACAAGGGCTCGCTTCAACGACTCAATATTTGAGTGTCGGTTAGAGCAAGCCATGCCCTCTAAAACGGACCAAAACTTGTAATCCAACGGGTTGAGGTCTCTACTACTAGCTGGCCAATCATCCGTTGATATAAAGTCCGGAACATTGTTTTGGAGCCACAGTTAAGTCATTTTTGCTTTATGAGCTGGAAGGTCTCGTAATCCACCAGTATCCTCAAACAACTTCACAGCACGATACACAAAATTGCGAGTGATTCCAAGCGGTCGCAACGTCCTAAAGATATCGCCTTTTTCCATGTTGCATTTAAGTACGCCAACTACAACAATACGATTTTCGATGTCGCCCCATTCCATGATTGTAAGCAATTAATGTCAGAAACTTTTTACGTCACAATGAAGCATAAATATCAACTGTCAAATCGAAATCAATACGAAATGGATGCGCCCAGTGTTGCATTCGTAATGAGTGAGTTCAGTTGTGTACCAGTATTTATGACTTGACTAGGTATAGATAGTAAATGCAGGGGTTCTTAGTAGTTCGTTGCAGTTAACAGGCTGATGTTAGTTTGTCTTTTCAGTTTTATAAATTAACCCTATGTATCATCACTTACGAAAAGCAGTCACCTCAGGGCGCATTTATGACTCTGCTGTTGAAAATGAAATAGATCAAGTAACATACAGAGACTATGTGCAGTTTATAAAGAGAGGCCATGATCTAGGTGGTGTTAACATCATTGATAGTTCCTTTAGGGAACCAATATGTTCTATTCGAAAAGATTCATAAGAGGGAGTGTAGTTGAACTAAGTACCATTCGGGTGTATTTTAAGATTTCACCTATTTTCTATGGGGTGCAGACTTATGGCAATCATAGGACAAGTGTTCAGATGTAAACCGCACCTTATAGCTGTCTTTTGTATTACTGCGAAGTCGTCTGTGCTGTGCTGAGAGAAGGAAATATCCTTACTTCGCGGATTGGTGGGATTGAGATTAAAGCCGATTCCAGCAAATGAGATTGCTAGAAAATCTAGAGCCAATGTTTGGTTACCCAATATGCAATACAAAACCCTAGCTCTAATGATAACTGCATGAAGCATTTGCTTTCAACCCAGTACTTCTTTGACAAAATGTTCATATGATCATTACGGATGAGGGAATCTGTTAAGTCATCAATGGCTTATTTCTCTATAAATCATGAGATTTTGGTCGTATTTCACCAACGTCATAAAACAGTCTATACAGTCAATAAGGTACGTGCCACATTCCTGGAGGAGAGTTCGAGTGTTTCTTATTCTAAAAGTGGGTCAATCAACTTTACCTCTTCTGTACTCAAGATAGTGGAATTCATTATGAAAACGTTAATCTAGACGTCACCCTTCTATCCAAATCTCAACACGCCTATCTTAAGGATAAATCCATGGAGTCGACTCTACCAGAAGTAGTGCGAACAACTGAGGAAACTTTATACTATAAAGGATACATCCTAGCAAGTATTCCCTCTTCGTAAAATAAATGGCCAAGCATTACCACTGTATACTATAACCGACCCTTATACCTTGGTATAATTATTGACTCAGTAATTAATTGGAAGCTTAATATTGAACAGCGGGCTAGGAAAGCGTGCAAAGCTTTCTATCTCTGTAATAAAATTTTCGGAAAAAAAAATTGGGTCCTGAAGCAACCTACAATAGATCTACGAGTACAACCGTGTGTATGGTTGCAAAACTTTAAATTCTTACCTACGCCGTCATAGTATGGTGGCCAGGTTAAAGTAAGAAATATTTCATCGATAGCTCCGAGGGTGAGGTTTATCTGATGCCTTAACTGGAACCTTACACCCACTGCCTATTCTAGACTAATCATCCTGACGGACATAGAAAGATCATGGAATGTAGTCTACCAAGCGAACTTGTGGTTTCTCCGACTGACTACACCACACATTCTTAGAACTTCAATCGAAAAATTTCAGTAAAATGACCAGCATGACAACCAAGGCTGACATAGAATGATAAACAGCCCTTATCAAGGAAAATGTGACTCTGTTACGAGTATAACAAAGTCAGAACAACAGAACTACTAAAGAGCTCAAGACATGTCATATTGTCCATCCGGTGTCTTGTGTATCCAAGAACTATCGGGACTATTTTCGAAAAAAATAAACTTAGTCAAAGAAATCGGAATTCAGCAGGTTACATGGTCGGGATATATAGAGTTCTTCAGCCCGTAAAACCTTTGAAATCTATTGCCGATGGAAAACTAAGGAGAAGAAAACTGCTTCGCATATGCAGTTGAAAATTGTTTACAAAAATGTCATCTTATGAAAATAGGCGGGGTACCGTAATCAGAATAAGAAGGCGGATATCGTTTAAGGCATGCTCTGGTCCACAGGACAACATTTTCCCGAGATTCTTTCTTGTTTGATTTGAAAGCTGACTTTACTTTAAGTGGAGCTAGAGTCCGGGGTGGACCTGGGCCTCGGTCAACAAGTGTTTCCAGCCAGTTTCGCACGCTAAGTTGGCTGAGGTCCCCTTCCACTTGCGTGCGCCACCTGAGTTTTGGCCTTCCTCTAACGTGTTCTCCCTCGGAAGGGGATTCGAAGACTTTTCTGACCGGAGCATTGGTATTCATACGCTCCACATGACCCAGCCATGTCAATCTTTGGATCTACACTCTTCTGGATAGGTCGATGTCGCTATGTAGTCCGTAGAGTTCATTGTTGTATCTCGTCCACCCGAAAAATTTCTCTCTCGAAGTAACCAAGAACAGCCTCATCCATTTTTAATAATGTTCATGCCCCTGCGTCATAGAGCATGACCGGGATTAATGAGGTCTTATAAAGGGTGACTTTTGTTGTCCGAGAGTTTTGCTGCTCAATCGCCTTCTTAGCCCAAAGAAACAGCGGTTGGCAAGAGTTATTCTTCGCTTGATCTCAGCGCTGGTGTCGGTGTCTGTATTTATAGCAGAGCCTAGGTAGACAAAGTCCTTAACTACCTCACAGTTATATCTGTCGAGGGTGACGTTTTGCCCGAGATGTCGGTGTTGGTTGCTTTCTCCCGATTATGTCAATATCGTCGGCGTATGCGAATAGTTGAACGGACTTTTGAAAGATAGTGCCTTTTGTGTTGGCTCCTGAGTTTTGCACTATTCTTTCAAGTACGGTGTTGGAAAAATCGCATGAAGTCCTCTTGTGTATATCGAAGGAAGCTCAGGGCTTCTTGTCTTAGTCTGCCTTCGACAACAAGTCTGAATCTAAATAAGCGCTGCTTTTGTTGTCGATAGCAATTGCCGTAGTAGATGTCGCAGTTTTTCATCTTCTTTTTGTCCGGCCCATCCCATCGCATTTCTTGAATGGCGGTTATGTCTGATTTGCGGTAGTTGTTCGGCTGCACGTGGTCTATAAAGAGACCTAACATTCCACGTGCATATCCGAAGCTCATTGTCCTTAAATAGTTTGCGTGTGTTGTCAACGGTAGATCCGTCCATATCCGAGGCTTGTCGATGCCTCGTAACTTATGTTTTTTTAAATGGCCGGGCAGTTACCCCGGGGGCACAACCCCCCAACCTGGAGGACCAGTTCCATTTTTTAATGCCCCTACGACGAGGGGTCGGTTACACCGAAGCCAGTAACCCGTTCCGAGATATGAGCGCTGCCGTTGGCCCGTATAGGGCTCGTCCGCCACCGTCTCTTTTCCAAGACCCTGACTAAGTCCTGGAAATCCTTACCGGCCTGAGCTCCAAATATGTCTGAGTAGCCCGGATAAGGTCTTGTTTTGTTTTTCCGACACTAATCCTGATTTATGGCGCAGGGAACTCGCCATTTGTCCCCTTTACTTCGCAATCTCCAGTGAGATTCCGAGATGGCGCCACGCGGAGTAGGACCTATTAGCAGAGCTGCAAGATGTTCGGCTGCAGAGGCTCATTCTCGTCATTTAAGGAACCAGCACCTGTCGGAAGATGCTACTTCTAAGAGGCTTTATACTAATCGTTGCCGTCCGATTTGAAACCAGATTCAAATAAAATTTTTTTTCAGAGGAGTCAACAATTTAAGATATTCGCTTAGCCCTGTAAACGTATAATAAACAGGATGATGGCCATGATGTGGAAGAATTCAAATGATATACCTCCGCTCTACCTTCACAGGGTTAAGAAAAACCAACAACGTCTGCCAGTGTCAGAACGTACTACAACTGCAAATCGTTAATCTTGATGCTGTAATAAGAGGTTTCGAGATGCCAATAGAAGTTAAGAATTTCACTCGTACCAGCAATAAGTTTGCTCAAAGATAACATCACACGGCAAAAACAAAGGCAACTTTCGCCGGCAGATTTCTCACATCATCATTTCGGAGAGCATTCGTTAATTTGAAATTTCCATTTCGGAATCTTTTGATGTCCATAAAAATATCTAATCGGCGACAAAACATTTTCCACCAATTAGCAGTAGCAGTCAAAATGTTGCCATTGAATGTGGTGTTTGCTAGAGCATTTCCTCACTTCATCGATTATCTTCAGTTGCCATCTGTAGAGACCTCCACCATGCATCCCCCTTTACGAAATCACTTCCAAACGCAACTAGCTCCGACACTATTCGTATATGATGATTATGGCTACCACCACCGATGCCACCGTCGCCGCCAACGACGATTACAAGTATCCGTATCTTGAAGGTACAACCACCGACCAATTCACACTTTCACTGAATGTACAAAATTACGATATCATTTGCAATTGAGGATTGCCGGTACCTCTTAGTCGACATATATGAATACTCGTCCCCTCTTTGTCTGATTGTCTGTCCGTAAATGACTTTCATTAATTTCAGCCAAAACGAAATGGAAATGCCGTCAGTAGATACGACTGTGACTACGACTAGGAGTACGCGCTACATGTATGAGTATGAGCACTCGTACTTGTATCTGCAACTACGTTTCCTGATGCAGAGGTCTTAAGAGACACTCCTGCTTGGCTTTGGTTGGTCAACAAATCAATGGTACGCAAGCGCGATCGTTCACACACCTCATGTGGAGAAGCTTTAGACGAAAATGTTAGATTCCCCGAATGGCTAATCCCTGACCACAACCATAGTCCTAGCTGTATCTACAGCTAAAACTATAACCTTAGCTAGACTTTCTGATTGCCACTCTGACAGACTGGGCAAGATGATTTGCTGCGATAACGGCGGAGCTGTAAATTGAGAATGAATATTTAATTTTCGTTTCCGTCGCGTCGTATCTTTTATTTTGCACTTGTACGGCTGACTATGTATCTAAGCCACCGCAGCTGTAAAGCACCGCGCCACAGTGTCCAACTTGTCCAGTTGAAGTGAGCCCCAGTTTAATTACATTGCGAATTGTGACAATTCCATGCCGGACTGTCTAACAGCTGAGAAATGCAATTGGAAGATACATGGCGGCAGGCTCTCATATCTACGCTTGGACAAGTAAGGTTTCATAATTCGCTTCGGCGCGTAAACAGATGGCATAGCCATGTAACTCTGGTGCATGGCCACGACCATACGGATGCCTCGACGATGTGAGAGCGATCAGTTCACGATTTATCTAAAAGTTGCAGCATACTATAGTCAGAGTTGGAGAGCTAGAGTTCGAGTTAGAGATGGAGTTAAAGTTAGAGCTTAGAGCTAAGCTTGGAATTTTGTATTCGATTCGAATTTGAATGTGATTATCTGCGACTGTCGGGAGTTAACGGCATGAGGTCGATCGGCCTAAGGAATCCGTCGCAGAGCTTTGTTTATTATTTAGTTTTTATTTTTTGCCTGCGCGAAGATCTTTCGCATGTTCGTTTCGTATCTGTTCGCTTTGTTGTTGTCGTGGTGAACACGTAGGATTTTTATTACACATGGCTCAACCATAAAAAGAGAGAGTACTGCATTTTGCTTTCTTTCAAGACTTTCAAGACATCCAAGACTTTTGGTTCAGTGGAGTTTTCCTTCTTCGATTGCGGATTGCCATCTAAATGGCGTATATGGATGCAGATCAAAGTTGAAAACGTTTTGTGAATCGGTTTCGTATGCGCGTACTTGGTTTGTTTCTCCGCACTCACCAACCATATGAATACTCGCACATTGCTTTCTAGTTAGCGGTGGTAACAAGCGTTAACCTAGGGCTGAAGTTATGTTATCGTTTCTTATGTATCTTGGGGTTTATGGCATTATTACAATAGTTGCAGTTGCAGTTGAAAATAGCACTCGTGGTGGTTTCGACTTATGCAATCTACGAGTACGAATAACGCATTGCTTTTGTTCGTCTTGTTTGTTGTCTGAATGTTTGTACTCGTATCCTTATCGGGTGCTGTAATCGGCAGAAGGTTTATTGTGTGAATGAAAGTTTTGTCGACTGACATGGGTGACAGTTAAACTGGCCATTTGTCATAAAAAACAAGAGAGACTCACCTCAATTTAGCGATGTTGATAAGAATACTTAGACGGTTGTGTGACAGGAAGAATGGTGTGGACAAATCGTTCATTTGACAAAGTCTGTAGTAGCTGACAGCAACATGGTAACAAGTAAAGAGACCTGAAGAGAACGCTCTGAAAAATGAAGCACGTCTAGGCAGGTTTAGAAGGCTGGATAGTCAGAGCTAGGTGATCATTCTGAAGTTTGAATTTTCGAGACGCATTCGGGCATTCCGAGTTCATCCATTGAGTTGAGTAATGTTGCACTCAATCGTAGTCGGCTTCTTCATATCGACCAGTAGCTTCGGACACGGCACGATCCTGGAGGAGCTACTGCTAGGCAATCTAATTTTAACGGGTGAAATTCCTAATTTGAACGATTTCGATATTCCGTATGACAGCCAAGAAAATGCAGTAATCAGTTCAAATGAATTCTCACAGATGGGTTGAAAACAGAGGAAGGAACAGGTGTCTATAAGACTACCAGATACAAGTACTGTGTCCCAGTCATAGGTGCTGGCTGTCATCAGGGCGGCTGAGCTAATGCAGATGAGATCGGTATCCGGAAGAGATATCGCTATCTACATCGACAGCCAGACCGCTTATAAGGCAATGCTCAAAGCATTATGCATTCAGAACGGAGTGACTCCGTGCTGGGTGCCCGGACACTGCGGTATAGAGGAAAATAAACAAGCGGATGAGCTTGCAAGAAAACGAAAGCTACTCGATAATAGTGAGGTTACCAACATCAAACCACCCCTCTGCATGGTAAGGGAAACTATCGAGGAAAAAACCATAAAGGCTGCTAGCCTAAGGTGGTCGCATCTTGAAGGACATAGGGTATCCAAGGCTCTATGGCCATTTCTTGGTGGTAAAAGATCTAGGGAGTTAATAAAATTAAACAGGGACAATAATAGGAATCTTGACTGGACACTGTCTCCTGATGAAACACGCAAAGAGACTCAAATTGTCAGATACGGATATATGTAGATTCTGCTGCGATCTGCCAGTGGTTAAGGACATAACATACATGCTGTGTGGATGCGAAGCAGTATCGCGTAGTCGAAGGAACTTCTTAGAAAAATACTTTTTTGAAATCTAGAGGAAATAGACGGCACGGATTTCAAAGGCCTTCTTGACTTCTGTAAAGAAATTTGGTACCTTACCAGGGAGATTGTTGAGGTTCTTGCCCTTTGAAGATAAATTCAACTGATCCCACAGGGATCGCGATGGGCCCGCTTTAGTGCCTAGTGCTGTATGAAGACACACTCCCGTTTAACCTAACCTAACCTAACTTAATCATTTGGGACCCAAAGAATAGAGTCTGGAAGTTATATGTCACGTGGTTTAGAAGGCCAATTCATCGGTCCAAGGCGTGAAATTAATTGTTCGGCAAATCTGGCTCGCAATAGAGCCCTAGTTTCACGGTCTGTGTACGTTGTTTAGTCCGGATGTAATTGCAGCTCTTAAACCTTTTCGGGTTGCTCCTCACCCCAAATACGGGTATTTTGCTATTAAACCGGAAAAGAGCATCTTCGCTGAACAAGAGCCCAACTGAAAAGGAAACCATTCGGAAGGTCGGCCGGCTACAGTTGTTGCATTAATTGAATTTTGAATGTTTTAAGGCTGGATCCTCACGTAAAATACGGTCATCACGGTCATCGCGTACTCTCTCCTCTACCGCATGGTAGAAACGGTCTATTAGATTTGCATTTTGTCTCTGGAAGAGTGAGTTGTGTGTTCTGTAAGTCGATTATGTCGATTAAGTTGAAAAGAGTCAATACGCCGTTTCACCCCTTTATCATTCGGAAAGTGGGATGGTAATTCTCCTGGATCCTGTTTGATTCTAGCTGTACGGCAGAGCCTTGGCATATCGTACATTTGATGATGTTTTACTCCTTTTTTGATGCATGGCTGGGCCCCATACGAGTGAAAAGATTTCTATTTTGCTGCCCAGGTGCTTTAGCATTTAAAATAAGTCTCTACAGTGGCGGGTATATTCTCAGACTCTATTTCACGTCTGAGAGTATATCTCAAGTTTATAATGGCATGATTGTATTTTCCGGAAACTTGTCTTGACGTTTTTGCTTAAATCGTGACTGCAGTTTTGTAGGGTTAATGTCTACTCCGCTCAGCTTAAGTCTTTTCAATATGGCATATTATCAAAAATCATAAAGTATATCTTAGAAGTATTGAATGTTGGTGTCTTGGTTCTGGTTTTGTGGCTTTTGGAACCGACGACTAGCGCTTCGTCGTAATCAGTGGTATCAGTGGTCTTTTCTACTTCAAACAATTTCTTTTTAACAGAGCTAACAGCCTTTAATGTAGCTTCTAAAGAGTTAGATTTCCTGGAATCTCGCATCGTTCTTGAAGGTCACTATTTCTTCCATGAAGTTGGTCTCAAAAGTATGACTACCAGAAAGAGAAATATCAAACAATGTTTAATCATGACAAATAATAATTTTAAATGGCGTTCTGAACCTGGTGAGCCCCCCCAGGTTTTGAACGGAGATTGGTGTGGTCTTATGTTTATTTTAAAGACTTGCGACCTATAGGCTATCATCATTCCTTCCGAAATTGATTGCCATTCATATCTAACAAGACATGAATCCAATCCTATCCTCAATATATGGAAACTGCCTTGCATTAGAGGAACACGGTCCTCTTCAAGGATTTGAGCGTGATTGAGAATGGATTCAACAATGTCACAACTGCTGTTTTTTTTATTTATATTTTGTGATCCGCCAATTACGAGATCTGAAAGATATTTTGTACCAGGATAGCTGTTATTAACGTGGTTTTTGCCCTTCATATGAAGCATGATTAGCACAACACTCGAGTAATACTCGGTTTGGGGCCTTGTTAGTTGGTAATCATGCTGGGCTGGACACATCCTGGTTCACCGGACCAAGGAGGTGCAAGGATTGACCTGTAGGGAATGAATCTGCAGTCGTTGCAGAAAAGGAAAATATTCTGCACTCTTGTCCCCGTGTTGAACAATGTTTTTAATTGACATCCCTACTTGGAATATTGTTCATTGCCTTTGAATAAACATATGTTCGGCTCTGTCAGAAGTATCTTTGTCTAAAATATCTTGAATGTGAGTATTATGACATGTCAGATAAACTGTATGAGAAATTCGAAATTGAAAGTGGGGTTTCCTAGAAAGTTAGTATTTTGATCTGTGCTTTTGGACATTTATCTTTTTGTTATACAATTGGCTTAAGGGATTTCGAGTAATTCAGGCACTTCATCGTTAATCAGCAGCACCTGCGTGTTTTGTCGTCTGGACCAGATCAGAGAAGTTTAAGTATTTCCAATATTTCTTGAGGGAATCCAGATACTCGTAGTGTTTTTGACGACATCGAATATGTGATTGTACTTACGTAGGTTGACAATTTATAGAGCTTAACGGTAAAAATCCAGGGACGTGAGCTTAGGAACAAATGTAAAAAGAACAAAGTACATACTGTCATCAGCAAAGCAATATACTCGTACCACCTTGATCAAAAAGTAATTTATTCAGAAAATTAAAAACACAAGTTTATTCATCTAAATCTATATTGTACCCTTCAAAGTAATCCCCATCGACTGCAACACACTAATGCCAGCGCTTGATCCAATCCTCGAAACATTTTTTATATTCGGTTTTCGGTGCTTCTTGGGATTTTTCCATTTTCCATTCCTCTCGGCTACTGAAACGCGTTCCCCGTATTGGTTTTTTAACTCGATTGAACAGAACAAGTCACAGGGAGCCAAATTAGGTGAATTCGGTGGCTGTTGGATGGTATTTGTTGCATTTTTCGTCAAAAAATTACGAATAATGATGGCATTGTGCGACGGTGCGTTATCATGGTGCAAAATCCACGAGTTCTGGTCTCGTTCGGCGAAATGCTTCACGCAAACGTCTCGTAACTCCCAAATAATACTCTTTGTTTACTGTCTGGCCTTCTGGCAAAAATTCATGCTGCGTTGTAATCGTTGTTTTCGATGTCAATGGTCTGCCACTGCGTTCATCATCCTCGATTGACTCACAACCACTCTTGAACCGCTCGTGCCACTGGTAAATGACCGTTTTCCTTAGAGAATCGTTGCCGAAACAATTTTCCAACATTACCAACGTTCGCGCTCCATTCAATCCGTTTTTTACGCAAAATTTAATACAAGTTCGTTGTTGTAAATGTAAGATGTACTCTTGGCTGCGTAACTTTTGCAAATGTCAATCTATGACACTAAGATTTAGAGCAAGCAGATGTACCAACTTAACAAAAAAAAAAACAGAACTCAAATCGGAACAATGGGAGCGCCACACGGTGGTTATTCCGATCCTTTTAATCAAGGTGGTATTAGAATTCAAAGTAGCGGACTAGAGATGGCCTACGAAAATTAAAAAGAGTGTCGGAGAACGCATCCCGGCTGCACACCAGCATTTATTTCTTGGGTACCAGAATTGAAACCATCGAAGACAACTTGAATTACTCTCAAAAAGATTCATATATCTCAAGCGCAGGAATATTCGATAAAATATTCAGATGCCAAACTCTGTTAAATGCAAATTCGTATAGCATAAGATTGGTGCCAGTTTCCCATGGCAAATGACATTGAATCACCAGTGAATCTATGAATTTCACGTTTCAAGATATTTTATGAGCTGACTGTAAATCTAACCTCAATCCTGGAATTCTGCTTCTTCTGACGACATATCTTATAGTACTCTGTTGACAAACTGGCAGTTCTTACCCAATCAATGTTGATACGGCACTGTCCGGAAACCCTTTAGATTCTGCCTCTTATTCGTATGGTTGCCACTATTCAACTCAGTACGATTTGATGAAGCATTTTAGGATAAACAACATTCTTTCTTTCTTGTTTTCTATCTTTAAGTTTCATAAATGCCATCATTTCCGAAGAAAGTAAGCTAATGTCCGCTTTCAAACGACAGACTTATGGAATATGAAATCCTTCTCCAGGTTGATCTTCCTAATCAGTGTCCTCCTTCACCTATACCTAAAGCTGATGTTGGTATTTGAAGCAAAGTACTCTTTTCTGTTGTAGATTAGTGTTTATTTTTTGAGTGAAATTCCTTTCGATATCATCTCAACGATCACTGTCTACAATTTTGTCATCGTAGCCAATATTTTTTTTCAACTCGGCTTTGGCATTCTCATACACGCGCATCACTCCACTGAGCTGCGATTTTGTGTTTCTTAGACGCTCCCTTCCATCTCATGATATGGAATTCCCTTCCTGAATTATGCTCACAGATTGGTTGGTGATACCACTATGAAGCTCCTACTGGCTGAGGTCATTGAATTCCTAACATCGGGTGTCATAACGGCTGCTTTCCTAAGCCTTATTGCCTTCTGGTGTTGCACTTGTGCATTTCGAGTACTTTTTTCATTGTGTCAAGTACGAGTAAGTAGAGCGGCATATGCGATGGTTGTAGCTGATGTTACCTCTTATACTTTCGAACGAGGACTGCTCGTTACCTTTCTATGGTTAAGAAAATATGCCTTCAATTGCGAATGGCATGTAGTGACGTACGAGGATCTCTGATATTCCTTGGAGGGTTCTCTTTCTCAAGAAGTTTGGGATATCATTACTACCTATGGCCTATCGCATTGCTGATTCTTCGCATCTCTGTCGATAACTCTGCTTTCTGAGAGAGAATTCATAAAGCTTGTAGATGTTGTAAATCTATCAGTAATTAGGTGCCCTCCCGTTGTCTTCCAATCCTAGTGATAAGGGTTTAAATGCTCCTCTTTGACTTCTTGTTCTCTTGTGTAGTAATCGTGCTTGTAATCAGTGTTAAGTTGAGCATCTGAAACATTCGATTTGATGGGAAAGGATCTCTTCACTCGCATAGGGCACATCTTTGATTGGCTGTATCCCATTTCTCCACTATGTTCCACTGGGGTCCTTTTTACTTCTGTTTTGTCCTGCAACAGGTCTGAATTATAGGTACAAGTGCACACGTTTGGAGCTTTTAAGGTTCTCGTAAACTGCATCGAGTTAGTTCCACTCGCATGTGGCCTTAGATGATTTATCTGGGTGACCTGGGTTCAGCTTGTTGTTATCTGCATGCATTTAATTGCACAAATTGTATACTAGACGATGGAAACATGATTTCGGTTTCTAGCTGCGCTATGATTCGCTGAACTCCGTGTTCATGCTTTTCGACGGGGCAGCTAAAACCAGCGGCATCAAAACACTGAAAAGTTCTAGAACTGTTGTTCAAGAGATGAACCGGAAGACGAAAGTTTATTTTCACTGAAAGATATTCTTCTTAAAACTGTCTTTATCGGCTTTCTTCAAAGGGTCGTTTCTCCAGTTAAGAATATCAAACTGCCGCACACTGTACTCATTAAATCTTAAGGGCGGTTCATCAATTGATTTTAACTTTGTAGTTCAAATAAAGAGTCATCTTTGCCGAGCATCGTTTCAATATCTTCCTGTTTCATCTAATCTGACGCCAGTTAGAAAATTGTCGAATCAAAAGATCCAAACAAACACACTTATTACATCACATTTTGGCCAACAGAACATTATTCAACTAAGCAACATCCAATAGATCACTCTGGGGTTTGTTCCAAGAGGCAGAACATATACCACATCATGTGCTCAAAATAAATTACAAGCAATAGCTATTGGGAATCCTATTTTCCATATTTACTGTCAACGCAACAAATGCCAGTAATAATTCATTTGGCAGTTTCCCGAAGGAAGACCAAATGGGTGGGGTGAAGGAGACACTACAGAAAAATCATCCACTAGTACATACTCGTAGATGAATGCAGTTAGCTCCCACATGGAAAAGAGTTAGACATGCGCTACAAACAGCGGCATCACAAACTGAGGAACCCTCTGCGAAACGCACTTAGTACTCGTATTTACAACAACGTGAATGCCAAGAACATCTCAGTCTCAGCATCTCTTACTGATGCATCGATGGATCCATCTTAAGACTAGACTTTCGTTAAGTGTGTTCAATTTCCAGGCAAATCATGTTTCGGATTAAACTTTGTCTAAGACGCGCCATGCCGAGCGCTAGCAACTATCCACCCAAATGGCCGAAGGTTGATGGTGAAGACCCTACCATAGATCGATCGAATGTTGAAAAGGTCGTCATCGCGATCACTGATCTTTCGGCGAACAAGGATGATGACGACTACTACGACAACGACGATCATGACGACGACAGCAACGTCGACGATGTCTCAAATATGACGACAAACAAATGCCTAAACGATAGATACGACGAGCACTGAGCCAACCAACGCACTTTTGTCAATAATCTCGCCAATAACAACAAACCGACATGACGACGGGATGGTGTAGTCATTCGAGACGCGTAAGAGACGCATGGAACGAATCAACATGTGGTAAGAACTTTTAGAATGACTTCGAAACCATGTGAGTAGAATTCTTCCCGAAGTCTGTCCGTCCACCATCGGCATCAAACATCCTCCACCTCCATCTTCCATGGCAGCTCCAGAACCAAATTCTGTGTTCGTACACTAACTAATGACAGATTCTGAATTTCGTTCTGATCTGCTCTGGTTTCGTAGTTTTCTTTTCGCCTTTTTCCAACGTCAGTCATTTTGTAATTATTACACGAACATGTACGGATACGAAACGAATACACATTCTCGTACTCGTACTTGTACCAGAATGTATCTGCGAAGCCGAATTACCATAATTGTTGGGGCTACAGAACAAGGCAAGCGGAAGAAAGGAAAATTTATTCGATGCCGTAGCGTAATGTTGTAATTACGGCCGCAGCAAGGTGGATGTGGGTGGCTCTGAAGTAACGTCAAATAGAAAATATCTGCGCGCGATCCAACCTGGCAGGGGAAGCAAACACAAATCAAAGAGATATTTGACAGTAAACGCTGACAATGGGATCACTGTCAGATTGTACATGGAGCCCAGAAACCACTGAGATCTGGAATGCAAGGCGTACGATCGATGGCCGACTAACAGCTGTGCTGAGGTGGTGTACTCGTACTTGTATGCTAAAAAGCGTTAACGGGTATGTTACGAGTACTTTATGTCAATGCCGACAACTTGCTGTTGTGGATTTATTTGCTAATTATGGCAAAAATA
Organism: Volucella inflata; assembly: GCA_928272305.1. NCBI lineage: Eukaryota > Metazoa > Arthropoda > Insecta > Diptera > Syrphidae > Volucella > Volucella inflata. The sequence continues at coordinate 86,936,248 of OV743720.1, forward strand.
GGCTTTCTGAGTTGATCTGATGATGTGTGGACTTGATCGCAGATATTCATTCGTTTCTACTTAAGTTTAGGCAATTGAAAGACCACGCACTTCCGTTGAAGTTGTATCTGCTGGTGATCGTGGTTAGAGTTATTTTTTTTAACATAATCGACAAAGGTGTGAAGACATTTACACGATTGCGACGACGTAGTATATCTTTGCGAAGGCAGAATGCAGTCTCAGTGACTGGGTACAAAGAGTACGATTTCGAAGGAAAGTAACCATCATATAGTACTATGCTCTGATCGAATAGGTAGTAGAGCGCCCTCTATAACCAAAAGCCAGATTAGCGTCAAGCAACGCTAATGAAAGCAAAAATACTATGGTTGGGCAGGTGATGGGAGACCACTGATCACGATGAGGACTTCTGCAATATCAACGGTCAAGTTCTTGGAGATACTCTGTCTAAGCACATTGCCTGCCACAAAGCCAGGCTTAAGAAACTGTTTTCAAAACGTCCGTAACAGACGTAGAGCTGACATCGAACAGGAGGGCAGTCATTCTTTCATGCCAGCTTTTATCCACGTTTGTACAGCATTTGTCAACTTATTCAACATTTGCTGGACCAAAATGGACAGAATTACAAGCTCACAATGCAGAGAAAGTTGAATAGGGAAGGCGTTGTGGATGGGGATTTGAAGATCAATTTGAAGCAGTGCTTCCTTTCCCTAGTGCTCCCGAAGAATGTCTTCAACTATTTTCGGAAACGTCTGTGCTTTTTTTTGATTCCTGAGGTATATATCTTTTTCAGAGGACAAAACGGAGCCGAGGAAGACAGAATCCTTAGATATTTTCAAGTTGTACCTATCGAGTGTGAAGTCCAGTTCAACTCGTCATTATCATGCGTCTTTTTCGTTGACAACATATACAAGACAGGGTATTGTAGTCGAGGCCAAGGCGATGGAGTTTTGAGAGCCTTTTAGCGGTTTTGACAAACTACGCTGGGTTCCGAATTCATGAAGTATAGAAAATGTGATTATGAATGCTCCCAACCAAGTTGTTACTAAGTTCATCTGGATTCCTGGACACAGCATCACACCATCCCTAGACTGCTGTGAACCAGATATTTATACCATACAGAAGGTGCGGTGATGTATGCTGGTTAAACGCAATCCTGACTCATAAAGAGTCCTTACCTGAGACACGGTAACCTTACATTCTTTCTTTTCCTAGACATGCCTTTTTTATTTGTCCAGTGCTCAAGTGCTCTAGTATCTGTAATAGCTTATCCACAAACGGTTCGGTCTTCCTTGTCGTCTCCAACCTGGTGATTGTTATGGAATGTGCCTTCCATGTTAACACCAGCTATTTGTTTCAGCAAGAGATTGAAGAAAACCGATTCCCTTGCAAAAATCCGGTATATGTTTGGTATAGATCGAATGAATTGTTTCCAAATTGGCCATTGTGCAGATTTTTTTCAGGATCATATGGCATAGCTGGATCAGTATTACCAGGATCCCAAGTTCTGTCATAGACCTGTGGTTTTGAAGCCGATCGCGATGAAGGGACGTTTCGACTGAATGTGAAAATATTGTCGATCATTCATCTACTTACTGGGCCAGAACCCACATTTGTAAGTGGAGATTTCTGCATACCCACAATATATTGGTACAGAGAAGCAATCTGCCTTGATAGTCTTATCACTTCCATATCTGGAAAAGCGGTCAAGATTTCCAGTCATAACTACTCGCATTCCTGTCGAATATTCTCGTTAAGGGCTGCGATTGTCTGAGGCTTGTTAGCATAAACCCGCAACTTTTAGTCGCCCCAAAGAAAGAAGTCTGGGATAGTTAAATCGGGCGATCTTGCTGGCCATGCCAAATCAACAAAACGGGAGATTACGCGACCTTCGTAATATCTATTGTGGCTCGTACTGTGTGAAATGGAAACCAACCTAGGTTAGGTCAGGTAGGTAAGGCCTGTTGGCCCATTGTGATGCCTTGTGGGTACTGTGATACACTTACCCTTGCAAACAATTTAAGCTTCTGGTGAAGCCTGAAGTGTGATCAGTCTACATATACTGTTCATACAGCTTAAATCATTATAGAAGAACGCTCCTAAGTGTAGTTTTCTTCTTTTGGAGGTAGCACTGACATGTTTTCTGTTTTGAAAGATCAACATTTAAGAGCTTTGAAGTTTGTCCTTCTATTAGTGTACAGCTTGTGTAACGATTGTTATACAGATTATACCCTCTCTGGTAGGATAGGGATAGTAGTTGTACTTTTAGAAAGTTCATCGGCTCTATAGTTACGCGCTAGATTGATTTGAAAGAAGGAGAAGTTTATGCTTACCTTATCAGAGAAAACAATGCCACCAATCCCACTGCCAGTCCTAAAAAATATAAGCGTAGGAAAATAGTTTACATGTCCACTGTGTAGTGGCTTTAATGCGAATAGTAGCGTTATATGAAGACTTAGCTGGTACTGTTTGGGTTGAGGGAGGGTTTTCTAATAGAAATTTTGTATTTTCTCGAAAAGATGACGAGTAGAAGCTGTAGAAGTTCTTTATTGGTATTAAAATGCTTTCTTGAGACGACTATGGCACCGTCATCCGCATTGGCAACCACCCTGCCACTACGATTTTTCAGGCTTATCAGCAGTTTGCTTTAAAGGTTGTGCTTTCAACACCGCCTTATGGCATACATCTTTTAGCTGAATCCCCACCCAGTTTGGAATTGATTATCCTGCTATCAAACATCGATTAATTAAACCTTCAAGTGAGTCACCTACCTTCAGAGTTAACAGTGACGTTGTGTTTGCGGACAGGAACGCGACCCAACATTTTTTGTTGGAACTTATGTCCTGATGCTGTTGGGCACAAGTCTCTAATTCGTTTTGGGACTTATGCTTCGATAAAGTGGGACAAAAGCTGCGAAAAAAAAAAATTTGGGACTTAAATCCCTGCGCCAGACATGTAAGTCTGAGGTGGTTCGGAACAATCTGCGAAGTTTTCCCAGCTTTATGTGATGAGAAAAACCTTAACTTTTCTTCATGATATTTTTAATCGATGGAAGGATAATATCGGAGGAACTTTGTAGATTGTCAGGTATTACATCCTCAGACCCAGCCGACTTGTATGGTTTGAAGCTATGCAGCGTCCAGACCAGTTCTTTGAAATCAGACCAACAATCTTGGTCACTGTTGCAGTATTTCTGTTAAGGTTGTTAGAGGCCGTGAAAGGGGAGCTATCTGCAAAGTGGGAATCAAGTAACAAGTTGAGGTTGATTCAACACTTGAGGCCAACCAAGAGCAGTGCGCTTGTTTTATGTAAGTGTCCTAGTGTTGATGTCCACAGATGTGACTTTTTCTTACATTCAGGTTGAACAAGAGGGCAGGGAGCAGAAATTGTCTGAGTTGATGGTAGGAAAGGAGCCTCGACTTTTATGTCAAGTTCGTTGTTGTTACAGAGGGGACTTAAGAGTTCAGGTGAGAGAAGTCTTAAAGTATTCCTTTGTATCTTGGATAGTCAGTTAGTGACGGTACCAACATATATTTGTAAATGACAGTCTCTCTGGTAAAGCTAGGCCATGGTCTTCGATGGATTTCTGGCACTATCGATATACTTGCTGTAAGAAAATTAAATAGATGAATGTACAAGAGATTCTCGTGGGATTCCACTGATACATGTTAGGTTTCTATGTATCAAATGAATGTATTAATGATGCCGATTAAATCGATTTCCTTCAACGATACACCTATCAAACACGAATTTAAAATCAAACAGACCTACAGGCAAATACATACATTTCCTGGTTTTCCCTCAACTAGATGTTTAAAAGTTCTTTCATTGCTTGCTTTAGCATTATGTCCACTAATTTATTGTCAATTTCAAAAGACATATTTTATTTTCATTGCTAATCATAGTACTTGCTCGCCCTTAGTAGCATCTAAAGACACTTTTATCATCTCTTAGGTTGAATCAATATCAGAGATAAAAATCTCAAAACCATTTCTCCTCTGCCATCGTCAAATGCGAGAGTAAAAAGTGAATTCTAATTAATTCCCATTTGGCCAGCACTCCTGTGAGTGATGCACTTCAAGAGAAGGATTCACAATCCACATATCTACTTCACACGTAATAACCGAACAAATGCCCCAGTGATAGAGCCTGAAAGACTATCAATTAGCACTTTAGAGCTCCTAATAATAGTCATAAAAATCGAAATGAAAACCATCAGACAAAGGAAAAAAGGATCTGCCGCCATAGTTCCATTGTGGTGCCATCGTACCATCGTACCACAGCTACACAACTCAACTGACTATTCACAAGTGTAATCGGTCTCATTCTATATGATGCGCTCCCTTCCAGGCATTCCGGCACTCCATCCGTGGTCCATTCACTCACATGGCTGGCAATTCGAGAAAATTTCAATATCTCCGCTAAAGGCCCCCATAGCCAATGGATTGGATTTATTGACCGCAACAAAAGTAATGGCCAGTGTGACCGTAGATAGTTGCGGAACCAGTCTCTAGAGTTGGTAGTACTCGTATGAGTGAATATGAGAGTATGGACTACAATTCTCACTGAAATTCTGGGGAGAAAAAGTGAATCTTTTGCTCGCATGACAAAGAGTGAAAATATTCATAGTCGCTTGAAGATTCCTTCGACTGATGATGCATGGCACCATGGCACTATAGTACATAGCACATCAGTACATGGCCATGGCGTTTGAGACATCACTATGAGTTCAAAGATGAATTGCACTAGACTACGGCTATAGCTTCAGCTACATCAGAGCAACGGATACGGATACGGATACATTTCATGTGCACACACATCTCATGAAAGTCGAAAATTATTACGTATAAAGACATCAAATAATGGACTTTTCCATTAATACCTGTCTCCTTTGGTCACGGCAATGTGGCTCTGGTCTTCTTTCTGGTCATCGTTTGGATTCCCAACTGGCACAAGGTTCTTCCGTGATCTGACTTTGGCTAGCTGCGTGTATGTTTATGCTTTGCACCCATTACCCAACTCTGATTGAGGTTTCTCTTGCCCAAAACTATTACATATATAAAAGATACAAGGTGAATACGAAGTGTGAAGATCCATCATGACTGAAAGAATAGTTTACCAAAGCACTGGGTACCAGGGAAAGACCCGCAGAAGTGAAAGAATTCCATCCTCGTTCAAGGAAGTTGCATAAACAAAGTGGTGGTTGGACTGGCACTCTAACCGATCTGGGAGAGCATTACTTCAGGAAGACACAAATGGAACATGGAGTTGGTGGATTTATTCAATTGTTGATGCTGCTGGCCAGCCCATGAATTGTCGATGGTAGAAGTTATAGTAATTAATTCAATTATTCTAAGTGCATAGTCGGGTAAGAGTACAAGTATAGCGGTACAATGGAAACGGAATCAAATATCTAAGTCATTCTATGATGGAAGATCAAAGATCGTCTGTTCAATGTTTGAGTTGAGGTGAATCAGATACATGTGTAATGAACATGTGAGCAAAGTGATACTAATGGACGTGACGTTTGGCGAGAAAGCTGCCAGCCGATCTGGATGTTATTTAGGTCTTCACTACCTAACCGTATATTTCGAATTGTAAATGTTTCGACTCTTACCCATTTTAGGAAGAGGATGGCTGTAAATAATCGTTCAGAGCGTTTTATATTACACTCCAAATGTGAGGGTCCTTACTACCGTAGGTAGTACCAACCTTCTTCACTGCCAGGATGATGCGCCACGAAATCAAGGAAGGAGTGAGGTAGTACAGTATAATATATTAATGATAGCTACTGACACTATTTCTGCGGACGATCCTCCTTTTAATCAATGTTGCCACATGGAAAAAGGATAAGATATGCTGTTGACATCGACTTTGCCATAGCTGGTCCCCATCAAAATTGTGTGGTACACTGAAACCGAAGAGATTTAGATGTCCGAATGCTTCGAGAAGCCTATATCCACCAAGAACACTGCCATGTCTTAGCCAAGTCAAGCAACAGAATATCGAAGAAGTTATATGAAGTGTCGAACAGCTGTGACATATATGAGCAATTATGATCTTAACGTGACTTGTCTGTACGAGGTATATACCGTAAAATGTGTGTCCGAAGCGGTGGAGATGGATTGATTGGCAAAAAAGGATACAGAATTGTATATGCTATAGATAGGGTGTCAGTCAACAGCAAAAAGATCGAAGAAAATGCCACAACGGCAGCATATGACTGTGAGTTTTCAAAAGACGACATTGTAGCAAATTGAAACAATGACACCATCGCAGAGATTAAGTGGAGAATTAGTCTTTAAAACTTAAATTCTTCTTATGACCAACGAAGAAACTTTTGCATATGCCCCTTATTGGCCCAGTCGACGAAAATCCTTTGGTTGATGTGTGTCAGGTAGGGCGGGATCACAGGCATAGCTCGTAAAATAAGGAAAACTGGCCCAGGTCCATCTCAGACTATCAAAAGTTCAGTAAACTTGTCATAGACTTTGTAGCAAAATACAGAGTTTTGAATACGGGCTTACGCCAATGTCAATTACTTTGACTAAATTTACAGGCTGAGCAGTACCTTTTGACGTGGACAAAAGGTTATAATCTAAGGCATACTCGTACAAGTATATGAAAAAGAAATCATAACCAAGAAGGCAGCGCTCTGAATTTTGAATAGTAGAGTTAGTATAGTCCTTCAATAAAATATCTCGTTATAATCAACGCAAGACATTCCATCTGAGGTGTGAAGAGGACATTTCAAAGTCCGTGACGTTTTTGAAAAGGCTTTTGCAAGATTTACAACAAAGGTCAGTTCATTTACCCACAACTATAGTTACATTGCCATAGTCGAGATAGAGTAGTGTTGTGTCATCCACACCTCTATGAATATCGGTTTGGCAGAAGAAGTTGGGTCCAGCTATCAGCTAATCTGCTTGATACACACTCTGTAGCCAACCCTACACTCGCAGAATGTTGATCAAAAAATGGCATGGATGAATCTGTCCATTAAAAGGGTTTGAAACTACCTATTTGAATTATCAATTCTTTTTACAAAATAAATACTGGTGTGCCACAGGACTCCATTCTGTCTCCGACACTTTTTTTTCAATCTTCTTCCATGATCTCTTGTCTTTTAATTATATTTTAATACAAGTTGGTAACGCTGGCATTTGTCACCTGCTTTCATTTAAAGTTTCGTATTATTAGTTGAATATTTGCCATTTACAATAATGGATCGCTCAAAAATCGAACAATGCGTTAAGATGGTGGTGATTCAAGCGAAGCCACTTTTTGCGCATTGCGCGGGGATTATGGTCGCCATAATCGACCGACTACGCAAGCAATCGGTGAAATTGTGAAGAAATTTGAAGGGAGTGGAAGCGTTACTGATGTCGTAAGACCTGCGCATCATCGGAATGCATGCTCAGTCGAAAATATTGCTGCTGTGAGTGCAAGTATTGCTGATGATCCGAATTTATCGATTTCCCTACGTTCGCAGCAATTGAACGTGTCGAACACCTCACTATGGCGTATTTCGCATTTTGATTTGCATCTCCATCCTTATTTAGTTCATCTTACGCAGCAATTGAAGCCTGCTGACCATTCACAACGCCGTAGATACGCTTCTTGGATGTTGGAACATCAGACAATAAACACAGATTTTTCAAACAACATTTTTTCAGTGATGAGGCACATTTCTCACTCGTTGGGTATGGAAACAAACAAAATTGCCGCAGAGCTCAGAAGACCTACAAGTGATCGAAGAGGTGCCGTTGCATCCGGACAAAGTGACTGTTTGGTGTGCTCTATGGTCGAAAGGTGTCATTGGTTCGTATTTTGTCGAAAATGCCATTGGGCGGACGGTTACAGTCGATTCGGAGCGACATGATCGAATGATAACCGAGTTTTTTTGGCCGGCGATTGAAGATCATGACTTGGACTATATGTGGTTCCAACAAGATGGGGCAACAAGCCACAAAACACTACCAATTATGGTTTTATTGCATGAGAAGTTTCCTGGTCGCGTTATTTCACCTTTTGTCGACATAAATTGGCCACCAAGATCGTGCGATTTGACACCGGTAAATTTTTTCTGTAGGACTACATAAAAAACCGTGTTTACGCGAATAATGCCGGAACTCTTGACGCATTAAAAACCAACATTACTCAAGTTATGGCCAAGATACCGCCCGAAATGTGCGAAAAGTGGTTAAAAATTACCTCAAAAGTATCGCATGTTGCAAATCTTCCCGAGGCGGCCATTTGAATGATATTGCCACTTAATGGCAAAAGTTTCATTAAAAATGTATCGCTGGGTGTGTTTTATTTAGCTTTACTTACGAAATCGAAAAATATGTGCATTCTATTGCATAGGACAATACTTACTGATTTCATATTCGTCCCCAGATTCATATCCCTACTCTCCGGCTGTAGAAGGGAAAGAGTATTTTCCGATTTATTTAATCGCATTATTAATTGGGGAACCAACAACAGAGTAGAATGTGGTGCCTTCAAAATAGTATGCTGAGGTTGAAGCGAAATTTAGACTCACTGTCATTATCAATTAATTGCACTTGCATATTTGCAACTTTCCATGTTCGGTATGTGTGCAATTGACAACCTTCTTTAGATAGACCACACAGTCGATGTCGCCAAAAATGTTGAGAAATGCCTAGGTTTTCTTAGGGGATGTAAGAAACACTTTTTATCTCTGATCTGGCCTCAATGTGAACATATGCAAGGCAATTATTTAACTAAAATTAAAGCACAGTTTCTTCATCTGGTCATGGTATATATGCTGACGTATATATTTCAATCAATTGACACCTTTCAACACCGGAGCAATGTCACTATCTCATTTTGCCCTGTCGCTATTTTCATCACTTATGCTCCAACAAAATTGTGAGTAGTGTTTCGCCTCAAAAAAAAAAAAACACTGTGGCGCTGGCAGCCGGGTATGGGCCATGGCCTAGCTTATTGACACTCATTTCTGTTGCTCATGTTTGTCATTTTTGTCACATCTGAGCAGGGCCTACGGCTTATCGCCGAATCCGAACGGCACTCGTTGGAAGCTTTTTCATAGGCAATTTTACTTTCGGGAGTTTGCCATTGCCCGCCGAAAGGTTGATGACGATTCAAAAAATTGTTGGTGATGCCGTGGATCGAACCACGGACCCTCTGCGTGATAGTCCAATGAGCCAACCATCGCGTCATCGCCGCCACCGCCCCTCTGCAGTACTAATATTCTTAAGCATACGAGTACTTTCTGACGTACTCTGAAATATCACGTTCCTTTCTAAGACGTATAACTCACTTAGAATGTCCTGATGAGCTCCATATTTTTCTTTATTTAAACCAAAAATCATAAGTTAATGTTTGGAACACGATATGACGCAAAAGGGCTTCGTTGGCCATTTATGACGAAGGGCGTCTTATCTGTCCGATTTTATGTAACTCATTCAGCATTTGGGTCTTTATCTAAACAAAAACGAGCAACTTGTTGACTTCCAAGGCTCAAATAGGTTGTGGTGTAGTGTACTAAGTACTACTTGGCGATAAATGGTGGCCTCCAATAGCCAAATTATTTGTGGGCTTATGCACTACTGACAACTTCGCGGTAAAATATTGTCCGTGAATTGGGTCCTCAATAAATAAATGGATTAATGGGCCTGTTAGAACTGCATATGATCCGTATCAATGTTGTCCATATTTTTTAAGATATAAACACTAACACTGGCCTTAATCTTTAAAAAAAAGGACCGATGTTGCCGTTAGCGTTGCCATGTAACGGCTTGTTCACGAAATCTGTGAGCCAAAAGAGGCAAGCTTCTTAAGATTAAGAGCCACGGATTCCCATTTCTTTTTGGGAAGATAAAGGACTGTTTAACCTGTACACTGACATCCAAAGAGTCCTCTAATATAACTGGAGAATCTTCAAACCCGGTTTTGGGTGGAAAGGTATATGTGAACTTGACGTCAGCCAATTCGATGTGCATAATTGCAGCCAGCCAACTATTGATCGGGGTGAATAGAGATGTCTTAGACTTTTGCACCTTCTACAAAGTGGAGTAAAGACTTTTAGCTCATGTATGGTTCTCAGGACAGTTTGCCAAATTAGTTTTGGTCAAGATTATGAGGATACCAGAAACGGAGGTTGAAAATGAGAATTGCTCTTTACAAAGGTTGAACTTATAAACTGTTTATAGAATGGCCAAGTCGCATCGAACGAAGTAAAATGTACCTGTGTTAGTGTTCAATATATAACACAGAGCTCTTTTTTAAAAATATTAATTTTCTTCCAGAAGCTTAGCTGATCAGAGATACTTTATTCATCAGCTACTACAGCCGAGCTACTAATCAGGTAAATTGTAATTCCGAAAAATTCATTTTTTCGCTGATTAAGCATAACAGGGTGTCAATACACAACTGATCACGTTATCGTAATAAAATCTTATCCGTTCGGGAGTTGTTCAACTGCAGCTAAGTATTCTTCTAGTGGGTATTTCCGAAACAAAAGCAAAATCGTCGAGGAGGTAATTGACAATTACAGTTTGTGGTCTACCTGCTCAATCTGGTTACCTGTCATTTCCACCCTTGGTCGGTATAAATTATGATTCTACATCAAAAAGTTCGTCAGTTGAAAAACAGATTCCTAAATCGGAACATCACAGTTTTCGTAAAATATCAATCATCATGGTTAAGCCACAATTTTCAGCCATGCCAACTTCCAGGAGTCATGGTTCTGATAAAACCCTGGAGGGCTACGAAAATTTGATGAAGATTTTCGAATCTGTCGAGAAGAAGTGTAATGGTATCTATTTTGAAATCTTAATCGAAGCTCAAGAGCCAGAAGTTAAAGTAATCAAATCCGTTCTCATCAAGCCGGAGGAAACTAAGGATGACGAAGGGAACCACGGTATGCAGCAGGCTTTATCCAAAGCTGCGGTTTTCGGTCAACGTTTTCAACATTTCAAGCGGGTAAAGGATTGTTATAAATTTTTACTAACAAAGGCAATCAAGACCCGTCTTCAGCTTCAAGAGGAATACAAAGGCAAGAAAGTTAAAATTAGTTTAGTGAAGAGAAAATTTAATTCGGCAGCTGGAGGAGACGAGGATTTCTAACAGCAGAGCAGCTGCCTCTTGCAGTTTTAAGAACATTATTTGGAAAATAATCATTTTGTAGTTTATACAATTTTTGTGAGATGTTCCTGAACAAATTAAATAAAAAGTTCATGGCGAAATAATTGGGTTTTCTTTTGGTCTTGCTCCGGCCATTTATAAGTCTATTGACCTTACTCTTCAAATAATCCACAGGAAGAAGTCCCAAGGTGTCAAATCGCATGACCTTGGACACCAATCAACTTCTCCTCTAACCGAAATAATGCTATCTTCAGATTTCGTACGCAATAAATTGATTGATTGATGGCTTGTGTGGGAGGTAGCACCACCCTGTTAAAACCAGAGATCCAGACACAATTCTTTAAATTTTTAAAACAAATAGCCGGTCAGCTTGTTGCGGTAACGTTCTCCATTCGCTGTAACTGACTCTCGAGCCTCATCTTCGAAAATGGACGGGCTAACGATGCCGCCAACCCATAATCTGTACAATACAGTGACTTTTTGGGATGCATTGATTTTTCGAGAATCTCGTGTAGGTTTTCAGGTCCCCAGAAGCGACAATATTGTTTATTTACATACCCATCCATCCAAAAATGGGCTTCAGCGAAAAAGATCAAATTCGATGACAAATTGTCCTGGCGATTCAACATTAAGTTAGAAAATCGGCGACAATCTACGAGGTCTGAAGGCTTCAATTGTTGTGTAATTTGCATTTTATAGGCGTTTAAATGAAGATCAACTTTTAAAATTCGGCATAAAGTGCCATAAGTGAGGCCCAATTTTTGACTTCGCGATAAATTGAGGTGCCTGGATGGCTTTGAGCAATTTCGTTTACAGTGGTGGTGTTTTATAGAGTATGTGCTGGCCGAGCACGCTGATAAGGAGTTTGACTCGATACCGAATCAGTTTCTTCAAAACGTTTCACCATAGCATGAATTATTGACACACTAGCGCGAATATGTTGACCGAAAAACACTAAAATTGCACCAGGAAATCTTAACGCTCAAACCCCGCTGTTAGGCCAAAAGAACAATTTATTTTGAGCGAAGACGGTAGACAACTCCTTCCCTTCACCTATACTAAGCTAAAGTGTCAATATCGATGATAAAATCTTATAAAGATGCTGGCGCAGAAGAACTGGCTGCTGTGATGCTTAGAGCTACTGAAGATAACCAGATTTGCAACATGCACTGGTTGAACTGTAAGACAGGGTTAGAAGAAATCATGCTTGATGCATTAAATATCAGCAGCGTTTTTTTGGATCAGGATTAGAGGAATAAGTCTCGTTCTTCAAGGCGAAGGTTTGTCATCAGATTTTCTTACTATTGCCCAAAGTAATCGTCCAAAACTCACTGGACAACAAAGAGGCAGGATCTTTATTTTGAATCCGCACAATTAGCTTTGTACGCAAATTGTGCTTCAAGTCTAGAATTGTTAGCCCGTTTACTTATCTCCGAGTTTGCACTTCTATTGGCGTTAATCACCTGTTTGTCGGGTGTGAGGGTACTTAATTCCTATTTTAAATGCAATGCTTCTACTGCTCAACAAGTACTACATACTTCATCATGGTTGATGGCATTTCGGATCCATTCTCGGGTTGGTTGGTATATGGTTTGACTCATTGCTAAGGGCTATCAACAGTTTTCGGGGCATATAGGGACGATGCAGATGTACTGATTGTTGGATCATGCCCAGCGGCTGTCTGCCTTAAAGCGCATGCACGTCTACATAAAATAGGCTATCAACGTTGTATCAATGTACATCCATTATATTCAACACCGAAATAGAGGAAGCGCTAAAAATTAAAATCATACTACTCATCAACGAAGTATTTAGGTGTCGTACTAGATGGCGAACATTGACTTAAGCATGTTGCTTCGAAAACCTCCAAAGTTGGTTAGTTGTCAGCTATGTGACAGTGTAAATGAGCTTTCTGCAGGAAATGAAGGTTGCCTCCGACATGAGTTCTTAAGGACTACACAGCTGTCATAAGACCAATGACATCCTATATGTCGTCGCTTGTCTTAGGGAAGCTTTGACTAAAATAAAACTACCGCTTCTATTAGAATCCAAAGAACAGACTGTCTTGACCTTCTTGTGAACTTCGACTCCCTTGATAGTTGTATCATGGCCTCTCTTTTATTTAAAAGGAAGTGTTCTACATCGAGCACTAAAGTTTTGATGACCTTACGCTCCAATTTTATTTTGATGCTGGTCTTACGGACAGCACCCGATAGAATAATTACGAGTATTATACTCGTATATTTCTGATGACAATGAGCAACTTATATTATGAAGAATCTATAGAAGAAGGAAGGTATTAACATCTACAGTAACACATAAGTTGCGCTTTGGGGCTTGTTAAACTTTTTACCTATTTTTTTGCTCTTTCCAGAATACATGATTTCTTTTGAATGCAGTCGAGAGAAAGAGAGAAAGATTTTTTACTGTGCAAGGCTGTCGGACATCTTGGTTAGACTTGTCTCTTAAGAATGCTGATGGAGCAAACAAACATCTATCCGACATACCTAAAAGGAATACTTACTGATATTGCAACGGGCAACTGCGACTTTTGAGTACATGAATGTGCTAGGCAAAGGATAGGTTAGGTTAAAACACGGGTGTGTCATAACACAAACACTAGGCATCAAAAGGGGCCCATCGCAATCCCTGTGGACCTAGTAGAATTTATCTCCCTTGTTAAACATCCAATTTCTTTACAGAAGCCAAGAAGGCTTGCGTCCGGTAGTTTTATAGACACTCTTAGCTCTGGGTCTTCTGACAAGATACCAAAACCTATTCCTTCCTCTGTTTTCGGGCCGTCTGTGAAAATTACATGTTTATTTGGCCTGAGTATTTCATTTTATTGCCAGTCCTTGGATATACTCGTATTGTATTATACAGAATGTGGAAGCCGATCAAGAAAGGAATTTCATCCGTTAAAATTGGATTGCCTGGCAGTAGCTCCGCTGGGATTGTGCCGTGTCGGGAACTACTGCTCTTAAAGTGACCCAGATTAGTGAGTCGAATCGCACTGTTGCCAGCAATCTTGTTTTTCTGTAAGTCATGCGGTGTTAGGTGCAGGAAGGTGTCCAATGCCGTGAGGGTGGTACAGAGTGCACCTGTAATATCTATGGAAGCCGTTCTTTGAACCATCGGTAATTTTCCGTAGATCGTTTGATTATTTGTTGCTTTTCACTATGCTAGTGCGTCAACACACCATAGCAGGTTTTAGGCCCCAAATTTGTCCCACAGTTCTTTTGCATATAAAAAGAGCATTATATGCCTTTTCGATTCTTTCCGTTACGTTAAGATTCCAATTCAGTTTTTTTTCAGAACTACACCCAGATACCTCTCGCTGTCCTAGAGGGATAGTTTCACTCTTTAAATTTTGGGAGTTTGATTTGCGGTATCTAGTATAATACTAAAAAAAAAAAACTAGAAAATACCCTCATGCACTATATGGCGGATATTACTGCAGTCCAGGAGGTACGCTGGATAGGATCAGGAATGATGAAAAGAAAAATTGCGACATATATTACAGCTGTCACAAAAGGTCGCACATATTGGGATGCGGTTTCGTTGTGGGAAAGCGGCTCAGATCGAAGGTCATCGGTTTTAAGCCCATCAGTGACCGCCTGCCGCATCAAATGTAGATTCTACAACATCAGCTTCATATGTGCACACGCCCATACCGACGAGGCTGAAGAACCTATCAATGAGGAATTTTTTAACTTCCTGTACGGAGCCTGTCCGGAGTACGATATTAAAATCGTACTCGGAGCCGTCAATGCCAAAATCGGTAAGGAAAACATTTTGGGCGAGAACAGATAACGGCTGGTGTCGGTAATAAGTAGCACGAGGTTTCCTCATAAACGAATCCACAAAGCAACCTGGCTATCTCCGGACGGTCGAACCGCCAACCAAAACGACCCTGTGCTTATCGACGGACGACACTCGTCGAATATACTGGATCTTAAATCATTCAGAGGGGCAAAAGTCGACTCTGACCATTATTTAGTACCAGCCCGACTCAGAGCTCGACTGTCCAATGAACGAAAGCTGCCACAACGTACTAAAAGGGGGTTCAAAATTAGTAGCCTACGCACACCGGAAATAACGAGAGACTACAGAGAGCGTCTGGAAGAAAAACTCTCCGAAATGTCGTTGCCCAGCACCGACGCCAACACCATGTGGTCACACAGCTACACTTCCATCAAAGAGGTGACCGAAACCACTCTAGGCTACCAACCACCTCGAAATAGAAACTAGTGTTATTATGAGTGTGCGCAAAAGAAAAGGGCAACAGACGAAGCATACACGAAAAGACTGCAACGCGTCACCAGAGCAGCGTGGGATGAGTATAGTACCACAAGAAAGAAGGAGAAAAGACTACTGCGTCAAAAGAAAAGAGCTTACGCAGTCTCCCAGTTCATGGATATACCAGAGTGCTGGAACAGAAAGGACACTCGAAGCTTTTTTAAAAAAAAGCAAAAACCTGGCTACAGGCCATAAAATGAATCTCCAAGCACGCCGTACCGGTGAAGGCAACCTCGTTACGGATCGAAAGGGAATTGTGGATGTATTCAAGCAATATTTCCAACAGCTGCTTGAAGGACATGACCAAGAGAGAGTGTTAGGGCAAGAAGAGAACCCACCACCAGCTTAGAAGGAGTCGGCACAGCTCACCAAAAGCTGAAGAACAACAAGGCCGGTGGCTCAGACGGTTTGCTATCAGAGCTATTCAAAGCTGGAGGCAATGTTTTGGTAAGGGAAATGCACCAGATCATTTGCAAAGTTTGGGAGGACGAAAGCATGCTTGACGGCTGGAACATCAGCTCTATCTGTTCATTTACAAAAAGGGTGATCCTATGTCTTGTAACCTATTAAGGCATATCAATACTTAACGGCGCCTATAAGATCCTATCTAGTGTATTGTGTGAACGTCTGAAGCCGTATTGCACCGCACACCTCGGCCAATATCAGTGCGGCTTCCGGCCTAGCAGATCCACTTCAGATCAAATTTTCACACTAAGACAGATCCTGGAAAAGACCATCGAGTTTCAAGTCCATACACACCATCTCTTTATCGACTTTAAATTCGCGTACGATAGTATCCATCGCACCGAATTATATAAGGCGATGGCCGAATTCGGGATCCCGAGGAAACTGATCCGGTTGTGTCGTGCAACACGGAAAATTCGCGACGCGCCGTGCAGTATGGAAATAGAACCTCCGAATAGTACCAAACCTACGCCGGATTTCGGCAAGGAGACGCGTTGTCGTGTGATTTCTTCAATCTTGTCTTAGAACAGATAGTACGTCGGGCCAAAGTTAACACGGAAGGTACTACTTTTTTTTCTAAGTCTGTTCAACTGGGCAACCCTTACGGCAATTGACGAAGAGGCGAAACGAGTTGGTCTTAAGGTAAATGAGGATAAATTAAAATACGAGTACATGCTGTCGACAAAAAATCCATGCGTCGCACACCATCTAAGACAAAATGTCAATAACGACCGACAACTACAACTTTGAAGAAGTCAAGGAGTTTATCCACCTCGGAGCAAATGTCAACTCCACAAATGACATCTTGGTGGAGATTCGGCGAAGAATAACCCAATAACATCGGTTTGTCAAAGCAACTTGAGTCCAAGCTCCTAACTCGAAGAGTCAAAATCATGCTCTACAAAGCTCTAATCTTGCCAGTTCTGCTTTATGGAGTCGAAAGCTGAACGATAAGTAAGACAGCAGAATCGGTTCTTGGCTCATTTGAAAGAAAAATCCTTCGCCGAATATTTGGTCCTATCTGCGAGGAAGGCGTATGGAGAAGAAGGCACAACCGCGAACTCTACGAGCTGTACGAGGATGTGGACATAGTCCGAAAGGCAAAAATCCGTCGACTAAATTGGCTCGGCCACATCGAGCGAATGGACAGCAATACTCCAGCTAGGACGGTCTTCGAATCCTAGCTTCGGTTCGAGAAGAAAAGGAAGACCGAACCTCCGGCTTAGAGACCAGGCGATTGCGGACGTTAGAAAGCTTGGCATCTCCAACTGAAAGCAGCGCGCCCGGGACTGTAATAGATGGAAGGCTACTGTTGTTCGAGCTTTGAAACTTTAAGGGTTACTAGCTTGATAAGTAAGTAAGTAAGTAAGTAAAAAGAACCAGTTTTGGAGTGGTTGACATGGACAGCTGTTTTGTCCAAGTGCTGTTCATCTTCATGGCAAGGTTCATAATCTCACTTAAAAAATTTAAGTTTTTTCCCTGCACTATTATGACCACGTCATCTATGTATGTCGTGGCACTTATACCCTACGAAAAGCTGAGAAATTTAAGTGGAATAATTCTTGATTTTTAAATTCTCTGCTCCATCACTGAAGAAAACCTTACTGCAAACTGAATTGTTTTATAATGCAGTCCAAAGCTTCTTATTTCATTTCTTAAAGCTGCTAATGCAAGCATAGTTTTCCAAATGTACTTATGATTTCTAACTACAGTAATTAAGAAATACCTCTTCGCCCGTTTGGTGTAATTGAAGAGCGTACTTTCAGAATCTGCCTATTTACGTGATTTGGGTAGTGACCTTTTAGGTCAAGAAGGTGAGCTTAGTCAGTGTGAATTGACGCATCAAGGTTTATGAGCAGTCTGTTTGAACGTCGGACCAGCGTATATCTTGCTTGGAGGGTCCCATTACTTGATGAGTGAAAATAGGGTCTTAAACTTTAGAATGTTCTCCACTATAATCGTTAGAGCAGTTTTCCAAAGGATCACTACTTCTCTCACGATATTTTAAGATGAAATAATTCGACTGAAGATTATCTCTTAGGGTAATAAAACAACCCAACAGTACGAGTACATTCTGAAGGACTTACCAAAACTTAACAATTAACAAGACACTAAACAACGTTGAATAAATTATTTTTCGAATATAAAATTTAATTAGCAAGGAATTTGTTTATAAGAATCTGATATTCATTTCGACAAAATCCAGAATTTAATTTATTTAAACAAGTTAACCCAGTCTACTGATTTAAATATCCTGCGACCATTGCCTCTTCTATTTCACTTCAGAAAGGGTCATCTCCAAACTGGAAATATGTATGAATATCTAGATTCTAGAACAATTTCTTTTAAATGATAAAAAGATATGCATCGAAGTCGAATTTAAATAATCAAAAAGTTTTATTAATTTTCGATCCTAAATAGAAAAACCGAAAAAAAAAGAAAAAACTGACCAAATAATTTTATTGTTTTTCAAGTCACCAAATTCGGTGTTTTATTTTGAACAATTTTTTTATTCTATTTTTAGAGCCGTGATGAGGGGGAGGGGGATTTTCAACCAAAAATCACTGGTAGCAGTGACACTCATTAGTTTTATGAACGCCTCACCTGCTTACATTAGTCAATAACGAACGAACGAACGAATCTCGCCCAGTCTTATCGATGTTTGGTCGACTTAAAATGCTCAGTGATGGTTTCAGCTTATTTCATGACTCTCCGGAAGGCCCAATTAAAAAATCATAAAAACAAATTATTCTATTGTCTGTGTGTAGAGAATCATGTCCAAACATTCAGAAATCTCGTATATTTACGGAATGAATCTAATTTGATTTATATCTTAAACGAATAAGTAGTTGTTGGATCTGGGATGATCTGCAAAAAGTCGAAAGAACAACAAAAACTAACTCAAACCAACAAAAGAATTAAGAAGAAGCAGTGAATTGGATTAACAGCCAAAACCAGGAAACTACTTAAGATTATCTTAAGATGAGCATCACGAACTCTTGTAGTCTCAGCTGTGGATGCGAGAGCAAAGTGTTTTTTTTTTTACTGTGAGACACAACGCTCAATCAAATAGAAGATACTTTGAATGTATACACAAAGTATCTGGTAGTTGGCATTTTATAGTTAATTTGTCGTAAAATCATCTACTGTTCTGTTCTTTTTTTTTTGGTTTGTAAGTGGGTTAATGAGATGGCTTCGCTCTGATTGATTTTTTTTCGGTTGAAATGGTTCATCTCTAAAAAAAAGGAGGTCGCACCCAGCGATCAAGACAAAAGGTCTATGGATAGAGATTCAAGAATGGTGAAATTAAGAAATCACCAATTGGATTTGGCAAAGATCTGCAAGTTGTGTGTTTGGATAGTCATTTCGGCAGATTGATGTCATAATAGAGAAAAGCAAACTGCCATTAAGATTACCTGTAAGATACCCCCAAAAAATGAATTATATCTTAATAGAGTTTTTGTGCGTCAGCTCCCATGGAACGACCTACTAATTCCAGTAGAGTCTCCGTATACTTCCCATTGTGACTATTATTTAAATATCTCTTCCTAAATGTGCCCATTACCTAGCATGTATTTGTATTTTGATGACAGTATTCTTAGGTAGAGAGGTCATTTTGAATCACGTGCTGATGCATGTAAGTCGGGTACTTGGGTATCTTTAGATCCTTGTCACATGCGACCAAGTCGTGCACATAATAAGCCAGAAGAATGCTAATGCTACTACAATACATAGACTTTCGCATTTGTTTTTTTTGGAAAAATCTCACTTTACAGTTGACCTACAGACCTAGAGAGATTTGTGTGTCATTCATGATGCCGCACGAAGTTACATCCTGATTGTCATTTTCATGAAACTGAAGAAAGTGGGAAAACAAAGTACTCGTACTTCAACGACATATACATTAGCGTATGATGAGTTGGTTACTGTTTTTTTTTTCTATTTTACTATCTTAATCGAGGATGGATTCTGATGAATTGTTGATGATGTTTTGCCATTGACCAAGAACAAAGCTGCTATTCTATTCTAAAACGTTAAAACATCTTAAACTCGCGAAAATTGGGTCTTCAGAATTTCCTTAATTGGAGCGAGAGCTCACAGCTCACTATTGTATTGGATATCTTGAAGGTGATCGTGATATGATGGTGGGATTCTCACCAATCGGAGATATATTTCTACTACACTCCTTAAAATTAGACGATCGAACCCGTGAGTCTAGCGTGAGACTATGGCCTTTAAGCTACTCTTTCAGTGGAAAGATTTCAGGGAGGGAAAAGAAGACTTACATCTCTCGGCAGGAAATCTGTAAAAAATTTTCATTATCCAAAGCTGTAATCCTTAAGGAAGCACGAATTATCGAGCCATAGGGCACTTTTGTCAGTGATCTGCTTGACCTGTAATTCAAGCACTACAATGGTCAGAAATGTGGCCTGTGACGGGACAGATCTTAAACGATCATCAGGCAGTTCCAACAGAGCACTTTTTACACTGACCAAAAACATGGCTGTCACAGGT
This sequence comes from Volucella inflata, assembly GCA_928272305.1. Taxonomy (NCBI): domain Eukaryota; kingdom Metazoa; phylum Arthropoda; class Insecta; order Diptera; family Syrphidae; genus Volucella; species Volucella inflata. Next base: position 86,956,657 of record OV743720.1, read on the forward strand.
TTTATTGAATGGCAGGACCACAGTCCCTACCACGACTTAAAAATCAGTACCATGGAATCAGTGCCCTCCAGACATCGGTCTGGGTCTGGGAGCATCTTGGTGGTCGACAAAAAAGAAAGAGTCTTCCAGTTGGTTTTAACCCGATATAGAGTTACAAAAAGTATTTGATGTCGCAACAAGAGGTTTTAGGTCGGCCTGACAGCACGAATGGATTTTTTCCACTACAGGTTACAGGATCAGGCATATCCTGCCCTTCATGGATGTATGGGCATCCCGTGATCTGAATTCTCATATAAAAAGGAGTTCACGTAAAAGATAAGACACAGAGTGCAATGGTTCCAATAATTTTTTTGGACTTGGAATCCCACTCATCATAAGGCAGTTTTATCAGCTTTCTCTGGCGTCTGGTGAATGTAGAAGGGCATCTCCTGGAGAGAACAATATAAATTTTGAGAAGGAAGCCCATTTTCAGTATGCCGATTTGCCTAGAGTTGCCTATGCTCTTCAGATCGATACCCACCACCTATTCATCGATTTTAAGGCCGCGTATGACAGCATCTATAGAGACGAGCTATACAGAGCAATGTCTATTTTGTCATCCCTGCCAAACTCGTCCGTCTTAGCTGGATGACAATGGAGAATTCATGATTGAATGGGTTTAGCTGCCAATGAGGAAAGACGAGGTATATGCTGTCAAGCAAAAAGGACACTGAACATCGACATCGACATATATTTGAGGTAGTTAAGGACTTTGTCTACTTAGACTCCGCTATAAATTCAGGCAACGACACCAGCGCTGAGATCAAACGAGGAATAACTCTTTTCAATCGACTTGGGCTAAGAAGGCAATTGACTAGCAATGTCGTCTCTCGAATGACTAGCTAAGCCGTCTCTCGAACAACATAGGGTTCTCTATCGAGCAGTGGCATGAACATTATCAAAAATGCATAGGGTGCTTTTGGCTGCTTTAAGAGGAAAGTTCTTCGAGCGATTTTCGGTCCCATCTGCATTGATGGTGAGTGGAGGAGGAAGTGCTACGACAAACTGCATTGACTGAACAGCATCATCGAGTGAAGAGTGAAGCGACTTTGATGGCTGGGTCATGTAGAGCGGATGGACACTAACGCTCCGGTCCGAAAAGTCTTTGAATCCTCCCCCGAGGAAGCGAAGGGTGGTCATGGCCAAAACCCAATTCGAATTGTTAAAGAGATGATACCGGCATCTTTCTTTAGCATTTGCATCCGAAAAAGCTTCTGTTGTTTGAAGCGCCGATTCCAGCTTTGTTTCTCGGTGTTGAATTGATCAGATCAATTAGCTTCGAGTTACCAGATCTACGACGTTTGGAGGTTTTAGTGCCGGTATCGTCTGGACGTCTTTTTTGTCGGTCCATTTGGTCACTTCGTCCGAATTTCCTTGACTGGAACTGTAGTTTTTGTTTGATGGACCAGCTGTTTTATCCGGACATCTTAAGCCGGGGGAAAATCAAATGATAAAGGCTTGATCGTACCAAAGGCTAGTGTGTATCACTTCAAATGAACTCTTATCTGTCGCTCTGGAAGAGAGAAACTTTTAGGAATTGTTCCTTTCGAAACATTTGAAGCCTTTTGTTCCTTGTGTTTGCCTTACGTCTTCTACTCCTCTTCAAGTAACACTCTGACAGCAGACTTTCCTTTTCGGACTTGAAATATCATCATAGCAACTCCTGCGTCAGCTCCTAAATCGGCGGAAGGCTAATTTAGTATGTTGGTTGGGACCTCCAGAATCTGTGACCTGGAAGCAGCTGAAAAGATATCACTGTGTGAATACCTCATGTAACATTTGGTCTGGACCTCGTTGGCCTTTCGTTCGACGTTTTTACCCTCCGCTAGTCGCGGCTATAAAACGTGTTATATTGGCCGCGGCGATCTGACAGATCCCTTCCATGATACGATTTCAATCGCGGCGATCTGCCACAACGAATTGGTCACAATAACACTATAAACTGACTCTACCAAGATCTAAGTTCTTCCTTGTCATCAATCAGACAGCCATTAAGAAATAGAGCGCATTGTTGCCAGCCCTTAGTGAGAGGGAACAAAAAATATTCCCGGTGATCTGTCAGATCGCCCGCGACTAACGAAGGGTCAAGAACCCTGCTATCGTTGAGCCTTTAGTATGCCTGTTAGCACAAGGTAGGCAAAGGATAATTAGTTGCCTGTGGCCTAATATGTAACATCTGGTCTTGGAGGTTTGCAAGGCTAAAAGGGCTGACTAGCTATTCGTAGTCAATAAGGACATGAGGTCAAATAATAATCCACTAGTGAGATATGTTTTGGTTGGCTTTGCTCAAACCTAGTTCACAAATAAATAAACTTCTGCTCAGAAGTGTTTAATCTTAGCACACAATCAAGTAACACTTTAAGTAGAATGGTAAGATCAACACAATTATAAGATATCTATAGATTGGTTGAAGTTTTACATGCTCCCATGTATCCCTTTCTCAACTTAAAGCTATTTCTGTTTTTTAAATCATTATCACGAGTCGAAAAGTGATGAATGCAAAGCCTCCATCCGATTGCATGTGGTCTCTGAATAGGTACTATTCCTGTTCATTTACATGATTGAGGTTCCATCCCGCAAGAATCAGACGAAGGCATTTTTTTTTTTTTTTTTTTTTTTTTGAAAAAAAGATCAAATGCTTCTGACATGATTCGTAGGATGTGCGCACTGCTACCGAACAATTGTGTTTCCGACATGCTGCTGATAGACCACGGGAGGCGACATAATTTTCCAGCGCCAACCGCCATTCACTTATTCCCTGAACTAGGCTCGTTCTTGTTGCGTTAATTTATTATTAACTAGTTGCCTGACTGGCATAACGAAGATGATGGCTTGAAAGGCGCCTGGGAGGAATGATGTTGTATCCTAGGAGTGTTTGGGAGAAATGCGTTACGCGTTACCAAACAGCAGTAAGGTGTCGTTCTGTCAGCGCATCGATTTCCTTCTTATTAGTGGCAACTGGAATTGAAACGAACAGACTTAGCCTTAGCCCAGCTGGGGACTTGGAGAAAATTAATTTAGCCCCTCGTTGTCGTAACGTTTTTGTAAATAAATCAAAACTTGAATTCACAGTTAATTGTGTGCGAGAAGCATTCAATTTTAAATTTTTCTTTCGGCGACAGCAGATACGAATTCGTTCAGGTACAGATATGTGGACAACAGTGATTAGCGCCGCCGCCGTGCTGTTTACTCGTATTGTGTAGGATATGACAAGCTGATGTGCTTCCTGTTCTAATTGTCCGCAAGATGTGATGCGAATTAGTATAAAGCCTACCTGGGCAAGTGATGAATCTTTGTGTGGGGATCATGTCATTGCCTTACCTATCATATGGTATAGCTAACAAATACGAAAGATTGCTTTCATGATCAGTCATCACCACGTTGGATTTGAGCTCAATTGCATGCAGAATCCAGAAGATATATTTGCAACCGATAACAAAGAGCATAGCTGGACTTTCTCTGCATTTAACACATTTGTGCAGCTTACTCATTTCTCAATGAAAGTAAGATCACCCATAAGGTTCTCTAAATACTTTCAATTCTCCAAAAACTCTACAATCCGACTTTTGTTATCTTAATCTCAGCGACAATAGTCAACACAAATCGTGAATCGAACGCTTGTTTTTCTTGTACGAATAAATTAATAGTTCCGCATTTAATTAACCCCTTAAGAGGCCTTTCTACACTTGTCTTTTGGATCATAAATTAACGCACCTTAAGTTTCATTTCATTTCAATTCATTACTACAACCAAACATCACGGAATGTTGTTAATTTTAATGAATTTCACTTTTTTTTTCTTTAAGAAAACTTTTCAGAGTAAACATTTCCATTTGGATTTGTGATCGGATTGTGGAATTGGAAATAGATGACGAATTGTGACAGTGAAATGATAATATCTGGAGATTAAAAGATTTATTGGTCATCAAAATTAGAATAGAAATGAAATTCACGTTAAGTCTTGAAGAAAGTTTTTGTCACAATAAAGGTATTGTCGGAGATTTGATGAAGAAATCCATCATATTGGTGTATCAGCTGTTGAACTACTTTACATTTAAAACAGCGAAAGTAGTAATGAGTGTGATAAGAGGTCCAAATCTACTACCGTTTCACTATTGATAGATGATGAAGGAGCCACTTGATAGAGCTCCATAAAGCTAATGACTCAGAAGTTTTATCTCTGGATGAAACTGGAGGCTAAGCAGCACATAACCACTTCCAACTCCTGGTCACCACAACTCTTGGTCACAACAACTCCTTCCTTTTTGTTTCTTCTTCTTCAGAAACGGAACAAGATACGTCAATATAGGAGATTCATGGCAAGAAAAGCGCTGAGTATTTATCTCGGCAGTAAACACCAGTGAGCGAAGATTGATGACATTAAGTAATATCTTAAAATAATCCAGAGGTGTCAAATTGCAAGATTTTGGAGGCCAATTTCGCGAAATTATGCGTGCATCTTGCCTCTAGTGTTTCTCTCAATAAGTTTATGGTTTCGTTTGTTATTAGGCACGTAGCGCCATTCTGCTGCAAGGAAACGAAAAAGTCCTTAATTATAGCTTTAACCGAATACCCTTAACCGTAGCTTAGCTTAATTTTTGAAACAATATTTTCCGATATCCCCATTAGTTCGCAGACTCCATCAAACAGTGCATTTTTCCCAATGTAAAGGTGCTTGGATAATCTCATGTGGATCATCTTCCTTCCAAATGTGACAATTTTGTTTACTGGCATACCCATTGAGGCAAAAATGAGCATTATTGCGAAACAGCGGATCGAATGCCAGTTGGTTTACTTACTTTTAGTGGCGCTACAGTCCGGGTAGGACCTGGGCCTCAGTCAACAAGCTTCTTCAGCCAGCTCGATCCCTGGCTAGTTGCCTCCAATTTCGCACGCTAAGTTGGCTGAGGTCCTCTTCCACTTACGTGCGCCACCTGAGTCTAGGCCTTCCTCTACTGCGCTGTCCCTCGGGAGCGGATTCGAAGACTTTTCGGACCGGAGCATTTGTGTCCATGCGCTCTACATGATCCAGCCATCTCAGTCTTTGAATCTTCACTCTTGTGGCTAGGTCCATGTCGATGTACAGTCCATACAGTTCGTCGTTGTATTTCCTCCTCCACTCACCGACAATGCAGACGGGATCGAAGATAGCCCGAAGAATTTTTCTCTCGAAGCAACCAAGAACACCCTCATCCATTTTGGTAACGTCCATGACTCTGCTCTATAGAGAACCCTTTGATTGGACAGAGTAATTCCTCGTTTGACCTCAGCGCTTGTGTGGTTGTCTGAATTAATAGCGGAGCCCAGGTAGACGAAATCCTTAACTACCTCAAAGTTATATCTGTCGAGGGTGACGTTTTGCCCGAGATGTCGGTGTTGAGTGGCCTTTTTGCTTGACAGCGCATCGCCTTGTCTAAATCCTTTCTGGACAAGAAGGTCATGGGTCTTCTCCAAGATCTGCCGTAGTATGAATATTTGGTCGATGGTGGACTTTCTTGGCCTAAAGCCACACTGATATGGACCTATCATGTTGTTGACGAACGGCTTCAGGCGTTCACACCATATGGCAGATAAGATCTTGTATGCGATGTTAAGAAGACTGATGCCTCTGTAATTGGCGCAGTTCAGAGGGTCTCCTTTTTTGAGAATCGGACAAACAATGCTGAGATTCCATTCATCGGGCATACTTTCGTCCGACCATATTTTACAGATGAGTTGGTGTTTGCTCCTTACCAATTCACGCCTGCCGCTATGAAGAGCTCGGCAGAGCTCGGCCATCCGCTCCAGCAGCTTTGTTGGACTTAAGCTTAGATATAGCTATCTATACTTCGTCTAGGTCGGGTGGGCGGAATTGTTGGTCATCATCGTCCAGGTTGAAAGGTTGATTCTGCCTGACAGCGGTATTTGGTTCGTCATCGCCGTTATACAGTCTGCAGAAATGGTCTTTTCAAATCTTCAGCATCGACTGTGATTCTACTACAATGTTCCCTTGTTCATCTCTACAGCCTTCGGCTCGGGGTTTGTTTCCGTGGCATGTTTTTTTTTTTACCTTTTGGTAAAACTTTTGAACCCCATTCCTGGAGCAGCATCTCTCAATATTCTCAACTGCGCGCTTCTCATGCTCTTTCTTCTTTATCATGAGAAGCTGGTGTTCGTCTCTCCTCTTCCGCTCATAGAGCTCATGAGCAGCTCTGGTCCTTCTATGAAGCACCGCTTTATATGCATCTTGCTTAGCTACATGTGCTTGCCGGCATTCATCATCGAAACAGGGGTTTCGTTGTGGTGGACGAGTGAAACCCAGCACATCAGAAACAGTATCTCTGTTGGCAGTGTTTCCAATGGTCTTCGATGCTTGATGCTGGCGGTATTGGACCTCTTAAGAGATTAAGAGACACTCGATCGGAAAAGGACTTGGTGATCTCTTGCGATTGTAGCCGTCTGACGTCGAATTTCCTCACAGCATTAGCTTGTCTTGACGTAGTTTGGGATATCCGAGTCGATGTTGGCTCCTCGGAACGAACGGACATCCATAATACTGGAGGAGTGTCTTGCGTCGATAGCAATGTGATCAATCTGGTTGACTGTTGATTGATCAGGAGTTCTCCAAGTCCTGTTGTGTATGTCGGAACCACGTGCTGGCTACGACAATGTTTCGCCCCGCCGCAAAGTCGATTAGCCTGAATCCGCTATCGGAGGTGGTGTTGTGCAGGTTATGTTTTCCGATCGTTCCACCAAAGATACCCTCTCTGCCTAGCTTTGCATTAAAATCACCGAGGACAATTTTAATGCTAGGGCATTACTGACATACCCATTGAGGCGAATATTAGCCTTATTGCGAAACAGCGGATCGAATGCCAGTTGGTTTTGTTTCCATTCACTGAAATTTTGATGCTAGCGATGGTCATTTCGCCTCGATTCTTTCACTGGATCTTGTAAGTCTTCAAACCAAGAGCTTTTATGAACAACGTCGAATCGATAAATTCGGATCATCTTCAACACACCCCTGAACGGATGTAATATTTGCTTCAGCACTCACTCTTCTTATTCGTCTTCCTGTCACTGCAGTTAACAATACGGCGAATAGCGGTCTCAGAGGGTTGATTATGTCGCCGGTATTATGATGCAAGTTCTCTATAAGTTTGGTGCACTGAACCATAATTTTGAAATACAATTTCCAATATTTAGTTGAAGTGTGTATGTCATTATGCAAAAAAATGCAATTACACTGGCAGTGCACTATCTGATCATTGCTTTGAGAGACATAATTGTCTGCAGTTAGTACTGAGTTCACCTTTTACATACAGATATTGATGCCTCCTATATATTATAAATACCCACGTTAGCTTGGAGATCACTTACTTACATACAAATTGGACTTGCAGATTCTTCATTCATATTAAGTGACTGATGGGCACGGTACTGATCAGGTCGTTATGAGCGTACAACTTAACCCTATTGTATAAGTTAACCTTGCCAATTCTAGTGATACAAAAAGTCATTCGAAGAATCTTGCACTTAAAATAGCTGGCATATGGGTGACGTGGGTCCATCTCTGATATGGTATTAAATTGTAATTGGCTCATTGGTTTCTGGCTTCCCAGTCCTGCTCTATGGCGCTGAGGCATGGACATTATCAAAAAGGGATGAGAGTGTTCTTGGCTCCTTTGTGAGGAAAGTTCTTCGAGGGATTTTCGGTCCCGTTGACGACGTTGCGTGGCGGAGGAGATACAACAACGAACTGTATGGACTCGACTTAGCCAGTAAAGTGAAGTTCTAACGACTGAGATGGATGATGGAAAGACTCACACCCGAGCAACACTTACAAGTTATTGGATTTTATCATCAAAATCTTTACTCTCTGATAAATGTTTTTCGCGCACTTCGATCATTTTACTGTCATCATAATCGATCTACTGAACAAGCAATTTAAGCCATAGTGACCAAATTTTGTACCAATTTCACGCCATTGAACATTAAGCCACCTACCCGTATGCGTAGAGGAAAATATTTCTGCTGTATTCACCAGAGTTAATGAAGACCGTGATTTGTTCATTTTTATCCATTTGCCCGGGATAACATGTAGTTGCAGCAAGGCAGCACTACATACCACACAGAGCGCGATTCGATGGACCAATTGAGAAAATAGTTCGGTGAGGAGTTTATCTCTCGTTTTGAACCGGTCGGATTGGTCGGCTAGATCGTGCGATTCGACGTTCTTAGACTATTTTAATGGGAATACGTCAAATCACTCGTCTTTTCCGATAAGCCAGTGTCAATTGCGATGGCGATGGTGCGATAGTTAGCTCATTGGACTATCACGCAGACAGTCTGGGTTCGATTCCTGGCTGGGTCACCAACAATTTTTCAAATCACCATCACCCTTTCGGCGGGCAATGGCAAACTCCCGAAAGTAAAATTGCCTACGAAAAAGCTTCTAAGGAGTGCCGTTCGGACTCGGCGATAAACCGTAGGCCCCGCTCAGATGTGACTAAAATGACAACATGAGCAACACAAATGAGTGTCAAGAAGCTAGGCCATGGCCCATACCGGGCTGCCAGCGCCACAGTGTTTTTTTTTTTTCAGTGTCAATTGCAGACTTGGAAGACAACATTTCAGGTGTTACTAGCGAGGTATCAGCCAATATGCTCGAAAAAGTGGCTCAAAATTAGACTCTCGATATGGACCACTTGGAACGTAGTCGTGGTCATTTACATAAAATAGTCTTAAGAAAGTAAATGGCAATTATTAATTTATCAACTCACATAAAAACATTATACACTTTTGCAATTTTATTGTGTTTCTTTTTCACAACCAAACGCTTAAAAAATCCCCCATAACATTCCATACGGCTGAAGGTGTGCTCAATTTGCACTGGCGTTTCCTTTGATTCACAAACTATCCCATTGTTGTCGCATCACTTAGTCTTAGTCTTAGTTTACTTTCAGTCTTCAAAATCGTACAGGAGGAAGTTTGTTGCTTTGCTTTCTTCTAGGTTGATTTGAACGAAGGTGTTATTTCAAAAATTGGAGTTGGAAACTCTTATAACTTTAGGTCTTGCTGTATTTGCAAAATTTTGAGCCCTACTTGATACGCTCTTGCTTCTAAGTTAAGGACAATTTTGTGTAGATTAATTATCTTGTGGGAAAGTACAAGACTTTATCGGTGTAGTTCACATGTGTCAGATAAGATGTCATTGTTCAACTCAGTCCAATATTTCCTTTCGATATTGGTGCATGGAGCACATCCCTGATTACAGCAAAGAATAGCATTGGGGAAAGAATGAAGAATTATTGTAGTCCACTTGAGACTTTGAATTCATTTGACATCTGTAGGATGTGACATTTACGACATTCGCAGGTAACCTCAATCAGAGTGACGAGGCTTACCTTTTGCGCAAAGCACCTCATATACCATCGCGACTTAAGGTGTCGAAGATTTGCTCCAAGTCACTGATCATTAAGTGATGCGGAGATTCATACCCCACGGGTTGTTCTATAATGATACTTGTTGATGTGATTGACGCCTGTTCATAGTCGAGTGTTAAAGCGAGACTCGTTTTAGTATTACTCTAGCTATTTGGCTACTGCTGAAGGGAGTAAAAAGCATTTTCCACTTTGTAAGGTTTCGCTTTTAAGGTAGTTTGACAATAATTCCCCTATTCCAAACTTCAGGGAAAATTTCCGTTTCTCATGTTATCTAAATGAGTGACTGTAAAATTTCTGCTGAGCCCTTGGGTATGGCCTGGAAGAGTTCCGCTGGTATGCCAATAATGCAAACTGCCTTTAAGGCTTTGATAGCTGAAATAATTTCAGTTTAACACGGGTTGGAGCTGCGTATTCGGAAATTTGACTTAACTAACGCTCATTCTTGCCATATGATTTAGTACTGCAGAAAAGTATTCCCTGCATATACTATAGTCAGTTGCTTCTTATTCGAAGTCAATAGGTTTCCGTCTAAGTTCTACTATCACAAACTGGCTGCTAGTGTGTTGATATAATAACGTTTCTCACGTCGCTTATTACGCTTGAACTTCCAACTCAGGTCGCTGCAATCCAGGATTTGAGAACTGTATGCTCTTTGATTCATATCCACATATTTGCTAAAAGCCATGTGCATTGGCTTTTTCGTCTTCTACTCGCAATAATATCTGTTCTTTTCGAAAAAAATGAGAATTCCAGTGCTCATCGATGCTTGTATGAGTAGCTCTGTTTATTGTTTGAGTCTTTACGGCAAGGTGGTCCCATATCTGTTGCACACGTGATGATCCAGGACCTGGGCTTACTTACCAAATTGAAGTGACTGGTGTTCGCGAATGCATTACGAATGCCCCTCTACGGATTATCGATGACCGATCCCGATGTTCTCTCGATGTTCGTTTTCTATCAGATAAGAACCAAACTTATCGCCGTTGTTTTGTTTGATCTTTTCTAGGCCACAGGTCGCATCACTTGCTGTCGCTGTCTATCTTCGGTGGAAATGCCCACCACGATTAGGATGTCCCCTGTTAGGAGTGGACTGTAGAAACTTCCTCGTTCGCATAGTTAAATTGAACATATTACTAGATTATGAAGATGTTCCTAACTCTATCCTCAAGTCTAGCTGTCATTATCAAGGAATGGAAGGAGTAACTCCATCTAGATCCGGAGGGACAGTTTTAGTTCCACCGCCTTATCTCACTTAATCTAAGAATTTCAAATTTTTTAACTTATGCTCGATCTGAAGGAATTTGGAATTTAGAGGTTCCCCTTGCCCGTTGTCTAGGATTGTCTTAACATACCAAAAGTTGTCCTGATTAATAAGCAATGGTCGCCAACAAAATATCATTCTATAAGAAGCCTCTTGTGTTAGTTTTGGAGCTGGTGGGTTTAAATTTGGTAATGAGTTGGAAAGTATCGAACTAGACTTCTAGGGTCATCGTACTATCATCTGCCACAGTGTGAATATTAAGTAATTTGTGAACTTACCGGGTCTAAAGTTGCTCGATACTAGGCTTTTGTTTCTAAGTCATGACGACTTCATCTTGGGAATGAGTTGCTGTATGCTTTCTACGAAGTCATTTCCTGCCAAATTTGGTAGAGTTATTCCTCCAGTCCCACAGTCTTGTGTTACGTTAAGTTCGAATATTGGTACCTTCCCTTTACATTGGTTGCGTGGATAAAAGTTTTGGATTTCATAGCCCAAATTGAATGGTTTGTTCTACCTGTTAGAAAAATGTGGATATGATGTAAGTTCTAAATATCTTGATAGGAGGTTTCGGCACTTGCGATTGTTTTGGAAGTAATGGTTGTTGAGCTTAAAGTTCTCGAATATAAGTCTCCTCGAAGCATTTCTCTATTATTTTGACGTCTGACAATTCCTAAGCCGTATCTTATCAGTATTGTAATCAGTGTTGATAGAAGATATTATTCAACAAATCTATAACCGCAGTATTGAGGATATGAAGTCCCGCATTGGAGCTGTCCCTGATATAGGGTCGAACGCGCTTTGCATGTTATGGGTCGAGATGTTCAGTCTTTGACAATACAATTTGATAAGGGCAACAGCACCTAATCACAGGTCCCCGAAGCACTTGGAGTAGCTGTGATAGTAGAACAGAATCACACAAATAGCTGACAAATGGACCTCGCTCTAGTCAAGAGTTCGGATTAGGAAATACTTGAAACTTGGGAAAGAACACAACGCTCCGATACCTTATCAGGTATTCGCCAGCGGAGTTTAATTTGCCAAAAGCAATATCTACCGGATTGCAACGGTATCTCTAACAAGTTGCGATCACTGCGTCAAACAGTGCAGTAAGGAACAACATGTCGGTAGGATCTATTGGAATAATAATACTGAGGTTCTCCATTCATTTGTGGAGGGCTTAGGAGGAAGTTTTCTCGACCAGAAGGAAGTAAAGAAGAAAAAGAAAAATAGATGGGACCTGTCCAGGGGATTCAACATCCAAAGTAGGATAAAACATGGCTTGATTCTTCACCAATTAATTATGAAGTGATTTTCTGGCCCTCAAGTTGTTCAACGAACGGTTTTATCAAAAAAAAGAACTGATACCTAGTGACCATCTAACTAAAGTATGGTGTTGGCCAGAGGCCTCTTAAGGCGATAGGCGTCTTTTCTGACTTTTTGGCTTTTTAACAATGTCATGTAAATTTTACTCTGTGACAAAACTTTCTTACATCGTTCAGATAGCAAGATCTCTTCATTTCTCGTATTTTTCTTTCCGATAACCGAGTGTTATATTTGGTTTTTTCTGAGACGCTGTTGTCGAGCGATGTTCCGCAGGTTATACGCTTCTTGTTATGGGTGCATATTCCTTCCCATATTCGTGGTTAAACTAAAGGTTTCTCTGCGTAGGCGCTTAAAAGGCAATCACATCAGAAGCAGATTCTTTGATGGCTAGTTGACAACACTCCCATTGGTGTTCTACGGTTTGTTTTGGGGGTGATTGCTGCTTTCTAACGTCGAACTTTGGTGGTTTAACTTGACTCCGTTACACTTGAGGTTTTTGGCGATTTGCCTGGACTGCAACAAGGTTATGATGTTGGATCCTCGAACATGCTGGAGAAGAGTACAGCGTTGATCGCAATGTGAGTAAATTAGATGCCGGTTGACGGCAGTCAGACGACAGCCATTATCGGACAGATTGCTATACAGGCTGTGTTTTTAGAAGACCAACCTGATTTTAAACTGACTTGACCACAACATGACAAACTGTATGAAACGGGAATGAATTTATCAGGTCGAGTACCAAGTTTTCTGTTAGCCAAAGATAATTTTAAGTGTTTCCACCTTACCATGACAATGTGTTCAATATCTTGACTACTTCTCTCATAAAAAATTGTAAAGTTCCATGCATTGTTTACTTGCACATTTCCCATATTTTTGTTTGATTAAAGCTGCCGAACTGTCTAATCCGTATCTCCATATCAGTGCATCATCATGTTCAACAGTCTTCAGGATGATCTATGTATATGGTATATACCCGATTCCCTCATCCACATATCTCTACATCTCTTTGTTTAGGAAAACACACATTCGATAGCACAACAATCTATGTAACGTAGAAGAAGATCTCTGAGCTTATCATCTTAACTTGAAATCAGGCATTTTCCAAAGAAATTATCATGTAAATGATTATCGACGAGCATTAAATCAACTCTAACACAGAAGTTGTCCAACTAAGGCTTTATTTATAGACTTTATTTCATTTTCGAGAGCACAAGCACCAAAATAAATTCTCAAATTTCAACACCAACCACCATCAGCATCGGCTTAAGCTAATAAATTACCAAAACCAAAACAAAGAACCCAAGCTCGATACAATCCTTCCCCAACAAAAATTTTAAAAAAACAAAAAAAACTAAACCTTACTACCTTAGAACATCTCAATTTAGATACTCGTAGACTTGTCTAAATAATCACGAAAAAGAAAAAAAAAAAAATAGGAAAATAAAAGTATCTATTAGATAAAAATAATAGAAATGATTGGAAAAGATGGGACGGAGACATCCCCTTTTCACCTGTGTAAAAGACCAAGTACCATGGACCACCACGATAGTAATCGATGGCCGATGGTCGCGGTTGTTAACACAATTTAGTCATTACCATAACCATAATCAAGCATAAAAATGGCTACTTAATCAAAGTATCTTTGATTGCTGTTGATGGTAATCTAAATGCGAAAATGTGGAAAAGACGAGATGATCTGCGGCACAGAGTTGACCCCTCACACCTAACTGAGCAGCATCGCATCAGCATCGAATAGGCCCACATTCCGGTTTCATGGAATTGGAATTTATTTTTCAGTTTTTCGTTTTTCATTTTTGGTTTTTGTTTTTTTTGTTTTTTTTTTTTTGGATTCGTTACTGGAATTCCTGTTCGCATTGGGATGTGTGTAATTTCTTGATTTTCATATTTGTTGGGTGTTGCGAGGAAAATGTTTTCACTGCTTAAGATATTTTCGTTATGTCATCATTATTATGGAGATCCAATTTGTTGTTTTTTTTTCTGGTTTTATGGTGCAGATACTTGTTAAAACAAATCAACAGCTGTTTAGTTAAGGTAAGAAGAAATAGTTTCATTTTGAAAAACCGTACTAGGAGAGGATTTTTAATCGGTACAAGAGTGGTAAGTTGTTTTTTGGTGTTGTCTAGGGTACAATTATGCACTTATTTTCCTAACCCAAGCATCAATTTGTAATTAACGCTTCAAGGTATTTATTGGGATTGCTTAGATGATCGCCGCGGGCAAGTGTTGGGGTAGGCACTGAGCGGATTGCAAAATGCTGAAATGACTTGGAGATGTTTCAGCAGCGGCTTTCATATCTCGAAAATCTGTAAGACTTTTGCCTAAGGTGTCTTAGAAACGGCTTGGCTTTCAGGTTGGAGATTGTGGTTTTTGAGCAACCAATCGATTGAAATAAGAATTTGAAAAGTTCATTCAACGTACTGATGTACGTTGGTTTTAAATGTTTGAAGGTTGTAATGGCTAGGAAATAAAGAGCTCGGCAGGGCATTCCATGAGCGAGTTGTTCGGTTTGGAAAGAATCACGATATTTGGGACGCACCCTGAAAGTGGGCTTGAGGGTGTACTGGTGAGAAAGGAGACATTACGTCGGTGGTCGAGGGTGTCAATCGACTGTGTAACATTAGCATCACCTATTAGTTTTATCGCACGGTTCTGAATCCTGTCTAGTAGGTGCAAAAGAAGTCTTAGGAGCACCTGACCAGATGTGAGCATTGTACTCCAATTTCGGGCTGATGAAAGCCCTGTATATTGAAGTCAGATCAGGGGAGGTGGAAAATTTCTTACACCGCTTATGGAAACCTAGACATTTCGCAGCATTTTTGGCGAGTTGGAATATGTTGTCATTCCAACGTAAGTTGTCATTGACACACATACCGAGAGTGGAAAGTTTTCCGGTTTCAACGATGCAAGTGCCATTCATGGAAAATGGCTGCGTATTTGAATTTCGCTTAAGCGACAGCAGACAGCATTGTGTTTTGGAAGCATTAAATTCCACACTGTTGGTAGTTCCCCAATTGGTTATGTTGTTTATATCAGAATTCAATGAGCTTAACATACGATGCCGTTCCCGCTCTACAGCCGAAGAGCAGGGACGTGAGTCCGGGAACGAATATGAAAAGCAGAGAGCACTGTCATCAGCAAAGGAGTAAATTGGATTAGAAGTAGCAGATAAGCGATCATCGATTAAAATTAAAAAGAGTGGCAGAAACAGAGCGGAGCCCTGGGGCACACCAGCATTTATTTTGTGAATATCAGACTTGAAACCATCCAAGATCTTTTGCTAGCTACCTCCAGTTTCGTACGCAAAGTTGGCTGATGTCCCCTTCCAAGGGCGTGCGCCACCTGAGTTGTGGTTTTCCTCTACTACTACTACTGCGCTGTACCGCTGTCCCTCAGGAGTGACAGGCCTAGAGGATTTGGACCAAACCAAAGATTACTTTCATACCCGAGGCTGGTATAAGCCCATACTTATGCTCTATGTACTTTGGCCCTATCAGCTGGCCGTCTTCCTCATAAAGATCTTCAAAAGATCGACTAACATTCATCTTCGCTGCAGCACTAATGTTACTCTGTTGTCAGCTTTTTGGCAAGCATACTGCAAAGGAAAATTTATTGAGACGCTATTACACTCATAAGTATGCTGCATTGAAAAATCCCTTCTTTGTAAGGAATATTGTTAGGAAACCTCCCTCGACTTTAAAGGTCCAATAAACAACGTTAAGTCAGGGGGACCGCTACGTTACTTTCAAGTTGAATAGAGACCACGCTTGGAAGACTGATAAGTCAACTGCTAAATTGCTGCTAAAAAACTGTTCTCATTGAACCGAATGGGACCTCGGCTTACGCATTTCAGGGTGGTGTATTGATCATCCCTTCTCTTGAACTTAGTAGTAATTGAACTACTTAAAATGCTGGAGATGGGAGGCTACAGGGTCATTGCTTATGCGAATGATGGATGAATTTTTCGGAAAATTCCCCAAGACTCTAAGGGAGCTAATGAGCACAGCTATTTTCAAAATTTTAAATTAGGCTTGTCGGTATGTTTAAGTCAACGTGGATTGCAACTGAACTAACCACCCTAAATGCAAGGTACGAACTATACCAAATATTGGGAATGCTTATATACGAGTACAAGAAAGAATTTGGAAAGACAAGATAGCCCTCTACTCTACTCTGATAAAAAAAAGCGGTTGAGAAGTATTGGAGTATGTAACCCCGTATCAGGCACTGGCTGTACTTAGCTCTGACAAGGACCATACAGCACACAATGGTTAGTTTTACTGTTTGGTGGACGAGGCAGCTCACTTTCGCATTCTAGGGATGGTGTATTGCTTTAAGTAATGGCAACAGTAGCGCTCTAGTACCACTCCTTCTGCTCCCAGTAGATATAATTTTCCAATTCATCCTCTTAGATATCTTCAGGCAAAGTCAAAGTGGTCCTGAATAAACACGGGGCCCTTAACAAGATGACTGAGCAGAACCATATTTACCTCTGCTGTGTGCAAGGCCACTGTGGCGTACGAATACACTATAGAGCAGATGAACATGCTTAACATGGCACAAAAAATAAATATAATTCTACAGGATACGATTGATAAGGCGAACCGCAAATGCGCAAATGGTGCACGGTCGTGGCATGTCGCCAGACCGATCTGGCCTAAGTTAGATCAGTACCCCCATGGGAGTCATTACGGGGCACTGTCTTATCGGGTGACATGCTGCAAAGCTTCCATCCTCTTAATTGACATCCGTGGGGCTGTAGTGATAAGAATTGATTGCAATCGACTTGAAGAAGCACGCCCCAAATACCATTTCAGTCATGTATGATTTTTCGATGAAATAAAGTTCTTCTTCCATCTTCTATAGAGTATCACAAGTTCGACTTGCACAATTGTAATTTGGTTTTAGCTCTGGAGTTAACGATCTTAAACTAACGTAAAACCAAGTTTTGCACAAAATACGCAACAAGGGCCTAATAGTGATGCCCGAGTCTTAAGAACTGGATTGGTTAGTTATTGACTCGCGTACAGCTGCAATATTCTCTTCACTTCTAGCGTTTCGCTGACCCACTGGTACGACAACATTGTGGAGTTAATAAGTCGAATTAAATATTTTTACGAAACCCTCAATTGCTCGTATATCGGAACCACTATTACGTCAAAAATTGAGCCAGTTATGTAGCGATCGATGTAACTGACACTACTCCAGTAGTTTTTATGATTAAAGATTTCAAACTGGTAGTGTAAACTCTTACTTTTGCCTAGTGACATCAAAGATACGTCTACGGATATGTATAAGGATTGAAGTCTTTTTTTTACTTACATCTTATGCTGAAGCCACTGATGTTACTGATCATTGCTGCCAACAAGCAGTCAGAAATAGCGCAACACCTCTGGTTTAAAGCCAAGCACGTCTAGTAAAACACGTAGCACCCTTGCAGCTGTAGGTTATAGGAACAACGTGTTTTATGAAGAAGGCTGGAATCACTTAGAAAATCTGAAGGCACCTTTACTGAGTCGAAAGCAGACATTCTTCGTTTCATACTTGAAGGTCGCATCCCAGGTAACCTAGTCAGAACTAGTTCACAACCAGGTCCTATTAACGCAGCTTCTAGTAGCCGGGGCTTTTCTATAATATCTGCTTTAGTGTTGCTTCCCTCAAGTGGCTTCAAGCCGCTCGGCACCTACGGCGTATGTGCAGTATATTACAAATAGGTATAGACCAGCTGCTGGTAACTCTGAAGAGAATCTATACTGGTAGCGTGGCACCTATTAGTCTGTTATCTGATATCACCTACTAGTCTAACATAGAGCAGGGTCCTTCTGATCTACACGGCAATGATAAGGACAATTTTATCTCATGCGTTATCTGTCCGGTTGGAGCTTTTGCGAAATTACATTGCTGCTGTTATCAGATTTCAAAGGACGCATTATGAACCTCCCTCCCATTCTTATCATGGACTGCACTCTCAAAGTCATCTTCCCTTTAAAAAGAATTAGTCTTAGGTAGAACACCCACTGGAGCTTTGATGAACTTGAGCACTGACTATCACATGATTCTGATCTTATAGGCATCGCATCTGATGCATGAGCTGCTGAAAAAAATTACGAAATAGACTTTCCTTGTGCCAATGACTGGTTTCGGTCAGCATCTGAGCTATCAGGCCTTCATGGATGGTTCCAAAACCGATATAGGATGAGGCACTGGCGTCTATCTGGACGACGTGCTCTTTACATTTCATTCCTCTTAAGAAGAAGCTGAGACTGTCTTCCAAGCGGGGATATACACAGTCCTGATGGCACCAAACTCAAGAAAGGAGACCCTCCGAACTGCGCCAACTACACAGGCATCAGTCTCCTTAACATCGCATATAAGATCTTATCCGCCGTATTGTGTGAACGCCTGAAGCCGTTTGTCAACAACCTGATAGGTCCATATCAGTGTGGCTTCAGGCCAGAAAAGTCCACCATCGACCAGGTATTCACACTACGGCAGATCTTGGAGAAGACCCATGAGCTTCAGATCGATACCCACCACCTATTCATCGATTTTAAGGCCGCGTATGACAACATCTATAGAGACGAGCTATATGGAGCAATGTCTAGTTTTGGCATCCCTGCCAAACTCGTCCGTCTGTGCAGGATGACGATGAAGAATGCACGCTGCTCCATCAAGGTCGGTAAAGATCTCACCGAGACCTTTGATGTCCAGAAAGGATTTAGACAAGGCGATGCGCTGTCATGCGATTTTTTCAACATCGTACTTGAAAGAATAGTGCAAAACTCACAAGCAAACACAAGAGGCACTATCTTTCAAAAGTCCGTCCAACTACTCGCATACGCCGATGTTATTGACATAATAGGGAGAAAGCAGCGTGATGTCAGTGGCGCTTTCGCATGTATTGAGACGGAAGCGGCGAAAATGGGTTTAGCGGTCAATGAGGGCAAGACCAAGTATATGATGTCAAGCAAAAAGGACAACCAACACTGACGTCTCGGCAGAACGTCACCCTCAACAGATATAACTTTGATTTAGTTAAGGACTTTGTCTACCTAGGCTCCGCTATAACGACACCAGCGCTGAGATCAAGCGAAGACAAACTCTTGCCAACCGCTGTTCCTTTGGGTTAAGAAGGCAACTGAGCTCTCTCTCGGACAACAGAAGTCACCCTTTATAAGACCTTAATAATCCCGGTCCTGCTCTATGGCGCAGAGGCATGGATATTATCAAAAATGGATGAGGGTGTTCTTGGTTGCTTCGAGAGAAAAATTCTTCGGGCGATCTTCGGTCCCGTCTGCATTGACGATGAGTGGAGGAGGAGATACAACGACGAACTGTATGGACTGAACAGCGACATGGACCTAGCCAGAAGAGTGAAGATCCAAAGACTGAGATGGCTGGGTCATGTAGAGCGGATAAACACCAATGCTCCGGTCTCAAAAGTCTTCGGATTTGCCCCCGAGGGACAGTGCAGTAGAGGAATACAGAGACTTAGGTGGCTCATGCAAGTGGAAGAGGACCACAGCCAACTTAGCGTGTGAAACTGGAGGCAGCTAGCCAGGGATCGAGCTGGGTGGGGAAGCTTGTTGACTGAGGCAGGCCCACCCCGGACTGTAGCGCCACCTAAAGTAAGTAAGTGAGATGGCACTAAACTATATTGTGAAGAATTGTTGGACGGAGCGAAGTATTTGCATCTGTTCCTTCTGAATGATTCCAAGCTGTATCGAGAATGCAAGACTCTATCGAACCCAGCCAGAAGGCACCATTTACTGAGTTCTAGCTCATAATGCGATTACGCCGATGAACATGCCAGTCAAGAGGCTCAGGGAAAAATGTTTCAGGACCCGAACCTGTGTTACATATGCCTGTGTCATTGGAAGCTAGGTTTTATATGAGCATACTTCGAGAAGAAATGACTTTTAGGTTGCCAGCAGAGGACACCAATGCTGCCCCACATCTCTAAGAGGTCAGCGGATTTCCTTTTGTCTCTCAGTAGGCACTACACACACTTTTGCTAAGCACTTAAATGTGCTGGACATATGTCTTAGTTGTAGGTACTCGGCGTTGACGTGGTGGGAGCTGGTATAAGTACCTATTCACTGAAGCGCTTACTCGTTTTTCTTCGAAAAACTATGGAATTCCACTAAAAGGGGCTTATAAGGAGCATAATGGATTTGTTCTTTGTCTAAGTGCCCTCTTTTCTGCTCTTGTTTGAAATGTAGTGAGAATTTGGTGTTGTAAAGAGATAGGTGCACGAGCCATACCTAGGTTGAATGGTCTCGACAGAAACTTTGTCTAATTTCATAGGAACATAAGGAACAGCCGAAATTGTTTTTTCGATTCCTGCGCTTCTTATGAGACTAGATTTACGACATCTACTCGGAGTGGAGGCTTCCTTTTTGCTCCTCTGATATCAGCCGCAAGTTGTGCGCGAGGGATTTGACAATATTGTGCGACAATCATTGGTTGTTGTACCACAACTTGTTTCATTATTGTATATGGGTTTGAGCTCTTAGTCCGATTTTCGATTCGATTGGAAAGGTTTAACTGAAGCTTGTGAGGAAAGTTCTTTCGGGAATCGTAGTGAACACAAGGGAAGTAAACGTTTCCTGTGGGACTACAAGATGCAGTTTAAAATTAGTTTTAACTGCTGCTATTGTTGTGGTGACAAACCTTCTAATCAATTTCTGACTCAACTTCAGTTAGAGACTGTTAGCTCTTCCAATTTGTTATTTTCAAACTAAACCATCGAGACAATTCTTCCCTCACGATTTTAGTTGTTTTAACCCAATCCGCAGATACCAATACGAATATGAGAGTATTTTTAGCCAAACTCTGGAGCATAAAACAGTGAAATTTCTTTGCCAAAACTAGGCGGCCCCCACATCCGAAAACAAATAGAGAAAAAAAACAGAAAGTAACCTAATCTGCCCCAGCTCTTCCAAGAATTCAATTCGCGCCATTTGTAGGAGAATGAATCTCTTCGCTTCGATATCAATGTCGTCCGATCTATCTGACATCACCACAACCAGCAGCAGTAGAACTAACATACAATGCCAGTACGAGGACCAGAACCAGAGCCAGAACCAGCACCAGTACCATCACCACTACCAAAAAATCCGAATCGAACGAAGAGGTTCCGCTCCAGTCACATGTGGAACCTCTGTCGTGGCATAAATACTCGTATTGACCAACTCTTGTAACATTGTTATGATATACTTTCCTAGAGAAACTCCTCACTTCAACAATGAGCTCCTAAATCATCACCATCATCATCCAGATAGATGTGTGCTGCAATACAAACGGATTGGGGATTCATTTTTTCGGTTAATGTGTCTTTTTTTTATTGTCCATCCTTCGGTGTTCGTTTCTGGTTTTCTTTGTTTACGGTCCTCGCGTTGTCGATGGATTTTTGGATTTTGGGTGCTGGAAATACCAGAACAGAGATTCATTGCAGAGAAACAGACGACAACACAGAGTCAAGTGAAAGAACTGCCAAAAGAAAACAGGTAAGAACGGGCGATTATCATCGCCAAGGATGAGGTACCACCTCGTTTCAGTCCATGTCCATTTAGGCAGGGGAAGGATGGAAGGAAGCAGTCTTTCTGGCGAATTGGTTTGGTAGTCAAACGTCGATGGACGATGCGCAGTACCATATACTTATGTCCAGACATATGCAGGTGTATTCGTATCTACAGTGTGCGGTGTCACTCCAAATTGGTTGTGTTGCGCGCGCGCTTCCTCCCGTGATCCTGGTTGAATTCTCATCTTTTTCTTCACTCCTGGAATAGCCCAGTCAAAGAATTTCAGAATTGCACCAAAAGTGATCTAAGTGATCCGAATGATGCAAGTGATTCGAGTGGTTCCTGTGATTTGGTTTTCCTTTGGAAGTCATCAAATTTGATGATAGAATGAGCTCAGGTCAATATTGACCTCATCCTGGCACATCTCCTCCTGTTGATTTGAATCTGGAGATTTTGCAAATTCAATTGAACGGAGATCTTGCATCTGATCTTGATTGTGCTGGTCACTGGAAGATGATGAGTTTTTTTTATTTTATGTTGAAGAGTCGGAGGAGTCTCCTCGGATTCAATCGAGACAATTTCCATTTTCATTCAATTGAGAAGCAAAGCAACCAAAGTCCAGAAACGCAAATCCATTGTATTGCTGGTTTTTGGAGAGATGGTTATGGGTTGGTCGCAGGTCCCCATTGGGCATTGGCACAGTTCAGATGATTACTTTTGGATCCAAATGTATGGCAGCACGTTGAAACCTTCCTTCAGCATCTTCATTGAGGATTGTCGGTGTTTTTTTTTTTTTTTTTTGTTTTTTTTTTGTTTTGTATGATTAGCCATTGGGGTGGCCAGCTTTGGCTTTTCATTTTCGGTTTCCGTTTCGGTTTCACTTGAAAATTTCACTTTGGTGTTTGATCGCAGTGTTGGCAGATTGAATTAACAGTTTTAAAAGGTGGAACCGTTTCTTTTGTTTAGATTGATGCATCAACATCGTGTGAGGAAAAGCAGTGAAACGAAGTGGGAGAATAAAGCCTAAAAAACTGTGTGGCGCCAGAAAGGTAAATATAGTTAGCATTCCTTGGGTAAGTGGATGCATTCACATGTCCATAGGTGGAGGAGAGCGCAGAGGGAGAGATCAATATGGTGATAAGAGTAAGTATGTAAGTATCTACTAGGCGCTTAGATCTATTGGTGTCTTTTGGATGTTTTATGAGTGGTTTTATGGTTTAGAGTATGCATGATTGGGAGGAGAAGAATGGGACTTTGATTTTGAGAAATTGTTCAGATATTGGGTTTTATGACTTAGCATCTAGGATTGCGTCATGATTTCAATGTGAAGGTTTGATTAAGAAGGCGTTCATTAATGAGTGCGTAAAAGATTTGAAGGGCAAAGTTAAGTAAGGAATTTCGAGCTTTATTGTTGAGAAAGGTTCGGCCGGGAGGAGTCCACCAATGAAGTGGGGTAGTTGGACTTTCAATTTTTAATTTCATAGTAGTCTGCGTTTTGTTGTGTTTGCTGTGTCATTTTTAAGTTACTGTCGTCCATTTTCTACCTCTAAGTCTACTGGTGTGGACGACAGTACTTTTGTGTCCAGTAAATGCCGAATATATCTCACCTTCAAAAGGAGGACGTATGATGGAGGAATGATCGATTATTATAGTCAGTCGCAGCTGTCGCCGGATAGTAATTGACCCTTTCAACTTGTAGGTGGAAGGTAAAAATAAGCAGAAACGAAGCAACCAAATGGCTTGGCTGATAATGGAAAAAATAACTATGACTTCCAGTTCTGTAGGTGAGAGGTTAAGTTTCCTATTGGACCACGAGTAACTAAACAATTGATGTGGCTCAAACCAAATAGATATTACTACCTTCTTAGATGGTAGAAACGGCACAAAAAAAAGACAAGCAACTGGGATATCTGCGAGAGCGCCTAATTTTAGTAGCAAAGGTGAAGATTAATTGGATACAGATCTGTTGTTCCTGCAAGGTAATGAACGCCGAAATTCGACAAGGTAAGCAAGCTAAGAATCAGTGTGTGATGCTCATTGTCAAATCAAACATATATACCTGCAGAAGACTGCTACGTTTTTTGTCCATCAAGTGTTCTCTAAACTCTCCAGAAGTCTTTTATTTTCAATATCAAGTGTCAGTTTCAACAATGTTAGCCTGGTACCGGAAACCTCGTTTATGATGTGCTGACTATAACCTCATCACCACAAAGAAACCTTTGATTTGATGATAAACGATTTACCAACGGATAAAAGGAGACATGCCATGTCTATAGAGACGGAACTGAAGTTTAGAAAGGGGACCAAGTGGCCAAATTGAAATAGGTAATGTCCTCAGTAAAATCACTATTAAATGGCGATGATGACATAGCAGTTCAACGGTTCGTTAACAAATTATTTAAAGAAGGTGGTGTGATGAATTGGTGAATTTTTGTTGGAACAAATTATTCCTAATTAATGCGACCTCACTGTGGTTTTCCGGACATCAAGGAAGGATATCTTCTATACTCCATCAATCGGAGAGGAAATCACCTCGTGGTCCTGGTTAACTCAGCGACATCGAATTTGCCAGGGGAACTCAGATTCAGTGCCTTCGTAGGTATAAAATCGATAGTTCCAGTGCTTGCCAGTCTAATGCGAGCGTGGCCTGAAAAATTACAGAGAAATTGCTGCGCTATGTTCACGTTACTCCCACAGAAAACGTAGTAGAATATTGTGTAAATTATGCCACGTTAAAGTGCTTGTCAAAAGCGCAATGCTTCGTTACAACAAAAGTAAGCGGTCGGCAGAAACTTGAAAACTTATGCCAACTTCCGTTATGTTCACATACTCTCAGCTTTTCTGAAAGTTCTAACAGATGAGCCATGCAGTTCTAATACAAGTTCACGTCTTAAGGAGTTCCCTTCCGCGCATTGCCTAGCAAATTCGTAGCGATCTTATATCTTGCGACCCCATTGTAACCTGGCACAAATGACGATTATGATACAATTTTCGTTGGCATAAACGTGGTGAACAAAGCGACCTTTAAAGGTGACATTCACAGGCAAGTGTTGCTTCCTGAAGGGTTTCCTAAGTCATTGTGAGAAAGACGACAGCGTTTTGTTGGTCTTTGACGTAACATATTAAGTCCAAAACAGTCTCCTAGTCAGGAAGATATTCAGCTACTTACCTTCGTTTTGAGAAACAGATGATAACGCCCTTTACCAGAAGATGTATTAAATCAGTCAGGCTCAAGTTTCTCGTGAAGAGAAAAACCTCAGCTCAGTCATAATGAGAAGTCATAATCTGACAGCAGTTTTGCTGCATATATCTGATCGTAGTTATTGAAACTCTCAATAAAATTCGACGTTGCAAGTCTTGTTCAACAATAGTTAGCATCTGCAGTCAAGTTTCTGTTCAATCAAAGAGCTCAACTGCGTATTACATCACAACAACTGATTACCGACGAGAGTAATGGAGTGTTTTACTGGAGTTATATGCAGTTCCAGAGCCACCATACTGTACAGATTACATAAGGACAGACTCAACAGTCGATCTGTTCATGTGCCTTTATTGATCTTTGGTTAAGGTATTGCAATACACACCTACTCTTGTTTGAAGTTGTTATTGATCACCATCCGCATTAAATGATCCATTAGTCTCTCAGGACTCTGACTTTACTACGATATATGTATGCATGTGCATGGTTCTGTTCGGTCTTTGTATCATTAACAAGTTCTACTCACAATTTTGGCTTGACATTCGGATTTCTATCTTGGCTACAGCAGGCACTGGTCTGAGTCCAGTTTGCCACTTCGGAACGTTCAGATGTGGCGGATATTTGAGCAATCTAAGGCAAAGCTGTCTGGGGGCGTGAGTGTCTGTTAGGCTTATGTTGGCCAATTTAGCCTTAGTAAGGATTGTAATGGGGCATTCGTTCTGATCAAGACTTCTTTTCTAAGACTTGCGTTGACGCTGCTTGGGCTTCTTATAGAAGTTACTATTACACATCCCATCCTTCCTTGCCCGGCACGTCCCATCGCACTTCTTTGATAATAGTTATATCTGATAGTGTGATTTGGTAACATTTATGGTGCATTCGGCACCATACGGTACATATTTCTGTATGCAATTGCGTCTGGTGACCTGGCATGGTGATTAATCGGAAAACTGCTGTCTGTCCTATAATTAAGTTTGAGTTAGCAGCGCAAAAACCAAGATCATAGCAGGATGCTTGCCTTACCATTCCCTATTACGGCATGAGAAAGGGCTTAAGATGGCAAGAGGATGCTCAGTCGGTAGCATAATATGGGTACTAGACTAAGGAGAGATTTAAGCGATGTGACGGACCAACTAATGGCCTCCGATATATATGAATTCACTGTTGACGACCGTTGCTAAAGAGTTTAAGGACAAAAAAAAAAAACAAGAAGAAAAACATCAGTACTTATCAGGAAGTGCCTTCGATGGACCTGACGTAAGGGGAATGAGAAACTGTGTCACATGCTATGGTGATTGCTATAAAGAAAATAAAAGCTTATTCGGATGCGGATTTTCCATTTGTAGCAGATTTTGGCAAGCAGTTTTGAGCTGTCGATACATCAAGGCGAAATTACCAAACATAAGCTTAATATGGTCCCATTCTACTACGGAAGATAAGCAATACGACAACAAAGAATATTTCTACGAGGTCCTACCTAGGCGATTTTATTTTAATGATATGAAAGGAGAACATCTATGGTTGGTCAGTTGGTAAACTTCCCTCTCAGTATTCTAGACGTCTAAATGTTCCGGCCAGGCAATATTGACTCGGATCACCACCTTGTTGCACCCAACTTGCGAATGCGGACACAACAAAGAACTATTGAGAGAAGGTGCAACTTAGAGAAACTGCAATCACAAGAGACCGCCAGAATCTTCGCCAAACGCGTATCCCAGGATCTTTCCACAACTGCTATACCACTAGACTAAAGTTCCGAAGACCAGTGGTATTGCTTTCACCGTATCCTAAGAGTCGTCGCAACTGATGTACTGGGTTTCACCCGACTATATCAAATAAATCTCTGTTTTGTTGAAAAATGCCGGCAAACACATAGAACTAAACAAGACTGCTTCTCAAGAAGTGGAGTGATGAGCTGTCATGTGACTTCTTCAAGATCATACTCAAAGCGACCGCTGGAGTCGAGAATGCAGATATCAACATAATTTAGAGAACTCAGCGGGTTGTCATTGGTGCATCGGCTATTATTAAAATGGATGGTGTCGGAGTGGATTCAGCTGTAAATGAGGGCAAAACCAAGTACGAGTATATGCTGCCAACAAGATGGAAAACATATCCTAAACTAATTAGGCAGTCGCATTTGTTAATCTTTTTACGGACTCGCTCCAAAAGTGCCAGTTCTTGCTGATAACGTTACCCCTTGACCAGAAGTTAGCTTCGGAAAATTTTACTCTATAAAACTGGGTCGACTATTAGTCGATTAAAAGCGCAATCACTGACAATCTGATGCAATAAATGGTCAAGGGGGTTCATCTAATGCAAATCTCACGTTCAGATGATGTCTACGTGAATATCAAAGAGGTTCACAATAGTATGCAGGTTTGAATAGGTGAGTGGCTTGAAACTACTTCCTATTAAGACCCGCTTGATTGGAAGCCTCTCTAATTAGGTGCCAGAGAATGGAATCCAAAAGCTTATTCATCTGGCATTATATACTCGTATCTTGCCATCTTAATTAGAAAAAACTCATTTGGCCACAGATTGGTAGCCCACTTCCATGGCTTCCATGGAAGTTGGATGTCGATATTATTAGTCGGTCGTAAAAACCAGCTTTTATTAGTCCCCTAGTCAGTAATTGTTTTCTCAGGCTGATTCTGACCCCATTTCAACGAAAAGCCTACCCCTACCAGTTTCGCCTCCTCACCCAACTGAAAAGCCCAACTGCAACTATGAAAAAAATCCTCTGAATGACCCCGATTCTATTCGTCTAAAGCTCTTCAGATTTTATTACCCTGAGAACAAAATAATCGAAATGTCATACACTCCAAACAATCCTCCCAAATACGCCGCATTGATCCCCAAAAATCTGTAACTAATCGTATGTGACTTCAAGCTAGAATATCTCACTAAAAATAGAAATTCATTTTACAATAGCTAAATACATTTGGGAGACACATATTTTTATGTTCCCAATTCTAGAATTGATGGGTGGTCAAACTAACACCAGCTAACACCGAATAAAAAACCTTTAGATACCGATATTTTCCCAACAAGCGTTTCGATCAAAATTTCCATCATCATCGTCGCATCGATCGTATGACAGGCGTGGAGGGGAGGCATAGAACATATAGAACTGAAATAAAATTTCGGCAATAAAACCGAAACAAAAAAAAAAAAAACAAAAAAAAAATCGTTTTACTACCTTACAACGTGTTGCTTCGTTACCATTTTTGGGGCCGGCCAGTGTTGGGGTAACCTGCTGCTCTATCTCGAATGGAATTCAATCAGATTTTCTCAACCGAATGCTATTTTCCTGTATCTTCTTTCCTCCCACTCTTACTCTAAAATTTAATTGTATCGTTTTGGAGTTTGATTTTTTTTTTTACTACCACTATGCGTCGTCTACTCGTATCTGCGGTATTTGGGGCTATAAAATGACAAAATTCAAACCAAATGACAACGAGACACTGAAAACGACAGATTTGATTACGCTTCTAAGATCGTCCTTCACGGTGAGCCCCTCTTATGGTGGATGGGCTGTAAAAAGTCTCTAAAGACACTAAAGTGTGTGCTATGGTTTTTAGTGTTTTATTATCCCCCAAAACGGGACTATAAAAGATGGTTTTATAGCTTTTTAGATAATTTATGTTTCAACCCATGACAAAGTTAACAAAGCTGACAGAAACCTGAGAGTAATATGTAAATCATGGCCGACAGGTGTAAGCTCAGAGGTAAGTAAGTAGTGATGGTGTGGGACTGATGCAGTATCCTCTATTCGTTTTGGTCGTATTTGCAAAGTTGTTTGCTGTTTGGCACACGAAATTTCTGCAGAAATCGATCGCATGCGATATAAACATTTAAGGAATGCCAAAACAGAAAGAAACAGACCCACAAAACGGACATGGAGTAAAATTTCATCGAATAATCTCGATGGAATTAAGGACTGGGCCAAAATGCAACATCTACAGCAGCAGCAGCAGCAGGAGAGGTTCTCCCCGCCTGGGTCGTAACTCTTCTGCTATCCAAACGATCAGCGTTGATGCGATGATGATGTCTGATGAACGACCTGGACCTGGATCTGGTCTTTCTTTTTGTTTCGCTCTCACTCTCCCTCGTCTGAAGTCATCCCCATACTCATTCTCATCATCACCGTCATCGTCATCGTCATCGTCATCGTCATCGTCATCTTCGTCATAGTGATCAAGTGCCGTCATCGTCTTTTCATTTGGTCCTTCGTAAAAATTTTGACTTGGACTATAGTCTTCCTATCTTCCTGTATACCCTTCATCTTGTAGTGATGCGTCATTTTGGCAATTACCAGAACCATTTGAAGATTTCAGATTCGACTACCTTGGACGGTTCTGTATCCGTACCTCTATACTCGTATTCATACGTTGTTGCATCGAATGTTTCTGTGTGGAGTCAGATAATGTGCAAATGAAATTATCACTTGAAGAAGATGCACTGCGGCATTTGGCCAATTGTTCAGGTATCTTTGTATCTCTTCAGTGTTTTCAACCAAATAATAATATGCACACTGTGCCAGTACCAATATTATACAAAGTATCTGACTCTGATTCTCATTCTCATTCTGACTGACTTGATTTTGCTGTTGCTCCCGAGTTCGATGGAACCAGCTCCAAGAACACTCCGGATAAGGAGTTTTCAATTTCAATTATGATTCGAACACGATTGTGAGGGTAATAATTTTCAGTGATTCGCCAAGTCCAAAAATCGGCAATGGATTTTGCTCAATTTCTTTTTCTTCTCCGAATTTTCTTCAAAAATATATTTACCCCCAAACACTACTGATATTATACGGAAGACGTAACGAAAAAAAAGGAAAAATTTGAAGCAGTTCCCGGACCCGTTAAACGGTTTTAGCGCAAAAGAACTCTTCACCACAATTTGAGCCCATTAATCAGCAGGAGGTCCGAAAAATTAACTGTGCGAGATAAGAGAACGTTGTGTTCATTAGTTAATCGAAGCGGATGAGTTTTCTTTTTTTGTTTTTGTTTTGCCCTCTCCCTTCGCATTGAAGACATTCATATGCGGATGAGTATTCCAGTTGTGCGGTTGGATACTGGGCTTTTTGGTCGATCTCTGATGACATCAATCTAAAACAGAAATTTAAGTTTTTTTTTTGTCGGATTTTGTGCTTTATATTTCTGGTGTCTAGATAGCCAAATATTATGATTCTTTGGCATTATAATGAATTATCGGAGTGGTTTTATGTGATGGCATACGATTATGAATATGCCACTGATAGCAGAGTAAGCAATCGTTGGCGGTATCAGTGGACTAAGACTGGTTTGCATTTCAAGACGAATTAAACTCGCGGTAAAAGCATTCATAGATAATGGCCATCTTTACTGACTGCGGTTCCGGGCCCCCGCCCCATTATCAAGGCTTCGCCCATCAATGACGTTGTCTAATATAAAGCGGGGGCAGAGTAAATACTGGACTTATCATAAACATTATCAGACCCTTCCCCTCTGATGGTTGCTATGATTTGTCCAGTAACAAGCTGCCGGTCATAGGTCTTGTTGAGTGGCAAGACCACCGGTAGTCCATACCAGGACTTAAAACACGGTACCGTGGGAGTTAGGAGCCCCCCGGACTTCGGTCCGGGCCTAGCTTGTTGAGGTTGGCCCGCTTGTGGGAGCGTCACGGTGGCTGTGGTTTAAACCTCAACCGCAGGGAGGGTGGCCCTGTTAAGGCTCAATACCCGGAGTGGAGTGGCTATAAGTGCTGGGTGCTGAGACCCTAAGATCAGTAAGAGGTTTTAGGTAGGCCTCGACTCATACCAAGGGTGGATTTGTGCCCTCAACACATTTCCGCATTGGTATTAATTGTTAATGTAGCAAATAAGCGATGGCAAGGCGTACCCTTGCTCCCATGGATGTATGGGCATCCCGTGAGGTTAAGTCTCCATGACAGGTATTCACGTTAAACTCTAGTGACATCTGACTGCGCTTCCGCATATAACACAGCGCTCATAGTGTCCAAAATTAAATGAAGTATCCTAACAACTCCAGGGGATCCCCAAGTAGAAGTACAAGGGATGAACCTTTTAACCGATACGGATGATTCCCCGGTCGTTTCAAAGCAAACTCTTATTGAGGATGGAGGTGTTTCTAACTCAAGGTCGGTGTAGAACTTCAGTCCTGGCTAACAATACTATTGATACCAAGCCTCAACCTTTCTCATTACCTGCTAGATTGATATCTATTAAGCCCCGCAGTATACCTATAGAGGAATCATAGGAGTAAAATAAAACTCATTTGGTTATGGATGTGTGTGGGGTCTTGGAATCTGGCAGACCCAATTCATCCCGTCAAATTTTCTCGTTAAAGCTAATCTTGAAGGGTTTTGTTTGTTACTCAGGATTAGATGTGAAGAGCAGAATAAGGGATTTCTGATGCAATAGAATGAGATGCGTCGGAGGTAATCATCATATGGACCCTTCATTTTCATGTGATTTGGTTATCTTTGCAGCCACTGTAGGGTACCAGCCACCCCCAGAGAAAGAGCCCGCGGTATGATGATGAATGGTGACAGAAGATGCACACAAGAAAGCGCTGCAGCGCAAAACAAGGGCAGCGAGAGAAGAATATCGAGATAGGAGAAGGGAGGAAAAGGAGATCCTGTGTAGAAAGCGTAGGGAATAGTAGATGTGTATAAGCAGCATTTCCAGCAACTGCTTAATGGGCATCATGTAGAGAGAGTGATAGGTAAAGAAGACTACCCACGCCCAGACAATAAAGAACCAGTTCTACCACTTAGTATAGAAGAAGTTGGCTTAGCTATAAAAAAGCTTAAGAACAACAAGGCCGAAGGCTCTGATGTTTTACCAGCGGAGCTCTTTAAATACGGTGGTGATGTTTTGGTAGGGAGCATGCACCGAATCACATGCCCGATCACTGGACTATCAGCTCTATATGGCCCATCTACAAAAAAGGCGGTGTTTTGCAAGAACTATGGAGCCATATGCCTGCTTAATGTCGCATATAAGATCCTATCCAACGTACTGTGTAAACGTCTTAAACCCTTCTGCAATACACTAATCGGCACGTACCAGTGCGGCTTCCGGCCTGGCAGATCGACTATAGACCAAGTTTTCACACTGAGGCAAATCCTGGAAAAGACCAATGAATTTCAAGTCACAACACACCACCTATTCATCTACTTCAACTCCGCGTATGATAGCATACATCGTTAGGAGGTTTATATGGCGATGGCCGAATTTGGAATCCCGGCAAAACTGATTCAGCTGCGTCGCGTGACGCTGGAAAACACGCGCTGCAACGTGCAATTTGGAAGTATTTTCTCCGAACTATTTCAAACATGCACTGGATTTCGGCAAGGAGATGCGCTATCATGCGACTTCTTCAATCTTGTACTGGAGCAGATAGTGCGCAGGGCAGGTGTCAATATGGAATGCACTATCTTCAACAGGTCCGTTCAGTTGCTGGGGTATGCGGACAATATTGACATCATCGGTCGCTCCCAGCGTGTCGTGATAGAAGCATTCACGGCGATTGAAAAACAGGCGAAATCCGTTGCCCTTGAAGTAAATGAGGACAAGACTAAGTACGTGCTATCAAAAAAAATTAAGCATCTGTCCACTGCCTAGGACAAAACGTCAGTTTGACACCCTAGTAGAAATCCGGCGAAGAACTACCCTTGGAAACCGTTGCTACTTCGGCTTGACCAAACAATTTTGTTCAAAACTCCTAACTCGAAGGACAAAATGAGTGATCTACAAAACCCTTATCCTGCCAGTTCTGCTTTATGGCGCCGAGTGCTGGGAGAGCTGATTCTGGGTTCCTTTGAAAGAAAAATACTTCGGCGGATTTTGGTCCTATGTGCCAGCAGGGCGATTGGAGGAGAACATACAACAGCGAACTCTATGAGCTGTACCAAGATGTGGATGTAGTCCAAAAAGCCAAAACACGTCGACTACATTGCCTCGGCCACATCAAGCGAATGGACAATAATGCTCCAGCTAAGAGGATGTTCGAATCCCAGCACCAAGGTTCGAGAAGACAAGGAAGACCAAACCTCCGTTTCAAAGACAAAGCCATCGCGGATGCCAGAGAGCTTGGTTTGGGAAACTGGAAGCAGCGTGCCCGGGATCGTAGATAATGGAAGGCTGCAGTGTCTCAGGCAAAGACTCTACACTGTTCGGGAGCCCGTTAAGTAAAGTAGTAAGTTGGTTATCTTTGCTGCCAGCATACAGGTCGAAGTTTTTTTTATAAAAATAGCAAATTAGATGGGCTAGAAGTAGAGACTCTCAGTCTCTTGAAAATCTACATAAGATCAGCTCCTGTCACTAGAACTGCAAGAACGCCAAGTATTGCAAGCTACGGTTATTGATATCTTGGAATGACGAATAATACTATTTTTTATTTTTTTTAAAACTTAAAACTCAATTAGGTAGGTTTATACAATTAAATAAAAGGTATTTTCTGCATGAGAAGTTTCAATGGTTGTTGTCTATGGTTTACCAGCTGCCAATGTCAAACTATATTGACTATATTGACATTTGCTTTCAGTAAGGTTTGACAATTCATCATGAATCGTTTAACGCCAGAACAACGCTTCCAAATTTACTTTGAAAGAAATAAATCTGTTCGCGAAGTTTACAGAGCACTTCGTCAATTTTACGGCCAATATAATCGGCCCAGTGAGTAAGCAATTCGTGCAGTTATTGATGGTTTTCGCGAAGACAATCTTCAAGCTGTTAACGAATCACCAAAACTTCCATTAAATTTGACTGTTTGGTGCGGTTTACATGCACTACACGCTGATTAATTTTTGGGAACAAAAAATCAATCAGCTAGACATCGACGACATTTGGTTTCAACAAGACGGCGTAGCTGGCTATACAGCGCGCTTAACCAGCAATTTATTGCAAAATTAATTTGGTGTTAATTTTATTTCCAGAAGTGGTCCTGTTCACTCGCCCCATCGTTCGTGCGACTTAACGCCTCTCGATTACTTTTTATGGGGCTTTTATGGCTTAAGTAATTGGTTTATGCTGACAAATCAGCAACTCTTGAAGCATCCAAGCCATCATTGATGCCATGCGGCCAGATTTATTAGAAAAAGTAGTGAACAATTGGACTGATCGAATGGACCAAGCAACTCGTAGCCGCGGCAGGCATATGCAAAAAGTCATATTTAAAAGGCAAATGAAATAAAATTAGCTATCAAATTATAAAAACAAAAAATTCCTTTCGATAATATTTCTGTCTTGTATTATTATTTGAAGTTTTCAGGCCCTTAAAAAATCCACCCTTTACTACTGCTTTATTGGGTCCTTAAATCGCCTTGCACTGATCGCGAATCCGCGTATTCTTCAGAATGGCATAGATCATCTATTGCTAGGACTAGTTAACATAACGAACATGAAGAACACATTTACACCGAATACCGGCAAAGTTGACAACGAACGCTTGAAGAGATTCTGACTCGTAAATCTGATATTGACATGCTAAACAGCATAGAGAGAGTAGATCAGATTCATAAAATATGCGTGACAAGGACAATCATGCAACTTGAAGTTTGAAAGTCAGAATTGAATTTGAAATCGATAAGAAATATATTGCGGTATGAAGCTAGCTATGCAGCTCCAGTGTCTTACACCTACCTGAGGCCAAACTTTGCAGCTTTGTCATCACAATATCAGCTCGTTTAGAAGGTGACTTTCCATTGAAAGATCCTAGATGTTCCGCTATTTGACCGCGGTTTCAATTTATGGTGCCAGGTCTAGAGGTTTGGTTCTTTGAAGACGGCGCATTAATATTTTAATATGCCCGTTTAACCGGATCTTATGTTTTCTTTCGAAGTTTATTGCTTCATCTTCGACAGGTTCATTCATTTCGTAGTTTCAAGTTGGTAACACTGGCATTTGACATCTGCCAAACTCAGCTGTCATCTGAAGTGTCATAATATTAGTTCAAAGTTTGCCGTTTACAATAATGGATCGTTTACAAATCGAAAAATGCGTTAAAATTATTAAAACGTGCTCCAAGAGTGGTGATTCAAGCCACTTTTCGCGCATTACGCGATGATAATGGTTGTCATAATCGACTTGCGTAGTCGTAGAATAAATTCTGAAGAAGTTTGAAGAGAGTGGAAGCGTTCCTGACGTCGTAATGTAATGTGCTTCATAGTAATTTAAGTTCAGTCGAAAATATTGCTGCTCTAAGTGCAGATGTTGCTGATGATCCGAATTTATCGATTTCCCGGCGTTCGCAGTAATTGAACGTATCGTACACCTCACTATGGCGTATTTTGCATTTGGATTTACATCTCCATCCTTTCAAAGTTCAACTTACGCAACAATTGAAGCCTGCTGATCATTCACAACGCCGTGGATACACTTCTTGGGTGTTGGAGCAACAGACAAGTAACACCGATTTTTCAAACAACATTTTCTTCAGTGATGAGGCACATTTCTCTTGAGGGGTATGTAAACAAACAAAATTTCCGCATATTGGGCTCAGAAAACTTACAAGTGATCGAAGAGGTGGTGTTGCATCCAGACAAAGTGACTGTTTGCTGTGCTCTATGGTCGAAAGGTGTCATTGGTCTGTATTTCTTCCAAGACGCCAGTGGGCGGAATGTTACAGTCAATTCGGACCAAAAATTCGAATGATAACAGAATTTTTTTGGCCGGCGATTGAAGATCATGACTTGGACGATATGTGGTTCCAATAAGACCGGGAAATAAGCCACCAACACGACCAATTATGGCTTTATTGCGTGAGAAGTTTCCTGGTCGCGTAATTCCACGTTTTGGCGAAGTCAACTGTAGGGTTACGCAAAAGACCGTGCTTACGCGAATAATCCTCGAACTCTAGACGCATTACAAACCAACATTACTCAAGTTATGGCCGAAATACCGCCCGAAATGTGCGAAAAAGTGGTTAAAAATTACATTAAAAGAATCGCATGCTACAAATCTCCCACTTTCTCCGTATCCTTCTTCGCCCATTCGTTGTTATCTATTTTAATTGGTGGCTTTGAAGTTTTGGGCCTATTGAAGCCTCTAAATGCCTTCCTTGAGCAGACTACAAAGTTTATTTAGACGTCTTTTATCCTGTGGAGCTCGAGTAAATTGCCATTTCTTGTGTGCTTTCCTCTTTTTTCCCTTACCATTTGTTTTATCTTTGGCGGCTATTTTTCGACGTTTTTTTGTCATTGGTGAGGTTTGTTGTTTCGCGCAGCACATTGAACGATTTCCACGAAGGAGTCAACTTCGATTTCAAGTTCAAGTGGTGATCTTATTGAGACGGTTAATTCCACGTTATCTTCGATTTCTGTCATAAATCCTTTCCAATTGGTATTTCTTCAAAGTTAGTCGAAGTGGTAATTGTCTTCTAGTGAGTTTGTCACTCATTGTCAGTATGGCTAGAGAATCGTCGGAAGAAAGATCGAAGCTTTCATCTACTTTTATATAATTGTTAGACAAGATCGACAAGATCGACAAGATCGGGTATTTTCGTTGTGTCTGTTGGCCAATAAGTCGGCTCACCCGTCGAATGGAAGTCATAGTTGTGTTCCAAACAAGCTTCATAGACCAATTTACCTTTTTGGGAAACACATATTGAGCCCCAAAAAGTGTGCTCAGCACCGCCAATTATAAAAGCAGATCCAAGCGAAATAAATGTATTCTTAATAATATATGAAATTTTGTGACTTTGGATCGCAGAGGGAATTAAATGGCTGCAATGGTAAAGGAATTGCGTTCGCTTGGTGGTCTTTCTTCAGACATTTTCGCCTTAATGTTTTTTATGACGGAGTCGTTTGATTTTTCTTGGTTTCTGTCATTTCATCGAGTCTTTGCTTTTTTCCAGCGGAATAGAAAATGCTAATGATTCGATCCATTCGGGAATGGAGAAGAGCAACTCCAGAGGCAATGTTTGGAAGTTTTGTCAAAAGGAAACAAGAACGTGTTTTGTAAACAGAAAGTCCATCAGAAATCTGCAGAGTTGAAAACATGGATACCAATTTAAAAGACTAAACTACGAAGACGACCCAGAACTAAACCTAAACGACGAAAGATAAGACTTCTATTTATCCGACGGAGAAAAGCAAGGGTGGCAATATCTTATATTTAAATACTGGGCCACTGAATCAAACGCCCTATGTACAGAGCTATTCAGGGCAACTGGTGACTTAATAGAAACCATCACCAACACATTTCCAAGATGTAGTCGGAGGTAAATATGCCTTATGAACCCAGAATGAAAGGAGTCGGCTTTAACTACGCCAATAATCAAAGCATCAGTCTCCCTGACATCACGTTAAGTATCTTGTTCGATGTATTGTGTGAACACCCGAAAACACCTGTAAAGGATCAGATCTGGTCTGATCAGTGAGGTTCTATGCCAACAAATTCCACCATAGACCAATAATTCGCATTGCGGTGAAACCAAGAGAACACCAAAGATATTCATCCTCTTTTTATCAACGTAAAGGCCGCATTTAAAAGCATCTATGGAAACGAGCAGGACTTGTTAGATTCTGCAGATTGACGATGAAAAATGCTGGCTACTCCATTAAGGGTGAGAACTTATCAAAGCCTAACATCAAAGGAGGAAGGAGTATATGCAAGGTGCTGTGCTGCCATGTAGCTCTTCTTCTTGTAAGACCATACTTTTGATTCGCAAGCTTACCCCAGACACACAAATTTTCAAAGTTTATGCAACCCTGATGTCATTAACATCATTGGCAAATCATACCGATGTCATGCATTTACAAGTACTGACACGGATTTTGAAGAGGAGATCCCATATAATATCGCAAGTGACAAACAAGAAAGTTTTCATCAATCCCTATTGCATGTATCAGGGTCCAAAGAATCTTTGATTCTAAATCAAAAAACTCACGTAGTTAGGACTTACCAACCATAGAGAGAATATTTCAAGTTGATTTTAAATGATCAATGAAATTGTTCGAAGGCCTTCAGTGGAACTATCTTTCACAC